>CM030832.1:14302918-14902918 GCA_018105865.1 Metaphire vulgaris
TTAGAATACATATTTTAACCTCTAAGGACGCAGAATGTGGGGGGGGGGGCATAGTTGTAAATACAAAATAATTATGATGCCCCCGTGACCGCCGACCCCCTTCTGCATCTGTCTGGTCCCGGTTCTGCTTATGATCTTAAAATTTTGTCGTAATAGGCCTAAAGCTTAATTTCTTTGCAAATACGTTCTTTACTCCCCGATCAAAGCTGTTCTGTGGCTTCCCGTATCCTCCGTCGCATAACGATACTTTGAGGCATTGATTATATTTTGTTCAAATCTACAGTTTCACAAAGTTCGTATTTATTTTAGTATAACGTCGGTCTAAGTAAATATTGTCGAAACCATAAGGTTTGCTAACTTTGCTTCTTTGGAACCTAGATAGGGATCAAACAGTCGTTGACGTCATGACATCTTTCGACCTGGGCAACTTGAAACGTATGCGTTCAATATATTTGAGTATGAGAGATAGATAGATAGATAGATAGATAGATAGATAGATAGATAGATAGATAGATAGATAGAGAGAGAGAGAGAGAGAGATAGAGAGAGAGATAGATAGAGAGAGAGAGAGAGAGAGAGAGAGAGAGAGAGAGAGAGAGAGAGAGAGAGAGAGAGAGAGAGAGAGAGAGAGAGAGAGAGAGAGAGAGAGAGAGAGACTTAGATAACAATGATCCCATCAACGAATGCCGGCGATGAACGGAGAACTTAGAGATTAGAGCGCGTAGAATCCAATCGGGTCACAATGAGTGATGGCGGTTGATGGGTCAACATTGAGAAGTCGAAATGCGCCGCCGAGTGGTGGCCTCTGAGACCAATCCAAGGCGTTTGTCGTCGTCGGCGCCGCCGCCGCCGCATTCAGCATAGAGACATCGCCGCCGGTTGCTTCGATCGCTTCGGATATCTCTGCCAGTCACGTGGTCACGTACTCGGCGTCATCTCGATCGAGCGACCGCGCCGCGCTGACCTCACGACGCAGCTCGTTACAACGCCCGGCGGCGGCTGTCATCAGAGCTTCCAGTCAATAATACGCTGACTCCTCGGTAGTTAGTGTTAGTGTGCTTCTCTCTCTCTCTCTCTCTCTCTCTCTCTCTCTCTCTCTCTCTCTCTCTCTCTCTCTCTCTCTCTCTCTCTCGGCGTCTGTTTCACTTTCCATTTCCCATTTGTTGCGACCATCAAACGCAAACCATAGACTGTCACCCGTTTGTCTTATCGTAGTATCGGCTATCGTTGTATCGGATACCCCTGGATTTGAACTGGATCTTAAATGAATTTGATTTGGTGTGCCATCGACTGATGGCTCCTGTGCATTATGAAGTGGCGCTATAGAAGTTATAAGATTAGATTAAAGGTGCCCGCGGCTGGCCGGTAGACCGCATAATGAAGTGGGGATAACCGATACTCTCGATACAGGGTCCAGATTCTTCTCATCTCTGACGGCTCCATTTCCGTCCTGACTCTTCCGACTTCCGAGAGGCACCTCTTAACACTAGGAGTGCCGGAGGTGCCAATTTGACCCATAGGGAAATTTACAGCAGTGTTTTGCCATTCGGTCATTTATTGACATAAGATTTTAAAGTTATATGACTTTTACATAAAAGACTTATTGACGTTTATTTCAGCCAATTAGTTCTATCAGTCTTCAAATGTTATTGTGAGAGTTAGATAGTTAGTTAGTCAATTTATATAGCGCAGAAACATGGAAGAAGGGCCTGAGTCAAGAGCGCTTTATACTTTAAACGAGATCTCATAAAAGTACGTTTTAAGTTTCTTTGCGAACAAATCAAGATTCCACTCTCTTGTCACGTGGCCAGGTAAGTACATTACAGAGAATAGGATTTCCACGCGTGGCCGATCTCTCGCCAAACCTCTCCGACCGAGACGGAGGAGGAACGACCAGTCTGACGCCTCGACTGGATCATAGTTGCAGACGCCTGTCAGTAGATGGAGGCCTCAGGACCAAAGCAGCCAAGTAGTCGGGAAAAGCTGGATCATACAAGGCTAGGAACGTTAGGATACACCTCTTTTAGACAATACGCTCCGGGATGCGAAGCCAATGTGCCTATCTTTCAGCAAAGGGAAGATGTGTTCTCCCCTTCTTGCTCCGAAGATCATTCGGACGGAGACACTGAGGACCATCTGCAGCCGACTGAGCTGGTAGTCGGGCAGGCTCCAGAGAATGCCGTTGCAATAGTCGACCCTTGTGAGGATGAAAGCACGGGCTAGGAGAGTCGCTGTCGAGGTTGGTAGGTTACGGCGGATCTCCCTAATCAGCCGGAGCTGATGGTATCAGGATCCGGGGCCGAGACACGTTGCCAATATGACCGTCGAAGGTGAGCGAAACGTCGAAGTAAACTTCCAAAAGGCGCGCTTCAGTGGAGGGAGGGATATGCTCTCCGTCGATCAGGAACGGGACGCGACTAATCAGGTGCCCCTTCCTGTTGTGCTGATATGCCCAGAAGTAGGCCTACCGTACCGGCCAATTTGACCCATAGTCATATGTATACGATTTAGTGTCAAGTCGTAACTTACTTTCTTTAAATTTTCTGGCCAGTAATAGCATTACTGATGGTGTTATTGTTAACACAGTTGTTAATTTGTAAGGTATTTCCATATTTCCATATCCCACGATGTACTGAAGACGAACCCCTTCGCCAATTGTCGGGCAGTTCTTGGTAACTGACTTAATTCAGCAGAACTTGAGTCACTCATTACCATTCTATATACGCACGTGGCTTAGTGATGCCAAGACATTTGAAGAGTCGTTGGTCAAAGTCCTTCAGAATACATTGTCCTGGAGTTGTTGAAACCATATATCGGCAAGGGACACAATGTGACAACTGACAATCAGTGCTCGAAGTGCAGGAGGCTGTCGGTGGCAAATTTACGGCTGCATTTATTTCTAAACGGCTGTTCTGTTTGAACTGCTGTTAAAAATTCCATGGCAAAAGTAAGGCTCAGTTGACTCTGGACAGTACCCGTGTAAATTACCGGAAATAGTTGTGCAGCGCAGTGAATTTTTGCATGTTTACATTATGATCATATTCAAACATTAGCAGTTTCAATGTGTTGTTTCGAATAATACAAATATGTTTGCTAAAACACTGATGGACAAAATAATATGAGCTTTGACACGGAAATTTTAAGCCGTCATGTTCAACCTTAATACGTTCATGCACGTCATGTGTCAAAATGACGCATAAGATCCTTCTAGGTGAATGATTTTTGGCAATTCTTACGAAATTTTAAAACTTAAACCCTGCGTATTAGTAGGTCATCACCTGATATCTGCTCTATGGCCGCCAGTTACCAATTAACCAGTTCTCTGTTACTTGTAGATATAGGCATCTCTACCTGTGATAGCAATCTCTTTTCGGATAATCTGAAGTTCGACGCTGGATAGTTCTACTTCTAGCTTGATGAAATGCATGGTTCCGTTAATTACATCCGACAAGTGATATCTGCAGAAGCAAAAACAAATCGCGTATCCCGTATAAATCTTCCCGAAAGGCTTTAATATAGAGCACTAAGTGAGCGTATACGCTATAATTGGACCCCATTATACCACGCCCTTCTAAGTTCTAGATGGGCTGACCTGCGTCAAGCAAAAGTCGAATGATTAGACAATGAAGGTTACTATACAGTGCAAAATTTCTAGAAATTGAACTACTGAAGTCGTATTGTGTGACATGTGGTCGTTCGGAAATTAGTTAACCGGAACCGTTTCGGAAATCGTCCCGACGGGAAAGTTTAGTATTCGACACTTTTCGTTTTCGCCGAAAACTCATGGCAATTAATTATCGAATCCGAATATTATTGTCACATTTCGTGTTTCGAATTCTAATGTAAGGTTCCATAACTTAACGGACGCGCCCGTAAAATCGGATTCGACCAGGACTAAGCTTAATAAAAACGTAAATTGTAAACATCTGACTGGTTGACTCTAGCTTCGGTTTTAAATTTATTTGACCGTTTAAATTTTGACGAATGAGTCAATTTAAACATTTAAATAACATCTATAACTTCCAACTTTGAAGCTGCAAATGTGATATTTGAAATTTTTAAAGAAATGTTATGCCTGTGGCATGTGTGATATATTATAATAAGGCGGCTCGCTTCACTTCGCTTCGCTTGAGACAACGAATATTCCAGAACGACCAGTGAACGCTCACCCAGCCACAGAGGTAACCAATCAGAACGCTCACACAGCCAACCAACAGAACGCTTTAACGACTATTCTGTCAAAATGTCTATAGACAAGACTCAGAACGCTCACACAGCCAACCAATCAGAACGCTCTTCAACATACAGATAACGATTTTAAATTATATATGTTATATATATATATATATAGGTTATATATATACAGATATATACACAGACACACACATATACACACCGTTTAACGACTATTATATCAAAATAATAGACAAGATATATAATATAATATCAATAATATCAAATATATATATATATATAATATATAATGTATAATATATAATATATAATATATAATATATATAATATATAATATATAATATATAATATATAATATATAATATATATATAATATATAATATATAATATATAATATATAATATATATATATAATATAGAGTTGTCCATGGGTTAGAGTTGTCCATGGGTTGGGTTAGGTTGGGTTGGGTTTGGGTCGAGATTTTTAAAAAATGATGGGTTGGGTTGGGTTAGGTTTCGTAAATCTGCACCAGTTATTCTGTTAACCACGTTAAATATAGGTTTTCTGTTTTCTGCGTTGACAAAGTATTAGATTCTTGTATTATGTCATTAAAAATGGCGCCATATACGTTAGCCTACATTCCATGATTCCATCGTAGGCAATGCATTCAGAAGTCTGTAAACAGTGGACAATAGCTATTCAGATAGATCAAATCATGTGAACGGCTGTTGTTGACTTGTTTTAACGCATTCCTTTTATAAACCGACCACGGTCAGTTGACAATAGCAGGGCTGGATTAACCATTAAGCATACTAAGCACGTGCCTAGGGCTCCATGAGGGAAGAGGCACAACGGTTTTACCTGTTACGTTTCTCAGTCAAATATTTTGCGATCTAGTTTAATAAATGTATTAATCAGTCGCTTTGTTCTGATCGAAATTCCATCAGAACAACTATGCAAAAGACAGGTTGGATGCCTTATCTCTACTATATAATTATAGATTTTCTTCATGATATTTGTCCTTGCTTTTTTCCTTTTAGAGCTGTGTGTCTGTCTGTCTGTGTGTGTGTCTCTCTCTGTGTGTGTTCTCAGTAACTGTAATTGTGTTCCATCCAGTCTTATAACAGTGAACTATTCTTCTTGTCTGTAAAAACTGATCAAGCGAATCGATGTCCAGCAGCGTAGCCAAGAGGGAGGGGGTTACCGTGGCTACCGACGAAAAATTTTGTTAATGTGCTTCCATCTATTTTTAACTTTCTGACGCGGTTTGGGGTTCAAACCCCCCATGGCTGCCGACGCAACGTGCTTCTTTGACCAGTCTATGTTACGGCACTATGGAAGTTGTTTCGAATACATACATACATACATTAAATTAAATGCATCACATCACGGCGACGCTGGAATTAATACAATCATTGTTTCTCAATTATGAGAATGATGAATTTCCGGTTTGTTGCAATAACAACTCGAAATAGGCAAATAACTATTTATGTGCTTGAATGTGTTTATGTTTTTAAAATTGCGATTGTACTTTCACGTTTTTGTATGGATGGGTTGGGTTGGGTTTGGGTCAGAAAAGATGAATTTTGTTTGGGTTGGGTTGGATTGGGTTGGAAATTTGGTGGGTTGGGTTAGGTTTGGGTTGACAAAACCGACCCATGGACAACTCTGATATAATGCCCTCGGTACTTCATTCCCGAGGGACTTATGGTAAAAAATTGCCCGGAGACATGACTTAGCCTATGTATATACGATATATATACATAATTACATATATTGTATATACGATATATATCATCATCATCATCATCCAGCTCCATGGGTGCTGTACCCGTAGGTGAAAAAAAATATATATGTGTATATATATCGAAAATAAAGAATACGATATATATATATATATAAACAATAGCCACTTATCATCATTTTAGACTGGGGAAGGGGGTCGGTTAAGCAGCTATATAGCTACTATACGTGGGGATAATGAAGCAGAATTTTACGCCGTAATGGTATTTCCGAAGCAACCTCTTTCTGAAGAACTGAAATACCCTTTTCCACCACCCTGGGCAGATGGTCATTCGCAGTATTTTCACTAATTTTTTAAAAACTCGCAGGAAAATAGTTTGACAAGCAAAAAAGGTCATCCGAAACTCCGGTGAGGGGATGCATCCCCAGTCATCAACATGGTGGAACCGCCACTGAACAGCTCATCTCTAAAGCACCGTTAGGTGTTCTTCCACAACTTACATTCAAATCTTTCCCTTAGAGCAGTTAACGCCTCAAAATAATCGAGAAATCCTTCCACTTGTGCCTGTGGCATTTATGTTACCTAAGCGACCGGTCAAGTATGACCCATTACATATGAGCGTCTCAAATAAAGTACTACGCAGTGCGCCACCGGTCTACAGTGTTATATTGAGCACCATATTTCCCTCTGACAGTATGACAAGAGTGAGAAATGTCTACTCGTTGTCTACTTCGTAGCATCAAAGCACAATACAATCGCCTGCTAAAGGGCACTAGCAAAGTAATTTCATCTTCTGATTGTTTAAAACTTCGTATTCAACCTTTTTCAAGCACGTACAAAATGTGCAATTTAAAACACAAAGCGCTACATAAATTTGAGAACTTGGATCGGATCGCTGGCGCTATGATCAGAATAGACGTGATGTGAAAATGGCAACGGTCCCGCAACACCCTCCCTCCATCCCTCCCACAGCAGAAGCTGCATAGGCGTGCACGACACACGAGAACATGACACAGATGTCGGCCAATAATTGTTGTCGTCTCTGGCAGTCTGTAAATTCCTGTACGCGACGTTCTGACGGCGGTGCGTGCGTGCGTGTGACGGATCGAAACAATGGTGACGCCGACTATAAAAGAGAGTCCAGTCTGTGTTGAATTCATAGTCAGCTGTCTGCATTCGATCAGTGTTCTTTGCATCCTGTCGGTCGTCTCGTCGTGAAACAATGAAGGTCGTCGTCGTCTTTCTGTCTGCCTTGGTCGTCGCCGCTTTCGCCGGGTACGACGAGGGCTACGGACACTACGGACCAGGACTCAAACACGTGTATGCGTTTTAGTCGGAAAAACACTTTAACGTTTCAGTCATCTTTCGATTCATAATCGTATAGTGACAATATACACGGTGGATCATTTCAATGTTTTGATATTTTCATTCTTATTTTTGCCGATTTTTTCCGGTCCGCCTATCACTGACCGCCTGTTGTAACTTATAACACTGATTTGGAAGTAGGTTTCGACTAGTAATCATATAAGACTGAGTGTCAATCAAATTATCAATAATTAACAATAATAAAATAAATAAAACAATAATGGTCGTTCTCATGAAAAATATTAATCTGGTTTTCTTTATTCAAAATATAGCCACAATGGAGTCGCTTCGAATTATCAAAATGCCGTCCGGCAGCTGGCTGTTAACGACGTCGCCGAGCACTACGGCTCTGGGACCGGAACCGCCCGCTGGGAAGGCGTCCCAGGCACCGGTGGATACTTCGGCTACCGCGGACATGGTGGATATGGATACGGTGGCCATGGATACGGCGCTCACGGCTCTGGCTACTAGAGGAAAGAGTTCTCAAGATAAAAACATTATACCTCAAGAACTCGTTTATTCATGAAACATAAGATGTCTGACTGTGCTATTTATTTGATGTCGATTGAGTCTAATAAAAGAAAAATATACCCTTAATCATTATTTTGTCTGGTATCCGTAGGCCTGCCGAAAAATCCTTCAGAACTAATGATTACAAGTAGCTTCATATTGCTTCACTCTAAAGGAAATGCGAAAGTAAAATGAGAAATCGGTGCGGAAAAGGAGAAGCGGAGTGACTGGAAAGGCTTGGTCTATATAAGTGCGGCTCTCACTTCCATTTATTGCATTCCAGTTCGATGTGCAGAGTGTCTCCGATTCCAATTTCCGTTTTGACGTTGCGCGTCACTTCCGGTAGAAGCGACGGCACGAAAATGATCACTTCCTGTTCCGCCGATATGTCGTTACGCCTCCGTAGCAATGTTACACGAATGTAATAACTGTAACGCACAACGCACGCAAATGGAATACAATGTCGAATGAACCTTGACATTTCTGGATATAAATTAAGCGGGGAGAAGATTTGTTAAAAACCATTATGTATGTACATATACATATGCATATGCTTAAGACATCTGACATTTTGAAGGAAATTTGAGATTTTGGGAAGAAATTCCACACGCATCCCACCCAAAACACGCCTGGATTTAAAATTTTCTGCTATGCACAAGTTCAATTAATGCTTGAGATGACGCATATACGCTATATGCACATTGGCGGTTCCAGGAATTTTTGGTGGGGGATGAAAAAAATTATAGGAAGTTAGTGGGGGATCCAAAGTTTAAAGAAAGAAATGAGAGAAAAAAGGCAATTCTTTTTAGTGTTTTGCTCACTAATTGTTAATAAACCTTGCCGAAAAGGCTGACAAACAAAAAAATTTATCCGCAGTATTTTTCAGAGGATTTTTCTAAATTTACCTCAAAAATGGGTTGACAAGCAAAAAAGGTCATCGCGCATCTGCGGTATTAAGTTCATCGTATGTAAAAATTAGAAAATTTTAAAAAGCTTACAAAAAATATGTTGGCAAGCAAAAATCTCTGGTGAGGGGATGTATCCCCAGTCATCAACATGGTGGAACTGCCACTGGTTATGCATTAGTATGCAGTGTTTGTGATGTTCTAGCAGTAAAAGCAGTAGCATCATTTCACACTTTTCTTTGGGGCAAGATAATTGTTTGCAAATTTTGGGCAAATTTTGGCAATTTTATGGCCAATTTTAGCAATTTTTGGCAAATTTTAGCAAATTTTTGGCGATTTTTTGCACATTTTTTGCAAATGTTGGCAATTTTGGACCAATTTTAGCAAATTTTGGAAAATTTTGGGCCATTTTTAGCAAAATTTGGCAATTTTTGACGAATTTTAGCTGAAAGGGGGTGCAGAGGGGTGCAGCCCATCTTCTTTCCAGGGGGTGCGCTGCACCCCGTACATTTTTCCAGGGGGTGCAGCTGCACCCCCTGCACCCCCACTTGCGGCGGGCCTGCCCGGAGTTCAATTACAAATAATAACAGTAATGAAATGAGCGATGATAGGTCATGTTGATTCTAAGTCTATGGATTCTGGCGGAGTTAAAGAAAAATAGTTAAAAGAAAAATATACCGACATAAATGATTGGAAACGACTTAAAATTAGCCTAAGAGTAAAATTTTAACAATTCGCAAGAACAATATTGAAATTTGTCGAATTACTAAACAAACCGAACGGAACAAAATCTCATGCGTCTAATCTGCGTCACTGCCCTACTTATCAACCAACTAACCAACCACTAACCAACTGAGTCGACGGATGTGACGAATACCGCAAATTGTTTTTGTCAACATGATCGTTCCTATAGAATTTGATAGAATTTAAATGTTTTCTCTTTTTTCTGAGTTTCTCGATTTTGTCTCATTGTTAACCCTGTGGTTGCGTGGCTCGCGCGATGACGATACTGTTTTTTTGGAGTAATGAGACAGAACGCATCTTCCGAAATGAATTCTTCGCTGAGACTGTCATAGGTCTCAATGTAAGCGCCTAGCAATATAAGGTCGAAGTGTGAGGTCGAGCACTGATCGAGTTCAAACGGCCAATAAATCGGTCTCTTACCGCAGCCGAGCGTGTACTCCTGCATACGATTCGTAGGGTTTCTTTTTGGTTCCCGCTAACTGGAAATCGTAGCTGGCGTTCCTCTGCAGTTCACCCGCCGATACTAAATCATGTACGTCGCGAAAGAACTCGTGACGAGTGCGCTTCTCTGGCTCGTGGCGGCTGGGCTTCTCCGGCGGGCAACGAGTCTCTAAATTTTTATGCGATTAAAGTTAGAGAGAGAGAGCAGAGAGAGAGAGAGAGAAGCAGACAGAGAGAGACAGACTGACAGCCAGACAGACAACATAGAGACAGAGAGGAGGAAGAGTCAAAGACTGAAGAGTGAAAGAGTGAAAGTAAAACGGACAGTGTCATTCTGTTACGTGGGTCAATACAACTGATGATGATAGCGAATTTATCGACTATTTATTATTAGTGCAATACCTGACTAGACATCGGAATGATCGGATGATTTAATTCAAAATCAATTCGCAGTTTGAAACCTAAGTGGTCTGAATGCTATTTCATCGAATTTTCGGACACAACGAAAAAAAGATTTTCATGAATTTGCCAGAGTTTTACAAAAGACTGCATCTGATCATCACGTTTGATGCTCACCAAATCATCAAATGCAATAATAGGCTATAGTAATGCCGGAATTTTTTAAAAATAAACTGAAATGAGAATTCTTGAAAATAGCACGAGAGAAGAATTGAGAATAATCGCTCTTTTCAATATATTTTATAAAGTCTCATCTCCAAAGTAAAGATAGAAAGAGATAGAGGATTTTTAAACGAACCTATTTCTCCAATCAGCTCTATTCTGATGCCTCGATGTTCCAGTTTTGAGCCTGGCTTCCTTAGCGTTACTCCAATCTACAACAATCAAGATAAGATGAAATTTATGGCGAAGTATAATGCGCTATATATATTTAGCTGAATGGAATTCTAGGTTGCGTCAACTTGCGTGTACCAACTCTAGGATGCTGTGCTGACACAGTGAAACAGTGAATTTTGACTAACTACCTTTAATATCGCGAACTCTTCAGAAAATATTGAAAATATCAGTTCAACAAGAGCTGAATTTGCTGAAATAGCGAAATTCGTATTTCGTGCTTTCGTGAGTTGCTATTTTGAACATCTTCCTCATGTCACTCTTGTTAACTCTATTTGACCCCCACATTTTGAGAAGTTACACTTCAAATCGCGCGATACTAACAGCGTACTAATGTAAAAATATAATATTTAAATAATAATCGGATGGTTGCGCAACTTGTCTGTTGCTCTCTTAGAATCTCCGTCGAAATCTTCTGTTCTGAAGACGTCTCCATTATCTACCATTGCAAATCCTGAGAACAACACGTAGCATTGCATAAACTTGGATGGAATAGTGGGGTCCAGCCCCTGTACCTTTCCCCTTTCCTAGTTCAGCCTCTAAAAATGTTGGATCTCGAGCCTAGCGGAACTAAAATAGAAATTTACGCCTTTGTCACGTAGTGTGCACTCCTCAAACTCAATATTACGTGGAATTTATTAGCAACTATTTATCACAGTCGACACACAGAGCCTACGAATATCGCTAATGAGAGCAACTCTCTCTCTATATATATATATATATATATATATATATATATATATATATATATATATATATATATATATATATATATATATATATATAGAGAGAGAGAGAGAGAGAGAGAGAGAGAGATGGTGAGTGGTTGGTGGTTACGACCGTTGACGGTCATTGATGACGACGGTTATGTTCCGGTCGTTCGCGGAAAAGTGTCGTGAGCTTAGAAGAGAAACGACGTCGACCGATGCATGCGCCGATCGTAAGCGTTGATTTACGGAGCAGCGGTACTACCAGGCAGCAGTACCAGACATGGGCTAACACACGACGACTGACGTAGAGACCCGCAGCTTAACGCCGGACAATAGTAGGAGCAATAATTATGAGCGTGAGACTTTCGCAGGGGCACCCTTCTACGAAGATCACGTACTTATTCGACCATTTCGGACTAGGACTAAAGACATCAGAATTTCAGCAGTGAACGAATTGCCGATAGAACAGTCACAACGGGTATCACAACTCGTCTACAGACTTTTCGTCTACGACAATTCGGGTCTGGTCTACTTCTGGTCTACTACGATAATCTTTAATCTATTTTCTTTTCCAGACAATCCGCACCATTCACCAAATAGGCCTAATATGGAGAAAATGTCGGTATCAAACATATTATAGAGGATTCTTTGTGCACCAAAATTAGCGACCATCGGAGGGTTAGCCTACGCGTTGCACGGACATTTCAAAAGTCAATGTGAGTTTCGTCAGAACAAACACGGAAAACGTGGAGCACTGACAATTTACATATCTACAGTGTAGCCGTAGCTCTCTGTCCAATGAAAACCTACTCAAAGTCATTTATTAAAAATGACTTTGGAACGTGCTGAGACCTTTTTTTTTTTTTTTTTTTTTTTTTTTTTTTTTTTCAGCACGAAACTTTCAGGCCCCAAAGATTAATCCACATTCAAAGTCATTTATTAAAAATGACGTAATTAATCCACATTCAAAGGCAATCGTTAAAGAAATTCGCCGGTTCTACGTGTATTTCTGTGAGTAAATTGCGTTCATTAGGGCACGTATTTCTAAAATATTTGAGTTAACAAAAAATTCGCTTGCCAAATATCTTTGGCGAAGCATGTTGGAAAATTTAGCAGAGAACCATTCTGTGCTTTCAACCATCCAGCCGATGCTGTAGACTCATGTCACGCATTGTGGCCTTGATCTAGGTCGCTGCCAAGACGATCAAACCATAATCTGTGTCTCTAAAAACTCTTTCGCCTCAACAACGATCAGTCATCGGATCTCTCCAGATGGCCATCGATTGCATCTGACTGTCAGAATCATTTAGATAGATTGATAGTTTCGAGTCCCGATGACAGCGCTCCTTTAAGCTTTCGGCGATGTGCTGGTCTTTACTGGTTTCGCCACTCAAACCTGTCCCGTGCCCTTTCTTTGATCTTGTTATAACCGTTGCTGCCGCTGCTGCCGCTGTTGCCGCTGCTGTCATTCATCATCCAGTTGAAGAATAGAATTCCTGCCGGTCTCTTCGGGCGCCTTTCCGTCTTTCATTCGTGCCTCTAAGTCTAGATGTATCGTTCTGAGCGCTGCATCTTTGCCTATATACAGTATGTACGAGGCCAATTCATCAATGTCGTCGTTTCTTTAACGTTTTCCGTGGTGTTGAGCTTTCCACCATTCTACTCCGCCGATGCTTCATTTGTGGAATGCTCAGTTTGACCAAACTTTTCCATATCTTTCCAAACAGTGTCCGTATTTATCTTTCACGTCATCATCATTTTCATTTTTCTCCAGTTCTTCATTTGGTCAATTTTTTCAACTAGCATTTCTCTCGACGGTTTTTCAATCACGTCTCTTCGGCTCTCTCACTTCTTTTTTTTTTTTCTTCTCCTTCTTCTTCTTCTTCCTGCTCCTCTTCTTCTTTTTCTGCAGCTTCTTCTTCCTTTTCTTCCTTTTCTTCTTCCTTTTTTCTTCCTTTTTTCTTCTTTTTCTTTTTCTTCTTCCTCTCTTTTTTTTTTTCTTCTTCCTTTTCTGTTTCTGATCTTATCGTGCTTTGTCTTTTAAATGTTGCTTTATTTCTGCTTTACTTCTTAATCGAAGTGTTATGTTTTTGCCATTTGTCCGGGGATAATTCTGTCCTACCCGCGTTCCTTCATTCTATGAGCGCTTTCGATCTATCTTGGATTATTGCTTTTCCTCTTTTATTTCGTTCGGAGAAGGATCCTCGGAGGCGCATTTCTTCATCTCAGTCGTGTCCCATCGTGATCTCTGTCTTCAGCACAAAATATTCTCTTATTTTCAGACGTGTGCTTACCTACTAAACTCAGACTCTTGCATTTGCCGTTCGTTCTTTCTTTGCTTATGTTTCAAATTTCTGTATAGCGTAGTCTAAGACATGGAGAACGAGTTATAATAAACGCCTGATGGTCTCTATATAGTTACACCGAAAGCGAGCAAACCATCTGAAACGTGATATCCCCCTGTCTGCGAAAATTCAATTCCTGTTTCAATTTCCCTTCTCGGATCAGTAACGCCTTCGCATCGAAACTCTAAAGATCGCCGCTTCTTTTCCGCTCATATCAACCGCCATACTGGGATCCATAAAGACCATCTTCAAACGACAAAAAACAAATCTTTCGAGAAACGTTTGACAGAAGGGATCGTTCCCCGAAGACTTGAGCGAGAAACGACCACCCCAACCCCCACCCCCAACCCCCGAACGGACGGCGGTTGTCAGCGCCTTTAGACCACATCGTAAGCGGCGATCAGGGCGAAGGAGGCGGCGTAGAAAGATCGCGCTTTTCTCAGATCGAACGGGACGCACCGCGTATGATGCAGACGGAGAAATAAGAGGCAGGCGACAAGACGCACGCGGCAGACACAGCAGACGTCAGGGAAATTGAACAAAGCGCGTTCTGCAGCCGAATGTTTTCGCGTTCAAAGAAAGATTCGGTGATTTCGTTTACTTCTCTGTCAAACTCAAAACGCAGATTTATTTCAAAGAAATATATTCTATTTCAAAAGATTGAAACATTGGAATGGGTCTTCTCTACCTGAAATTGTAGTGACTTACCCCCGAATAAATTCTGAACAAATTTAAACTGTTTTGTAAATTATATTCCATGACCGATGAACATGTCACTGTCTGTTGCTTACACAGCCTATATCGCAATCTGATCACTGATAGCGGAATTGTAGCCATTCGACTGGACAATCAATCAATCGTATGTTGAATTTAGATTCTACAGTTTAATAATTTCACTTTAATTCTTTCTTCAAACATATATGAACTTTTCTCTTCACTTTCAATCAAAAGACCGTTCGTTCGTTTTGTTCATTCTATTCCTTGTAGTTGCTAATTCGATTAGAGAGTTTTCGAATGTGTCATTCGTCTGTGTCATGTAAAATGAAGCGAATAATAGATAATATTTTCAGTGCGCGGTGAATTCACCTGCGTTTAGCAATGTCATAATGATGAACACAAGAGTCACGAATGATCAGAATCAATAATACAGCATTGTAATTGATTGTAGAATAATTTTAGTTTAACAAACTGCCTTTTCTCATGCTGTTCGCTCTGCAAATCCATCATTGGCGTAGCCAAGGTGGAGGGGTACAAGGGGGTGGGGGGCTCGGAATCGATAGGTGTACGTCGGCGCGCAAAGAAATCGCTGACTAACTTTTTGCTTGTTTAACTTTTTTACTGGCGAAAATGTCGATGTGCCCCCCCCCCATATTCCGGAACCTGACTGCGCCACTGAAATGCATAGCGATAAGCGAGAACTTTCTTATAACGTGAAGTGGTCTTTTCTATCCTTTTATATCCTATTAAAGTTCAAGAGTTAATTTTAAGTTTAAGTTCAGGTGTTACGATTTCAACCAAATCTTAGACAGACGGCGATGAATGTGGGACACACAATGATAATAATTCCTGACACGAAGGGAGGGAAGCGACATGGCTCAGGAGCCCGAAATGGGATGGCAGTTGGCAGACAGTGAACTGCCATCGGACACTTGGATGGCTATTAATCGTACCGCGGAGTTATAACCGACGCTTCCATCCGATCCATCAAACGGCCATTTCTGCTTCTCGTTTCGCAGACATTTTGACGCTCAGTCGAAGATTTATCTCATTAATCTTACAAATGACGAAAATGATCGACTGACTGGTGCAGTGGCGTAGCCAAGGGGGTGGTTGAGGAGTTAACCTCCCCATTGGCTGCCAAAAGCAAAATATTTTTAGTGAGTTTTCCAAGCATTTTTAATTTTTTACGCGATTTTCAGGGTGAACCCCCCTTGGCTAGACATGAAATATATATTTGCTTGTCACCTAAAAACTAGAGGCGATAACGTTTTCCTTCCGGAAATCCTGCTGGACTGCTGTGATAAATTAGTGATTTAGTTTGGAGTTTAACCGATTGGTCGGCGAATCGAGGGAGGAGTCTATGCAGGTGAACGCCGCGTGAATCGTCTTTGGGATGGCAGCTTCAAGAGGAAGACCTGCTCGTTTCCGGCGATCACTCGTCTTGGTGTTCACAGCGCATGGCGCTTCAGCTACTGATGATAATAATCTAATTAAAAATGATGTAAAGTTTCGCTTGCTGTAAAGCTTAAGACGAGGTTTCAAGCCTTGAGCGTTGCTGTAAAATCACCTGTCGTTCTAGGGCAATTAAGCTCAACCTGTTTCTTCAGATTCCATACTCCAGCGTCGCCACTCCTCTCTCTATCTTGAGCTTTTTTCCTCAGGGTTGAATACGTTTTCTTTGCCGTAAGATCGAACATCCAGTCCAGCATCGATGCCCTTGATCGCCCTTTTTGTGCTTTCTCTTTCATCTTCCCCTCTAGTACTTAACTTTTTATGGCACGCTTCTTCTCTCAAAACATGCCCTATCAACTTCTTTTGTCTAGTACGAATAGTGTTTAATTAGGCTTTTCTTCCCTTCTATCCTCTTCCGGACCTATTCGCTTCCAATTCAGCTGATGTTTTCCGTTCTTTGCCAAATCCACGTATCGAATGTCTCTAGTCTCTTTATGTCCTCTTTCCTAAGCGTCCATGTTTCTGACCCATAGAGTGTCACTGGTCGGATCGGGGTTTTCATCAATCGCTTTATCAAATTGCGTTTCAGCAGCTCAACCAAATTTAAGAAAAATTAAGCCCGTTACAACATACAGTACATGAAGTCATAACTGGTCTTGTCGAGAGTTTTTGTCTTAATGTCTGAGCTTTGCGCAAATTTAAGTTTTGCGTTCACTCGACTCTTTTGACTCTGAGGATTCATGATCAATACTAGATATTCTTGATCTTCAGCGGACATGAAGCTCTCAGCTGAGAATAGAATTGAAAAGACGTTACCAAGTATCTAAATGGAATAGACCAAATAGTATCACAATAAAACAACCCTTATAGTAATATAAATAATAGTAAAAGAGTAATAATAACATCACATACTGTACTACGGCTATTAATGTTACTAATACTGCTAATACTACTATTGCTACACTACTTTTTAAACTACTACTGCAACTACTGCTATTTCTACTACTGTTTCTACAACAACAACAACAACTACTACTACTACCTATTACTACCACTACTAGTTATACTAGTAGTAGTAGTAGTAGTAGTAGTAGTAGTAGTAGTAGTAGTAGTAGTAGTAGTAGTAGTAGTAGTAGTAGTAGTAGTAGTAGTAGTAGTAGTAGTAGTAGTAGTAGTAGTAGTAGTAGTAGTAGTAGTAGTAGTAGTAGTAGTAGTAGTAGTAGTAGTAGTAGGTAGTAGTAGCAATAATAATAATAATAATAATCCTTCATTAAGAGCTGATGCAAATTAATTAGGCTTATTTACGGTTGTTTGTGGAATCGAAGTGGTCCTGTTTATTTGTCATTAGGGGTCATCGACCGATGGCCAATTTGTCCAGTGCTTCCAACCGCTCTTCTTCTTCTTCTTCTTCTTCTTCTTCTTCTTCTTCTTCTTCTTCTTCTTCTTAAGAGAGAATATGTAGGGTTTTGCGACGGAAGGCAACAACCTAATAACGACGACGCCACCGAAGATATACAAGATGGCATTTCCGGGTCAATGAGACTGCGCGCTGTGTGCCATCGACTTTGGACCTGACTGAAGAACCTGGCTGTGCAAGCGCCAACGAGGAGTTCTGCTGCTGCTGCTGCTTATAATAATTATGGGATCCACAGTCGATATTCAAGCGCATCCTCCACAGTAATTCAGTCATTTGGATAATAAACGTCCTTCCCACCATCAGTTTCAAGGACAATAATTATTGCTAGGACAGATATATCTTGCACTTAAGCTCAATCGAGATAGAGGGGGAGAGAGATGGGGAGAGAGACACAGAGAGAGACACACAGAGAGAAAGAGGGAGAGAGAGAGAGGTTTTCGTATACTTAAGTCAATTGAATTTGAAGCGAAACGCTAAAATAAGCGCAATCAATGAGCAAGACGTTGAGTAATAGACTTGTCTTGGAATTCAAAGTGCAGAGAACATTACTTATTCAGTGCATGATTTTCACCAGCAGCAGCAGCAGCTGTGCATTTGACAAATCTGAGGTTTTTCGAGTTATTTAGTGGTAATGGCTGCGATCATCCGATCGGAGGCTGTGGGTTCGAATCCTACCATAGACGCATGCGCAGCGGTATTTTGGCGGCTGTTTCATTCCTTGATTGAGGAAAGCAACCGGAATCTTTGTTTCACTCACCAACGAGTTGGGAGAGAGACACAGAGACAGAGACACACACACACACAGAGAGAGAGAGAGAGAGAGAGAGAGAAACGCTAAAATAAGCGCAACTCAAAATCAATTAGCAAGATGTTGAGTAATAGACTTGTCTTGGAATTCAAAGTGCAGAGAAAATTACTTATTCAGTGCATGATTTTCACCACCACCTGCAGCAGAAACGCCATTTGGAACAGCTTTAGGACATCGTCAAGTTATTAGACTCGATCGGTGTCAATCGCCTTGATATTTTCCTCAGATTTTTAAAATATTTTTGCAAATCGATCTGAGATTCGATCTAGACAGAGCGTTTCAACGTGCACGGAGAACTGAATTAGTCAACGAAACGTTGTTGGTGTTGTCACTGTCGATCGACCCTCAATCTAGTCACAACAACAACAACAACAACAGCCACTGTCGTCGTTGTCGTCTTTTGTGAGTGAGACCATTATGAAAACCAATCGACGTCGTCATGCACCGCTTCGAGATGAAAAGGAATGTGAGTGCAACAAAGTGCAAAGAATTTTTCACTTTATGCTGATGATGCAATCCAGGATGTGGCGAAATTCTGGATCGATGCAGTGCCGTCTTTTTGGCTCTCATTCTTCACTTCGGGAACGACCGTTAAATATGTCCTCCTACCCGGCGCACGGCGAATAATTCAAAGGCACACCGATACTAAAATGTCACCGGACTACTGTCTGCATCGAATGCGAATTATTATGCCTTTCGCATTTCGTCCGTCTTTGCGATCGGCACTCAATAACAACACCGCAAGAGGGAAATGAAATCTACACCCGTGTATTCCTGTCTCACTGATACAACCTGACCGCGATATTTCAAGTTTCAGCGCTCCGCTGCATAAAATACAGACTGGTGGTTTCAGGGCAGAATGAACCTCGACTGAACGCTCTGACAAAGTTAAGTTTGGCGACAATACTATTCTACATTGATCGTAATAAATTTCCCTATTGATCTATTCCATTCATGTTCGAGTGACAGTCGCCAGAACGTGGCTATGGTTCGGTTTCTTGCTTCGCACAGAACCAAAAGTCAGGAGCGATCAACCTGTCGTGTCTTGTCTTTTACCGTCTTCGCTCCGAAGATTGGCTGCATCCTGGACTGCCTTCTTCCAAGTGTTACGGTCTTCTGCTGCTCTTGTCGCCTGCTCTATAGTGAGTCCTGTCCATTCTTTGACGTTGTCTTCCCACTTTTTTCTTGGTCTACCTCTTTTTCGTGATCCTGGCATTTTGCCTTGTATTAGGTACAGAACCCACTTAAAACCAATCGTTGGGTCTGCTTAAGGTCTGGGTGGGTTACAATTTACAGGATCGGTCACTCGACCCTTGAGGAAAATGGAATGTAAGCAATTAAATTGTCAATACAATCAAAGTACTTTGATCAATCTGTCCTCTGTCTAAAACGCTTTACATACCATATTGATGCTCACAGCCCGCTGGTGAACCTGTGAGCGTCCGGGAATCGATTAAATCGAACACAGGTCGACTGCTTATCTAGGGCATACAGCAAATGGGCTATTGGGGGCACTCAAAGGACATGATGCTGCGGACCCAATTCATTTCAGACAAGACTTAAACTCAACAAGACTTTCTCTGAAATTGTTAACGGTACGAGGCTTTAAAACTTATGGAAGAAAATCGATTGGAAAAATAGTTTGGCATTTCAAAACGAGTTCCGAGTCAAATCAGGCAAAAGAACGACCAGGTGAAACTTTATTAATCCAATCATTTATACTTAATCTTATACACACCAAATCGAAGACTCGATATTTTGGGTGTAAAGCATTCATAGACTTTGAACTCAGGGCACAGGAAATCCGAGGTACAGCAAAGAGACGTTCGTGCAATCAGATCTCCAATTCTGCGTAATTCGAATCAGAATGGTCGTCAGCTACATTGAATTATAAGACATTGATATTTAAAGGTACGTCGCATGCTGTACGGAACGAATCGCTAACGGACAAACTGATTGAGTTTCTGGAGAACCGAGGATCAAAGGAGACCGCACGTCGGAAAATATCCAGACATTTCGAGTTGACTCAAGACAAAAGGAGCCTCTACGAAAGTTCTCGAAGGAATTAACTCAATAATGTCAACCCGCGACGGTAAACAATCTCCTTTCGGGAATTTAAAATTCATCGTTGCGTAGGAGCGTCACGTTTGAAGATAGAGAATTAATGACATATTTTAAAAAATTAAGATTCAACTTTTGAAAATATTTGAAGCCTTTGTTGTTTAGCTTGTGTCTGTACGCGTGGAGATATTTAGAAAGAGATAAATATTTTTAAAATTTTATGTCAAATTGAATACCTGGCCTCCGAAAAAAGTACAAGAGTAAATTTGAGAACCATATTTTAGAGTCATGTCATCGTTTCGAGATAATTTTGAAAACAGAACAAAATGTCCATTGCCATCCTAACTCTAACCCTAAACTAATAAACCGTGACAGTGTAGTAATTTTGTCCGTGACATTTTGTCCTCGGACAGTTTGTCCGGCCACGAATAAAATTGACACTATTAGTAATATCATCACAGTTGCACTAAAAATAGAGATGATAGTCTTGCATCGGTCATATTAGTAGTAGTAAGCGCCAGAAGCAGGCACACTAAGGTCTCTAATGGCTGCATTATACAGCCTGTTGAACTCCTTTCTATTAACTTAGTTCCAAAATACGAGTAGCTTCATCATAAATATCGTTGAGTTCCAGTAGTGGCCATCTGTGAGGACAGTGAGGAGTGCTTGTCATTAGCCTAAAGGAACAGCATTACTGGTACCCTTTGAAGTACATGTAGCCAGAGTAGCAAGTACACAATGCTTCAAGTACATGTACAAGTACCTGGCCTCCGAGTACAAGTAGTACAAGTAGCATTAGTAGTAGTACAAGTACCTGGCCTCCGAGTACAAGTACAAGGTAAAAATTTGTACTCGAGTAGTACCAAGTACTACATCTCTGTCAAAGTAAATTTAGAACCATATTTTAGAGTCAGTCAGTTTGAGATAATTTTGAAAACAGAAAAGCCAGAACATCCCAGTGTAGTAGTAGTAGTAGTAGTAGTAGTAGTAGTAGTAGTAATGAAGAGATTGGTGAATAGTATGTACGCAGGTGGAGAGCAAGATTTAAGTATGAGCATATAAAGCGCATTTCTGTTAATAACGGAGCCGACTGAAGTGGGCGCTGTCGTCACCACAGGAAATAGCATTTCATCGGCCATCGGACACTAATACCCCGGATGATTGTTGCCGGTTCCGCCATCGCAGTCACGTGACGTCGTCTGCAGGAGATCGTCACGTGACGACGACTTTCAAATACGCGTCGTACTGAACTGCTGCTGCTGTTGCTGCTGTTGCTGCTGCTGCTGCTGCTGCTATTATTCGAAGCAGCGTCTTAACTCCAACGACCGTAAATAAATTGGTCGGAGACGCTCACGGTCGACAAAGTGCTGCGTTCCTTGACATAACGATAGTGTCGCTGTCGCTAACCTCAAGTCTCTTAGAGCGGCGCTTATCTCAGTTTCAAGGCCCTCAACAGCCAGGCGACTGGTTCAGATTACAGGATACGGGGTCAGTGTTGTCATTGTGTTGTCATGCAATGCGCCTGTTTACTCCGCGGATTAATACGCTACTCAGTTACCACCGCCATCGGGCGAATGAAGGGTTGAGTTGACCTTGGCCCTCAAGGCGCTCCTCACCCTAACCCTAACCTAAGGGCTAACCCTAAACCACGTTCCTTCTGCGTGCTTCTCCAGCGTGTAACCACTTCACCGATCACCTTCAGTTACCACCGCCCTCATGAAGATAGTTGATATATCGGACAGGGCTTGAACCACGTAATCATGCACTTCTGCCATTCCTTGCATGATAATACTGTAACACGTAATACTGTGTATGTATGCCCAGTAGATAATCACTGACGCATAAATTTACATTGGTGTGTACTCATAAAATTTTGTTGAATGAGTTCAACTAGTCAGAGACAGAGAATCTGCTTCTGCAAGATGTAGGCCATAGTTTAGCGACGCTGTTTGCATAATTACATGCATGTAAGCACACATCTTGGAATCGGGCGATCGTTCGAAAACAAGTTCTTCGCATCCAGAGAAATGACATCGAACGAAGACGACGACGACGACGACGATTAACTCGCCGCGGTTTATCAGGTGCAAGCGCTCGCATGCATCGATTACCTTTCCGGCGATTGGCTCTCCGTCCAGGTAGACGATGAGCTTTTCCAGGCCGGCGTCAGTCTTCCACTCTTCCGTCGGTCTTCCCTCTGGACCGTCAAGTGCTATCGACAACTCGGCACTTCGTGCAGAGCCAAAGAAACTCTAAGCAACAGACGTACAGAAACAAAGTGCTAAGAATCTACCGTTAATACTATCTTCGGCTTCCTCCCCCCACTGCATTATATTTATTTAAGCTTCGACGGTTTCTTAAGCAAATTAAGTGACCAAGTCGCCTGTCACCAGCAGGGGCGTAGCCAGAATGAAATTAAGTGCGGTTGATTTTTCACAGTCTTCTCTGCCTACTCTTTGGAAAAAGACCCAATCAGGATATAAGACTGTATTGCAGAAGACGCAGGTTCGTAAATTAGACGTTTAACCCCTTAACCGTGTATTTAACTGTAACTCAATGTAAAATGGACGGATATATCCGGGATCCCCAGTTAAGGGGTTAACCGGAAATATTCTGATTACCTTCTTTGCTTGTCTCGCATAAGACCTTTCTGTCAGACGCACGAAGACAAAATTGAAATGACGCAATTGTGTCGTTTTTACCTTTATGGCATGGCGACTCGGTTTCGATCCTGACTAACAGAGGGAACGAATCGCTTCTTTAGAAAAGACAGCGTAGGTTATATAATCTAAGCTCTGAATTGTTTTGAAATCTCTAATAAATTAATAATTAATTAATTCACCACCGATAGTAGCATAGCAAAAAGTCTTTATAAATATTGCAATATAGGCCTAATAAAATCAAAACTGGTCAGCACTAATAAATCGTCAGTTTCGGCGAGACTATTTGCAGTAGTAGCGCGTATTATGTTTTAAGCCCAGTGGCGTGCTAAAGAGTGGTGGATGCCCGGGGCTAAAGTAAATTTGGATCCCCCCCGCCACCCAGTGCCGGATTAACTCTTTTGGAGGCCTGGGGCAAACAGCGCAACAAAACTTTAAAAGGCCCTCAACCCTACAAGTTCGAAGTTTTAAATTTTTGCCCGAAATTTAAGAAAATTAATTTTAAAATATAGAAAACTACTGTACAAGATCTTTTGCAATGATTATTAAATTATTTAGCGCTAAGCTTGACGTTTACCGAAATCTTTAGAACTGCGTTAAAAATTCATAAGTTAATTTAAAAGATTATTTTTAAAAAATTGAACCAGCGGGCTTGGGCAAGTGCACCAGTTGCACCATGGTTAATACGGCACTGCCGCCACCTCGATGTTAGGTATTAACGAACAAAAAAGGTCACCGAGACAATTTGGATGCCCTCATTTGGTGTGGTCAAATCGATGGTTTTAAGGATTTTCATATAAAAAAGTGTTGAGCAAATAGATCACCGAGTCAATTTGGATGCCCCCATCTGGTGAATGCCCGGGTTTACCGTCCTACCCTCCCCCTCTGCACGCTACTGATTAAGCCAGCGTTATAACTCGAAGAACATAGGCGTTAGACATTAATAGACAATGAGCGTGGTTGATATTTAACTAAATCCTGAACAAAATAAATAATCGCGCTCAACTCAAACCTATAGATCGTGTTCCGTTGCTTCGGTAGTCGACAGAATTGAAAGCTTTTCTTGTCTCCGTTATTCCGGAATTCTAAATCAATGTCCTATAGTTCTTGGTCTGACCACTCTTGCGACAAAGAGATGCGTATTTCAAAGTAATTGCCTGAAAAAGTCTGAACCAGAGCAGCCACCTTCCGTCTCTTTCAGCTGATTTACAGTCAGATTTACAGCTGGTTTACAGTCTCTTTGGGAATCTATAGCGTCCAGATAAGCAAAAGCCCTGAACCTATGAATCGTGAAAAACTTTTCAAACGTTTCAGTGAACCGCTTTATTGCCAATAAACTACGCCAAAATGGTATTAGCTGATGGATAAAGATGGTTAGATAAAATTTGTGAGACTGAGACAGCTAGAATTATTTTCATGATCTGGTTTTCTAATTAGGCTGAACTTACTGAAAAATCTTATATGTATTCTAAATTACAGAAAGTGATGAGTGCAGGATGCATGCAAATATTACTTAGATATAAATAATTGTATTATGGGAAAGAAATTCACTGTCGCAGATTTAGTGAGAGCTATCAATAATAACGAATATAATTATTTTTATATAATTGTTCAATTGGGTCTAGATTGATTCGAACGGAGTCCGACGGATCTCTCCTATGTGAGAACCAATGTGTTCCACTTGGCCTTTCATTCAAATTATGGTTTCGTTCGTGTTTTGGGTTTCGTTCTTTGTCTGTCATCTTGTCCCCGAGTCTACAAATTCGTGCAGTATTTGACTGGCTCCTGATTGTTCTGACCTGAGACATTTGCTTAAAATTAGAAAAAAAAAGTCCTGGAGAATTTTGACCGTTTTTTACTCACTCGGCGTGGTGACCGGACAATTCGGAGCGGACAATAATCGGAGGACAAAAATCGCCCCAAAAGTTGTAAAACTGTTTTAAAATATGACTTTTATAATGGTTAGGGTTAGGGTGAGGTTTAGGTTTAGGGTTAGGGTTAGAGTTAAGGTTAGAGTTAGGGTTAAACTGTGCTCCGAATTGTCCGTCTCCGAATTGTCCTAGAACCCTCGGCGTTGCCCCTTGAAAAGTCATAACAGATTTTTAAGACTCTATCGGAAGAGCGGCTAATGGGGCGGGGGGGGGGGTCCTATAGCCGAGTCATCACTGTATCCCATTTGCACTTCCGACAGCTACTGTATAATTTAGTTTGACTTCAGTTTGACGGAATATATGTTTGGACTAGAGTGTCGATAACATCCTGCAGTTTTAAATTACTTACAACTGTTTTAATAATCATGCATTATCTATATGTCTGCTATTATTATACCACATATAATAATTTTTGGTAGCTTCTTTACGGGATTACCGATCCCGTTAGTAACCTTATTTCTTCTTTTCTTCCAAGTATTAACATTATGCCTCTACTAGTTAAGATTAAAGTTCTCTATGATAATTTGTTGAAATTTTTATTTAAATTTTGAAATTACTGTATTATATAATTACTGTATATAATATGTATGACAACGAAGAAATAAACCAAACTAGACTAAACTAGTTGTTCTGCTGCTGTGCATTTTCTAATCGATGCTCCTGTTTCTTCCTCCGAAAATTTTGACCGAGGAGTCACCTCGAAACAACTGAAACGACGCGGACGACTGTTTCGGACAAGGCTCGATCATACGTATCATACGCGTATTTTATTTTTTTATTCATACGCACGTATTTTTACTTATTTTATTTTATCATACGCGTATTTTAGTTTTTTATTCATACGCACGTATTTTTACGTATTTTATTTTGTCATACGCGTATGATCGAGCTTTGGTTTCGGAAATTAGAGGACGAAGCTTGCAAGGGTCGAATCAGAGCTGAACAATCCGTTGGAATATGTAAATTAACAGATTACGATCGACTAGAAGATGATCGTGATTATTTTGCATTCTGACTTGCTAAATCGTGAGCGCTCAGCGGCGGGGGGGAGAGGCATGGGTGGGGATATGCACGAGAACGGTCTATCTCGTGGATACATCACAGAGGGCGCTGCTCAGCGCCTGGCGACGAGTCAGTGCAGCGTGCAATTCTCTGGATCCATTGATAAACGTCTTTGATCTTCTCCCTTTTGCTTCAATTCTAATGCGTCCGTATTTCACCATCCATGACGTCAATCGGCCTTCACAATTAGCTGCACTCAACAGGTTTCAAGCACGTTTCTCTTCACCCCCTCCTCCTCCTCCTCCTCCTCCTCCTCATCCTCATCCTCCTCTCCATCTTCAATCTCTCGATGTCAGTCTGACCTTTTATATTATGTCTAGATAAGACATCCGTTCATATTCTACGAGCGAAGAAAATCGTCGACTAAAATAAGAACAAACGAAGCAACTCTGGTGTTTGACTGCGTCGTATGGTCTAATAATATAATAGATCAGCGTGATAGATAGGCATAGATAGAGTAGATAGGTATAGATTGGGTAGATAGGCAGGGCGCGATTTGCGGGGGGGAATCTTCCCCCACTGCCCAACTGCATCCCCCTACTGCTACATCCCCCACCACTACATCCCCCCACTGCTTCAGTTTCCAACAACTACATCCCCCAAGCTCGACATATTCCCCCCACTGCTCCAGGTCACAAATCGCACCTTGTAGATAGGTATGGATAAGGTAGATATGTGTGGTTATGTACACTGTCGATAGGCAAGGGTAGGGTAGATCGGCATGAGTGGTGATAAAATAGAGAGAATCAGGCATCAGTTGTCGGAATGTCGTTCGAATG
Organism: Metaphire vulgaris; assembly: GCA_018105865.1. Classification (NCBI taxonomy): domain Eukaryota; kingdom Metazoa; phylum Annelida; class Clitellata; order Crassiclitellata; family Megascolecidae; genus Metaphire; species Metaphire vulgaris. The sequence continues at coordinate 14,329,620 of CM030832.1, forward strand.
GATTGTCGATGCCCGACCATATTACTAGTCCCTCTCTCGACGCCTTTCGAACAACAACTCTCAGCGAAATCCCCTTTTGTCTCCTGTTTTATTAAGCAGCGCTTTCTCGCTTTCAAGTTGCAATTCAAACTCTACTCCTGGATGGAATAAGGAGGTTCGTGATTTGGGAATATCGAATAGACCTTGAGAAGTGGATCGAAAACATGGCCGACCATGGATAGAGCTAAGAGTATGGAGTAGCTCTGATGGAAATGATGGAGTGGTACCAATAAGAGAAAGCGCAACCGCTCTCAAGACACGAAACTTAACTCGGGCAGGATAAGGTAGCTAATGTGGAACAGACATCATATATAGTCACTATGTGAGTGTGCCTTGTTACACCAGCACTAGGCCTGCCTCGGCCTAATCCTGGCTGCCAAACGAAAACCAATCTGGAATTTAGCAAATTTTAGCAAGTCGTATCACTGAAAGACCGGACAAAAAGTGAGCCACAATGATGAAATTGCCAAATTCTGAAAAAATATATCACAGGATTGTACAATCCCAGGATTGCTGCACACATAAAATCACACATAATAATTTACGCCAATGCAGTGCTATGTTTAAATACGCATATGTGTTCTACACGTGCGCTTTATCTGGATGTTATGCACAGCTATTGACGCACATCTAAGCCATAACGTTCATAATGCAAAATTCCCAGAACGAAATCCATCGTTTTCATAATAATAATAATAATAATAATAATAATAATAATAATAATAATAATAATAACAAAGTACTTGTATTATAATAGTAATAACAAAGTTTCATGCAAATATATTATTACAATAATAATTAATCATAGATATTATTATTGCAATCATTTTTGTAGCGCCATGCTAAATGCAAAGGCACTCTAATAAACGTCAATGGAATGAGGTGCGAGAGATAAGTGTGGAGGAGACGATCGACCCGTAGAATGTACCAGTGGCGTAGCGTGACTTTTGGGGCCCGGGGCATCCTTGATATGGGGCCCCCAGTGGCTGACGAGCAAAAAAGGTCGTCAGATCGTGTTCACGGGCAAAATAAAAAAACCACAAACCACTCTTCGGGAGCCCCTGCCCCCTCTCCCGGGGCCCGGGGGCATTCTCCAAAGTTCCCCGTGCCCCCACGTTACGCCACTGGAATGTACCAACACCTTTAACAGACTCTAAGGAGTTTACTAATAGGTAATAGGTAAGATGGTGCGCGATACATTGGAAATGGCAAACAAACTCTGAATAGAAGCACAATTATCCTTGGCGACCGCCCATCCACCTCCTAACCGAGGTCGAAGTTCTCGACCTCATGCAGCGACTCTCCCCGATCTTGAAATCGAGTCAAATTAATTCCTATAATTGAAGCATAACAGATTGTGTCCCTATTAGGTATTTGATGGGATCTGCTTACCCTTCGCATCGCCTGTACGCAGCAGCACAGATTAAGAGACGGCATCGGTGTCAGGATCGTATCGACTGCAACTGGCGTAGGCCAAACGACAGAACAAACAGAGAGAGACAGGAGCCGTCGGATAGAATTCTCTCTCTCTCTCTCTTTCTCTCTCTCTCTCTCCAGAAGAAACTGTCACTAATCAAATCATTAGCAGAATGCTCTTCTGAGACGGACATTCATCGCAGCTGAGGACGAAACTCGATAAACGTTCTCGTTTTTTTACGAAGAAAAGTCTGTTGCCTCTAACAGAGACGCCTTATAGAATTAATAATGTTATTACTATCATTACGGGTGATGCATGTGTACTGTCAGATCAATGTTAAACTCTGATCGAATATTTCTCCACCTGCATGCAGACTGCAGCCTGTTTCGAGTTCTTCGTCTCCTCGTACTGTGGCAGCCGGTTGCCTTCTTCGAGTGACAACCGTGAAAATATCTCGAGCGATTTAAGAAAAGCGGCGTTGCTTAATGACTCGGTGACCGGCGATGGCCACAACCGATGGTAATTCCGCTGTCACACACACACACACACACACACACACACAGAGCGCCGACAACATGAGATGCCCCATAGCAACAGCAGCAGCTTCAGCTGCGGCGGTAGCAGCAGCAGCAGCAGCAGATACAGCAGCAGTTGCCGTAGTTTTAGCAGCGGTGTCCAAGTGAGTGGCGCTGGTCAGGCACTAATCGTCCACTAACAGGGCATCTTGTCTGAAAATAAACTCTCATTGGATCGAGAAAGACTTCTTAAATCTTGACGGTCAAATCTGAGAAAAAATCTCTTTTTGGTCGCTAATAACGTTTGCCAAAAACTAAAACGGATTTCTAATTGGCCTTTAAATTAGTATTGAATTAGTGATACGCTTAAACTTTAATACGGCAACATAACCGACACATAACTTCAATACGAAATGGCACAGCACTGATCTAAATAAATGTCGTGTTCGCTTTCCTCGTGGAATGCCTGTTTTGACATGCCACACTCAGTGCGATTTGTTCTTTGCACGCATCAGCAGCGAACGCAGAAGAAATGCAATTGAGACGATAGCATCGAATGCCGGTCTATGATCACCACTTAGATCAATGGATAACGCGCGCAGGCACACACACACATACATACAGTATATACACATACACAGACATACACACGCACACATTAGCAAATAGCTTGTCAGCACTGCATGCATAAGTGCTCTTAAAAATTGATTTATTCTCTCAGCCTCATTAACATGTGTCATCAGCATCTTTCATAGTCTAGAACCCTTAGTTTTTTCCGAACGTCTCCGAAATAAATCTGTTGTTTGGTCATCGACCTATGAAACTTTCGAGCAGCCTAAAAAACTATGTTGAAATGATATGTTGATATATGATAAATGATAACGGTTTACTCTGGCTATTTTGACTGTTTTGTCGGTTTAACTTCAAAAAGTAAGGATTTAAAAGGAGTAACAGATGAAACTTTCAAATACTGGACACTAAACATTGTGCGCTTGCTCACTTTCAATTGTACTCGTATTTTCCTTGCAAACAGATTTCCAAAGGTCGTTATAATATTTCAAGTGATTTCCTACCAATAATAGATTTGCAGGTGAAGCTGAATTTTAGCCCCACCTCCACTGCTCGAGAACACCTTCCAGTTGGGATAGAGAATTTTGGGTTTCAACCGTCCTATTCCCGCTAGCCGTGGATGCGCGGTGGAGCAGTGGATGGCGCACTGGTCTGCCAATCTTGAGGTCCGTGGTTCAAGTCCCGGCAGTGGCAGAAATTTTTCTGTTGTTTCTGTCACGAGCGCCCCCAGTCGACTCAGCTGTGAATGAATGTACCTTCCATCGGATGTTAACTATATGGAAGGAAAGGCGGCGAGGGAAAGGCTGGCAATCGCTCTCATCCAGCCGTTGCCATGTAAAACTGAAGGCGCTAACCCTTCGGTTCTCTTACTGGCGTTGTGTCAATGCAGTATGGCTTTTATGGATGCTATAGCAATTAGACAAAGACCCGCTGTAGATTTTACTCCGACGGGCTCACGCTGGCTTATTGAGTATACATTTACCTACCTATACCTACCTTAACCATTCCCGATATCCGCAGCCTAAATGTCAGCAACTTACAATGTTTGCTGCTTTGGTGTTTGTGCGTGCTATTTCTGTGTGAATTAAATCTGCAGCTACTGACTGTGAGAATATTGGTGGTGTGTTGGAAAATAGTTGTAAGCAGGACACTTTTAAGAATTAAGGAAATGTTGAACGACCCTAAAGTTTATCCAGATTTTCTTTTACGACTAAAATTTTAAAACCTGACGTTAGGAGAATGGATGATCATCAAGAACCAGAGAACCGCGAAAGCGTGGATAGAACAAAATAGTTCGCATAATTAATTCCAGTGTTTTTATAGGCCTTCTCTCTAGGGGTTCCTCCCTTCCCCAAAGTTGGAAATCTCCCAAATTTTGACATTTTGGCAAGTATTATGACCTCCCCAATGTCTGCTCCACCCCCCAAAAAAAATTTAAATCCCCAATATCTAGTTAGCTAGGTAGCTAGGTAGCTGATTAATTCACTGATTAATTCACTGATTAATTCACTGATTAATTCACTGTCGATCTGTTTTGCTCGTGGCACCGCATGCTGCTTAGTTGGCGTTGTACTGGTTTAAATACTACGTTACGCTTTGTGGTTTTGCAAACGTTTCGTGCGTTGCCACCTCATCTTGAGACTTTGCATGCAACTCGTCTCTTTTCATTCGTCTAAGTAAAACTAGATTCGTTTTCGATTTGAAGTCCAACGATTTAGTTGTACGAAGCCTCGAACGTATAGGCTCAAGATGCCGGAAAATTTATCGTTTCCCATTATTAAAGATTTATTGTGCGCCATCGGCAAACATTTATAACAAGCCTCTTGGATTAGTTATCGGAGTTCATTTCTGCCGACATCTGAAACATCTTGGAGATCTATCTTTCAATCTATCTTCCCGGATCACAAAAACACGAAAATGAAATTCTGGTGAATATTGATCGACTGCATTTGAAACAGAAGGAGTCTAAAAATAGTCGTTTTCTCACAGATCCGCTTCAAATTCGGTTCGTTTTTGTTAAGATTCATTTCGTAAATTGTATCAGAAAAGTTCGACGACAATCAACTCATTAACCCCTTAACTGGGGATCCCGGATATATCCGTCCATTTTACAGTGAGTTACAGTTAAATACACGGTTAAGGGGTTAGCCGTCTTTCTCTCATCAGCATTAGTTTCTGGTTCTGGCGGCGAGCAGGCAGTCTCCATGCTGAGTCTCTCGTCCTTCTTTCTGGTTTACTTTAACAGCCTTTTGCCTATGCGCGTATATTTCATCCTTAATAAGCAATGCATCATTTTGAATATTCATAAACTTACAGGCCACGTGATCGACTTTGGCGCATATTGCACATCTCCTTTACCTATTAGGCCCCTATCCGTCGTCGTATTAACACTACCTGCATTTTCCATCGATCGTACGACCTCCGCTCTTCGACCACAGTTGAAAGCCCGTGACCCTTGCAGCAGCTCGACCGAAATTTTGCACAGTGGCATAGCGAAGATTTTCTGAAGGGGGTTTGGTTTTGATCGTAACCAGCTTTGAAAAATCTTGACAAGCAAAAAAGGCCATCCTCACCTTTGCTCTTGTATTTTTTCCTTTGTAGTAAATGCTGACAAGCAAAAAGGTCGTCACCTCCGTACACCTTTATATTCCATAGCGCTTAGAAATTTTCGGTCAACAGCCAAGGGGGTTTTGACCCTCAAAACCGCGTCCGAAAATAAAAAATGTATGGAAACACATGACAAAATTTTCCATCGGCAGCCAAGGTGTTTTAACTCCCAACCTCCCCCTTGGCTATGCCACTGATCGGGACAGTGTAGAATTTCCGTTTTCGTTGCGCCGGCTTTTGCTACTAAACGGCAACAGCGGGTCTCTTCCAGCCAGAATTTACAGACATATCGAGTTCTACCATCTAAATTCTAAATACTGAATCGATACGATCAAAGGTTGTCCCTTTGCAAAACTGCGTAGGCTAATTGGTAGCTCCATTTACCTTCTGGTGTTGAACGAAACTTGGCGATGACATCGACGCTTTCTTGCCGACTTCGCCCCGTCTGGTTACTCGTTTCTTGGCGACCCTCGACAGTCGATTAACGAAGGTGGTGTTGCCTTCGTATAGCGCCCCCCACTTATCTCTAACAAAGTGCCTACACTGTACACTGTATATTCAAAATCTTTCTAAATGCTCGCAGATGCGTTGAACTCATGAAACAAACACATTATATTTGTAGATGATTACCGCCGTCCATCTTCACTATTCATCCGATCTCTCGGAATTTCAGACGATCCTTGAAGACCTTATTTCTTTTTACTTACTTAGCATGATTTAAAGTGGCTTAGAAGGTATTATTGCGTGTGTGAAAGCCACTAGGGGCACTAACGAGGCTTGAATCCGCTCCGTCAACCTGACGCTCCAGCACGTAACCCACACTGCCATCTTCCGCCCCTTCACCGGCCGAACTTACAGTATAATGACTGGGTATTTTAACCCCTTAACTGGGGATTCCAGATATATCCGTCCATTTTACATTGAGTTACAGTTAAATACACGGTTAAGGGGTTAATATCCATCTCTACACAGTGGACAGTAATGATCTAGTCTTCGCCGATCTCTTAAACACCTTCGGGCTTAACACAATTAATAGATGCTCCATAGGTCACACCTTCTAATTTTCTAACTACACGTTCAGACTGCAATGCAATAAAATCTGTGGCGGTCATTGATGCATTACTGTCTGACCTTTTTGCCATCACGTCACACCTGCAATTTCCTATCAGCACTCGTCCAGCATACAAATTGATCTAAATTCAGCCTTGGCACAAGCCAGATCTTTGTCTACGTTCACAATCGATATAGCGCCATCAGATTTGTCTAATTCCTCCTTCAAAACTGCGACTGAATTGGTCACTCTATTGAACACAACTCTTACTTCCATTCTTGATCGACACATTCCTGTAAAGTCTAAAAAATAATAAAAGCCGGTGCTAAAGCAGATCCGAGTTAGCGTCTGATAGAATTCTCTGAAAACAACACCGTGCAAAATTATCAGAAAACTATTTACCCAATCTAAGTCCTCCTACTTGAAAGACCTCGTCACTTGAAACGCCATAAACCCAAAATCATTATACAAAAGCCGAACATATTTTGTCTCTTCATTTTTCAGATTATTTGGCAACAAAATAGCGAAAATCGGACATTAGTTTTAAGAATCAAGATCGAATGGAGTGTCAACGTCTGATGGAACTGCACCCTCCAGGGCCTTCATTGACGCTTTTAAACGGGTAACTCTGGATGAAATTTCCGTCTGCTGTCTTCTTCTCCTTTCCTAATAAAGCTGTGTCTTCTCCTTCTCGATGACGAAAGTTTCACTCATTTGAAACTGTTAGCCTTACTATTGACGACAATCTTATAACTGCAGCGGTCACTAACCTGACGGTTCTTGACACAGTTGTTGACGACGACGACGACGATGCTGCTGATGATGATGATAATGGCGGCGGCGACGACGACGACGATTATGATTTTGATGATGAAACATAGTTGGGTCTTCAATTAATTAACTTTTCTTTAACGTGTCTCAAGTATTTCGATCATCATTAACTTTTTCTATCAGAAATAAGTAACCTTCGACGAAGTATTTTATATTACTCACATATATAAAGGATATATAAAATGCGTCTTCAGAAGGATAAGTCTGCATATATATATATATATATATATATATATATATATATATATATATATATATATATATATATATATATATATATATATTAGAATAAAACGTTCGCCTGACCTTGTATAGATTGAATGTCGTATATTGCGAAGATTGCCGCTTTAGCCTTGAATCCCCTTCCCCGCCCCGAATCGTGCGTCTGATGAGAAAAGAGGGAGTTGACGATTACGAACGTTAATGAACGCGGGATTTGCGTTGTCTAATCTTCGATGTAATAATTCCTGTTTCAGCTTTTAGAAAAAATCTCGCGTCTTTCGTATAACGGCTTTCACGGCTGCATGGCTAGGCGAAACATTACGGTCATTGCGTCATTTATTATGGCTGCTAATAGCAGTTGATTAGCCTATCCAATATATTCACGAATTCTTCTGTGCAAACCGTCTGGATCAACTTTAAGATGAATGGACGGTTCGTAGGTTTGTTTGATCGTTTGACGCAAATAGGTTTTTGTTAATACATTCTGATTGATAATTGTCGAGAGGTAAGCATGACCAATATTTTAGCAGCCTTGAGATGTCAAATGCATGGGTGAAATAATGGGCGAAGTTTATTTTTATACCACATGAATCTAGACTTTCCTTTTTCAACAATTCGTTCTACATTTTCTATGCAGACCGATTTCCTCTGATTAGTTCAGACGGACAGAATTCAGCACGGTTCAGCTGAACGGTTCAGCATTGGACAGAATCAAACAGGAATTTATGCTGACAAATCGTTTACATTGGCTGATCTGTTTCGTGAGAATTACCATTTTCTCATCATGAACCTCTCCGGTCCAAACCCAAAATATTACCAGCCACGAACTATTAATTTAATTTCATCAGACCCAACTCTTGCTTCCTCTGCACTAAACATCGGCATTTCTGTGGACTCATCTTGAACTCTTACCGCATCCCCGCCTACCCCCTATGTTTTATTAAACTCGTTATCTTTTACGCCTCCAGCCATATCTTAACCACAAAATGCCTTGATACTCATCCATAGTTTCACCTACACCTTGATTACTGCGATCATTATATTCCACAGCGCCCCCTGCCTCCCAGCTGTATCGATTGCATTCCATCTAAGTTCTTCAGTTTGTTCCTTATCCAGTGCATGAAAATTCTTCTCAGGCATCTTACCAGACTTGAAATCCTTGCTTTGGTTTACATATCAGCAAGCGCGTGCAACGCGCAGTCATACTAATAATATACCGCTGGAGATCTACGCCGGGGCTGTGAAGGCGTGCACATGCACAGCCACGGTTTTGAATAATACGATTATGATGATTTTCATTTTGAAGAAATCTCACCGATCGTAACAAACGCCGAGACTCACTACTACGTGTAAATCTCTGAGCCGAATTTTTTCAACATAAAATTCAGGCTAATAAAAAATTCGGTTAAGCCGAAAACGCCGGTTGAGACATTTTCGGATAAAATCCGACTAGCTAAAAATATTGCGGCTAAAATGCGGCCAATAAGACACATTAAATAATAATTACAATTGTACAAGTGAAGATTGATCATGTTAATAATGCAATACCTTGCAGTGAACATAAGAGTTCGTCATTAATTCTGGCATTAAGCTCAACGTGACTGCAGAGTGGCAGATGTATATTACTCAAAACTATTCACTGTCTTAACGTGCTTAACATCAGGTTCAACATCATAGTGCAGTCAACGAGGCCTCTAGTGAGGTTCTAGTCACTTCGTGGTTAATAGCCATGGGAAAAGTGAATGATGATGATCAGCAAGGCCAGTGGTTCTTAACCGGGGTACTTGTACCCCTTGGGGGTACTCTAGAGACGTTGTGGAGGGGGTATGCAGAATGATCCGGAAATAAAGTATCTTTTAAAGACTTTTACTACATTGTACACTGCATAGCCTACAGATATTTTAGAAATGTTTGTAATGAATTAGAAAGTGTAAAATGAAAAAAAATCCACTTTCTGGCTTGTGCATAATCTGTGATAAGAGTACGTTGCAGTTTATAATTTTTCAATATACTATGGAGAATAAACGTTTGTCCTCAGACAAAGTACTATAGGCTGATAGGGGGTACTTCACTCTATTATACTTGTTTCAGGGGCAAGCAATCACAAAAAGGTTAAGAACCACTGAGCTAGGCAATGGTCAATATATCCGGAGGTTGGTTATGAAAAGTAACTGTTCATTCTTTGCTAAGACCATAAGAACGACGCCATAAGAACATACGACAACATAACGAACTCCATATAAAAGCAAACGCAGATATGCAGTGTATTCCTACATTCACGTCGTTTGCGTCAATATTTTTTCTGTCTAAGCAATTCAATTATTGTTCGTTTCGTGATCGTGGTCTGCGTCTAGTCTGCATTGTTCAGGACTTGCTTTCCACCCGACCAGACAAGGAGGCCATCGAGCGTTTGCAAATCCATGTTTGCGGTTCCACTATAATAAGAAACTTGCTGCAGATTGAGTGTGAAGCAATCTAAGCAAACGTCTCTCGTTCAAACAATCGGTCATCATTACGAGACGAAATGGAAGAAAGAGACACAGACAAAGAAGTAGAGCGGATGGAGGGAGGGAGGGCTGATGAGGTGGCTTGAAACAGCTTCACTCGTCCTCTGCAATTCGACGTCTCTGGCGCCGATGAAATTCCATGGAATCGAACTGAGGCGGATTACACAGCGAATTATATGCGAAAGAAACGACGACTTATCCTATTACAAGAAATCAAGTCTTGTAACAGGACAGGGCCTAGAGACATTCACAAGACAGGAAATTGACGAAAGCGCTGGAAATAAAGCATCCTGCGGTAACTTCTCTTAGCAGCGAGATGCCTCAAAAAGTACCCACAATCAAATGATTATTCTTGAGCTTCAAGAGGGAAAACTACGATCGAACTACGGGTCTTGAACGACACCATTGGCGACACCAGTTTTAGACTGTCACAGAAGGTGACGTGACCAGAAAGAAAAGAACGCCGACAGAAAAGACGAAGAGGAAATCACTCAACGACGCCAGCTGAGACCCCGTCCTGCCTGCCACTCGACTGGAGAATATGGCACAAAGGACGAAGGCCGTCTGAAACAGTTTCGACTGTTTTGTGTGAAGGGACTGAAATAGCAGACGCCATGGACTCTAATCCGGAGAGAAGCGAGGCCGAATGAAGTCGTTCGATTCGAAAACGCCTCCTATAGGAAATTCGACGATCGAACGCTTCGAATCGATGTCACGTGACGACGGTCGTTTGCGTCCTCAAGAAGAAGTCGGGATTTTCCCTCTCTCTCTCTCTCTCTCTCTCTCTCTCTCTCTCTCTCTCTCTCTCTCTCTCTCTTGGGCTGCGTTCATTTTTTGGTCGCACGGCGTAATTAAGGTCTTGATTACCAGAGGATTGCCGACGTTGGCAATTCTGGTTGATTGAAAGATTCCGGAAGGGGACCGTGGAGACGACCGCTCAACGGGCTTCAAGGGGGCGGAGGAGGGGCGGTTAAGATCGGATCTAGTCACGCATCGACTGTCGCCAGTCAATCATCAGAAACCGAACATCGTCTCCGTCGACGCGACTCCAAATCGAATGCAGTTATATTTCATTCTTTTAAAAACGGTTCCCGATTGCAGCGGCGGCGATAGGAGTAATTCACCGCCTGTCACGTCGGGCGTCATTGACGCGCGTCATGAAACGACGCAGTAGAAGCGAAACGACGATTAGGCCTAAACGAATGTTCTAACCGACGACGACGACCATTATTATTATTATTTGCAAATCACGCGCACGTCCGTAGTTGACGACGACGACGACCGATTGATTGGATGCTGATGAAAAATTCTAAAGAAACCGTCATGCTCTTCCTAGAAGCTGATTCGATATCGGAAGCGCTATTGATACTGGTTATCATAAACCTCCCCAGGCCAGTGGCCATGACGAAGGCAGCTATGCACCGCGTAGACAAGGTCATGACTTCCAACCCTTCAACCTTGGCAATTTATAGTTGAATAATACTGTAAATTTGTTTCGCAATAGCAGAGACTTTTAATATAGAATTCTTGAGGCTTTTAAGCCAAAGTGATTTCAGCATTATTTTGTCTTCGCCAGAAATAGCCTAAACGTTGCGCTGCTTATTTGACAAGAATTCACGGCTATACTGGATCGAATTCAAATCGTCAGCTTTGGAGCAATTTTGCCGGCTATAAGACAACCTACCGGCAATCAGTGTGACAATCGATCACCGTCAGCAAAATGTCATCGAATTTGCACGAATCTCACAGCTATTCGAGGTTTCGAATAGGGGACCCAGCCTCTGCATCCCCTCTTGACTGCAATCATCAGTGTGTATCTTTCTGTGCCAGAGCGTTAGAATTTTAGACATGGGCGGCGTTGGGGGATGGGGCCGCGGGTCCGGACCAACCCAGCCTCAGGTACTGGCACCCGAGCAAACCCGTGCAATTCCGTTGAGAAATTTTGTTCGGGGAAGGGCAGTCTGAGCCGGGTCCTTGTTGTGTTCAGACCCACTGATTAAATCATTAGACCCACCCAGCCAAAACAACCCAGCGCCGCCCCTGATTTTACATGGTTTACTTATAATCTTGTTAGTTTGGGGAAAGTGATCGTAGCTGTCTGCGTGAATCGCATTTTCTTCTGTTTTTGCTGACCAAATAGCATTGGAGAGCGCTCGTTTTCTGTGTCCAAACATTGACTTCAGAAATAGGCAAGACGAGTCTGTCGATCGTGCATTTCACTGCGCCTGCACAATGTCCTCGTGATGTCAGTATACTGCTTTCTACCGCAGAACCATGGACGCTGCATTCCATCGACCTTCGCAAGATGGACGCCTTCACGCACGCGAAATGTCTCCGCTCCATCATCGGTATAAATTCGATGGTATGACTTTATCACCAACCTGGCTACGCGAGAACATGATTGCTTATGGTGCTTTAGCGAGATTTTCATAAATTTCTTTAGGACTCCGTCAAGAAGCAACATAACTTTTGTATAAAGACAAATAACTACATGTAAAAGCCTCAACTCAGCAATAGGCGACTCTATCCATCTGCAAAATCGATTGACTGAAGAGAAGAGAGAATGAATTAGCGGCTGAAGGGACTCTTTTGTTATAAGTACGGCTTATATTTGCGTATATATATATATATATATATATATATATATATATATATATATAGTTACAAAACATATTGCCTGAATCGTCGTATTATTACTAGATATTTTGTCTACTTCAATGTCATTCCAGTTTTCAAGATAAATTTACACTCAAATGTATTTTAGTCAACCAGTGCTCAATTGCTACCGTTCCTTGCATAGATTTCAATTGAATCCATATTTGTTCTGTTTGGAGCTATTAAAATAGTCGATTATTCGTGTAGCAGTCAACTATACATTTTACAAGCTAATTATTTCAAATATCTGTATGTCTTTGGTGTTTAGAAATGCTAGTTTAATTAAAAGTAGACATGGCAGATAGCTACATTCGAACTTATAAAGCTAAACAAAGCATAGACAAATGTTCAGTTGGTCCAGTCATCAGCCCCAGTATGTATGATTTAGCAACTGCTGATTCTATGGCCCTTCTATTGAAACGACTTAAGACTCTCTCCTTATCAATATGAAGTAATTGCAGCGGCAGAGTTTCTGAGTGATTCTTCACAAGAGGCGCTTTACAGATATATTCGGTTACATCATTACATTACATGTTCTGTTGGCATAGCCACGCAAATGGGGTCATGCCGTTGTGGTTTAATAGTTAATTTTCCGAAACATGTGTATTTATTTTATTTAATTAATTTTATTTATTTATATACCTGTTTATACGAGTGTGTGTATTCTCAAAGGGCCCTGTCTGTCATAATTTTTTATCAAAATAAAACGTTAATACGCTGTCTTGACTGCTTTGTTACTTGAAACGGTTTAAAGAAAAAATTATCACGCTTCGAAAATATTAAAAAATATTAAAAGGAAACTGAAACTCGATGAATAAGACTAAGTGCAATTGATAATTTTAAAAAAGGTTCTGCAGACGCAAATGTCTTGACAGTTTTTAATAAAATTTACGAGAAGAACAGAAAATCGCATAAGAGAGAGAATAAGTCAGTTTGCTAAGCGAACGGACTAAGAACTCTGTAAGTGATTATCGTAGTTTTACAAGGATGAGGTTGGATTAGTTTATTCCTCCTCCTCTTCCTCCTCTTCCTCTTCTTCCTCTTCATCTTGGGCGGCATCCTCGCCTGCCAGACCTTCCTCCTCTTTGTGTTGTTTGAGTTGGTCTTTTCCCCACTCTGGTTTCTTTCCCTAAAACCGACGACAACGATCGTTATCAACGTAATAAGCGTTGCTGTTGTGATCAGCGCAAAATTGCATTTGTTGCAAAAGGCTACTAATGTTAACGCTTAGGTTCAACAATACATTTTTAACCAGTGTTTATTCTAGGCCTTCTCTGAGGGGAATCCCCCAAGTTTTAAAATTCCCCAAATTTTTTATATGTTGGCTGGGAATGGAAATCCCCCCCAAAGTGTGGAGACTCAGACCTTGTCCCCCCCCCAAACATTTCAAAATCCCTCCAATGTCAAGGTGGCTAAAATAAACACTGATTTTTAACCCATAACCTAAATTTCGACATAAGCATTTGTTTTTATCTTTATCTCGACTGATCGGTTTAACTCTAAATATAACGATATATTCTATAAAAATCGACTAAAACTGACAGCTGCAGCTTTTGAAAAGACGACGCTAGTTAAATAAGTTTGTCAACTTTAAATTTATTTAGCGCTTTTTTCCTTTTGCTTTACTTCTTGGATCTGCGATCCAGTTATCAATGTATACGAGTCTGTACAGTATGTCAGGCTTATCTTAGCTTAATGAATGTTTTGACTTAGTGTTAATTGCGTTCTTCCGTTCCGTTGATAATTTTCTTCTAATCAGTGGCGGTTCCAGGAATTCTTGGTGGGGATGCAAAAAATTTATAGGAAATTGGTGGGGGGATGCAAAGAGAAGGAGAAGAAATAAGAAAAAGAGGTCATTTGTAGTATTTGTCCCCTAAATTTTAACTAAACTTACCAAAAATAGGCTGACAAGCAAAAAAAGCTTGGTTTGGGGATGCATCCCCAGTCATCAACATGGTGGAACCGCCACTGCTTTTAACATAAGCTAACACGGAATATGGCATATTATAGCGTAAGAATACTTAAGGGCAATTCTCTGTTAAGCCTACGAACTATAAATTTCTTATTTTCCCGCTTATTTCCTCAGAATCAAACCCGACTAATGGCTGTTATTTGCCCATGAATACTAAGGACGAATTAATTATAAGTTACACGGGTACACTTGACTCCGGCAATCGGATTGTCAGAGTCAAATATTCTGTCATATCTGTTACGAAAATATTAATTATGACTGGATTATTTCAGTTGCCGAAATTTATCTCTGAGTCAAACATACGTTAATCTTTCTCTAAACAAACACGCACGTGAGTTTAATAGGGCAATAGGTTTAATAGACTCCTCTAATGATTACATTACACTGGAAAACATGATTTTCTTAACTGAGAAGGTAATAGGTGATTCAGATGGGATACGACACGCTGACCCCAAATCTGTAAGCGGTTTTGCTGTAGCACGTCAGGTTTAAAAGTTATCCCCATCTAATTGTTTTGCATGTGTATACTGTCAAGAGTGTCATGTCATGCATTATACTGCTTTATAAAAAAAAAAACATTTTTGAAAATTGTATAAGTGTTTTCAACTGTTTTATGACAATTTTGTACTGCTAAAATTGAAAATAATACTGGTTTCTTTGAATCAGG
Source organism: Metaphire vulgaris (assembly GCA_018105865.1). NCBI lineage: Eukaryota > Metazoa > Annelida > Clitellata > Crassiclitellata > Megascolecidae > Metaphire > Metaphire vulgaris. The sequence continues at coordinate 14,344,673 of CM030832.1, forward strand.
TCAGGCTTTTTTGCAAATTTGACTTTTAAAAAATCTAGCCTTATAACTAAATCGATTGTATTATGTAAAATTAGAGGGCAACCAAAAAACATTTTGTCAGTTGTCTCAGAAGTTAGACTTCTTTCTGGGAATATCTAGAGTGCTGATTCCAAATATGGCATCAGATTTTTTTCTATCATCTCTAGTTATTTAGATACGGCCATATATTCTAGACCGGACGTGCATGTATAATTGCCTATATCACATGGTAAAAAAAAATTTGTGTTGCCCTGCTGCCTTAGAAGTAAGACCTGTTTCTTAGTATATTTATGGATCATGATTCCAACTATGGCATCAGAGTTCCTCTATTAGCTCTACTTTTTTTAGATATGGCCATATATCCTACAGTATATTGGAAGTGCATGATTATATATTTGCTCTATGTAGCTTTTGATTGCTCTCACCTAAAGGTCTTTGTTAATAGCATTAAAGGTTTTATATTTCCAGAAGGAATCAATTGAAATATGTGCAGTATAATAAATTATATGACTTAATTAAATAAGCATGATTCATGACAACTGTTTTGAGGTAATTGTGGACGCAGGAGCAGCAACAGACCCCCAGGACACATTTAGAAATACAATTGCATGTTAAAAGCTTGAAGTGTCATTTTTTCTGATTTCTAGTGTGACAAAATAAATGACAACTAATTCACTCATTAATATAGTTGTATCTAAATGTGTAATAGTTGTTGCTTAGAACTTTTTTGCTGTTCAATGATAGAATTCAAATAGATTAAGGATTCTGCATATAACGCAGTTTAGTAGAACCAAAATACAAGGACGACTAAGCCGTATCTCAAAAACTAGAGCCAATGGGGTAAAACAGATAACATTCTTGGAATCAGGGCACCAAAATTACACAAGAACAGGTCTTACTTTGCAAGCAACAAACTGTGTGTTGACCATTTCATTATAATGAAATCTGCATTACGTAAATAGAAAATACATGAATACTGTATATGAAAAAATCACATGTAGAGATATAAAAAAAGTTGACCTGATTGAGCAAAACCAATGTTATATTTGAATTTAGGACATCAGAATTGTCCTAAATCTGTTAAGAAAACTTAGACATAAAATATCATGTAAACCAGTGTTATGACATGTGCTTCAGTTACAGTAGACTATACAATTTTTCTATTTGCCCGTAACTAAAAATGCTGACGTGATAGAAGATTTTGGTGATTATATTTCGATTTAGCATAGTCTAATTGTATTAAATCACCGCAATTCTTATCAGTTAATGAAAAAAACTTTTTTTGTTACTCAGTGTTATTAGAGGAGTTAGCCCCACGTTTTGATCATTATTCTCGTCGTCATCGTCGTCATCATTTGGGGTGTCTATATACGGGTACCCGAGTACCCGTTGGAGTCCTATTACCCTGGCAATAAAATTGGGTGCGGGTACCGCTGGAAACACCATCCTTGTGTTAAATTCCCCCTTTGGTCGCTGCAACAGAGGATAGCATCAGTAGTTGCCGGGACAGGAGGGGAAATTTGACATAATCGTAGGAGTGGTCTCTATCATTAGTTGCAGCTACTGGAAGGGGGAATCCGGGAGCGTGGTTATTTAGTTGAATAGTTGGGTGTAGAGATATGAGACCACAACGGAAATTATGCTAATTCTGGTACCTGGATACCCGTAAAAAATTTGGACGGTCACCCCTGGCAGCATTTTACAAAAAATTTACATCCCTCTAGTCATCGTCATCATCATTATCATCAAAGTTGTATCTACGTCTATAAAGATGATGGTGGTGGCGATGGTGATGGTATGATGGCAGTGATGATGATGATGATGATGATGACGACGACGACGCTGATAATGATGATGACTACGAAGAAGACAATAGTGATGATGATGACGACGGTGACGATGATGGTGATGATAATGATGACGCTGATGATGACGACGACGACGATGATAATAATAATAATAATAATAATACTTTCACTCACCCCTTCATCTTTGTCGTCCAGAGCGAATTTCGATTGACCAGTTGACTTAAGATTTTCGCGGAACGCCGAATGTAATTTGCTTTTAACTTCAGCGATTTTGGCCAACCTTCAAATCAACGCAAACAAGGTCAGTAAACTGCCAATTATATTTGCACACTTTATGCTATAAAGACAAATAGTAGACACGGGAGTAAATAAACAACATCTAGACTCTTACAACTTGCACCTGGCAATGCAAGTAACATAGTCTTCTACACCTCTAAAATAATTAAAGTTTTGCTGAGTTATACACAGATTCTGATAAAACGTAATGCCTAAAAGTGAATTCAGCGTAAAAGATCCAATTCCCCAGATCACAATTTGAAGCAAGTTTTGATCAAATTATCTGGTACTATTCGCAGTTTCTCCAGAACCTCTCAATCGCTGTCGACGTTTAGCTTCGCTATGCACTTCTATTGCACCATTTCTAATGCTCTAAGAGTATCAATCGATGGTACTTCAAATCCATCAGCAAAATACCGGGTCATTCCAGGAATCAGTCAGTAAGAAACAGCCTATGCATACAGACAGCCAGCTAGACAGACAGGCTGACTGACTGACGGACTGACTAACAAACAAACTGACTGCTGACCGACAGACAAACAGACAGACATACGGAGAGGCAGAGAGGCAGATAGATAGACACAGATAGATAGACACATGCAGGCTATTCGAAACACATGTGTTTGTGTAAAAAACGATTGTCGATGATAGATTGTTGCGATTGAAAACAGAAAACAGATCATGAACATCTAGAAACTTTGGCCTTGGAGCAGATCACGCAGATCAGAGTTTGTAGCAGCCAGAATGTTTTCCTATAATCGAAACGCGACGCGTCTTTGCTGTTTTCAGTTCGGGCGAAGAGTTGCTGTCTGCTTCGAATCCTGCGAAACTAAATTGCTGACTGAATTTTATATATATATATATATGTGTGTGTGTGTGTGTGTGTGTGTGTGTGTGTGAGTGTGTGTGTATCTATCCGTCGGTCCCTATTGGATTGGGCGATTGGTCTGAATGAGTTCCATCCACTTATATATACTGTATATATATGATATATATTATATATATACAGTATTATACACGGTATATATATATATATTCATCTTGCCAATGCCCTTGTTACCAGTAGACTTGACTATTGCAATTCCCTATACATATATAATTCGCTTTGAATATCAACTACTGTAAATATGAATTTTAAGTTAGGAGATCAGAATAAAAACACGAAAGTATGCTGACGTTTCATTGTTTATTATAAAAAATCAGTGTTATTCCTGTGTCTGAAATCCAAATGCATATCTTAATTTTTATCCAAATTTTCGACTGACGTGCATATTGTCCCACGCCTTATTGCCATCACTTACAGGCCCGCCGAGAGGAGGGGCAAGGGTAAATGCCCAGGGACCTGGCGATCGGTAGGGAGCCTGCTGGGCGGGTCCGCAATAACGTGTTATCTCATGCAAAATTATAAATTTGTTATGATGGCTGTGAACGGTGCCGGAGGGGGTGTCACCGTGTCGGCGCTGAAGAACTGAAGAAGGCGGTTGGGGGGAGGGGGGACTCCGCTTTAAAGTATTGCGTAGTCATATAACATACAACGTCTTGAAAAGTCTGACCCACAAGCATCATCACCACTTTTTCACATCTGACGTGTATATTTTTTGAACTGTTGAACTTTTCTGAGGACAAACTTTCTTTTTAAAAAGAAAACTTTAAAACTGTTTAGGCGGCCGCGGTGACTGCTCTGCCCAGGGGCCCGGAATTTCTCTCGACGGGTCTGATCACTGACGCCTCCGTAGAAGATGGAGAACAAGGCGATTGTCACTTACTTCTGTTCTGTCTTGGAAATCTTTTTCAAAGCCGGCTTTACGCTGCAACACAATTCGTACAAAATCAGGACAAATAATCTTATAAAATCATAAAATGGTGCCTAATTGTTATTTTCTTTCAGTTGGCTAAGCTAACTGATTAGCATATATATTGTATAATTACGTAACGGATGCCTTTTCGATGCAATAGTGCGTTCTGCTGTACTTCTACACATATTAATAGAAACTCCAAATTAACAAACAGCGGCGGGTGAAATTATAGTTAGGTTTCGTAGTAAAATGACCGATGCATTGGATAGAATTTCTCAGAACATAGGGTTTCGTACGTTGACAGATAGATCGTCCATAATTGAAACACTGGCGTTTCTTGGTTGCAACTATAGGCAGAACCTCAAACGAATAGGCTATGTGTAACTTATTTGGGATTTTAAAAACACGCTCAAAACAATTTTGATTATTTGACTGTTAATACAGAATACGTTAATATAGAATACGGCATAATAATCTGTTAAATGTATATTGAATAGTAAGAGACATGTCTGTAGCAGATGTCTGAACAATTCAAAGTGGAGCAACAAACAGGACTAATCAGCTTCTGTGCACAAACATACATTATATTAGAATTATGTTACCACAGCCGTTTTAGAAAGTTAGATATTTCTCTATTACACGCCAATGACACAAGAAAATTAACATATCGATTGGCAGCACCAACGTGATATTACTGCTACTATGGTCTATGACTACTAGTCTACTACTACTACTACTACTACTACTACTACTACTACTACTACTACTACTACTACTACTACTACTACTACTACTACTACTACTACTAATAATAATAATAATAATAATAATAATAATAATAATAATAATAATAATAATAATAATAATAATAGTCTACTGCTATAATTATTAGTACTACTACGAATAATAATAATAATTAAAAATAATAGCAATAATAATAATAGCAAAAACAATAGGAATGGGAATTTCTGGAAATACTCACAAATGCCCTTTGATGTCGTTGACAATGATGTTGAGTTCGTTGATCTAGAGAAAAATAGAATCGGATGAATGAAATGCTTTGTTTCATTCTGTAAAGTTCTCTTAACTGGAACCGATGAAGCTGCAGCAATGACTCATGAACTTAGAGATTCTATCTCAACGAAATTCAGCAAAGCTCTTAATAGAACCAAAATATCCGTGGCAACCAAATTTTGTGAAGTTTCAACAGTAGTAGTCAGTGGCGCAGCCAGGATTTCCGGAAGGGGAGGTTTGGTTTCGACTTTTGACCGTAACCAACTTTCGAAAAATCTTGACGAGCAAAAAAAGGTAATTCCTATGTATCTATCCTATGTCTTTCCTATGTCTTTCCTTCTAAAATTTTTCCTTTCAGATGCTGACAGGCCAAAAAAGGTCGTCACGCCTATGGCGCTTAAAAATTTTGGTCAGCAGCCCCAAGGGAGGGCTTGACCTTCAAAACCGCGTCCGAAAATTAAAAATGCATGGAAACACATTAACAAATATTTTTCGTCGGCGCCAAAGAGGGGTTTTAACCCCAAACACCCCCTTGGCTCCGCCACTGGTAGTAGCAATCGCTTCTCTTTTACTTCCTTGTCTGTCTTGCTGCTTTTCCACTTAGACTGACCTCTGGAATTAACCTGGTCTTTTCAGTTTGGATTTGGAACCAACGATTATTACCTTTGATTGCTAGAGCTGGTGCAATAGAAGTTCATAATAACAACTGTACATAACTGAATACAGAGGAAAGAATTGGAAACATATTTGCTACTGTATATTACCATATTACGTAGAGAATGCCATCAAAATGCCCTTGCGAAATTTATCAAATACGTTAGGTAAGGAAATTGATTTCCAGCGTTGAGAAGTCATTGATACGGAACCACATGCAGTGCTTCTGGACAGTCAAGACGAATGCAACTTGAATGCAGTGTTTGTTCAGATTGCAGAGTATTAGCTTCGCTTTTGAAGGGAAATATTTCAACAACACTATTAATTAAGACATGATTTACTCCCTCATTTTCAAGAGAACAGGCCAATTGTTCTATCATTGAGAAAGAGAAGACAGGTGAAGATATAGTAATCAAAGACGGAGGCATTGAAAAAGAAAATACGGATAAATAATAATTCACACAAAGCATAGTTAAAGGAGCATATGAGAAGTCTGGGACTTGAGGATTTAGTTTAACAATAATTCGCACTGTATTATTAGACCAAGAGTCAAATTGGAACCAGTTGCCTTTCGATTGCGTATAGCAAGACCTCTCCCATTATTCCACTGCCCCCGCTCATTAATAACGATGCTGTTTGTGTTCAAGAAGACGCTGAACTGAAATGAATCTCACTCTGACCTCAGTGCGGGAAGCTAACGGAGAGAAACAAACGGTGCTAGAATAATAATAATAATAATAATAATAATAATAATAATAATAATAATAATAATAATAATAATAATAATAATAATAATAATAATAATAATAATAATAATAATAATAATAATAATTGAGAGGAACTGTCTTCACCTCGAAGTCCATCTTTCGCAGTTTGAATTCCCAGTCGTATTTCTCGTCTTCGAGACGAACGACGAGGTCGTAAAACTCTCGAACCTTCTTCTCAAGACCAGCTGAAGATTCACAGAAGACAAGCCATTAATGCATCGTATATACATATATATACTGTATATATATATATATATATATATATATATATATATATATATATATATATATATATTGTATCCGGACATTTTTTATTCATAAGACCTTCTGGAATTAAGTACCGAGAGCATTATATAATACTCAATGGACCCAAGTTCATGGACCCGAGCATGGCTGACGCCAGTCTTTACTTTAAGACATCCATGGTATATATATATATATAATAGATTTATATATATATCATAGATGTATATATATATATCTTAAAGTAAGGACTGACGTCAGCCATGCTCGGGTCCGCGAACTTGGGTCCATTGAGTATTTAGCACCATAGCGTCTATAAGATGTAGGCCCTATATAACTGAAGTTTGCATAGTGATGCAGCTATGAAATTTGGTAGACACACTCAGAAATGAACTCTCTGCGCACCTCAAGTAACCGGAAGTTGATGACGTTATTACACTGCAAATCACATTGTTTTTAAAATGATATATATATATATATATATATATATATATATATATATATACAGTAAATCATGTATCACTGCGAGTGGAAATCGTCTCGGTTTAGCGACTGACTTTACGGTTGCTTTGTGTGACAAGGAGTTACCTGGGTCAGGGTTAGCGTTGTTAGTGGGTGTTAGGGGGTTTAGGAATATCCCTGACCTTGGTCCAGTCCATCGATGCTTAGCTGTGGAACTCGACTGGCAATCGTCCTCGCCCTCTCCTCCGCCTCCCTCTCCTGCTGCTTCTTCAGCTCCTCGGCTGTCTTCTGTACAATCACTTGCTGCAAACACAAAATTTATATATATATATATATATATATATATAAATGCTTGATGCTGTGGTTGACTTAAAATCAGTGGCGTAGCCAGGATTCCAGAATACGGGGCACATCAATATTTTCAGTCAAAAGAGTCCGATGCGTTCGCCTCAATCTGATACTACCCTTAACCCCGACTATTCACCTATTTTGGACGAATCTCATGACCTCTCCCGGCCCGAATAGTGGTTCCCCCGTGGGTACGCCAATGCTTAAAATCTCGCTGAACTAAAATCGATCTAATCTCTCGAAGACGCTCTATTTTTCTGGTCTCTGACAACAGCTGAGCCGAGTGGTGACTTCGCTGCAAATTACAGTAATAATCGAAATAATAGTAAAACGGTTGTGCTAATTCACAAGAGGAATGTTTTCAATTTATCTGCAATATGTTGACGCATCGAACGTCCAGGCTAAGTAAGAAGTAAAGTTTTCCCATCCCCGGATTCGAGCGTTAGGGCCGGTGCTGATCTCCAGTCTCTTAGGCATACAGCGACGCGGGTGGCGTACTCACTTAACCTAGAGTAGGTTGTTATTCAAACGTCTAGGCCCGCGTTTTACTTCGCAGCGAACGCTGCTCCTCAATCTGACGTTACAACCGCCATCTAGCGAGTAAGGTTGAATCGACCTTAGAGGCTCCTGCGGCCGCGGGAGTTGAACCCGTTCCGTCAGCGTGCCTGCCCAGCGTGTAACCACTTCTGTCATCTTCTCGCCAGATTAAGGTAATAAAATTACCAAGTGAGATAGCAGAAATCGTCAGATTTCTCACAAATAGCAACAATTGATTGTCAGAGCGTGCGCTATACAAGGTGATGCTAATCCGTTTCGTCTGTTATTCGCAGAAATGTCTAACTTAGGCTACTTTAGCGACAGTTAGCAGCCACTCTCAGCAAAGAACCGATGCAGTGACGGTTCCACATGGGTGGTCCGGGGCGCGTGCCCCCTATTGAATGGCTGCCCCTTCCCCAGTGTGCCCCTGTTGGGATCCTATACTTAGGCCTACTACTACACACTTATCAACAAATGGTTGGCCCCATGCTTAGAAGTTGCTACCTCAACGCCCCCGCCCCCCGCCCCCCACTTGTGAAATTCTGGAGCCGCCACTGTTTCGTCTTGAGTAACAGCAGCTATGGCTTCAGCGTTGCCAATTCTTATTTAAATAACGGAATGACTCGCAGACAGTTTCGCTTTGAAGGCTTGTGAGCAACGACGGGGGAGCTATATGGGCTACACAGCAAGCTACCGAGGATCAACTACTCTACTAGAATTAATTAATCGAAGGCTGGTTCAGGTCGACAGTGGGTTCACGACAGGGCAACCCGACCAATACCACCGCCTCTACTTCTGCTCATGCAGGAGCGAGCAATGGAGCAATTATTGTAAGAGGCGGATGAGTTAGTAAAATCTCGTAAATTTATATAGCGTTTTGGAGAGTAGTACAGTGCAGGTAGCTGCTTATTCTTATGCGCTTAATCTTTCTTGAAATAGCTATGGGCAAAGTGGGTTGCCGGCCGGGCGAAGGTCAGTGCATCTATGAGGCGGCGGATTGGGATGCTATATAGCTACGGAGGAAATGACTTTTGGAATAGACTTCAAGGAGGAGGCTGAAGAAATCAGCATTCGTGGGAAGACGCTAAAGTCAGCGCAGGCGTTCTGTCCATTCAGGGTGCTGTTAAAGGGTTTATTGCGCTAGGCCAACAGTTGCACACAGGCCCTCCGAGAGGGGGGGCAGGGGGGGCAACTGCACAGGGGCCCGGCGGTCTGGAGGGGGCCCGGGCCGATGATGAATATGTATAATTAACAATAAAATGAATACGAACACTAAAGAACGGTTAAAAATGTCAGTTCAGCAGAGGGGCCCGGCGAGCACAAGGGGGCCCGGGACACAGTGCTAAATAAACGGCAGACGACGAGCAAAAAAAAAAAAAAAAAAAAAAAAAAAAGGTCGCCAACATAAAAACATAAAAAGGTTGTAAACATTTATAATAAACGGCTGACGAGCAAAAAAAAAAAAAAAAAGGTCGTCAAGAAAAAATTATGACTTGTCAAGGGCCCGTCGGCCATTCTGCACAGGGGCCCGGAATTTCTCTCGGAGGGCCTGGTTGCACACTTTACGCATTGCAAGAACGCGCAGTAAAATTTGTAGGCAATCAAAGTCGTGTTCAGAAGAGTAGCGGTCTAAGTCTGAGTTCCATTCTCGTAGGTCTATAGGACTTTAACACGTAGATCGAGGCAGCTCGTAGGTCTATAGGACTTTAACACGTAGATCGAGGCAGCTCTTATCTCAACAGCGCACCGTCCCATGTCAACAATAACAGAGACAGACGATGAATGTTGCTCAATCTAACAGTCGCCGGCAGTCGCTCAGTCCCCGCGGATAGGCCTACACCAGAAGTACCAAAAGAGCTCTGGCTGAGATGGTCTGTAAACCAGGGTTCGATCATTTAAATAAAGAATAGAGATTGTGCAACTCGAACATTCAAATGTCCACCGACACGAAATGAACTTTAAAATGATCTGTGCAGCGCTTTAAGCTAATGACTAATGCAATATAATACCTATATATATATAAATATATAAATATAATATTATATATATATAATATTATATATACTGTGTATATACTGTGAATATATCATGTATATTTATTATATATAATGTATATTGAATATCTGCATTTTTGAGAACGCTCTATGCCTATAAATTTTAACAGAAGCTTTGACTGCATTTCAAACACGAAGACTCGCTTTAGCTGTGCAAAGACCAATGCAAGAATACAATAGAAGTTCAAACGCTAAGTTAGACTTAAATTAAGACAGCTTAGAACTTCTACTGCCAAATGTCATGCTGCTTAAGCCCTGCTTATCACAATGTCTGAAACAACGGCGTTATATGCCTGCGTATCTGCATAACAAAGAAGCAGTCATCGTTCAAACTGCAATTGCCAGCAGCAGCAGCAGCAGCAGCAGCATCACACTGCTCTAGACTTATTGATAGCTGTCGGTTAGGAGTGGCTGACGTCACTTTCAAGTCACGTGATGGATTTGCAGTGACGCACGCGCACTCGTGTGGTTTCACCTTGGTGACCTCTCTAAATTTCATGAACTGATTTCATCTTTTCCATTCAGTTCCACGTCACAATTCTCGATGACCTTTGAACCCGGTTCTTCCTTGACTTGGCCGAGAGTGTATGTTGTCGGACTTTCAGCCACTTAGCAAAAATCACCATTCCACATTCTTCATTACGTCACAATTCAGTATCCGTCTTTCTGACGATGATTATGTAAGACGATATTCGCTGAAATCTATTACAACAATTGTTTCAGTTGAAATAGTCGTCTAATTGTGAATGAATAAGAGTTGGGTGATGTAGCAGTTGGCGTCTGGATCAAAATCCATAAAAATGTAACCGAGAAATAGTGCGCGTTTATGTTATCTGGTAGCAGAGGTAGACCTGAGAATCATGTGTGGTATACAGCAGTGTTTAATCTAGGCCGTTTCCGGGGGAAATTGCCCTTTCCCCGAAAATTTCAAATCCCCTCCGGAAATTTTGGCATACTACATGGACTAACAGCAGCCCCCTAGCAGAATTTCCACCGGCTTCGTCAGTTACCCCTCCCCCCGGCTTTGTCAGTTCCCTTGGTATACAGTTCTTAAAACTGCAAGATGCCAAAAAACGCTAAATATAATTTCTGTGACGATGTGTCTAATTCGAGATGTCTGCGATGCGAAAATTTCAAGTTCAATGAAAATTTCTTACGAGTAAATCATCACAATTTTTCGAAAAAGCTTGGCCATCGCTCGTAAGAAAATGTGACTGCACCACCGCGATTGATGGTATGGATCATCACATATGATTGCTACTATTAAAGTTTCAGAAATGCACGACAAGTGCTAGAATCTGGCGATTCTGCTATCCTGACATTCTGGCAGTGGCAGAATGTTCTCGAAGCTATGCGTCGGCCGGGCAGCAGCAGCCATCAACGGGGTCTGCATGGCATCGCGTCAATTTCCTGGCACTCGTATAGAACTACTATAAATAACTAATTATCGAGGACATAGACTAGGAAGCTGGCAATAAGCTTACAAGCACAGTAGTCTCAGTCCGTCTGTCTAGGAATTCCAAACCGGCAAACTTTACATGTCACTGTAATCATTCACGGCGCGACTGAATTACTCGACTGAGAGACAACCGGTGTCTTGCACGGGTGTAATGACGTCAGAACCAGCGGCAGACGACGTGTTAGAATAATCGCAGACGCGGTGTTCTATAAATAGACCTGTCTCTTCAACTAGTCTTTTGTGAGTCGGATAAAATTGTAATAATTTCGTACGGGTGTTATAGAAGCTGGTAAATAACTTTGAAGCTGCTGCTACAGTATCTTATCTGCGTTAGTTAGCGAAATTTTCATGTCGTATTCACGAAAACGCTATCAAGATTAGCTCTCTGACGTCATTATCGTAGTTTTCGCAGCTTTATAAAAATGATGATATTGATAATGACAAAGATGATAGTGATGATGATGATAATAATGATATAATCAATGGAGTGCAAGATTTTGAGATGCAGTGGATTACGAAACAGAGTCAAAGCAAAGACAGATGTTGAATAGCTTAGCTTTAAAGTATTTAGCGACTGCTCTGAGTTGATCTGCTAATAATAATCGCAGGAATTAAATTTCATCGAAAGAATAATTTTATAATTATTATTGCAAGGATGCATCCGATAAATGCGATTATGTCCATTCCATGGTTTAATTTTGTCATTTGTACTTATTTTCAGGGTTTAATCTAGGCTGTTTCCGGGGGGAAACATTGCCCTTTCCCCTCGGAAATTTCAAATTCCACCCGGAAATGTTGGCATACTACATCAACTAACAGCAGCCCTCTAGCAGAATTTCCCCCGGCTTTGTCAGTTTCTCCCGGCTTTGTCAGTCCCCCCCGGAGTCCAGGAGTCTAGATTAAACACTGCCTATTGTTTGGGATCTACAGGAGCTGACAGATGCTGTAAATAATACAGGCAAAAAAATTTGGATTACAAATAAATGAAACAAAAACAAAGGCGATGGAAATAAGAAAGGGAGATACAAAACCCATAAATATTAAAATGAATGGACATAAATTGGAAAACGTGAAGCCATTCAGATATGTAGGGGTGATTGAAAGCGACGGCAGTCAGCAAGAAGATATATAAAATCAAGACTATTAAAAGGGTTCCAAACAATGGGAAGGATGAAAAAACTATGGAGAAAAAACGACTTAACAATTGAAACCAAATTGAAAATATACAACACAACAGTATAGTATCTCAAATACTATATGGCTCCGAAACATGGACGATAAGAGAAAACTGACGAAAAAGGCATATGGCGACAGAAATGTGCTGCTTGAGACAAATACTGGGAGTGAAAGGATTGCAAAAGATTAGAAATGAATAGATCAGACAAAGGATTAGGCTAAAAAATAACATTGTAGAAAAGCTCAGAAGAAGAATATCAACATGGTTTGGACATGTGTTTGTTCAGAATGGAACACAACCAATGGCTATATGCAAAGCTCTACACGAAATGATACAGGGAAAGAGAAGAAAAGGAAGACCGAATAATTCGAATAATTATTAAGTTATTAACGGTGAATTGACAACATCAAGGAAGACTTAGAACCCAGACAAATCAACGTTGCAGAAGCTGAAGGACAGCCTAAAAATGGAAATATTGAAACCATTTCCTATCTAGCTATTGCCGCAATTAGCTGGCAGAGAGGTGAGATGATGGCGGTGATGATGATGACGACGACGACGACAACCAGGGCCATATTAAGGCGGGGCTGAGGCGGCTGTAGCCCCGGCCCATCAAAAAATAGGCCCAACGATTTTCGAGATAACCTTTTTTTGCTTGTCAGCACGATTTGGAAGGGAGATAACCTTTTTTCCTTTTTTGCTTGTCAGAGATTTTCAGTATAGGCGACGGCCTTTTTTCCTCAGCCCCAGGCCCACTCGGACCTTAATCCGGCCCTGACGACAACGACGATGACGACGACGACGACGATGATGATGCTGATGATGACCTATTGTTCATTAACTCAAATTAAGCAGCGAATATACGCTTACCTCTTGCTGTTCGTCAGACCTAAAAAATCAAAAAGAAATTAAATGAAAACGATGATTTAAAAGATACGAAAAAACTAGAATAACGTTTTCAATCGCCAATTCTTGTATGCAAGCGAAAGTTTTCGAGAAAAATTTATCGTTACAGCAGATATTACTCATCTGAGAAAAGATGCAAAATAAAGGCACAGAAACTGGTAGAAAATACTGAAATATAGGGAATTCTCGTTTATCAAAATCAATGGACTAGTGACTGTTGGCAACACTTTGAATGGCCTGGAATAATGGCATGATTTCAAGAGCACGGAAAGCATTGTTTATGTGTGATCGACTACGAAGTAGGCCTAATGCTTTGCCTATTAATAAAAAAACCATAGGCTCTATAATATATGCAATTTTGAAATGGTAAACGTAACACGCAATGAATAAGGATAATCATATTTTTATAGGATGGGGTTTCGACAGAGCCGTAGCGAGAGAATTTGGCGCCCGGGGCAAAGTATCAATTTCGCCACTCTCCCCAATATAGTTTGAAAGCTGAAAAGCAGGTGACCGCCCCTTTTTCTGATCTTCCATTAGATGTTTCTTTGCTTGCCGCGATACTTTTAATTTAATTCTGGCAATGTGGCGACCCTCAACGGTAAAATTATTTTCGTTCACAATGTATAAGCTGCTAAAAATAATAATGCACAACAATCAAAATGTTCGAAATCGTTATTATTTAATTGTCTCCATGTCTATCCTCGAATGACAATATTATTATAGTAAAACAACTAGTACGTCTTACCATTAAATTTTAACAAAATGGTTGACCCCCCATGATTTCTGATGGTCTCAGGCGACCCTGGCAACGCCCCCACCCTGCAGGTTGAGAACCGCTGCATTAGATGTTTCTTTGCTTGTCATACACACTGCCCTCGGCGGGCGCTTTTAACTTCTTGACTATAAAATTCCCATTGTTAATAAAATCAAGGCATGGATTCTGGCCTCCCCAACCAAGACGGCTCCCGGGGCAGCTTGCCCCCTGCCTCCACCTAGTTACAGCTCTGGTTTTCGAAACAAAAGAAGCAAAGACGAAAATTTATATTCTTTGATCTGTTTCTTTTAGTCAGAAACGCAAATGCCTGTTTATTGAGATTATCTTTCTATTGGGATTATTAATTAAGGTTGTTCGCTGCATAGTGTGCCACATTATGCTGCGTATCGTGGGGAACGATGCTGTTGATGCATGCGCTGATTCAGTACACAGACCTTGTACTGCCTGATGCATAAGTGAGTTTACTGAATTAACCTCTGCGAGCGCGTGCAGTCTGCCTATGTTCATCTTGCTCTGTTCACAGAAGCTTTACCATGTCCTGCATGGCGATGGAACGTCGTGTACTTTTAGTGTCGATTTTTTTTAGTTACTTGCTCTCTGCCTTCGATTGCCTTTTGACCGTTTTCAGAGCCGTAGCGAGGGGAAGGGGAGGGGGTATATGCCCCCGGGCGCCGAGGCGAGGGGCGCCAAAATTGGGTATTCGGGTAAGTGAAATGCACAATAAAGAAGAAGAAACATGTGCGACGACCGTTTTTTTGCTCGTCGGCAGTGTTAAGGGCGCCAACGATACACTTTGCCCCCGCGGGCGCCCGATACCCTCGCTACGGCTCTGACCGTTTTCCGCTTTTCATATTCGATAAGATAAGATGGCTTCGTAGCGACAAAGCAGTACGCTGCCTAGTTTCATGTTATGGTCGTGGGTTGGTTCTTAGAGTGCGTTGTATGTCCCGGAATTTAGAAGTTAATTGTCGCATCCACGCAGCTATTGTAACGTTTTTCTGTGAGAACAATGAACCTAAATCAGCCCAACCTATTTCAATAACGCAGTCTTAAACAACTCATATGTTGGCTGACGGCGCGTTCAATGCATAACTGGCACTCTACGCTGCTGCTGCTGCGGCTGCGGCTGCTGTAAATGATAACTCTTCCACTGCTGAAGCCATCGCTTTTCCGAGTTGATACCTAACGCACCAGACTGTGTATCCAATGAGCTTCTTACCATCTAACCGTCGAGTGACTATTTACTGTAATGTGAGTTGACTACGGAGTCTGAAGCTATCTTCATAATTGTATGGCGCTTGAATGGTTTGCTATCACCTCTCATCGGATCTTAGACAGCGGGGAGTCTTCTAAAGGCTGATTCGCTCCGTTCCGCTCAAATCGTCGACATCTCTCTCTCTCTCCTGCTGTCTATGGTTCCCTATATCTGTCATGCATAACTATCCACCGACCATCAAACGAAGTATCTCAGAGGCCATGACCCACAGCAGCGCCGTAGAGGCAACGTTTTGATAAAGTGTATGTAAGAGATTGGATCTACCGCCGAGCGAAGTACAGGAGTCCTCGCTTTAAAATGCGATGTGTCTACCTGGGGTCGAGTAATTCAAGTAGAAAAAGAGAAAGACAGAAGACAAGACTTATGGATAACATTATGGTAAACAATGAACATGAACATCGAAGAACTGAGAAATGCAGTTGGGGACAGAAAAGGATGGCACAGCAAAGTCCATAATGTCACACGAAGTCGGAAACGACTGAATGACTGAAAGAAGAAGAACCAAAGTAGACGGTTAGCCAAAACAACGGTCTGATCGGATGATGGAGTACAGTTTCTTAAGTAAAAGCCTAATAATCTCAATCGTGAATATAGGACGGTCCAGGAGAGCATTTGAAAAATTCCACAGAGAATTTGTCTGAATTTTCTAAAGTAAATAAGATCATCCATCATCCGTGGTTCAACAGTAACATGAAGCTGCCAAAAGCCAGTATGATAGCTGTGTATCTTTTAAAGAAAAAGATATACGACTCGAAACAAATCCTGTAACCTTTTGACCTCTAAACGCGCGACCTCGACAGGAACCGCAGACAGAATGCGCCCGATCTGTCGTATATACGCGTGCCAACAGTAGTTCGAAGAGGAAACCGAGTTCCTGGTTACTTACATTCTGATGTCGTCGCGAATTCGTGCTTTTAGAAGGGACGAAAGGAGAGCAGTTCGCGGAAACCAGACGAGCTCCGGTTGGAAGTCGAGTAACGTCGACTCGGTCGGCAGAAGAAACGGAGCACCGAACGACTACCGAAGCAGAAGACGAAGTCGACGGGCGCTACGACCAAGGAGCACGGGTGCAACTGGGAAGGGAGATGGCCTGGAGAGCTGGAACGAAGAGGCAGAGGAGGAGGAGGAGGAGGAGGAGGAGAGGAGAGACGGAGAAAGACGGAGAGATATCAACCCGAAGGCCACGGCAGCCAGTGAGTTGCCAGCGATTGCAACGGGAATCGGGGGCGTCGGATAGAGCGGGCTAACCCGAACAATACAAGAGCGCTCTGTGCAGAGTTCCTAGAAGGTGTGCCGTCCGTCTGCCGCCGATCCTAGAAGATCCGATCGCAAGAAGTCAGGAGCAGAAGGCGGAGGGAGGAGAGAGGATGGAGAACTACAGAGGGAAAGGGAGCCTGGCGGTGTCGAGAAAATTCTGAAAAATTCAGTGTTGAGCAGTAGAACTGCTTGATTTATGAAATAGAAGAAGAAAATCAATGGTTTCTTTCGATGAAGATCAGTCAATGAACTTCTATAATGCCACATAGGTAGGCGCATAAGGCAAGAAGATATAACTTATAATTGTGAATTAAGTGAAAATGACTGATTTTTCATCATTATTTCAGCACTTCCACCCGCAGCTAATTGGCATTTGGCTCTTAAATCCTGACGCGAAACAGTATTTGTTAATGCGTGGCTTTCAGTGTTTCAAGACCAATGACTTCCACTGTTGCCGCTCACGATTTTCAAAACTGACAGACTCGAAGGAAGTTTGAAATCAAAATTAATTATCTCTCAATTTCAAAGCAAACGGGAGAAATCGTCCTTTATTTGGGATTTTGATTTAAATTTAAATCAAATTTCATATTTTTATTAAAGAATACTAATGCTTCTTTACCAATTGACATATTTTAAAAATTTAATAATAATAATAGCAAAAGGGAAACGTGCAAAGTCAGAGAATTTCCGATTGTTTTCTTCTAGAATGAAGCCTCCGGTTGGATTCATCGGTTCGAACGTCGATTACTAAACTTGTGGACCTGGAGCTATTAAAAGTAGTTGGGAGTTGAAGAACAGAGCCCGTACTTAGGGAGGAAACCGAATAGTAAGATATGAGAAGGACAATAGGAAAACGATGGCGGCTTGATGACGTCTGTATGGATGGAACATGACCATCGCCTTCTTCTCCGACCAGTTTCAATCGCTGATATCCGAACGCTTGCGGCCGCCGCCGCCGCCGCCGCCGCCGCCGCCGCTGCTGCTGCTGTCGACTATTTTTAGATGTTGTGTCGGAGCCTGCCACTGTTTTTCAGATTATCTGTCTCGGCCTCCTTGTATGTCTTCGTGCAGCAGTTCGCATCCGACTCTCCGTCTCTGCCCGATGCTCCCCCGTCCTACCCACCCACCCACCCCGATGCCTGCGCCCGCCGTACCCCGCCCTCTTCTATGCATAGGGGACTGCTGTTACCGAGGGAGGGTCGAGTCACGGAGCCAGTCGGGCGATTAGGCAGGAATTCCTCCTCCGCTCCACCGTCCTCTTCCGCCCACTTGCCCGATTTTCCATCTTCCGTCCGCAGCTCACGTCTTGTGGCGGCGCTACTCTGGAGAGAGAGGAGAGAGAGAGAGAGAGAGAGAGAGAGAAAGAGAGAGAAAGAGACAGGAGAAAGACAGGAGAGAGAGAGAGAGAGAGAGAGAGAGAGAGAGAGAGAGAGAGAGAAAAGAGAAAGAGAAAAGACAGGAGAAAGACAGGAGAGAGAAACAGATATATATATATATATATATATATATATATAGAGAGAGAGAGAGAGAGAGAGAGAGAGAGAGAGAGAGAGAGAGAGAGAGAGAGAGAGAGAGAGCGAGAGAGAGAGAGAGAGAGAGAGAGAGAGAGAGAGAGAGAGAGAGAGAGAGAGTTTCCTGAGGGGACGGGAGACCTCGGCCTCACGGCTAGACGTCGAGCAGCAGAGGCTTCAGCGTCGGCTGGATGCCCGTTTCTCGGCTGGGATCTTTGCGCCCTTGAGGGAAGGCAGCTGAGGCGGTGGTCTCTGCCGACCGACAGCCGCCGCCTTTGAGACTAAATTTAAACACCGGTTGTGGTTGGAGAACTGCAACAAATTAAAACGGATCATGAGATCACGTGAACACCAAGACAGAGACGAATGACCTGCAAACTGATCGAACATAAAGATATTGGTTGGTAATAGGATGCAAAGTAAAACACATAATAAGTAAGTAAGCAAGCAAGTAAGTAAAACAAACGAAATTTCTATAGCGCTGCCCGAAGCTTGGCGCAATGCAACAGCTTATTCACGAACGCTCAAAATAACACGAGACAGAGATATCATGAAGTACGTTCTAATATAGATATAGTGAATAAGAAAATTGTTCGTGTAAAATCAAAAGTAAGCATAAAACAAAGAGACAGACTGAAAAACGTCTGAGGTCATGAACTCAAATTCCTTGATCAACGATACGCGAATGATGATGACGACGACGATGATGTTGTGTGTGAGGACTCAGACCTTTGAATAGCAGACTCGCCATAAAAAAATGAAAACATCATTGAAGCTTTTGTACTGCGCTGGCTACCCCCTCCCCAGCTGTAGAAATTCAGTTTTTGATGGATTGAGTAAAAGTCTATTTCATCCATTCGAATTGCTACTGACTTTAGCACATCAGACATTGACTGGAGGCGATTTTGAACAAACGGTTGATCAAAATCGATGAAGATTTGGATATCGTCAGCGTAAAGGCTGTTTCCAATATTGTGTCGAGCAAGCATGAAGCTGAGAGATACTGCGAAGTGCGAACAGTGAAAAGGAGTGGGCCGAGGACGGAACCCTGAAGCACTCAACAGCAGAGATGTCTATGGGTTCATTTTTAGAACCCAATCCAACCCAAACCCATCAAATCTCCAACCCAACCCAACCCATGCCAGTAATAGGGTTACTTGACTCAACCTAACCCACCGTAAGACATTTACAATTTATTAAACCATGACTTACTTTCTGACCCAACCCAACCTACCATTAATATGGAAAAGTCTGACCCAACCCAACCCAACCCATGGGTTAACCGTTAACCCAACCCATGTTGGTTTAACCCATGGGTTGTCAAATGTCAACATCTCTGCGACTAGGCCTATAGGCATACGTTCAAGAAGCCTTGATGTAAAATTCAAGTTTGAAATGGACCTGCAGCTGCTTAGGATTTCGGCATCTTCTTAAGAGAACGACAGCACGAGAATACGAGAAAGACGATGGCCGCTCACGCTGATCAGGGTTGTAGGCCTAAGTGGTCGACCAACGCTAATCAAGTTGCGAAAAGGAGTGACGATCTAGGCTAAATTGCAAAATATTGCAAGAGATAATGTAATTTGATAAAGGGCCGTCCATAAATGACGTCACGCGATTTTGGCAGTTTTTACCCTCCCCCTTCGTAACACGGCGTCACAAAAGTCAGACGCATCATAAAATATGACGTCACAACGCGTTGACCCCCTCGTCTTGTCTTCCAAAAAAAGACTGACAAGCAAAAAAGAGGGTTCCTCATCTTTACCTGTACATTTCGTCTTTTTCCTTTCAAAACCCGTTGACAAGCAAAAAAGGTCATCCTCATTTTTCCACCATCATTTTGTCCTTTCAAAAAGTGCCGACAAGAAAAAAATTAAAGTTACACATAGGAAAAATTGTTGTGTGTGACGTCACATTTGTCGGACCCCCTTCATCACAGGTCTTCACAAATGTTTGAGCCACCTCCCCTAGATGCGTGACGTAATTCATGGACGGCCCCTAATGAACATAAGGTCTTTACGTGATGTTCTCTGGTCGTAAATCTTCTGCAGGAAATGGGCGCCTTTCAGTTGACGCAAACTGTGACCGAGTGTAAGACTTAATTTACCGCTTTACGTCAGCCGCGATCAGCTATTGCTACTAGCGCTGTCAATTTTAGAAAAAGTTGCACGTGGAGGCCCACAGGCAGTCAAACTTTTAGGGCCCCAGAGGCCAGACCCCTAATGACTACTAGATCTTTGATCGACATTTTTTCTAGGGGCCTATTAATTTAATTTATAATTATTTAATTTAATTTAACTACTAGCTTGAAGAAGTTGAAGTGTAAACATTATTGTATGCATGGGCGCCCGCATGATGGGGCACGAGGGGCACTTACCCCTCCTGGAAAATAAAAATGCCAGTATTTCCCATTGAAATTTGAAAATCTTGCTAAAATATTAACCGTGACCATTGTTTTAAGATGTGTTTTGACCCTCTTGGAAAAATTTATGTGGTATAGCCATGACCATTATATTTTGCCCCTGGAAAATTTCTGTGGGCGCCCATGATTGTATGACGTCAGCGTCGTCACGTGCCTTTCGCACAGCGCTATTCTTAAGAATAAGTAAGTAAAACATTTATTTCGTCACTGTCTTGTGGGGACCCTAAAAGTCGCGGGGCCCATAGGCAGTTGCCTACTCTGCCTAATGGGTAATCCGGCACTGGTTGCTACCCTTATTGCTACAGGCTACAGCATCTGACTTATGATTGACTTATGATTAACGAGCATAAGAACATTTACTTTCCGAACACTGTCTTTATCGGCGTTAACTGTCAGCAGTGATGCATGGATGAACAACGTATTCCAGAGAATCGTTCTCTCTGAACTTTGAACTTTGGTCGATGTATAGCATGTCCAATCAGTCGACGCTATCTTCTTATCTCTCAATAGGGTGGATGTTAAACTTTGGATAGATCAAGCATGATTCCAGTCCTTTACATACAGTATATGCGGCCGGTTAAAAACTACGGCGCTATTTTTAAAAAATGCGCAGCAATCTAATTACGTTACGCTGCACTTCGAAATCGCTGCCGAAATATTGAATGGACACCTAACAATATCGTATTTCACCTGACCGACCATGCTTATACTGGCACATCTTTGGGTTTTTCGATCTGTCAGATGAAAAAGTAAGTAAGTAAGTAAAAACGAAATTTCTATAGCACTGCCAGAAAGCTTGGCGCAGTGCACCAGCTTATTCACGAGCGCTCAATCTTGGTGAAATCGACAGTCCGTAATCCGTAGTTGAGTGGTGGTCAAAGTGTAGATCCAGGTAGGCAGTCGCAGCAAAGTATTTATATGGAGGATGACAACAAGATTTACGGTGGATAGAATGCAGACCTGTGGTAAGGATTTCATCGTAAGATTTCTTGAAAAGAATGGTTTTTAGTTGTTTTCGGAAAGTTTGTAGAGTGATGGCCAATGGTGACTGATTTATGGACTGAAGAGAACCCGAGTTATTGATCTTTCGGATCTCTGACGGAAGATCACTACAGAGACGAGGCGCAGTGTATGAATAAAATTCTGGGACAAAAAGCTACAATTTTCGAGAATTTCAGTTTATCTTTTGTTACGACGTAGGCGAGCTAAAGGTAGTAACGACTATACTAGAAAAAACGATGATTACTTAAAACTCCACTTCCCACTACACACCGGCACCCAAAGGCATTTTGACAGCCGCTAAGAGTAGGCTAAGTTACCTGAAAGTTGGACCCATCATGAAACTAAAAATCCATAGTTGATAATTGGCGAGCCTCGTAAGCATCGAATCCAAAGAATTGGTCAGAAGTAGCGTATAATTAATTATTAAATTTACTAATTTAACGTTAAATATTACAGTACAGTATGCCTATAGCAGTATTTATTTATTTATCAATTGAATGAGTTCTGCTGTAAATAAATCACCAATCGCTTATACTCCCTAAAGACTTAGAGTTCTAGAATAAATATTATGTCTCACTGTCTCACAGGTTCAGCCTTTTCATTTTAATTATCTTGATAATAAGTCAAGTATCTGGATTACCAGGCGACTTTCAAGACGTAATCAGATTAACCAACACGATCCGTCAGATGGCCATGGTTAGGCTATATGCGTGCAATCTATTCAATACGTTTATTTATGCGCCAGATCGTCGGATGCACTCGCCAGGGAGTAGAGATCTTATTTCAATGCCAATCTCAACGCCGTCTAGCGAACTTTAGTAGGAAACACAGGTTGATCTGAAGGCATAATATCCAGAAATGCTTACCTTAGGCTGTGCTCAAGGAGTCTTCAAAGGTTTTGCGTTTTGCGAACACTCCGAGTTCCGAAAGATCTGCTTACAGATGCACGACAAGAAGCCAGAAGTAGTGAGAACTTTGAGGAGTGTTTTGCAGAATGTTTGTAAATAGTTCTTCTTCTGTTGGGAGACTGTTTATAACTCTGTTTTAGAGTGCGTCGGATCTATTGCGGTTTTAGTCAGAAGTATATTTTTGCAGAGCCGTAACTAGGGGGAGCGGGGGAGGGGGAAGCTGCCCCGGACGCCGTCTTGGGGGGGGGACGCCAGAATCCATGCCTTAATTTTATTGACACGACAGAATTTTCACAGTTAAGAAGTTTAAAACGCCAGACAAAGGCATTACCCCAGTATGACGAGCAAAAAACAGGGAGTAGCAACGGGGGTATATTGGTATATATACCGCCAAATCAGACTACCATAAAATTTTTAATGTGTTTTCAAGATTTTCAAAGTTTTGTAAGATTTATACCACCACACAAATCACATTATACCATCAAATCAAATTCTTGGCTACGCCTCATCACTGCTAACTTCTTTACTTCTTAATTTGCTCCTCATCTCCTCATCTCAAGTTGGTGAAGAGAAGTCTGAAAAACAATAAAAAGTCATCGTCATCACCAATCACCTTCAAACTTAATTGGGGGGAGGGCAAACATGTATACCTTGCCCCCGGCGCCAAATACTCACGCTACGGCTCTGTATATTTGAAGGCCAATCAACAACGACATCAGTCGTTCAGTTTCCTCTGATTCCATCTTGCGACTGTTGAGGGTAACAGCGACCGATGGTGGTTAACGTTCTCTCCTAATTCCAGTGCTTAAGTACTGTTCTATTACGAGTACCAAGCATACATTCGAATTCTTTATGATTGATTATATTTCTGTAGGGTTTTTAGTTTGGAAAACGCGATTACTAACTTCTAAATTTTCCAGGTCTCGTAAACGCCTCTAATTTTACTTGTGTCCACTGCCTAAGGCCTACGTAGGAATTTCCGAACATATACGGTTTACCTATATACATGCAATAAGCATTCAACGCAACAAAACGCCTACGAAGTAGATGCTTAGGCAGATATTTTAATTTCAAATTAATCAGAACAGTAGGTTACTTGGTTTTGACGATTTAACAAAAGCACCGAGAGTAAATAATTATTGGACGACTACAATTGCGATGATGATGATGATGATGATGATGATGATGATAACGATGATGATAACGATGATGTCGACGACGAGTGTGCGTCAAATGGTCTGGTAATAATGACGACAATCCATTGGGCGATCTTGTAGTAACTGGTGTTTTATTGAGTGCGTGACATTATGCTGCTATAAATAAAAGATGGAATCTGATAGTTCTTGTCTTGATATGCTGTGTGCTGGTGTGTGGTCCGGTGAAGCATGATGCCGAGGGGAAATATATAGGAGACGTATAATAACACACACACCTTACCCATCGAAGGAAGAATTTTAAGAAATTTAATAACTGTTTAAGTTTTAAGAACCAAAACCGAGAGACAATAATCTTTATAGAATAAAACAACGATAATCATTTTCATCAACTGATACCGAATCAAGCTAAGCAGGCCAGTCATCATCATCGTCATCATCATCATCATCATCATCATCGACGTTTTAGACATAATAATGATGGAATAAAAAACTGAACACACATACAATCCGAAGTCTTGCCCAAGAAATGGATACAAAACTAAAAAATTCACGAACTGTCATCTCATCTTTTTTAATCTTTAAAGTGACTTTAAATTGATACTAAACAGGACTGACAACAACGAGAAACGAGTACCATAGTTAAATCGCGGACGACAAAATAGCTCAAACAACGCGACAAAATAGCACCGACTTAATCGTGCGATAGGAACGGAGCGACGTGATTGATTGATATGAAGAGACCTTATTTAATTCTAAGTTATTGATTAATATGAAGAGACATTTTTAACAGTTTAGTATATGCTTCTACGTCTCTTTGATTAGCTTTGTAGTTGTATTAATTTTAATAAACATGTTAAATTGAAAGTTGTGCTCTCTATCGTTTCTTGCTTCGGCTATGTCATGTGAAGGATATTCAGTATCGTTTTCCCTATCGACTAACTACTCGGCTATGACTTGTTAAAGATAATCAGTATCGTTGTGTAATTTGAGCTATGGGAAAGGGGGTTTGCGGACTGAAATTCAAAAGAGGGCAGAGACTGCATGTACCTGCTATGCGAGTTTGTGATGGTTGCAAAGTTAGCTGGGGGGTTCAATCCCCCCCAACCGCCCCGGAAATCCCAGCACTTGTATTTCCTATCAACCAAATAATATAATTGCTTTGGTGTTTTATGAATTTTAATAAACATGTTAAATTAAAAGTTGTGCTCTCTATCGTTTCTTGCTTCGCACTATTTTGTCGTCCGCGATTTTGTCTGGACACCCGAGAAACGACCACACACTGTACACAGTGGATTCCTATCTCGAATCAATAATTATTAGCATCATGTTCGATGTAATGTATTATAATAGAATATTCATGTACCCATAGGCGGCGGAAGACAATAGAAAGTACCCCGGCCCGTTTACTATACAGCGGCAGCGAGGGGTTGAGGATCTAAATGCCTAACTAACTTAACTTAAATAGCCAACAAAAAATGCATTTTCAAATTGCTTAAGCAGATTTATAACATGGGAGTGACAGTTGAAACAAAAATGTCTTAGGTCATTGAAGCAGCACAAGAGGCCACAGATGCCTCCTAAAATTCACATTATTATAAGTTTTTATCAGAGGGTTGGCCACTGGGACCAAGAAAGTTTTAAAAAATTGTTTAGTAGTGCAAGGGTTGTGGACAAATGGAACAGTTTGGACTGAGGTGTAATTTTGGGAGTTTCGGATTCAGTTGAAACAGTAAACGGATTCAAAAGCTATCTCGATAAACTAGGTCATTGAATGCAGCTGTGTTGCTAAAATTTTTGGTTACATCAGTGGTTTTCACACAGGCTTATCCTTAGCCTCCGATAAATTGTCGTTTCGATCAGTTTAAAATCACATTCTTTTTATAAGGTTTTTATCGACTTGACACCAAAATGTTTGATTTATTTTGTGCCCACCACTCTCTGCACGCCACTGGGACTGTATAAGATGTTTATTCACTAGCACTGTTTTAAACATTTGCACTTTGCACCACACCTTTATTTCAGAACGTTAGCAAGGAGGCAGTAGGTCATGCCTACTGTTATTGTAAACATAATTAACATGCTATTAATTAGCGTGTGGCCAAATCAACAACAATTGAAACCAAATTGAAAATATGCAACACAATAGCCGTACCTCAGATACTAAATGGTTCCGAGACATGGACGATAAAAAGGCGGATGAAAAAGCAGGCATTTTCAAGAACTTTGCGTTCGGGGGGTGCCCTATAAATCCGGAGGTTGTCCATGTCAAGTGTTGAGTCTTATTATACTCTTATACGGCTAGTTTTTCGTAGTATAGTGCTAGTCCTACACGTCAGCACTATAGAATAATTTTCACAGATGTTGTATTATCTTAAGTACTTCCAGTGTTGGAGTTGTGAAATTTGAGCTGGGGGGGTTGAAGACTGAAATTCAATGAATGACAGAAGCTGCATGTACCCGATATGCGATTTTTGAGGGGTTGCAAAGTTAGCTGGGAGAGTTCGACCCCCCCAACTCCACCAGCAACTCCAGCACTGAGTACTTCGATATTCAGCTTACAATGTCTAACAATAAACTTGTCAATTGTACGGATGGTGAACCGTTGTTGAACGACTGAATCGCTGAAGCCGTGAGTTTGTTTGCGCGATTTATGCGAACACAGTGAAGACCTAACTGACCCGTTTCGATCGAGGCCCAAATGATGCCAAATCCGACTGCCCTCTCTCGATGGAACACTCTCCGCGCCCTCTACTGCTTTTCTTGTGCCTCGCTCTTCCTGGCACCCTCTGCTGTTCTTCGGCTTTTCGCCCACCGTCTCCCCACTTCGTTCGTCTAAGTGTTTTCATCCGTCTTTTAATCAACTGATACTATGTTATTACTGTGTTTGACACCTTTGGGTTAAATGTGTATAGGACATCTAATCTTGCTATTGTAGTATAGATCCCTATTTATTCGGCAGTGGATTCCCCTCCTGCGACAGCAGCTCCCTCATTCGTCTCAGTGCTTTCTTCCGTCTTTTAATCTAATCTAATCTAATCTCTCCGTTTTTTGATATAGGCCTGTATAATCTAATAAGCCTTTGACCACGGTGTTTGACACCTTTGGGTTAACTGAGTAGTCTGAGTATATGACATGCCTATCCGATCTTATCTGATCTTGCTACGACTATAACGCCTTATTCGGCTGTGCATTCGCCCTCCCACGACAGCAGCACCCTTCTAAATTTAATCAAACAATTTAAAGAACTACAATTCTTCAGTTCTTACTTTTTAAAAAGTACCCCGGCCCACCATAGACCGGGCCGGGGTACTTTTAAAAGTACCCCGACCTGGGCTGATGGGGCCGATAGGAGTGCGCCGCCTATGCATGATGTACCGCCTTTTCTGAAAACTCACTCAGCGCAGTTTGCATTGTATTTAAGGGTTCGTTGGGAAATGTTGCGTCCGCATTTGGAAATTCATTCTTAGTTGACTTTACACACGTGTATATTTCAAATGCAACAAGATGATTCCGAGTTTTCCAAGTTAGTACCCTGACACATTTAGTAGTAGTAGTAGTAGTAGTAGTAGTAGTAGTAGTAGTAGTAGTAGTAGTAGTAGTAGTAGTAGGCCCTAGTAGTAGTAGTAGTAGTAGTAGTAGTAGTAGTAGTAGTAGTAGTAGTAGTAGCAGTAGTAGTAGTAGCTAGCAGTAGTAGTAGTAGCAGTAGTAGTAGGCCCCAGTAGTAGGCCCTAGCAGTAGTAGTAGTAGTAGTAGTAGTAGTAGTAGTAGTAGTAGTAGTAGTAGTAATAGTAATAATAATAATAATAATAATAATAATAATAATAAAAGTGATTTAAAGTGGTGTAGCCTCTGTGTGAAACTCCCATAATTAATTTGAACGATCCGATTATGCTGCGCATTTCTTTCTAACGTCGCGTGAAAACAACAGAATTTCGCAAATTACGTTTCATATTTAGACACCGGCAATCGAAGTGCCTGCAGCTAACCACCTCAGTGTGCTATGGCCTGATTCCTGAACATTCAGTCATTTTTAGAACTGGATCGTTGTTTTCGACCAATGTTTTTGTTTTTGCTGACGGACGATCGATCTCTGGTCGCGGCCGGTTGGAACAGCAGCGGCAGCAGTTGGCGTAGCTCCTGCTCGACCACCAACCAACCCACCCACCCTCTCCCTCCACCGCTTCGTATAATTAACGGTTGCGAATAATTTTCCTATTTTTCTATGTCTGGCAGTAGCTTAGTGGCAAACGTAAAGCGAAATCAGTAGACTCAATGCAGTTGGAAGGGAAATTGCCTGCTTGTTAAGACAGTACAGTGGACAACTGGTTCCATTGCTCGATTCTTTTCTATAGAATAAATAATAGCGCAAGGAATTACCAGTACACCGTGCAATAATGTGCCAGAGAATTCGCAGTAGAAAGAGTTCATTATAGAGGATTCAACTGCAGCGCATCACTGTCATAAAAGTATTAAGCAGACCTCCTGAACAAATACAGCGTTTGCATTTGACTGATTTAAACCAGTGTTTAATCTAGACTCCTGGACTCCGGGGGGAAACTGAAAAAGCCGGGAGGGGGAAACTGACAAAGCCGGGGGGAATTCTGCTAGGGGCCGCTGTTAGTCCATGTAGTATTCCAAAATTTCCGAGGGGGAATTTGAAATTTCCGGGGGGAAAGGGCAATTCCCTTCCCGGAAACGGCCTAGATTAAACACTGATTTAAACTGAGCGTTATAACCAACAATTTTAACCCTGTATGTCTGTTGCGAAATGATTTAGAAAATTCGCGGCGGGATAACTTGCGTCAGCGATTCTGCCTTTGTCACGAATGCGCTTGTACTTTCTGCGAATGATAAATTGTCATAGAAAACTAGGCTTTGACTGTATACGTAGCCTACGTAGGAAGCAAACAGGACGTATACAATAATAACGAATTCCAGAAAGAAATCGAGCTTGAAGAATCAGCAGCTTCAATCGGAATGGCATTTGAACGCTGTTTAAATGGATGAAAAAGTTGAGATAAATTACATATTCACAAAGTCAAAGGTCACGAGAGCTGTCCAATCGCCGTCACAGTGCCATATATCATCCATCCCAGGATTTAATCTTATAAGACGTTTTGCGGGGTTATTTCTAGGAATATCAATTTTGGGGGTGTCGGTGTATTTTAGGGGTCCTCTGCCGAAACAGTCTGACAAGGAAAAAAGATCATCCCAGGCTCAGATTGGGGGGAGGGGTTGTGGGGTGTCGGTCTCAGATTGGGGGTGTTTGGGGTGTACAAATATCTCTGCGTCTTTGGCTTTTACACAGAGTGGTAGGTCTAGATGACCTTCAGTAGCACGCAGTTTTAAATTTTCCGGAAGTTTATGAGGTTTGACCCCCTTGTCCCCCACTGGATGTCGAAGATTTTTGAGGGCGGATGTGGTCGAAAATCTGGTCCGGATATTGGGCTCGTTGTTTGAAGAACGAGTGATTACGTGCGTCGCGCATAGAACGATCCGAAATCACGAAGAGTGACATCGACTCGATAACGATCGTATCAGCGTGTGTCATTTCCGTTGATTACACGCTGTAGGTACCTTCGATTGCACGCTCTATAGGTACCTTCGATTACACGCTCTATAGGTACCTTCCTTACCTTTGAAAACACAGGAAAGCCAGTTTCCAACAGAAATGTCCCCATCGAACTCTGAGACCCTTTGTCAGAGATGGCAATGGACCACTCAACTGGGCCATTGACAATTAAATATTCATAATACGTTTTCAAAGCCGTTAAACCTTTTTGCCAAAAATAATGCTGAGTGTCGATCGAACGGAAAGGCGCATAAATACCCTAAAATAAAAAATACCAAAGAACAAATCACTGAAAGTTTTGCTAACACGACAGAGACAATCGAAAGTAACGTCCCTACCGTAGAGTCGACGCAAAAATCGCATTCCAATTAATTATTATTTATTTGCCAACGAACGTGAACTAACAAATTTCAAGCGCTGCATGCACAACTGCACCCACGGGATTGGATTGTCCGTGTATCAAAACTGCACTGTCTGGTGTTTTTCTAACAACGGTCTCTAATGGTAGAAGACAGGGATGCTAGTCCTTGGTCCTAGTCCTGATCCTGAGGTTTCAGTTCTTGCTGGCATCCCTGGTAGAAGGCTGCATCTGTTGGTTTCAGGGCAGAGCGCAAACTGCGCTACTATTTTTCACCTCTCGACGATGGACGTGTGAATGACAAAGACACCGACTCTCTCCTTCGTCGTCGTTCTTAAGGACGTCATTCTTAAGTGGCCAGATGTGCGAACCACGATGTCCGTTGGTTTGCACAATAGCAGCTTCGAACCGTCAGCTGATACTACTGGATAAGTAGGCCTGCGCTGGTCGCATCCGGGAAAAGAAGTCTCTCTCTCTCTCTCTCTCTCTCTCTCTCTCTCTCTGTGAGTTCATGTCGATGTAAGAGTACGCAATGCGCCGCTTACGGTGACTTGTCGTTGGTCCTTCGAGAAACTAAAAATATCAGATTGGCGTGAAATTATTTAGCTAACTATGGGCGGAGGTTCAGTGGCGACGCAGGAAGGGGTCAGGCCCCCACGAAACTTCAATATCACCAGAACTAATTTGCTACGAAAGGTCTAATTTCTTGGGCGATTAGTAGCGCCAAAAAACTTGTCGAACTGAAGCTTCGCATGCGTTCGTTTCCTGCGACCGAAAACCGCGAATGATGAACTTGCAAATTATAGATTCTCGCCGATCTGTAAATGTAAATTAATTTCAAATAAGTGAATTTTAAATAACGTAAAACGTACTAAAGAAAACCGTATTTCATGTGCTTTGCTGAGTAGGCTGTATATATGGGATCCATCATCTATACGCCTGACTAGAAAGCGATACTTCTCTTTGCAGAGATAGACTCCCCCTGTGGTCATTGGGGGGGGGGAGTTAAAGACGGGATGAAGAGAAAAGCGCAGACGCTTCGACGCCAACAGCCGAAAGAACTCTTCACTGCGACGAAGACAGATCGTCATCAAAGAAAGGACGGCGCGTGACGTTGAGAAGGAAAGAAGCCGGACAGACGAAAGAGACGGAGAGAGACCGAAGGTCGAGAAACTCCTTGAACTCAACATTTTTCGATTAAATAGAGACGTATACGAAGAAGATTGCGCTGTCTAAACAGTATTACGTATGCCGTTTCGTCTACAGGGCATCACATAAGAATAAACAGTGCATGTCTGCCAACAGCAGCAGCAGCAGCACTGTCTCGATATGCGTTTTTTTGGTGATTATGATGTCGCCATGTTAGCACTGGGTTAAAGACTTCGCATAGACAAGCGAAGTCGGTTTCTTTTCAGCGCCAATCAATCATATAAGGGGCCGTCGCACGTCGTCACAAAAAGTCAGATATGACGTCACAACGCGCTAACCCCCTCTTGTCGTCTTTCCAATGTCAAAATTAACGTTTCGTTTGAAAATATTCAGTATAATTATTATAGTTGAAAAACAAATATTCAAAAACTTTTTCAGGTGTTTTCTTTTAAAATGAATTAATTTTAATTTTGTGCAAATGCAATAGGGGCGGCGCTGGGTTTTGTAATTTTTGACTGGGTGGGTCTAACATACACAGCCAGGAGCATTGCGGTATTAAAAATTTTTAGTATTTGAACGATTTGCTTGGGTGCCCCTGCCCGAGGCTGGGTGAGTCCGGACGTCACATTTCTAGCGCCGACCCTGAAACAATAAGATTTTGCGCAATTAATTTCTTTAAATCGCCGCCTTTTCCTTCAACGAGTTAACGCCCATTCGCAGGAATTTTGAAACTTGATAATCAAGGTAAGAGTACTGATTTGGCAGTGTCGAACGACATGCAGTGCTTGATTCTCTTGTTTGCTGTGCTTTTTTCACCCCGAGCAACAGCCTGCTCCTCATTCTCACTTGATTGTCGAAAAGCTCGTGAACGCTGGACTTTTTTGTTTTGCACGGACGGTTAGAAAGAGGAAACAAACCTCATCTTCTTAGCTCTTATATAGCCTGAGATATAGCAAATTTAAAAAATGGAAACTTTCTCAGAATTCAAAACTTTCGAAATTCACCGATAATACTTATGTTCAAACATCGGGGTCATCAGGTTAGAACGGATAGATCTTTGCCAAATGTCAACCGATTTTCAAATTTATTTTGTTCCTCTGATGGTGACCAAAGTGGGGTTACCGCAGAAAATATTTTGCTAGCGGGCTTTAAAAAAATTTTTGGGGAGAGGGTGATATTTTAGGCCTAAAGTGGACTTTACCCCCATAAACGGACGGTTAGAAAGAGAAATAAACAAAAACAATGGTGCAAACCTCATCTTTTTAGCTCCTATATAGCCTGAGATATAGCAAATTTAAAACGTTACAGCAATCATTTCGAAGAACGTTTTTCCAAAAATTAAATCCTTCAGTAAGTGACAGCGTCTGAAAATTTAATCCACACTTGAGGGGTAACATTTAAAAAAATAGGGTTTGAGGTTAGGAAAGAGTAAATATATAATAACAGGGGCAGGGCAGTGGGTTGTACAGGTTTTCAGAGCAGCGTTGTGTAGGTTTGGAAACGGGGTTTTGGGGCCGGTGGGGTAGGGGCGGAGCGCTGATGGGTTGGGAGCCTTTGGGAGGGAAGTTGGAAGGGGATAAGGAGAGGAAGAGGAACGGGGGTTTAGGGCCGGGGCGGGAATGGGTTGGGGCTGGAATGGGTTGAGGCGATTGGAAGAGGATGGGGAGAGGGAAAAGGGATAATGTGTTGGGGCCAAGATTGGGGGCGATTGGGAGAGAAAAGGGATGGGGAGAGGAAGAAAAAGGGTTGGGAGACGGAAAGATGGGGGAGGGAAAAGGGGGGATTTAGGGATGGGGAGAGGGAAAAGGGTTGATGGACAAGGAAAAGGGGGTTTGGGCGGGGGGGCGATTGGTAGGGGATGGGGATGGGATTGGGGTGAGGAGGGAAGGAGATGGGATAGACGGGAAGGAAAAGGGGGTTTGTGGGTTGGGCCTGGGCGATTGGGAGAGGGATTGGGGGTGAGGAAGGGGACGGGAGGTTTAAGCTGCAATTAAGACGCTTCGTTAAACGCTCCGTTTTGATTAAACAATATTTGGTTGTCAATGACAACAGCGTCTTGCAATACCCGCCGTGTTGCCGTCGGACGTGCCGTCCGTCCGTCGGACATCGAGAATTATATATATAGATTAGGCCTATTTGACGTCACATTTCTGAAACCCCCCGTCGTTACGCATCGTTACAAATGTTTGAAGCCCCCTAAGTGCATGACGTCATTTATGGATGGTCCCTAATTGACATTCTGTGAAACCGAAACAAAGCAGAATTTGTTCGGCCAGATCAAAGCATTCGCAAACGAATCTAATCAAAACTTTCAGATTTTAATATATGCCTATCTAAACTAAGAAAAGCAGAATATGAAATACAAATATCATTTTGTTGAAAGAATCAGTCAAACTGTCACTATCGCTCACATGAGGCATTTGTTATATCATCTTATGCTTTTATACGTGGGAGGATAAATTACAAGCGATGGAAGACATGAACAAGATATTAAAAAGAGAGCAGCAAAGGGACTACAGACAATGGGAAGACTTAGCATATTTGGAATGCTAAAGAAATAAAGATCAACACAAAAATTCAAATATACAACACCATATCATTGTTCCACAAATGCTTTATGGATCAGAAAGATGGATCTTAAAAAGAGCAGATGAAAACAGACTGTTGGTGGCAGAAATGAATAATTAGATGGAATGAGATTAGATAAAACGAACAAAAAAAGATAAATTTGAAAAAATGTTGCACTCTAGACATGAAGACCCAGGAAAAAGTGGATAGATCATAGCTATATTGACAATAATAGATGGAATGAGATCAACAACGGAAAAAGATAAATGAGTTTTTGATTGCAGCTAATGAAGAAAGCAACTAACTGATGATGATGATGATGATGATGATGCTTTTATATAATTTCTATGTTATATCATCTTATGTTTATATTTATATATTACATTTATATTATATCATCTTATGTTTTGCTGCTGTGATATTCGCCTTTCCGATCTGTCTATCTGTCGTTATCCGTATACTACAAGCATTCTCTCAACTTCTTCCGACTTTTATAATAATTTGTTAATGTATGGCTGATTGCAGACATATGCCGACCTGTAGACCAAATGCTTTTATCGAAGCACTGTGCAGTAACTCGATTCGCAATCACAGTATTGCATAAACAGGGGGTTCTGCAATATTTTCTTCGCAATAAGTTCATAACCTCTGGCTTACAGCTGATGACATCTATATGAAGAGCATGACTACCTGTGCCAGTGGCGTAGCCAGGATTTCCGGAAGGGTTTTTGGTTTCGATCGTCACCAAAAATGTTGATAAGCAAAAAAACCTCCTCTATTTTTTAGGAGCTGACAATCAAAAAAGGTCGTCACCTTCCTGACACCTTTACATTCTTTCTATTTTCTATGGCACTTAGACATTTTTTCGGTGGGCAGCCAGCCAAGGGAGTTTTGACCCCCAAAATCGCGTCCGAAAAGGAAAAATGTATGGAAAGCATGTAAAAACATTTTGTCGGCAGCCAAGGGAGTTTTAACCCCAAACCTCCCCTTGGCTACGCCACTGACCTGTGCCCATATCAAAGTCATATTCCCGAGTGAATAATGTCAGATAAAAAGTCAAAGCTTCTGAATCTCTGGGCCCTATAATATGGATGCAATTTTTTTAAATGTTAATATCTGCCTGTTTCTTCTTTGAATTAGTTTACTTTCGCAGGGAAATATATAAAAATAACCAGGAAATATAAAATTAAATAGTGTCAGTTAAGCTAAAGTTCTCACAAGAAAATTGTCGAAAAATTCGCAAATTTAACAAATCAAACGCACAAGAAATTCAAACATTTCAAAGAACTGATTTCTTTTACTGTAAATCTAGACAACTCTTCCAGTTACTGTAGCTATTTCTCGGATCCTCCATAACCCTGTCTTGCTGCTTCATACAATGATTGATCTCCTCTTGAATGGCCTGGTCTTTAATGGTCGGACCTGGAATATGGCCGACTGATTCCTCGTGAGCATTATAGAACTGACGCTATAAAACTGTATAATACTACTGTACTAATAATAAAGCACTGATCTGGCCGGTGACAATCTGTGGATCAGAAAGTTGGACGCACAGAAAAGAAGACATAAAGAGACTAGAGGCATTCGAAATGTGGATCTGGCGAAGAATGGAAAAATTCAGCTGGACGGAAAAAAATAACAAAAGAAGAAGTCTGGAAGAGGATAGAAGAGAAGAAGAGCCTAATAAACACTATACGTACTAGACAAAAGAAGTGGATAGGCCATGTTCTGAGAGAATAATCAAACCCACTAAAAGAAGTACTAGAAGGAAAGATGAATGGAAAAGCACAGAAAGGGCGAACAAGGACATCAATGCTGGAGTGGATGTTCGACACTACGGACAAAATAAATACGCAGCTCTGAAGATAAAAGCTCAAGATAGAGAGGAATGGCGTCGTTACAGTATGGAACCTGTCTTTGGGCAGAGCACATAAAGTAAGTAATAATAATAATAATAATAATAATAATAATAATAATAATAATAATAATAATAATAATAATAACATGGCATGGTTTAGAGTGGTTCAGTACCAGCTGCCCTGTGTGAGAACTGCAATGTTCTATGTTCAGATAGCGTTGGATGAAGTTGACACAAAAATTCAAAACGTTTGGAATGTACAGAAATGTAATGACTTTAGGCTTACAAATCAATGAAACGCAGCGAAAATATTGAAACTAGGCTTACACAACTTAGGCCTATTATCAATATTATTACCAATAATAATAATAATAATAATAATGATACTGACTATGATATTGATAAGTATGCTGAACAATGAAGTTGATGACGATGACGGCGATGATGATGATGATGATTATGATGATGATGATGATTATGATGATTATGATTATGATGATTGGTCTGTTTTACTTTATCCGGTATCAGAGTACCAATTCAAACAGTTGGTGATATTGAATATCACTGTTTTATTCGATAATTACTAAAACTGCTACAATTTAATTAAAATTACATCGGTTCTTCAATACGACTACGATGTATATATCTGAGTCTCCTGACGACGTGGACCATCGTCAATAGAGATGTCCAATCCGTTTTGTGCGATCGGGCTCTTTCTGTCGGCATTTCGACGTTCGTTATAATATCAACCCTTTAACCGTGTATTTAACTGTAACTCAATGTAAAATGGACGGATATATCCGGGATCCCCAGTTAAGGGGTTAATGGCCGCGACAAAGTAACGCTAATCTCGAATTTCCTTTCGAGATTATTCAACGGCAGAAGCACTATTAACTTATTAAGTCGGAACTCCTGAATAAGATCTAACGGTTGACGCCACAGCGAACGGAAGCATTTGCGCACAATGCACGGACATTCGGTATAATGTATGCGTCTACTCGAAGGACTTCCTCTTTACTGGTTTTGCCGAGAACAAGGACTGCTCCATCCAGGCACGTCGGAACGAATTTTCAGTAGGGGGTGCAGATTTTCTCAAGATAAAAGTTGTGACAAGGGGGAAAATGGAAACATATTCGTCTCTGGAAAAACCCCGGCGAGCAAAAAAGGTCGTCGCTAACTTTACTCTATCCTCCTAAAAGCCTTGACTAGCAAAAACAGGTCATCACTAACTTCATTCTCCAAAAGCCTTGACAGGCAAAAAAGGTCGTCGCTCTTTCTTCTACTTAAAAATCCTCACAAACAAAAATTTTAAAAAACAACCTTATCTTCCAGGGGTGACAGCAACACAGAAAAATTCCCGACATGCAAAAAACGGTCGTCAGCTATTATTATGCTTCAAAAATTTGAAAATATAGGATACAATTTTTTTAATGTTTTGGTCGCCAAGGAGGTTTAACCCCTAACGCTGCGAACAGCCAAGGAGAGCTAACCTCCAAAATTATCCATTGGCTACGCCACTGAATAAAAGTACCAAACGTCTAATTTAAAATAGCCCATCTTTTCAAGTCTTACAACGAATTTAGACGTAATATAACTAATAATCATCATCATCATCGTCGTCGTCGTCGTCTTAATCATTGCCGTCGTAATCATCGTCGTCGTCGTCGATAAAAATGGCTGAGTTACCGTTGACGTCTGATTACATCCGATGTCATATTTACGGTTATACTTTATCTTCTTTCCCGTTCAAGGTTCTACTACTTGTATTGCCATTCGCTTAAATGTCATGGAACCAGTCTCTGCGTAGCCTTCCGTTCGACTGGAGCCAT
Source organism: Metaphire vulgaris (assembly GCA_018105865.1). Classification (NCBI taxonomy): domain Eukaryota; kingdom Metazoa; phylum Annelida; class Clitellata; order Crassiclitellata; family Megascolecidae; genus Metaphire; species Metaphire vulgaris. The sequence goes on from CM030832.1 coordinate 14,381,837, forward strand.
CCATTATTTCCAGTATTAGGGCCATAGACAATGTTTCCAAGACTGATAAATGAAGGAGGCTTTATATAAACCAGTCCCAAAATAGTTCTGAGTCGTGTCTCTCTCCCTCGTGGATAATCTGGCGCCACAAAAATAGTAGTCCTCATATAATTCCTCGCAATCACTCATACAGCACACTTTCGTCATGCATCTACATAGTATATTGCTCCTGTTGCAGAAAGGCTTGTCTTATCTCGATAAAAGAAGCCTAGTCTTCAATATACGGTACTACTACTACTACTACTACTACTACTACTACTACTACTACTACTACTACTACTACTACTACTACTACTACTACTACTACTACTACTACTACTACTACTACTACTACTACTACTACTACTACTACTACTACTAATAATAATAATAATAATAATAATAATAGGATATAGAGTGGTTAAGTAAGGTTTGCCTTGTGTGAGGACCACTATTCTTCGCCATCCATCCATTCATTCATATAATAATAATAATAATAATAATAATAATAATAATAATAATAATAATAATAATAATAATGATAATAATAATAATAATAATAATAATAATAATAATAATAATAATAATAATAATAATAATAATAATAATCAGAAATAGCAATGGAATAATAGTTATAATAGTAATAATAATAATTATCATCATAATTATTGATGGCAATGGGCCAATGGGTCATGGGCAAATGGGTCATAAATACTGGATCGATCAATGAGTCAATGGTCAATGAGTCTTGGTCCATCACCCATCAACACTTTCGAGACTTCTGTGGCAGCTACGTTAAGCACGAACTTCTAAGTTCACGTTCATTGAAAATTCAATCATTTCAATGCAATCTTTGCATCTGCCACATGGCAACGACGTCACTCTTGATTCTTGATTGCTTGTCATGATGGTTGTATTTTTGATTGGTTTGTCCAGTGGAATTATTTTGTTTTTTTTGTGGAATTATTTAGTTGGTCTGTTGGGTGTTTTATTTCCCATCGATACTCAACATTAGTTTTGACATGGCTTAGACTAATGGCTTTGGAGAAATCATAAATATTTACATTTTGTCACTGGCCCATGGGTTATGAGTTCAGTGGGTCGCATGTGTCACTGGTCATATTGAGTGACACATTGCCAGCCCTGACAGCAATAAGAAATATTAATAATAGGAAATAATAAATAAACAACAATAACCGAATCTACAAGACGATTGAGTGTTCGAAAGATAACATGTCCTTTCTGATTGCTGCTCTTCGAGTAAGGACTTTGAGTCTGAATAATCTGCTGTAAATGTTCTGCCAAATTGCCAATGACCTTGTTAGCGGACTATTTTCGTTATCCCCGTTCACCTGCTTTGCTTTCAGGTGTAGGCCTACAGCGGCATTCAATAGTAGTAGTAGTAGTAGTAGTAGTAGCAGCAGCAGCAGTAGTAGTAATACTAGTAGTCATGGTAAAATAAACAGCACACCGAACGAAGGACCTTTCTACGTTCTGGTTTTACCATGAGAATGGAAAGAGCAACGCCCTGGCTCGGCGAGGCGTTTAAAGCCGAGTTGGAAGAAGAAGAGAAGGGGTGGGAAGAGAGGGACGGAGGGAGGGAGGGGCGGAATTCGCCTGGAGGCCCGTACAGCAGCGATCGCGTTTTGTGAATGAACGCCTCGTATGACGACGATGATGGAAGATTACACTACGAGAGAACTGTGTAATAGGTAATAGTCGAAAGCTATCGACGAGGAAGAACACACAAACAGAGAGAAAGAGAGAGAGAGACAGAGACAGAGACAGAGACAGAGACAGACAGACAGACAGACAGACAGACAGACAGACAGACAGACAGACAGACAGAGACAAACAGTGATAGAAAGAGACAGAGACAGACAGAGACAAAGAGAGAGAGACAGACAGACAAACAAACAGAGACTGACAGACAGACAGAGATAGACAGACAAACAGAAAAACTATACGCAGGACTAAGCGAGTATAGGCCGACGATCGCGAGACGTTATCTATTAACCACAAAAGCCAAACACACACACACACACACAGGCCGGCAGTTACGACTCGTAAGAGTTACGCGTCTACACTAAGCGGATTGCGGCCCGCTTAGAGTTCGTTCTGCTGCTGTGAGTAGAGACATATACCGTCTATTCGTCGTATGCACGGCGCTGTGGCTCTCGTGCTGTCCGCCGCCGCCGCCGCCGCCGACGACGACGACGAGGCGTTCCTTTCGACGGAACAGTCGTCGTCGGTCGCTCGAATCACCGAGGAGATAAGGCCTGGAAGACGGGAGACAGAGCGGACAGCTTCTTCTTATATAGGCAAACTAACACTGCGAGCCACGAAGGACCTCGCACACTGCCGCTTCTCAGCTCCGAAGAACACAGAGCAGACGAGTTATACATGCGATTCTCTCGAGATTATTCCGCATTATTATTATTTTCATCATAATCATCGATATCAATCATATATCCGTTTACATATTTTAAGATAGTTAGTCTCTTGGACTGTAGGTCTATCTCTGTGCTAGTTATGTCCGTACGAAAGTCGTCGAATCGTTGGATTTTCTGTCGTCAGTGATGGAGCGCAGTAGACGCATTCGAAGGAAATCGCCGGGGTCGTTCAGCTGAATTCTTTCCCCGTCCCGTCGTTTGTCCTCGAAGCGTCGACGATTCGTCGGAGGAAAAGGGAAGGGAAGGCGCATCACGTCCGGGGTGAGCATGTTGTCAGCCGGACACCTGGTGACAGTCAACGAAACTGACAATGATTCGGGACTCTTCGCTGCCATGTTCTCTTCATCCTCCTCCTCCTCCTCCTCCTCCTCTTCCTCTTCGTTTCCGTCGTCGAACGCGACGGAGGAGGAGGGGGAAGAGGAGGAGGCGCCGATGCACTGGGGCATGATGGGATTGTCCATCTTGATCGTAGCGACCGTTTCTGGAAATATTCTCGTCTGTCTGGCGGTCACGTGGGAAAGGCGACTTCAGAACATGACCAACTACTTCCTCATGTCGCTCGCAATCGCCGACCTACTAGTGTCACTCCTCGTCATGCCCCTCGCCATGGTCGTCGAGCTTTTCGGTCAGTATTTTGTCATGTTATTTTATTGCTATACACGCATATCTACAGTATATTGCTATTGAAAGGTCATGTACTGCGTTCTTGCAAAGCTTTTTCAGGTATAACTGATTAGAATTTGGCGTGCCATCGACTGGTACTTCGATGCATTACGACGATGCGCTATAGAAGTTCAAGATGTGATCAGATATACAAATTATCGTAATAAAATAATATAATAACTATTCGTTCTGTTAACAATACTACTGCATTGGTCATGTTGTCGTAAGCGTTTTGTGATATATATATATATATATATATATATATATATATATATATATATATATATATATATATAGTTTGACGTATTTAAGTCTGGATTTTATTTTCGTCTTTGTGAGTTCATCTTTTTGCGTTTAAGTAATTAATTATATTATTATTCGAGTCGCGTAACGTCGACACTGAAGAAGCCGCACCCGTGAACTTTCAGTGCGTAGAGATACTTGTTTTTTGCGATTGGCATTCTGGCATTCAAGACCTTCCTGAATAACCTTGAGAATTATAATCGTATATATCGGAATTCACGCTACGAAGATTTTATGCAAATATTATGCGACTGGTTTGTACATCTTGAACTGCATACGGGTGTCTAAAATTATGCAAATCGTCGTCCACGTGCGTTGCATAGTAATTCGTGTGCATTGCGTTTATGCTCGGCTGGTTTAGACAGCCGCCGTATGCACTGACTTTCGGTGTCTCTTACCAAAGAGTTTGAAATTTCAATAGCCATGTCTGCAGTCTAAACCGATAATTATTGGTATTTCGTGAATAATTTCTCACTTGACTTTTTTTCTAATCAAAATTCATCAGAAGGATTGTCCTAAAACCGCAGCTGGTTAGATTCTAAAGAGCGTCTTCATTGCGAACTCTTTGGTAAATTAGAAATGTATAGGGCGCTTGAGATTAAATCACGCGCTTAAAAGATTAAGTCACACTTAATATTAAATCCCGCTTGGCACTCGACTCTTTCAGAAAAAGCTTCAGCTGAGAAGTGATGTAATCTGTTGTGGCATGGCTGTCCTATAGATCAGGCAGACTTCAAAGCTTTATCCTTCCATTTAAAACTGAGACATAAATCTATCGCATTTATTGCTTACGCGGCCGACAGGGTCGTTGACTGTCTTTCCCTTAACTTAGCTTTCTAGTATATATGTAAGCTTTGCGCATCGATGGAAATGCGAAGCCGTGGCCTGAAAGATCTTTTGTAACATAGAATAATAACCAAGCAAAAAAATTCAGCTCCTGCTCCATACGATCGAATGAGAAAGGTTCTCTTCTCAGCACATAGAATCGATATATAATAAGTATTGCAGACATGTCGGCGAAAGCCGAGCGCGTGCTAGCCTATATGCGCTTCAACGCCATCTATACAGTATAGCGTCGGTTGTCTTTCTGTCCTCTTGCTGCTCTGTCTTTGTCCTTCTGTTAGTTTTCGTGTCGTTTAGAGCTTCTTTAGTCTGTTGGGTTAACGATGTGATCTGAGTCGTAAATTTTATCTAAGTCAGATAACGTTGTTATTAGTGTCGTTTGTTTATACAAAGTTCTGTCTTATCAAGCAACTTCTCGATGTGCTATAGTACCAAGACGAGAGATTGTCCGACTATTGATAGATCTACGGTGTAGTATTGACCAAGGAATTATAGAAGTCTGTCTTATCGCGCCTAGGCTTCGAAATCACCCATTAATCAGCCCGAAGCAAATTTTATTGCTCAGCAATTCATGTTTTCATTTCCTTGCACATGAGATTTATTTCATACGAGTTAATTAATACAGAAATCTAAAAACCTTATTAGCCTCAAAATGGTCGCGATTCGATTCCTAAACATCAATCACGCATAGCAGTGGTGCACAAACATTTTGGCCAAAGGACCGCAAATGATTTAATTTTTTCAGGTCCTGGGGGCCAAACAAGCGATCAAATTAAAATTAATATTTTTTATGAACTAAAAGTCTATTGCCAAATGGTACTTATTTTAGCGTGAAGGGCGATGCTATGTTTGGTATTTTTGCAGATGCAGATAAAACAAGATAAAAATAAACATAATAATTATGTTTTTTATCTTGTGCTATCTGCATTTGCGAATAAAGGTTTATATTACTGTATAATTCAGCCAATACAATATCGCCGATTATTAGCGCAGATCTAATTCGGGCAAAATCATTATATGGTATTTATTTTAAACTTTCCTATTGGACTCGGCGGGACACACGGCGACTCTTCGCGGGTAGGATTTGGCCCACTGGTCGGAGTTTGTGCAGCACTGTTGTGTAGCGAAAACTACGTTTAGCAGATATGAACTCATGAGTCTGAACCACTCTGTTCGGCTACTAATAATTAAAGATAGTTCAGTTGATTGGAGAATGGAGATGGTATTGCAAATATTCGAAGCATGCTATTGTAGTGTTTCTATCGTGGCTGCTATGCGATACCCAGTGTTTTATACAGGCCTGTTGGGAGGGGAGATCCCCCCCCAACCTCAAAATCCCCCCACCCACAAAAAAATTACAGCACTTACACAAATTTTGCATTGAACTGTGTCTTTTCCCCTCCAACCAAGTCGATTTTTCCCTCCGAAAGCCTCAATTCCCACCCCCCAAAGGCCTAGAGTCTGGATAAAACACTGGCGATACCAAAGTGACATTGCACTGATCTACACTGTAAGTTAATGACATTCGTCTGCTAGATGATGGCAAATCATTTGTGTATTTAGACTTCGGTTGCAAATATTGATGGCGCTATATAGCTTTCGAATTGTTTCTTTCCTTCCGTACGTTTCCATTAATTGGAGGCCGCGGTGGCGCAGTCTTCGTCTGAATTTTATTTCGTCTGTTGACGAATGCGAGTCATAATCATTGCGCTCAATAATTCTCTTCGAAATTCCTTCTCATGCTCTCGTTATTTTCGCCAAATTCCGGCTCCAGTTCCGTGTTGTGATCGCTTAATGGATCTCTGCTATCCTTCGTTTGCCTCGTTTGTTTTGCTGCATTCTTTTTGTGTATACGATTCCCACGCCAGTCTGCGTCCTTGTGCTTCCGTGTGGGATCGTCCGTATTATATGATTTTGTCTGTCTGTTTCTCTCAGTTGGCGCATTCCTCTCTTCTCTCGTTTGTCTCAGTTCTCTCATTCTATCATTCTATCTCTCTCTCTTCTATCTATCTATCTATCTATCTTCCTATCTCTCTATCTTCTATCTCTATCTATCTCTATCTATCTCTATCTATCTATCTATCTATCTATCTATCTATCTATCTCTGTATTTCTGGGTCAGGCTTTCGTGCACTGTCTGTAGACTAGATTCACGTAATGAATGTATCCAGCGGATTCTCGACTTTCATTATGAATAATTAATGCTTTCGTGCACTGTCTGTAGACTTCACGTAATGAATGTATCCAGCAAATTTACCTGATTAATGATTTAGTTTTCTCTTTCCGATTTTCATTCGATATTTGAGCGTTTTTCTCGTGAATATCATTATATACCTGATGGATAGCCGCGACGACTTCGCGTCGGCAGTTAAGTCCTCAGATTCTATGGCGGAAGCGGGAACCCTGCTTCCGACCATTCCCTTGTGTCGTGGAAAAGGTCGAGTCTTCTCTTCCGTCGAAATACACAGATTGAGCCTTTTTACATAAACCCAGATATTTATGTAACGTTAGCGAAGACTGTCTTGTCCTTTGGCATGACCGTGTCTTTGTTTGCGCGTCTGTGCTTCGTTTGTTCGTTTAAGAAAAGAAGAAAAACGCATACAGGCCTTTGAGAACAAGTGCATAAGAAAACTGCTACGCATACCATGGACAAAACTACTAAGTAACGAGGAAGCTTACAACATGGCCAAAACAGAAAAAGAACTACTGAATCTGGTAAAAACAAGGAAACTGAGTTACTTTGGGCGTGATAAGACAACCACAAGACACCATCGAGAGCAGTGTGATCACAGGACTTGTTGAAGGAAACAGAAGACGAGGGCGGCCGAGGATATGCTGGATTGACAACATTACGACGTGGACTGACCTTTATGGAGGACTGTCTACTATACGCACAGCACAAGACAGATCGCGATGGAAAACAACACTGGCCCATTCTTGTAGCCAACCGTCGCCGCCAAGCGACGACGGCGCAATGACTTGACTTGAATTGCTTCGTTTGTATTGCCTTTTGTGACGTTCTTCACGAGTCCTTTTGAACACGTTCTGTGTTCTTGCGCGTCGTTGCGTTTACTTTTGCTTCTCTGCTTTGGCTTTGTCTTCGTACTTCCAATATTCGCTGTGATTCCGGCTGTATCATTTCCTGTCTCTCTACTTCCATGCCCTTGTTCTCCTTGGTCAAGGATTCTTTTCAGCATGGTGATCGAAAGCGTTTATCCGTCACGATCGCAGCCAAAAGATCTTATCTCTATCAACACTTTTAACTGTAGAAACTGTTGTAATTGATATCAAAGAAATTTGCAGTCTATTTATTTGACGCCGTTTGTAGCTCGTGTGGAGAGAAAAAAGCAGTAGACTGATAAGAATGAACCTTGACGAAATAGAGTTCTGTTTTCTCGGAGAATGACGCCTTTCGAACGCACAGTAAATCGATGGTGCCGAATAATGTAAGAATGTTATTAACAATTGCTTGTGCTCTTTGCTTTGCGCGTACCATTAAGGGGCGTCATTTGAGGGGGGTGGGGGCGTGGCCCCAAGGAAATTACAAAAATAATTTATAATGTATTAATGTGCAAAATATCGCAAAAATTTGCCAACAAATATAAAAATTGCAAATTTGCCAAAATTGCCCAAAATTTGCCAAAATTGCAAAAAATTGCAAAATTTGGCAAAAAATTATCTCGCCCCAAGAAAAGTGTGAAATGACGCTACTGGTACCATTCGTTCGCAATTATTGTCTTTGCTACTTTAGCCCTGACGCCATTTTGCTTAACTCTGATTCAATTCACCGGTGAAGATTTCGCTCGTCAATCGTCAATCAATCAATCAATCAATCAATCAACATGGCACCACTATCAAAATGCCTATGCCCTAAGACGGCCTAGAGTATCAGCCGATGACGCACAAAAATCCAGTCCGAAATAGAGCCACGCAATCCCGTATGTCAGATTGGCGGGGAGGCAATCTGTATCATTAGCCTTCCTTATCCATTCCACCGTTTTCTAACAATTTCGAAGTTACTCAACAGAAATTTCGTTCGTTGTTCCTCATTATCGTATACCGTCATTGGCGCTATAGTTGCTTCTCTGTGTGTGGCCCAAAGCTCTGGAACTCATTAGCGAAATCGCCTCGTAAAACCACCACGTTATCTTTTAGATCTAGTCTTAAGACATGCCTGTTTGGCTTGGTCTGTTCCCCTTACACTGCCTCCCCCCCCACCGATTGGACTGACCTGTCTGGCTTGACCCGGCTCTTATACGGATTGATTTGGTGTGCCGTCGACTGATGCCTGGGCATCATGATAGTGGCGCCATAGAAGTTGTTTTGATTGATTCCATGCACTGTATGCACAGCTGATACAATTTCAAAAAGTACTCTTTCAAAAGCGATGACAATATACTGGATTGTGACGAGTCTGAAAGTTCTGACTGGTGCTTTGTTATCGACTGAGCAAAGTCAGGTTGTCCAAATGGCTAACATATTGCAAAATCCCAAACACATCAACGTTAAGAAACGTCACTCGGACCAACCGAAATTCGCCCGAACCATAATTATCACTCCCTAGCCATGCAAGTTCTACACAGCAGAAAAAACTGGAAAATATGGTGCGTCATATTCGCATTAATTACCCGAAGAGACAAAAAAGTCCGGACGTCGTGAAAGTACAGCGACAGAATGTTGTAAAAAGAGCTCTCCCCCACCCTACCCCACCCCCCACCCTACCCTACCCTACCTCCACCCTCGCCACTGTTTCCACGAACGGTTTGATGCGTCGGTCGGCACGCAATGTCGTGCCGGTGACAACCGAGGAAAGCAATGCGCACAAAACACGAAGCTTTATGGGCGAAACTTCAGCATAGCGTATATATATATATCGTCGAGTCGCGTATCGAGTGATGGCGCAAACGAAGGCGAGGAGAGCGGAGACGGGAGGAGCAGCCGACGACCGCCCAGCTCTTCTTCTCGGCGGCGCCCCCGAATCACACGGAAACGATCCCGATAAACATCAACAAGTGTCCGACATTTGAACTGCGCCGTCGTCAGTTTTGACACCTCCGTGCAGAACTCGCGAACTCGAGGGGGGGCTTACGTCGGTGGTGGCGGCGTCGTCGTCGGTGTCTCCTGGCTCCTGCTTTTGTCGTTTTATTCCTGTGGTTTTTTAAATTTATTATTTCCCATCGTTTATTGCATTCCTTCGGTCGGAACCTGACGCCAGTTCCGGACCGAGGCGTTCATTTCGATGTATCTTCTTCTTTCTTTTTCTAACCATAACTCATTTCTTTCTGTGTGTGTGTGTGTGTGTGTGTGTGTGTGCAAGTGTCTCCAGTGTCCCTGTATGTAGATGCGCATGAGGTCGGAAATATTCTGTAATACACTGTCGTCGAGTCAGATTTTCTCCGTCGCAGACAACTCCAGTTCAGGTTGTCGCACCGACGGTGACAATTTGAACTACTTAACAACGTCGTCGGAACAACGGAAAACAACGGTAGCGACAACGACGACGACAACAGGACACCCGTTGTGACGTCATCAGTGAAATTTGCGTGAGACGAAGAGCACGGATTGCATCGTCGTACACCAGCGAAGATTATCAGTCTGAGCGTAGAGACAGCGCCACCGTGCACCATCATGATCATCATGATCATCATGATCATCATGATCATCATGATCATCATGATCATCATGATCATCATGATCATCATGATCATCATGATCATCATGATCATCATGGTCATCATCGTCGTCGTCGTCCTCATCTTAGGTCATGAGTTTTAGGAGTCAAATCTGCGGGTCGCTGAGTTCGAATGCGCCGCAGCGAGAGCGTGTCTCAACGCAAAATCCGAGAAAATCAACTTAACGGACGGATCAATGAAGAGCATAGTTTGAATGAACTATCACGAGTGGTTGAATGTGGACCAGGCAATTAATGAAACGTCTTAGTAGTAGCAGTAGTGGTAGTAGTAGTAGTAGTAGTAGTAGTAGTAGTAGTAGTAGTAGTAGTAGTAGTAGTAGTAGTAGTAGTAGTAGTAGTAGTAGTAGTAGTAGTAGTAGTAGTAGTAGTAGTAGTAGTAGTAGTAGTAGTAGTAGTAGTAGTAGCAGCAGCAGCAGCAGCAGCAGTTGGGCACTTGGGGCTGGGCACCCTATACGGGATGGAACCAGTCGTGGGATTTGTGCAGAACCGATTAGGAGGAGTTAGGTGATTGTGGTCCGGGTATAGTGAATTAAAATGAAGCCCCTTACAGATGAATCCCCAAAGCATTTTATACGTGTAATAAAGACTTACCTTCTCTTTATTATAAGTAGAATATTAACTTCCTCTGAATTTTTATAGCTCCTCTATAATGATACGAAGTATAATTTATAAAATGATTTCATGAGATATTAAATTTTACAAAAGTACAAAAGATGAATCTTCGTAAGTGAAATACAGTAATTAAACATGCAATAAGAGTAGCGTTTATGTAGGCCTAAGTGCAGAAAAAGTATCAATCAAAACATATAATATAAGGATCTGGAAACGTATGAATTTCGTATACAAATGTGCTGTTTTAAAAAATATTGTTGGCAGTAGAAATTCTATACAGGGATTCTTTATTATACGTGTAATAATGAGATGAGATTAATTTTTTCAAGGGATTCATTTTAATTCACTACACCGGATCAATATATTCAATACTCAAGACGCATTTGTTTAATGTTTCGTTCCCTGTACAGCGCCTTTGACTTTAGTCACCTAGCTATGTTACTGCGCTTAAGAAATTGTCAAGATTAATAATAATTAATAATAATAATAATAATAATAATAATAATAATAATAATAATAATAATAATAATAATAATATTTGTTGCATTACAGCTTAGGACATTCAATAATAAATCATAATAATAATGTAGTCGTCGTAGTAGTATCAGTAAATTTAACTCATCAAAACACTCGACAATTGATTTTACACACAGTCAGTCATGAAAACAGTGAAAAACAAAAACATTTGGACTTCGATGGAAGAGAACCAGAAGAAGAGGGGGCATTCGGTGATGCTCCGCTCTCCCTATAGCTGCAAGTTAAACAAACTCAGTCAGTTCCGTTGTAAATGCAAGAGGATAGAATTTCCTATTTTTCTCGGCTGAATCAAAACTCAGAAGAATGATCTGGATGGACGTCATCGACGGACAAAATAGACATCGGACTTGCGCTAAATATTCACGCGTAGCGTCTAACGAAGAGACAGATGGAAATTAATATCGTATGGTGAAAATTAGGCACAGATGTCGGTCTTAACAGATGATCGCTTTATACAGTATAAGACGCTCACTTGTACATGCAATGAAATGCGATAGCATTCCTCTGCGATCAGCGAGGACGGCAGAGCGAATTAGAAACGACAAACTGGCGCAACACAAAGTCATAATTAGTCCAATTTCCACGGAATATAAAGTAGTCGGCCGTGACATGCATGAGAGTATAGGCTATATGCTTCAACTGATAGAATATGAAATCAGCTGCCAGCATTCGGCTGAAAGAAACACGTCTGTCGACTCGTAGTACGTGTTAGGCGCGCGGCTAAAACAGAGAAATCTCTTCAAAGGACCAGTCTGACTTTTCGATATCAATATCAAGGACGTTGCGATCATAATGACTTGCTGGGCGAGAGAGAAAGATAGATAGGTAGATAGATAGGTAGGTAGGTAGATAGATAGATAGATAGATAGATAGATAGATAGATAGATAGATAGATAGATAGATAGATAGATAGATAGATAGATAGATAGATAGATAGATAGATAGATAGATAGATAGATAGATAGATAGATAGATAGATAGATAGATAGATAGATAGATAGATAGATAGATAGATAGATAGATAGATAGATAGATAGATAGATAGATAGATAGATAGATAGATAGATAGATAGATAGATAGATAGATAGATAGATAGATAGATAGATAGATAGATAGATAGATAGATAGATAGATAGATAGATAGATAGATAGATAGATAGATAGATAGATAGATAGATAGATAGATAGATAGATAGATAGATAGATAGATAGATAGATAGATAGATAGATAGATAGATAGATAGATAGATAGATAGATAGATAGATAGATAGATAGATAGATAGATAGATAGATAGATAGATAGATAGATAGATAGATAGATAGATAGATAGATAGATAGATAGATAGATAGATAGATAGATAGATAGATAGATAGATAGATAGATAGAGAGAGAGAGAGAGAGAGAGAGAGAGAGAGATCAAAGGCATGATGGGCAGTGCGTGCCTGGATCTAAGTCACAGTCAACCAATTTGGTACTGTTGGTGCGATGCGCAGTGCATAGAGTACAGTATATACTATTATACTGCCGTCAATGTACGTGCGTTGCTTTTTCGTTGCGCATTTTGAAGCAGAGGCCATATTTATAGATGGATAACATTATGCTGTGTTATGCGTCGTGACAACATCTATTACGCCTATACAATAAAGTCCTTTAGGCGTGCAAAATCTCCGATGAACAGCCTCGATGACTAACGTCAGCAAAAGTCGAGAAATAACAGAGAATGCATTGACACCGGCACTGTATTCGCAGACAGCCAGAGAGAGAGAGAGAGAGAGAGAGAGAGAGAGAGAGAGAGAGAAAGAGAAAGAGAAAGAGAGAGAGAGAGAAAGACAGAGAGAGAGACAGACAGACAGACAGACAGAGACAGAGACAGACAGAGACAGACAGAGACAGACAGAGACAGACAGAGACTGAGAAAGAGAAAGAGGACAGACAGAGACAGACAGACAGACAGACATGCAGATAGACACAGAAACAGACACAGAGACCGAGAGACACAGAGAGACAGAGAGAGCTGGGTGGTTTACTGCCTAAAGTGAACGACAAGCGACAAACAATGCAATAACTTACAACAACAACAATAACAACTGAATTCTCTCTCCAACTGAGTTATATAATTTTATGAATAATGATTCTTCCTAGTTGAAGTCTGCATTGAAATCTGGACAAGCATTTAGAAGCACACAAATCAAGCTCTGTTTGACGATGTTACTTATTTTGATTCAATTATAAACTCTAAGAATATTTTTGCATGTTTTTTGCATGCCTTCAATGCACGCTGATGTCAAGGCAGAAAATATAAACTGGTACGGATTTCCTCGCATAAATACTTCAATCAACGTCCTCGGTCCTCGGCATAAACATGATTATTTCGTATATTATGAAAGAGTCTGTAACCATATTGGTCAAATATACAGAACCGCTTAATTAATTTAACTTTAAATTTAATATCTCCAGGATTTGTGACTTGCACAAGTGTGTGGAGTTTAATGGCCATGTTCCAATGTTGAAATATCTTGGTTCGTATTTTAGCAAACGTAGCGTATCTTCTGTTTCTGGTATTTGTCAGTTGCGTAGGCCTTTTGTTAGAAATAAGTTTTCTGTTTCATCTTTCATCGTAGCGTTGCTCATAATGAAACGTCCAAAGTCGAGCACAGAGATATTACACTAGTAGAAGAAAGTTTATTTAGACACATAAAACAACAATCATATTTGATTGTATTCCTGTAGCCATGAACTGCAATATATGAAGTAAATTTACTCTTGCCTGACTGTGACACTTTTTCCTATTCAGATTAGAAGCTTTGTATCACATAGATGGACTATGCTGTATTCGTTTGTCGTTCGTTCAGAGTCTTCTGACAAAAAATAAGTTCTTGAAAGTAGTCGTATCGTTGTTTCACTTGCCAGTCATTGCATGGAGGCGTTTAAACATCCACGATATAACGTGCTTTCATTTTGTGTTCGTCTGCACATTGTCGTTGCCTGTACCATCTTCGTTAGGCCAAATCTGGGGCCGCTTAACTACCAGATCACAGCAAATCCCGACACATTGCGCAGACCCTATAAATTTCCATTCCCTGTCGGCAGACAGGCCAATGGTCAAGAATATATATATATATATATATATATATATATATATATATGATTCTTCCTTTTTGATAGTAATATATGTTTGATTCGTGATTCTTCTTTTGATAGTGGTCGTGTGTCTGTTACATCTAAGAATCTGGTCCACGAAGCAGAGAAGCGATTGGACGAATTCATTGAGCGCGTTGGCCTTCATTAGGACTTCCAATCGGAACCCTGCATCGTCCTCACTGATCCCGTCTTCTCTTAGTTTGTTGAAGAAGACGAGATGCTGTGCTTTTTCTTCTTCCTCCCCACCACCACCACCGAGCGTCTCTGTACTTGTTACTTGCCCGAACGATGACCCCTTTGCTGTCTGTGCTTTCATCCGGACGCCGCAGGACTGTCTGTGGAAGAAACGGAATTTTTATGCCATTTGATCTGCAAAGCGTCCGCAGTATATATATGTTGAATTATTGTAAATAGCGTTCCTTTCAGATGTGCCTCCTCCTCCTCCTCCTCCTCCTCCGAGATATCTTGTCGTAGGTCTAACAATCCCCGTCCGGATATAGAGTATTGGCAGTGTTTGGCTATTCGGTTACGCTAAATAAGGCAGTAGTCTGCAGACTGTCGGGAGAATTTGCAATTCTTCGAGTTTCTGCGCCGAAAATAGCCGCGTGCAAATTCCGAAATTGTGAAAAATCCGAGTAATGCATAAGACAGCAGCAGCTGCAGTGCACTTCTTAGGGTCTGTTCGTGATCGCTGGAATTATTTTATAGAATCGAGCATCTTCTTTATAATAATATTATTCATATCGATCTATGATGCGGCGTTCTTTGAACAAAATTGGCCAAGTTGTTTCTAATGTTGTATCGTGTTCTTATTCCTGTCGTCTTGGCTTCTTTGTTTTCTTCTTTTTCTTTTCTTCTTCTTCTCCTCCTCCTCCTTCTTCTTCTTCTTCTTCTTCTTCTTCTTCTTCTTTTCTTCTTATGCTTTTCGCTTACTTTCACATAGATGCCACTTAAACATCGTTTAAAATTTTATAATGCAACCGTACGACTTAAAAATAGCCAGTTCAGCATTTCCTAATTTTTCTGAAATTTTATGAAATCTTGCTCAACATTATGCTCTGCTGCAATATTGATCGTCAATCTACTACTACTACTACTACTACTACTACTACTACTACTACTACTACTACTACTACTACTACTACTACTACTACTACTACTACTACTACTACTACTACTACTACTACTACTACTACTACTACTACTACTACTACTACTACTACTAATAATAATAATAATAATAATAATAATAATAATAATAATAACAAGATTTAAAGTGGCTCAGGAGGATTTGCCCTGTGTGAGAACCACTGCTGTACAGTACTAGCGGAATGTATTCATAGCAGCTGCTAGACACAGCACAGTTTTAATAAATCAAGTCCATATAAAAACTGAGAAGACGCCGAGCATCAGTTTGTAAGTTTCTTTCCTTTTGAAGTGAGTCGGGCTGGCTGAGTAGCGTCGTCTCCTGATCAAAATTTCCGTAGGCACAATTTTAACCCGTCTCTGTTAACTTTCACAGAGCGGTGATTCTCTAGTTGGATGAAGATTTGCTAACGTTAAATCCATGGCTGTTTGAAGGCATAGACATGGTAGGCACGTGCCTAGGGCCCCGCCATATATGAGGGGCCACGCGGGGCGGTGAAAAAAAATAATTTGTTTCTTTTTTGTTGGTTGATTTTGGGATTTTCGCTAAAAAGGTCATCACCGCTTTATCTTGGTTAATTTTTATTATTTTTCTCCTCCAACAGTATAGTAAGCAAAAATATCATCATTACCTTTAAAAAATGCAAGAACCCCAAACTTCTTAAAACGGCACTGGTTGAATCATGCGGGATTGAATAATGATTGCAGAAGTCTCTGTGTGGTTTGCATCGGTTATATTTGGCTGCAGCAGCTGGTAGTTAGTATGTCTGTTATTCTGTCACTGGTACTGGTACTCGAGCAGCAAGCACTCGGCTACACATCTGTCTGACGCAAAGTCCATTTGCAAGAAAGATTGTAAGCGTGCGAAAATTAAAATCAAGACTACGCTTTTTCTGCCGATATATTCCTCTCATGCAATTTGATTTTCAGGTGTCGTCGGTTCATTTTTTCTTCTTTCAAATTACCTTCAAAGAAATCCGAAGCCATAAGACGGACTAAGCATCTTCCTCCTTAGGCGCTATAGGGGTGGAGGGGGCATGGTGGTGATGGCCGAATATGGCCGAGCAGAGTTCAGCAGCTGTTTCTCTGACATAAGAAAGAGACGGTCGTGCAAAGCCGAATAAAACAATCGATCACTGCCTGTGCGTCGTGAAGTACTTACCGGTTGAACGTGGCGCCCTCGAGTGACGCAATAAAATACGAAACGAGAGTGGTTTTATAGCGCAATTACGGTGCATCGGCGGTGGTTAGACGCCGCAGTGCTGAGCTGTGTGATAACGGTCTTTGCGGCGGCGGCGGCGGCGGCGGCGGCGGCGACAGAGATTAAATTACGGGTCTGAATCTGGCGATTGTAAGGGTTTGGTTCAGACGTCGCATATCAAGAGACGGAAAACCCCGTCTATTTCTGTAACTTTCTGAAGAACGTCTCGAAGACGAGTTGTTTTGTCTCTGACGATTTTATCATCCGAATAATTCGTCTCACATACGAATGCGAACACGACCAGGAAAAAAAGAGAGACAGCTTTTCAAATATTTATGCTAATTTCAGTTGCTTGTGCGTCGCCTTTCTGTTATAGACCCATGGCAGCTCTATAGAACTGTCGTTCTCATCAGCGTAGTCACGAGGTGTCAGAGTCGGGTCTGACGATCCATTTGGATCTAGAATGGCCTGAGATTCATTCGGCAAAGGATTAGAAAATTCTCTCAGTTGTGGGTGATATATCGTGTGATTGCAGACAGCCAGACACGCTGTCATATATTCTGAAAATAGACTCCAATAATTCTAGAAATTTTCAACAAATTTTTAACGTCAAGTTCTGGCGAGCTATAGCAAAGAAGGATCGTGGCGTCCAAGAGGAACTACTTTGAGGTTGCGTGAAAGTTTGATTTACAATTTTTGTTCGTTCTAATTTCGGATGTATCAATGATGTTCACAGCCCCTTAATCGAAATGAAATAATCAAATAATAATAGTCGGGTATGACCATACTGACTTGTAAAAATGATTTATCCCTCCCCCCAATTCTGGAATCATGCCTACGCCAGTGCTCGTCCTCTGTCTGCCAGAACTTCCAACAAATTGACGACTTTCAAATCTTGACTTACATGCGGTAATTGGCATACTTGCCAACTGGCTTTCCTTTTATGTCTGTTCGGTCGTTTTCCTCTCCGACCTAGTCTTGTGCGCTTAGATTTGAAGAACCATCGACTAATTAGCAGACCTATTTCTTGAGCAGTGTTACAAAAGTCCATTATCATTATTATTATTTCTATTTATTATCATTTGTCGTCAAGGGTGTTGGCAATAGAGGAGTTCTTGAATGGCATTTGATTGAAGAGCTGTACCTCGACAGAGAGCCTCTGGTAGAGAAAAGCTTTCTTGCGAATGTTCTCCGACGGAGATCGTTCAGGAATCGTCCTTCGGAGAAGATGGCCGCCCCAAGTGACTCGATTGCGATGGACACAAGATGCGCGACTGAGAGACAGATCGGTGGACGGACATCTGGGATTCTGGACCTTTGTGAGGCGGTTGAGATATGAGAATTAACCAGCGCATTGGCGACAGTATGATATCCCATGTGGAGCATTTTCCAACTGCTATAGAAATAGAGTGAAACCATCATCTCGACGTTTCCCAGCCGGCTTTTGTCAGTCCCTTTGGTTCGTTGACGCTCTGAATACCAATGCGCAATAAGGACATGAAGATATGTCATTGCTGTGGCCATGCCTTGAGTGTCTGGGTTTTTTAAAAATGCAGTAGAAACCCAGAGTTCCGTTGGCGCCGCTACTAGAACCGCAATAACAGTGGCGGCTCCACTGGGGGGTCAGAGGGCCCGTGCCCCCCCTATTGAGAGCCTGGCCCCCAGTGGCCCCCAGTTGGAACCCTATACTTAATGCTACATACATTAAACAACAAATGGTTGGCCCCCATGATTAGAAGTTGCCACCCCAACGCCCCCCCACTTGCCAAATCCTAGAGCCGCCACTGCGCAATAATAATCTTCATTCGTGACGAGCACAGCATCTAATAGTACACAGACAAGGAATGACATAAATCAACCGAACAAAACTAAATAAACTAAACTAATTGAAATAAACTAATAATAAACTAATAAACTAAACGTACACATTAGACAGTACAGCCACTATCAATGCCCATCCAGCCAGCCTCTGCCCTCAGACAAATTCTAGAAATGCGCTCGGCAAAGTACAGCGGCTTCTTCGTATATTCATTGACAAAGGACGCTTGTCGCTTTTTTACAACATGTATACCTTCCAAACCTGTCAAAACTCTGATACAATCAACATAACCTGCCTCACCTGTTTTAAAATTTTTACACACGACTACTTGCATCAATCTGTCTAGAGCATTAAGAGTACTTTTGTTTGGACGTGTGGCTTCCATGCCATACAATACAGTGGGTAAACAGTAGCTCTTTACAAGTTTAACACATATCAATTCAGACGCGGCAGCTCTGTTACGACTATACAAACAGTTAAAAGTACGAAAAAAATTTAATTTAACTTCTGAAACCTACATAATGGCCATGATTTCACACCCACGACTTATTACTGATTTTATTATTGTCCCTTTAACGCCTCTGCTAAGTACAGTGGCCTAGCCAGAGTCACAGAACAGCAGGACACCATCGCTTATTCAGAGAAACATTTAAACTGGCCAGACTAGGAGTTTGGGGAGCGTCATGATCTCCCCATCGGGATCTCCGTGAGCTATGCGTCAATTTTGCTGGCTATAGCCTATACTGTATGTATGAAACTGTATGTATTTGATTTGCCCCTAGGCGAATCTTTGTTACAGCAATACCGTCAATGACTCAACGTTGTTTATGGGAAAGCTTTCTAGGCCAACAGCACTTGTCTTTTGGGTACTAGTTCACTTTAGGGTGGGCAATGTATTATTGCGCAGCGAAGTATCTGTACCCTAACCCTAACCCTAACTCTAACCCTAACCCTAACTCTAACCCTAACCCTAACCCTATGGTATTAGCACTACGTCGACGAATTATATTCACTATGGTTTTAGGATAATACATTGCCCACCCTAAAGTGAACTAGCACCGTCTTTTGTAGCGCTGATGCATTCAGCATTTAGATTAGATGCTGTTCAATGAATGTGCGACGAAGTGTCTGTAGTTGTTTGTACTGCATATAAATGGACCACGCTCGAAGACAGTTGTTGTATCTAACGGTGTGGTCTAGATTATAAAGTATCATCCAAGACAGATCGGTCTTAGCACATTCCAAAGTGCCGACGGACCGCCGATGAACACAGAGTTTGAAAGCTTATTATGGGGCAGGAAAATGCAACTGCGTAATTTGGTCACAGATTTTCCTTAGCGCCAAACTCTGGCTAGCTACCAAAAGATCATTGCGCCGCCCAAAAGGAACTACTTTTCCAGTAACACGAAATTCTGACGATTAACTCTTAAGAAAATAATAATAATTCTTAATTTTTATTGTGAAGCTATATCTGATGAGTAATTTTTCTGAATGTTATCTAACTATCTGTCAATTATCACTTATACGTGTATGACTTAACATTTTCAGCAAAGTTTTGCTGTTTATCTTTTAATGATATAGTCCTATAAAGAATATCTTATTTGTGTTTTTGTGTTTATTATTGTGTCTGTACGTGTAAGAAATTTAAAAACAATTTTACTCCTCACAATTTCAGACGAACATTGATTACAGGAGAGTAATCGAACGCTAACAGTTATGCTCGCAAAATCTTAACGAGTATGCCTACCGCTGGCGCTGGGCAGGGACTACTCACCAATGACCTGTAGGCGTAACTGCTCTTGGAGCTGCTGACAATGGCATTTTTATGTCCGCAACGAATAGCAGCAGCGTCGCGGCTCTCGTGTTATTAGGCGCATATCCTCTGCCTTTGATATGCATGATAGACCAAATAACCCTTTTCTATACGTTTGAGACATCGGGTATTGCTTTTGAATGGTGGTGCAAATCGCACCCTCATAATCGTAAACAAACTGTCTACTCCTGTTGTCTACTCAACTAAAATAAACGCTGCTATCCCTGTGAGACTTCTTAGTGGCCCATCTTTTCTCTCTCTCTCTCTCTCTCTCTCTCTCTCTCTCTCTCTCTCTCTCTCTCTCTGTCTCTCTCTCTCAACTGAAATATAACTCCTCTTGGATTAGTATTATCGGATTTCTATTGCTGAATAATATTGATTATCCAGTGGCGGCTCCACGTGGGGTGCCCGGGGACCGTGCCCCTATTAAATGCCTGCAGTAGTGGCTTGCTCCTAGTGGTCCCCCTGCTGGGGGGACCACTGGGGGCAGACCATATACTACATATACATATACATATACCTATACTACATACCTATCAACAAATGGTTGGCCCAAGCCTTGAAACTGCCACTCCAAATTGCCACTCCACTTGCCAAATCCTGGAACCGCCACTGCGAATATCTTAATGTAGATGCTGCAATGCTATGTCGCATTTTTGCATTATGTGATAAAACTTTTCGTCATCACGGGACAACTTATTTTCTTCTCATTTGCAGTAATTCAGTCGTGGGAGTGCAGCGAATCCCGCGATAGCCTTTATCGCTTACTAGACAACTCGCCCGCACGACCATCTCGCCGACAAATGTTGGCGAATGATGGCCGTGTCGGCGAATTGCAAGACAATGTCTATTGTTGACAAGACGGCCATTCGCCAGAATGATCCTGCAAAAATACGTTCTAAGAAAAGACGCATATTGTGCACTTAATCAATAAAATTGCAATAGGCCAGATAAGCTTATAAGATCACAAAATTCACTGAACAGGATTGGATTGGAAGAATTTCTAAATCGATGCACTAAAACATTTGATGCCATTTACAGCTGTAATTAGAATAGAACGTAAGCGGATTTTGTTTTCCGTCTGAATGTCTACTAATACTAATGTTGCCAAGACGACCAGTCGTTGAAATAACACTGCATAAAATACTCAATTATCAAGGAACGCTGTGCATGGACGCTAAGTGATACACGATTATGATCGATTTGAATACGGAGGCGTAGCGAGAGGGCAGGGGGGCATATGCCCCCGGGCGCCGAGGTGAGGGTGCGCCAAAATCGGGTATTTGGGTAAGTGAAATGCATAATAAATAAGAAGAAACATTTGCGACGACCTTTTTTGCTCGTCAGCAGCAGTATAAGAAGAGGGGCGCCGAGAATGATGTGCCGACCTTTTTTCTTTTGTTTGTCAGCAGTGTTAGGGGCGCCAATGGTACACTTTGTCCCGGGCTCCGGATACCCTCGCTACGCCACTGTGTGAATATACAATGTAATGTTGGCAAGAGAGCAGAAAGTGACCCGACATTCTCGCAAGCATTGGATAATTGTAAATTTAAAAATTTGCTTCACGATGTCCAAATTGAACAACAACCAACCGACTCGGCGTTTCGCCAACATTTGTCGGCGAGATGGTCGTGTCGGCGAGTCGCCGTGTCGGTGAGATGGGCGTGATGGCCAATCTCCGTGTAGGCGAGATGGTCGTGTCGGCGAGTTGTCTTGATCCCCTTTAACGCATAATAAAGATTTCCTGTTTGAAATTCCATGCCATTCTAATAAACCTAAACCTAGCGACGGAAATTCTTATGAATCGTTAGAATTTGATGACTCAAAGCAATTTCCTCTACAACAAAGATGCTACCGCAAATATATTTCTGCATCAATTGGGTAAATTCTTTGGATGATTTTGGGCCTCTCTTGCTAAAGCAGTCACTAAGACTTTTATTTCCTATTACACTGTAGATATATTTCTAGCAATTTACACCCGGCCATGCTGGTCAGAAAAGAAAATAACAAATTTAGTAAGATCAGTTTTATTAAAAAATTATAAAACATTGTAGAATGTCCGACTTCAGTATCTGAGAGTCTGACTAAATACCCAAAGCATTCTTATTTAGTGAGGTTTATCGATCGATACGATATTGAAGGTCATCATCATCATCATCATCATCATCATCATCATCATCTCACCTCTCTGCCAGCTAATTGCGGCAATAGCTAGATAGGAAATGGTTCCAATATTTCCATTGTTAGGTTGTCCTTCAGCTTCTGCAACGTTGAGTTGTCTGGGTTCTAAGTCTTCCTTGATGTTGTCAATCCACCGTTAATTATTCGGTCTTCCTTTTCTTCTCTTTCCCTGTATCATTGTGTATAGAGCTTTGTGTGTTTGTATGGTCATTAGTTGTTTTTCATTCTGCACAAATGACCAAACCAAGTGTGTGTGTGTATGTATGTGTGTGTCAAATAATTAATTAAAGCGTTAAAATGTTAATCGTATGCTGTTAAGCTATTTGCTTCTCACTTGCCCAATCGCCCTAATTGGTTTCAACCAGATGCTACAGACTTCTGCAGACTACAATGCAATGGACGACTAAGTCACTCAATCGAGTAAAAGCGGTGAAGAGACGTTCTGAGGAAATAACGATTGGCTACGATTTCCTTCTACAGTTCCTTCAACTATTAAGTTGCAGATTCATAAAAAACGAGGCCTTAGTCCACTTTAAAAAATCATCAAACTTAACCAACTCATTTAAAAGGCAGAGACGTGCTTATTCAGGGTGCGGGGTTCGTGAACTTTGGCCTTTGCTTTCAAGTCCATGAATGTTTGTTTCGTGTTCAAGTTTCGAAAAGCACCGAATTCCCTTCCCGTCACCGTTCTATGCACTGAAATCAAACTCCGTTCTAGGCTCTGAATTCCCTTCCGTTCTACGCACTGAATTTCCTTCCGTTCTAGGCACTGAATTACCTTCCGTTCTACGCACTGAATTCCCTTCCGTTCTATGCACTGATTTTATTATGTGGTGAAATAGAGCTGATGATGAGACGAAGACGGCACCGAACAGGAGGAGTTCATTAAACGAAGAACATTCAGGACTTTTTTCATCAGCTTTTCACCGACGCTGCAAAATCACTTGCCTGGTTTCATGACTACATAAAATTTACTTCCGTCAGTCTTTTACTTTGGCGTCATGACTCAAGATAATCAGACGCGTGTGGGGGGAGGGTGTGTGGCTTCCTTCCTCGCAGATCCGACATCACCACCTGAGTAGGGACATATTTAAACCGCGACTCCATAAGGATTCAGTGATCAGACTCTCAGCAGCACTGCTTCACCGCTGCTGCTGCTAATTTAAATTCGAATTTTTATACGAGAAGTCAAGTAAACGAAATTGTTAACGATGTGTAGACCTGCGATATAAATGCTTTATAGCAGTTTGTCAGTAGCGTTCGAATTGAGGGAAGCGAAATTGAAAATTTCGGACTGGAAGTACTTAAACTTAACACGGTTTAAAGAGGCTTAGGAGGCTTAACTGTCTGTGTGAAAGCCACTGGGGGTGCTAACGGGGGCTTAAACCCGCTCCGTCAGCCTGCCGCTTCAGCGCGTAACCCAATCTGCCATATTCCGCCTCCAAAGTAGTTCGGCTCTGCTGTTTTTTGAAAAATCTAATAGTGCTATGTTCAGTAGATTGATTTTGAGGAACTACAAGGGGAGCCAACAAGGCTCGTGTGGATTACTGGACCAACCGCTATCCCTCGGCGTACTACTCGTAATAGTTAATGTCTGTACAGTTGAGACTCAGTGGCGCGCTCGTAAGGTGCCTGCACTGAAACTACTCAATTCCAGCCGCAAACAAAAGCCTCAACAAAGACAGGGTGCTACTGTACATGAATGTCACAGTCTGGAGATCGCAAGAAGACCACAGCGGAGTTCATACTGGATAATCTGAAATCTATTGTCGCTACAAAATCTGGCAATCTATCGTTCCCGTGGATTCCTTTCGTTGGATGTTTTGCAATTTTGCAATTTTGTATGTAATCCTGCTCATTTTGTATAAGACTATTACGGCTATCGAGTGACATTCTCCGGCTTATTTCGTCTCTTTTCTATACCGTGCGTTCGGGTGGCGCTTGGCACAAGAGAGATTGGTCTCTTTGAAATGCGCATTTTCTTTTAAGTCTAATTACGTCAATTATTGTAAACTCAGATTATCTCTGTCCGTGCCTTATCTTTAAAGCGAATTCCAAAGGGCATCTAGACAGAGTTTAAATTGTTCTTATCGCGGGCGAGTTTGGCGTAAGCTTATAACTTGATCGTGAAATACATACATAGGCGGCCTACACACGCTTTCACACACATCTACTGTATCTAATGTGCATAAATTGCGCGTGTTCGTGATCAGAATGTCTGGTTTCTATCGCTGTTTTTATTTATTTTCGTCTTTATTTTAATAACTTTTGCTAACTTTTAAATCACTTCTGCATACACGCTCAATTACAAAGTAATGACCAGAATTTTCTTGATTAATTGCTTCTCAAAGCTCCGTGAAAATCAAGTAGAAACACACGGAACCAAGCTCTGGAGGAATCAGAGCTTCTTCATTTGACCGGTTTTTCTCCAACAAGTTCGAATTTCTGGATGTCAATGGCGACTGAGGGCACCGCGGAAAATGCCGATTAGCTGCTGAGCAGGTTTTTAGCCATGCATCGATTATGCAGTCACGGTGAAGCCGCGGCAGAGGCAAAACAGATTTGAATCTGGGTCACCAGACAATCCGAGCCCTGAACGATTTCATTTATCTCCTAGACATCAGGTAGCAACTCCTCTCATTTAACCTGCCCTACCTACCTGGTATAGACAGAGGTAAAATACCAGCCTAAGGGGGGGGGGACACAATGCCTCACATACCACGTTAGAATCGTTTAGCGTTTGCCCTTTGTACCGTTGTTGTGAATCGCTGTACAGCAGCGTACGACCGTAGTAAAGCCTAGTCTATGTGCTGGTATAAACATCGCCATAAACAAGAAATATTTCGACTGAGAAGCAATAAGTCTCTAATCATGCCGTCTGTGCCTATCTATCCTCTCTGTACGCCTGGCTCTTATGCACTGAACTTTAGCACATTCGGTCGTTAAATTTCAAATCGAATTCTTTACAAGAATGCCTACATTGCCTACAACTGTGATGATGAGCTAAATGGTGTAAATGGCGTAGACTGTGAAACTATCTATGATGACGTCGTCACTTAAACGGATCCTTGGCGTATTTTGTGTCCACAACACAGCAGAGAACCGATTTTACTGAAATTTGCGCCACTCCTTGGCTGTAGTAGATCCGATTCACGATTGTTATTGCAGGAGTTTATTGCCGAATCAAAGCGTGTTGAAAACACGGTTGTGTTACTTAGGCCTACAGTATAGACAAGAAGAATGACTATTTTAAGCGCGTTTCATGTGTCCGTAATGTTGTTCGACCTTCACAGAATGACATTTTAGTTTAACCTTTGATAAACCAGGTATTAATCAACGTTTGCTTATAGCACGGGCCTCCAAAGTACGGCCCGCGGGCCCGATACGGTCCGCCAAAGCCTTTAATCCGGCTCGCGGCAAGAAAGAGGAACAGACACAAATCTATTATAGGAATCTCTTTTTGCCGTCTGTGTCAATGAGACATAGACTTAAATTATAACTTGGTTTAACTTTCAACTATCTTACTATTTACCATAGACATACGCTATCTCGTGGACTAAGCCATAGCAAATTTCGTGATTTCTTGATTTCCGGAAATCGAATTTGAGTTTCCAGGCCTACCTTACCATACTTCAATGAGATGGTTTACCTATGGGAAAGTCCTGACTCGATTTATTTATCTTTGAAGTGAGGTTGAATTATTCTTTGATGTCAGGAACCGCCCACAGGTGTTGGTTGCTCACAGAAGGTGAATGGCTTTCAGCTGATCTATTCATGCATCTCAATTTTTATAATATTCGAACACAAGGTAAAACGGCAATCATCTACGATTCGCAATCCAAGGTTAAAGCGTTCCGTCAGAAATGGACACCTTTTGATGATATAATTAATCAGTAATCAAGAAGCTGCTTCAGTTACTTTCACGTTGTGAAAAATCTAGCCAAGAAACTGTGGCTTCCTTTCCATGCTCGTCTGCTCAAGACGTCATTTCAAGTTTGAGAAAACAGTTCCAGGAACGTTTCTCTGATCTGGATGCATGTTCGTCGAAAATGAGATTCTTTGAAAATTCTTTTGACTCTGTCATTAAAGACTTATCTTCTGAAGTCAGCAAAGTAAAGTGGCCCGCGACTGAAAAACTTTAGAGACCCGTGGCTTACATTGGACAACAATTACCTGAAGCATCACGCATAACATCTCATCACCGAACGTCTTAATCTGATGGACATGAAGTGTGAGTTTCGCCTAACGCAGCCTCTCGAATGCGATTCAAAGCGCGCGGTCTGAATCTCCCCCCACACTTTCGTCCCTCTATTTTGCCGTACGCCAGATGCATTTGCTAGACGTTGACAGCCGCGTTTGAATTTGTGTCACTCAAATCGCTCTGTGACTATAGACCAGTCGACTGCTGCTTGGTCGGCCATCGCCGGGTCTTTCTCAGTCGGGGTCTGCACTCGACGCGTCTTATGAGAAGCATTTGCTGAACACGCGGCGGCACGCCCGCGCCATTAACCCCAAATAAGAACGAATCAGGTGATTATGCTATAAAGACACGAGGCTCAGTGCCTTTAAGGAGATCGTAACATCAACATTCAGTTATCATCATCATCATCGTCGTCGTCGTCATCGTCGTCGTCATCACCACCATCAATATCATCATCATCATCATCATCATCATCATCATCATCATCATCATAATCGTCATCATCATCGTCATCATCAACAACAACAACAACAACAACTGTTCAAGAGTAAATATTTCGCTCAAGTAGAAGAAGCTGGCTGATATCAAAATTCGTGCATGCATGTTTAAAAAACACGCGACGAGCGGTTAGGTTCTGTCCGTTAATGTTCCTCCGCCGACTTTTCACCAATAATAAAGGTTATCCAGTATTATTGCGTTCAGCGAACATTCTCATTCAAGCAGAACATTCAGCGTTAATCTAAAGGCAGAACGTGCTTTTAATTTCATCGATGAAAACGCATAGACAGAGCAGCTGTCGGCTGCCTTTTATAACCAGCGACCAACGAAGATGGTAGTCTTCTGTAAGTTATCCGTCGAATATTATTTATCCACGAGAAACGATAATTATCAGATTCGATCGTTAAGACGGCTCTTAATTAAGTAGTTGTGCGGGTCCTGGGAATTGTCCCTTTCTCTATAGAGAAATTTCTCCATCGTTAGTTGGAAACGATAATTCTCCGGAGGAAGGAAGAAATTGTTTGAACGTGTTTTTTGTACTGAATACTCGTTTCATTTGGATTTCTATAATTATACTTTGCCATCGTCTCCGCTAATAGAAAGTGTGTTGCTACAGCGGGTACGCAGTTCGAAACGAGACTTTAGTGCCTGCTGTGTTAACGTACAATGTCAATGCCGCAACATTACCTTTTCTGCTCCTATGCTAAATGCTTAAGCCAGTTCGGGCTTCAGTTTGACAGACATAGGACAATACTCAGTGTCATTAGGGAGCAAGCAAAAAACTATTTTTGCGTCATTAAGTTGTGTCCCTTAGCATTTCAGAAGAACTATCAAAAACAGCGATTTTCGTTGTCAACTTGTCAAAGTTTGAGCTAGAGGCAAGGGTCTATTTGGAGCATTGCACAAAAGAACTCACCGTGTCTTCTTATTCCATAATATAAAGCAGTTAGAATGGTACACATTCTATCAATTTATCAATTGTAACACCACTGCATTGCATCTGCGAGGCAATAATACAGTAAACTTTAAAAATTCGATGAAAGCATGCTTTCATGAAAAACAGAATGCTGATTGCCCTTAAAAGCATCATCATAAGCATCATCATCATCAGCAGCAGCAGCATCACCATCATCTTTATCGTCGTCGTCGTCATCATCATCATCATCATCATCATCAATAACCGTGGGCTCAGCGCCTGTTAGTGTCTGATGCAATCATTACAGTTTTGTCCCAATCTTTTCTGTTCGCAGCTATATGACACAGTTCTTGCAGACAGTTTCAACACCAATCGCGCTTTTCTGAATCCAGCTTGTAAATCAGCAAGGTATTCTTCCATGCGTATCCTACCTAAGGCTCTCAGTTAGTACCGGCATCAGTATTTTCACAGGTGATTTAACAGTGCTATGGTTTCATAGTTCTTGTATTCCATCATACTTCCTTTGATTTGATTTTCGAGAAGCAGCAGCGAACATAAAATTACCAGGTCTCTCAAAATCAACTCCTGCATCAAACTGAGACCCGAAATGTTCTGCGTTAAGCACCTGAAATTGCATGCATGTATAACAGGAGCACAAACGCACAAACCCTTCTGATAATTGAACAGTAGAGTCACTAGGATCGCCGGGCATAAGGGCAGTACATAGTGACATCGTGTGATAGAGGACATCAAATGATCAGGATCCGATAAACAATATTCCATCCAATCGTTCTATTTATTCGTGGGCATCGGTCTACCGCCCCCAGTGTTGGAACCTCGGGTGTCTGTGACCTTCAAAATTGCGCAGGGTTTTGGTATGAAAATTACAATTTTTTCTTTAATTAAGTGCCATCATAGATTTCGCAATTTGATGCAATGTAACGATTAAATGTCTAGAAATATCAAAGCAATCGAGCCCTGGATACACGACGCCCGATCTTGCAACAAAGTTGCCTCCTTCAGTAAATAGGAAAATCTTACGAAGAACTATGCTCAACACTCGCAGATAAGGACTAAAGAGAGTGGAAAGTTTGTAGGAAGGTGGGAAAGAGAGAGAGCGAGAGACAATGAATAGAAGAAAGTGAGATATATGTAAAGAAGTAGACATTTATTAAGTGGAAAGATGAGCAAGGGTGGGAAAGAAGAGGTTTGGCTTGTGACTGCTCTCTGGAGGGGGGAAAGAAATTTGTCTTTGGACCTTCGCAATGTTGGAGACAGGTTGAAGCTGTCTATTTCTTTCTGCTGAAAAATAACGCCTTACGTTGTATTATTCTGAGCGACAGTCTTCACGCTCTCCTTAATTCAGTTCGTCCCCCCTCTCTCTCTCTCCCTCTCTCCCGTTGTCCTGCTTATTGCCTTGCTGTATATGGGTCTGTCCGTTTGCCTGTGTCGCTGTGTCCGTATTTTCTGCCACAGCATGCAAATCTTAAGGAAAGCCCCTGTCGACCCCAATAATGAATTCTATTTTTTGGCCAATTCTTCGCTTTAAAAAGCATATTTTTGCAAATCTTTAAGTCATTCTATCTTCTTCTTCTTCTTCTTCTTCTTCTTCTTCTTCTTCTTCTTCTTCTTCCTCTTCTTCTTAGTTGATCTGATGCATTTCCGACGTGTGTGTGAACCTGAATCACCGTTAATAACACTAACGTCTAGAATCTTTATACAATTAATCACACTAAGTTATTGCGTTCGCAGTATCAGCCTTTATCGTACAAATGTCTCTGACAATTTCTATGAAACAATCTACAAAACAAGTACAATGGGATATTATATTGGGCATTCAGATGTTAGTTTGTCTATAAATAGTGTTTATAAGTACAGCAATTATGAAGGACTAGAATTTAGTATGAATGCTGTTTTGTCATTGTATACTGCGAATTGCATTTTTGGTCAGTCAAGTGCACCACTTAACAGGTCAAAAGATCACTGGGTTTGTGAGGCAGAGGGTCGATCGATGTTCTATATCTGTTCGATTGCCATGTGGCTGCTCGGGTGTTGCCAGCTAATCTTACGCAAACAGCAAAGGGTCTCTGCAGGTTATTTAGAAAACTTAAAACATCATAATAAAGGTGTCTGGTTTGCAGGCCGCACATCCAGCGGTAAAAAGACTCTCTCTTTCTATTTCTCTTCGTTTCGTCGATCGGTCGGATAATAATCAGTGCAGTAGCACTCCTTGCAATTCACTTTCAGCCGAGTCTTCAGGTTCAGTACAGGCGCCAGCGCTGATTAGTCCGAACCTGAAGTACTCTTAACCGAAATAAATAACTCCTCGGTGCAGACGAGAGACGAATGAACCTCACAGAAACAACCCAGCACTTCTAATATCTTTTTTATCTTTCGTCCGATTACGAAATCAGGGATCCACTCCGTCGTCTTGCAGTTCATTTCATCCGAGAATTTCATCCGAAATGGATTCCGCACACAAATACTCTGTCCGGACTCCGTAGTTTGTCCAAAGCGCAGAGCAGAGCAGGGCAGCTGCCCAGAGTGACAAAGTGAGTTATCCGTTAGAAGATCTCTCTTTAGAGAAAATAAGAGCTTCTCTCGGCTTCGTGCTGCGGAATAATGAACCTTTCGGTGTTCATAAATCGAGTACGAAACAGAATTGAAATGAAATTTTCTGAGCATTATGTTGCATTATATGCAGCGTTGCAATATGGCGACCACTATCGCTCTCGTTCGATCGTTCGTTTTTGGTTTGAATGATGTTAATTGCTTTCCTTTCTCTGAGCTGCACCGTCGGTCGCTTAGCGCCGAAAAGATGTTGTATTTTTTAGGAAAAAAATTAAAACTACCGGGAACTGATTTATTTATCGCACGACATCGAAATAAATGCGACTGCGAAAAATTAATTTTTGTGTTTTTTGTAAACAACTAGGCTAAGTCAAAATATGTAAATAGAAAAACATCGTCGGCGACGCCCTCGTCTTCAGAACACTTTGAACTGATTTTGAAAAATTATTACGCTATTGAATGAGCTTGCAACCAATTCGGCGTCTAAGCGTGGTTCGAATATTGCTGGTTGAAATTTTCAAGTGTGTCCTTGGTCTATTTTTCTGTCTCTAAGCCACTCAATTGACGATTTAGTCGTAGGTCAACTGTGTTACATCGACCGCATGCATTCGATTCAAGCGCTAGGTAAATCTCGACTGAACGACTTTACCAGAAGGCTGAGCAATGAACATAGAATCAAATTCCGATGACAATTATAAAGAACGAACTTGAATTGACCAGCTATAGCCCTAATGTGTTGCGATATCCTTCCTGATCTAAGACCTCGTATGACTTACTCTTGATCATTTTAGGAGTTCTCGACCATGATTAATATCGACAATTAAAAAGCTGTTTTTGTTGTCTCTGGTCGCCAGTTGTTGTGGCATTTCCCTTCTCGTCAACAAATAATAGCGCCTAGTAATCGTCATGTGGCATAGACTTCGTGTGGCAGACAAGGAAAGAGACCGAACACTATGCTGCAGTGAACGATTCTTTCTTGGAAATAAATAAGTTTCCGTCTTGAACGTGACTAGATTTACTATTATTATTATTATTACTATTATTATTATTATTATTATTATTATTATTATTATTATTATTATTATTATTATTATTATTATTATTATTATTATTATTAGTAGTAGTAGTAGTAGTAGTAGTAGTAGTAGTAGTAGTAGTAGTAGTAGTAGTAGTAGTAGTAGTAAAACATAAAATGGAGACGCTCCTATCAGAGCGCTGGATAATGGCTAGGGTTGCCTTCAGTGGACCTACTGGAGTGTTCTGTGTACAGAATTCGATATTCGATCTCCTAGCAGGTTATCTCTTTCAATGGAAAGACTTTCTAAAAAAGAAAATGCTTCGTAGGAAATGATTAATGATATATCATACACGCAGTTCAAAAACAAATCGGATCGGTAAAACGGCAACAGGTGGAATATTTATCAGACAAATGCTGTTATTTTTTTTATCGTTCTCCGCCACATAATATGAGTATCAGGTGTAAATATCGTATAAAAGCCTATGTTTCATTAATGAATGTCTGTCTGTATGATAAGAAAATGAATAGCATCTGAGTGGATACGACACATATGCCTGCTGTGATCGCTACGAGCATATATAGGCCTATACAATATCACGTCATTAGGAACGACGTGGTAAGCTGTTATGATAAAATTAACTGTTCGACACCGATCTACACAACTGACCCTACAACGAACCAGTGAACGAGGACACAATTTTGTTGATCAGGTACATTTATGGATCTCATTTGAGTGTTATTTTACTAATTAGTGGACCAAAATGCTACCGTTTATGCTCGAAATTGCAACTGTTTATTTCATCCATGTTACTGAACCCATCTCTATGATCGACCTTATATTTCGCGACAAGAGAGTCTATAAAGTTAAGGTGAGGTAGTGTTGTAACAAATACTCAGGTAAAAGTATTTAAATACTTCCCAAATGCTTAAAGGTTTTTCGTGTATTTATATAATATTTAAATACCAAATACCCATAACAGTATTTAAATAGCTTACAAAATAAATTTCAAATACTTTTTCAAATACTTTGTCATTACCTTACTAATAGTATTGTGTTCAAACATCACAGCGGGCCGGCATCGTGGTTTTATAACATTAGCTATACTGGACTGTTATGAAAATGAATGCGAATGAGCCATCAACTAAATTTAAACCGACGACATTAAAATGTCAGTACTTTTTACAAGTTTTCCACAGAAACCATTTGATGTCAATGATGAAGAGTTCTAGAATTTTTGAAAATTAGAGTAGATTCAGTTTAGTGTATTGTTGTATATTAGACTGATATTGCAGAATCTAGAATTGACACTATCAACAGACGGCAGTGGCGTCGCTAGGGGAGTGCTGGGGTGTATACAGGCCGCACCGGGCGACACCAATTACAAGGCGGTGACACCAAGACGTTTCGTGCTTGTAAATTAAATGGACTTAGGCGATTCCATTTGTACGTGGGAGCTGGTACAGGAGGTCTCAAGGAGGTGCATGGCGTATTTTTGGGATGGGGGTGGAGTAACACCATGGCTTTACCGCACCTGATGACGCTAACTCTATTGATGCCTCTGACAAACGGGTTCCTCGAGTACATGGTTTACTTTAAGAAAAAGCGTTTGGTCTACTTTGGCGAATAGCGGAGCGTCGAAGTCATCGTCCTTAATATAAAGCATATTCGTCGGCATTTTTTCTCCTTCTTTTCTTCAACTCTCTTCTTATCTTCGTTTTGACCATAAAATGGTTCCACTTGAATCAACACTGAAAGAATTACCGTAAGTTCTACGCCTCAGCGCCACTCAGTTCGCTCGCGATAAATCCAAAGTAGAATTCAGTTGACACTGTTGCGAATGAGACCAATTTCGACTTAAAATAAAATAATACAGATTTATTTGGTCTCGTTCTTTTACAATATTCATACATGAGTATAGAAGCATAAGTCACCGAGTGTACAGTTGGAAATGATTATTAATACACAAAGACAGAGAGAGAGAGAGAGAGAGAGAGAGAGAGAGAGAGAGAGAGAGACTAAATGGAGAGGCGGGAGAAGAGAATTATTTCTTTGTGATAAATCTGGCTCCAAAAAGAACGATTCGTTGAAAGAAGTCATTTATTGTGAAATGGAAATGCTTCTAATGCTATCAATCGCATTTCATTTCAATGTCAATTTGACTCCTTTCCTCTTTATGAACTTAGAAAGAGTTAGAACGAGTTCCGTTTGAAGATAAATCAGACTAATTAATTAGATAGTCTACATCAGCGGTTCTCAACCTGTGGGTCGCGACCCCCAAGGGGGTCGAATGACGATTTGCCAGGGGTCGCCCGAGACCATCAGAAATAGGGGGTTGTCTCATTTCTTGTTATTGTACGAAATTTCCTCAGTGGTAGTTACGACGTACTAGTTGTTTTACTATAATAATATTGTCATTCGAGGATAGACATGGAGACAATTAAATAATAACGATTTCGAACATTTTGATTGTCGTAGCATTATTATTTTTAGCAGCTTACATTGTGAACGAAAATAATTTTACCGTTGGGGGGGGTCGCCACATAGTGGGGAATTGAATTAAAAGGGTCGCGGCACTATAAAGGTTGAGAACCGCTGGTCTACATTGTTTATGCATGCCAGAGACACACGCGGAACTAGAGTTTCGGAGAAGCTAGAAATTTCTCAGATGCTGTATAGCCTACAAATTAACGCTTTGAAGCTAAATTAAAATAAAACAGGTTGAAGGCATGGGTCGTGGGTCAAAAATGGGTCGTCAATACTCGATGGGTCACATGGGTCTTGGGTCAATGACTCTTGACACATGATCAACCAAACATTCTAAGACAATTCGTTGACAAATAAATATTTGCATTGCAGATTTGTAGGAGTAAAAAAAGTCTAAAAAGAAAAAAAGTGGTCGTGAAACAGTTCTTGGCACATTCACATAAGCCATATATCGATTGTGTTCCAATAATTCTACCCAGTACCCACCCACCCCCACTCCTGAGAAGTGTTTCTCAACGGTTTTGCGCAAATTCTACGAGTGTCACAGCCAGAATAGGGAACCCCGTAACCCCCCCTCCACCCACCCACCACCCCGATGCTACGCCAATAAACTTAACGCACGTTTTTCGAAGAGTGGAGTTTTATACCGCGCCCTTCGGACAGGCCCGTCAGGAGAAATGCCGAGGAGTCTCTTGGCAGCAGGGTTATTTCTAGGATTGTGAATTTGGGGGTGTCGGGAAAATTTGGGGGACGTCATTTGGGGGTCTCTGCCGAAAAAGTCTGACAAGCAACAAAAATTTTAAAACAAAAAAGGCCTGACAAAGGAAAAAAGGTCATCCCTGGCTCGGATTGGGAGGGGGGTTTGGGGGCTGGTGTCGGTCTCAAATTCGAGGGGTGTTGGGGGGTGTTGGGGTGTCAAAATATCCCTGGATTGGGTGGTGTCGGTCTCAGATTGGGGAGATGTTGGGGATGTGAGGGGGTGTAAAAATATCCCTGCTTTGCAGAATAGTAGCCAAGGGACCAGTGTTTAAAAATTTACAACTCAAGTGTCAAAAAGTGATGATGAACTTTTTTGCTTGTCGGATTTTTCAAGACTTTAAAGAAGGTAAATGAAGACACGTAGTGGCTCCAGCGAACTCCCAACCGCCTTCGAAGGCAGGCCCTTCTGCACCAGAACCGCCCACAGCTTTCATAATGATTCAATTAAAGTAATAGTCTTGCATGAGGTAACATTATTGCGGATCCGCTCGGGCCTCCTAGGGATCGCCGGACCCTTGGGAAATTGCTCTCTGCCACCCTGTCGGCAGGCATGGCTTTGTACTCCAGCGACCACTCGTTGGGGTTTGCGCCGCTGAGCCAATGACGCCAAATTGCGAGACAGGTGGTTGGATAAGGCTTGGAAGAAACTGGACCAACGACTGAAATAAATAAATCTCTGGAAAACTGAATCACAGTTTCGCTGCAATAGAAGTTGTTTATTAGATTTTTGTGATTATGCCACAGATATAAAGCAATCTCGCGATTAGTCTCATGATTTCGTAATAGTTGTATGGAAACAGCCGGTTCTCGGGTGTCAGCGATATGATTAATAACGCTAAGTTGTCAGCGCCAATCCAATGCATCGAACCAACGTGAAATTGGCGCATTTTAAAAGTTCGGATGTACTGAAACGTTCTTCTGAGTTCAATACCCTTTTCGATGTATGTTATTGCCCACACAATAGCTATAGGCCTATCGCAATTACAACCAAGAAGACTCTACTATAAGTACCTAGTTTTAAAAAATTCTTGCGGCGGCACTAGGATCAGATTGCTACAGTAGAATCTCGATAGTAACATCGGTTGACATTGAAACCGGTGTTGTTGTTGTTGTTGCTGCTGCGTTGTTGTTGCTGCTGCTGCTGCTGCTGCAGATGGCAACAACGATGCGATCTAGCGTGATGTTCTGATACGTGTTGCGTCGCCAGAGCTTATCGCAACCGTTTTGGCGTAATGACGTAATCTGAATGCTGCGTAATAAAGTAAGTTTAATTAGCGTGATTTACAGTTGCTCGGTTCGAAAGGGCAGGCGCGTCCAAATGAGCCGTCGTAGATGCCGGGGCGTAGCCAGAAATTTTATTGGGGGTATAAATCTGGAGGGTATATATTGCTATATATTATATATAATACAGTATATCTAATATATATTATATATATTATATATTATATATGTTATATACATGTATGATACATATACTGTATTATATATACTGATTTTGGGGTATATATACCGATATACCCCAGTCGCTACGCCCATGATAGATGCGTCTTCTTTGTAATAATTCCTGCTTTTATTTTGTCAACATTCGCCTAACTCTTCGTTTGAGATCAGTCGGAATTTCTGTGAGCAATGAGGTCGAATTAAGCTCTCCCGAAATTTTTTTGAAAACAAGCGACTGTGGTCCGCGAACATTGGGGTCACTCAATCACCCGCTGGCAAATCGAACATCATTGCTAGACGAAGCACAACCGAAATGACGACGAAAGTGATGATGACGACGACGATGATGATAGTCACGATGGTAGTAGTGTCATTGGTTATCACCATCCAGGGTTTTTTCTGCACCCCCCAACACCTCTCAAACTCGCCCAATTTGAGGTCGACGCCCTCCCAAAAATTTGGTAATGTGACAAGGGCATGCATACAAAATGCTTACTAATTAGCTCCGGACACCCCCCCCCCCAATTTGAGGTCGACACTCTCAAATTAACAATCCTAGAAATATCCCTGTCGCCACCGCTTTGATGGTTGGCGGATTAGATAGAGTAAGAAAATGCGAGGGAAACAGAGGAGGAGGGGGAAGAGCACGAATGGTATTCTCTTTGCGTGGTGTAGTCGCTGTCTTCGTTGCATATCTTTGCGTTAAAAGCGCCTGGTTGATCATGACATATAAGTTATATTAATTCGTAAACTGTGGATTTGAACGGTTTTCATTTCCTACTAAGAATTCGTTTAACAGCCAATACTAATTGTCTTTCAATTTCAACGTTTTTTTGTTCTGCGCGCGAATCAAATGCACTAAAAAGACGTCTGAAGTTCAAAAGTAGAGTGAAATTCACAGAAATTCCACTTCAGATTAGCATCCTCGCTTAGAATCTGACATGACGACAAATTGTAACTTTAAGCAATCATTATGTATTCAAATCATTCAAAAAAATACGATCCTGACCATTTTCAAGTTCTCTTCAGCGCAGCAAGACCAAAAAAAATAGAAAAATAGAGGAACCTATTGTCGGCCAAAGACCCAAAATAGAAGAAAACTGAGACAGAATTTAAAGCAGGTCATTTGCCTAAACTTATTTCACTTCCAGAGATGATCAGCTCCGTGCCGACGGAACTCCGCGATCGAGTAAAGTGCAAATTGAATCATTCATTTTGGCCGAAAAAGCCCGACATCAAACGAATGGCGTTGTTACTTGGCATCAAAAGTGCGCTCAACGGAATACTAATGTCCCATTCGAATCTACGACTGCATTCTGCCGCTCTGACGTCAGCGACAGACTAATTGCACGTCTTGCACTCCTGATCATCATCATCACCACCACCACCAGCAGCAGAAGTGCATGCAACGATGACGACAGCGGCGGCAAAACAGCTCTTTCGAAAATAGCACCAACAAAATTGATGGAAAACAGCGACAAATTTATAACACAATCTGATGGACAGAGGAATAGTTTTACATACCCCCTAACAACTCCCCAATCTGAGACCGACACCCCAATCCAGAGATATTTTGACATCCCCAACATCCCTCAACAGCCCCCTCCCCGAATCTGAGACCCGACACCCCCAACACCCCCCAATCTGAGGCAGGGAATGGCCTTTTTTTGCTTGTCAGACTTTTTGGGAGACTTGTTACTGTAAGGTTTTTTGTGTTTTGCTTGTCAGACTTTTTTTGACCCCCACCCCCAATTTTCTCGACACCCCTCTCCCAATTCACAATCCTAGAAATAACCCTGGATGAACAATGGAATCACTCAATGATGAAAATGGCATTGGCTGAAAAAATGAACGGTCAGCATTGACAGGAGTTCATCTCAATCAGGCAGCGCAATTAGTCAAGTTTTTTTCTAATGTTTATGGGCAATGTACTGTATTTATAGACGGTTGGTGGACTCAAAGTATTGCATGGTCACCACAATGTTTTGCGTGTTTTGTCATCTCATAAAAACGATAACCCGCTATCACCGCGCAATGTGAACGAGAAACTGTTACTGTAAAATTTAATGTTGCTGGTTATGAAAAAGGCTAAACATAAAACAGAGAAATATCTTGTCTATATAGAGTTACACTTGATTTCTTATTTCAGACCAGAAATGTCCAAATATCCAACTAAATATATCAGAGCCTGTGTATGCAATTTTAAATTGGACTGCACAGCGAATCAGTTACTATTAGCGACATTCCGTTCTTAAAATACTATACATGAAAAACTCTTATTTTATTCTTCAACTTGTTTACTAGAATACACCACTTATGCCCAGAAAACATAAGGTCTTTGGATTCGGGAACTGAATTATTTCTGGCATATCAGAGTCTTGTAATCTCCGACACATTTCGCTGCCTATTAGTCGCCGCCCATATCATCGTTGTTGTAGAAAATGTCATCGGACAGGTTTTGCCCAGGACATGTATTGGGGGAGCGAACAGTGAACCGTATATGCGTCGTTGATTGACGATAACGACTGGCGTTGCATTTGCCTTTTTCCCGGTTGTTCGGGGTTTGCTTTGAGGGTCGCAGAGAGAGAGAGGTCTTTCAGTCAGCGTATATAGTCGCTCTCCGCAAAACGCAAAAGCACTTTTGCCGCTTCGACAGGAAGCCCGCGAATGCTAAATGGAGTAAGAAAAAAAAACTCCTCACGGGAAAAACCGCGGAGGAGACGCGTTAAAGACGCGCGATGCATCGTCCATCAAAGTCTCTGCTCAGACACTGGAGTGGAGTGCGAAGAGAAATGAAATCAGAAGGGACAAAAAAAAACTGAAGAAAAGACGTTCGAGTAATGGATTTGAGGAAGTAGAAGAGAAGATATCAGAAGTCATGATATCAAGCAAGAAGATTCCACACATCGCGTCTAAGTGCACATGATTACATCGTTTAATAATAATATTATAGTGATTATACAGTATAATAACAGATGTTTTCTGCTGCAATGTGTGTGTGTGCAGGTCGTTTTCCGCTCGGTCAGAGTCTGTGCGTAATATGGGCCACGATGGACGTCCTGTTATGCACCGCATCCATATGGCACATGTGTATCATGTCAATGGACCGCTACTTTACGCTACGTTATCCCATCCGCTACGGACGCAACAAGACGAAGAAGATGATGGTGCTGAAGATAACCGTCGTCTGGCTGATCTCGTTCGCCGTCAGCGTTCCGCTGGCCATCTTCGGCTTCGTCGACTATCGTAACGTCTACTCGGACGGAAAGTGTCACCCGTCGATCAAGAACTTCATCCTCTACGGTTCGATATTCGCCTTCTACGTTCCGCTGATCATCATGGTCGTCACCTACACGCTGACCATTCGCATCCTGCGGCTGAACCGCGCCCTCATGTCCGGTCTCAACGGCGGTCACCGCCAACCGACGACGCACTCGACCGCCGCGGCGGCCGTGGAATCGCTGAGAGGCCCGGCTGTCATCGAGTCCGCCGGCGGCGGCGGCGGTCGACAACGAACGCGCAGATACGGAGGAGGAGGAGGAGGAGGAGGACTGATGGGCGGCGTCGTCGTCGGGGTGTCGCCCCAGCAGTCGGGCTACACGATCACCAGCGCCGGACTGACGAGCGTCAAGTGCAGCAGCACGGACAGCCCCATGTCACCGACGGAACTGCGAAATTACGCGGCGGCGGCTGCGGCGGCGGATAGGACCTCGCCGGAGAAACGCCTTACGGACGCGCTTAGGGTCGGTCTGACGGACGCGGCGAACTATCTCAGCCGGCCTTTGGTCATCACGGACGCCGACAGAAGAGGAACAACGAACAGCGAAGGAATCCCGAGAAAGTGTTCTCTGGCTAATCCAGCGTCGACTCTTTTCGATCGTCCTCCGATTGCTTTGTCTTCGTCCTCTTCCTCTTCTTCCGCCTCCTCCTCATCCTCCTCGTTGCGCGTTTCGCGCTCTCAGCCGATATTCCTCGCGCAGTCGATTCGAGAGGATCTGCTCCTCGACCCACACCCGTCGATGACTCAGAGCTGCCTTGTTCTGCTTCGGTCGTCGGAATCCAACCTGACGAGAACTCGCTCCTCTCACCTCGTCGTCGAGCAGAAGAACTTCGCTGCTGCCGTCGATCGAAAACCAAACGGAACGATTATTGGCGGCTTCCTAGGAGGAGACGGTCGTCCAACCGCCAACGACAACGACGAACATGCCATCGTAGAGTTCCAGCCAACTAGATTAATTCACCCGAAGACCTCCAATTCCTTGGCAACCGTCAGCGAATCGCACTCTCTCGTCGTGAACAACGCCTACGTCTACTTGACGAACCGCGCCGATAGGTTTCTGGCCAAGAAGTCGTCCTATTTAACGACTCAATCGTCGACCGACAGCGACGCTCCGTCTCCGCGTACGACCGGTCGCTACAGGAGCGTTGCGCAGGAAAGTCCGCTCGACCAGAGATCGGCGGCGGACGGATCCGAGGCACAACCGAGCGGTGTTCGTATCCGGTCTGCATCGGACGTCGAACCGGACGAGAAGGCGCCGACCAGTTACCTGGCACTGAAGCTGCTCTCCAACGGAGAAGTCCGACGCTCCCTGGACGTCATCAGCGTCGAAACCGGAAGACGAGCGGGAGAGCCGGACGAGACTCTCCGCTTCCTGGTATCGCCGCAGGGCAGCGACTTCTACCGTCCTGCCGCCGGCGGTCCAGCGCGATCGTGGAGCCTCTACAGCCCGTCGAACGACACGAGTCCGTCCCGGTCGGAGAGTCGGTCGACGTACGTACGGTCGCGGACCGACCACTATCGCCGAGGTCGGAAGAGGCGACCGCCCCCGCAGAGACCGTGCGCGCGCAAGATCGGACTGTTCATGTCGAAGTCGCGGAGCACGAACGAAGAGAAGGCGTCGAAGGTTCTCGGGATCATATTCGCCGTTTTCGTTTTCTTCTGGACGCCGTTCTTCACGATGAACCTCGTTTCGGTGCTGTGCGAGCACTGCATGGACTCGGTGACGCCGTCGATGATGACTCTGATGGTCTGGCTCGGGTACCTGTCGTCTCTGGCCAATCCGATCATCTACACCATGTTCAGTATTTCCTTTCGAACGGTCTTCTACCGGATCCTCACCTGTCAGTACCGACGCGTCGCCGGGTGCGTCCCGCGTCGTAGGCACACGTCCGACGAAAGGTTTCTTTGGTCGTCGAGGAACAAACGGAGCAGTTGTCTCAAGGAGTTCAGATCGGAGTTCAAACTCCGCGGTTCATGACGGCGACCTCTGCTGACAGTCTATCAACCGGGACGGTGTCTGAAATTCAAGAATCAGCTGTTTTTACTAACGAATTTACTCTTGCAAAACTTACAATCCGATAACAGGTCTATTTTGAAAGTCATCAATAATTAATTAGGAGTAGGCCCCTATCTAAGATTCTACTAATGTATTCTGCGAATACAGTTTGCAATCGACTTCAAACTGTTTGCTTAATACCAGTTCTCGTGACAATTGTACCATTCATCTTATGGTACTTTTGATTATTTAATCCATATAATCGGAGTAGCTTAATGGCGCACTTCAAATCACTAGCGTTTGCATCATTCTGCAGCACTTAACGTTAATCTGGCGACACTTTTAATCGTTCGCAATGCTTAGGTTAAAAATTTGACCAAATATCGGATTTCACGTGACTGATTAACTCACTTCATCTGCTTAACATCTGAAAAAGATATTTCCAAATCGGTCTCCGGTTCTTAACTTAAAATTTATTAAAGTCAATTCAAATTTTTGCACTCCTTAAAATAGAGCAAACTAAAAACCGGTTTTCTCAGTTAGGTAAAATATAACTGGAGGCTTAATGTGTGGTCTATATATAGTCCATACAACAGCGTTACGTATGTTGTATGCTTGCAGAATGTGCGTGCGTTTGAGATGCCTGATGCGAGTCCATTAATAGCATTTGGAAAACATGGCATCTGGCTCATTGGCAAAACTATCAACTGCTTCTAAAATGAGGCTAAGCTGTTTCAAGCTATAACTTTCTTTAACTGACTGACCGACTGATTGACTGATTGATTTAGCGATTGATTGATTGAGTGATTAAATGGTTGATTGAGTGATTGAGTGATTAGCGATTGATTGTGTGATTAAATGATCGATTGAGTGATTGAGTGATTGAGTGAGTGAGTGAGCGAATGAGTGAGTGAATGAGTGAGTGAGTGAGTAAGTGAGTGAGTGAATGAGTGAATGAGTGAGTGAGTGATTAAATGATTTATTTATTGTTTGATTGATTGAGTGAGTGAGCGATGCAACCAACACAGCACTGGTGTGGTG
The DNA here is from genome assembly GCA_018105865.1 of Metaphire vulgaris. Taxonomy (NCBI): domain Eukaryota; kingdom Metazoa; phylum Annelida; class Clitellata; order Crassiclitellata; family Megascolecidae; genus Metaphire; species Metaphire vulgaris. Next base: position 14,424,468 of record CM030832.1, read on the forward strand.
ATGCTTGTCTTATAAGACAGACTCGGTTTGGGTCATCGTATCATTCTTTATCTTGCATTCTCAGCATAAGCGTAAACTTCTATTAGGCCTCCCTCCACTTTTTTAGAAGTTATCATAGGAAGGGGGAATGCATAGATAGGGGTTGGTCCCCCCCCCCACCGCCTGTGATCCTCAGCAAGAATGCATGGGCATCATCATTGCTGTATCTGCAACGGCAGCTGCATGATTCTAGTTGATTCGTGGATATTTACTGTATGTTTCTATTATTTATTGAAGCCCCATCCATACAGTCTCCACAGAAACGAATGCGTCAAGCGATGAATATGGAAATAATGACGTGACGGTCAAACCAGTTGTCGATTTCTGCTGCTCCGGTCTATTTAGTCGGGCGATCATTCAAATTGATCAGGATCGGAGCTAGCGCCGTTGTCGCCGGAACATAAGGATTCCCCGCCATGGGACAGACGGATCAAATGATGACGCAATTTAACCGAACCGTGACCATTTGCCTAATGTTTCGTTTCGGAAAATAACTCGTCAATATTCAAATTGTATGGAAAATTGACATGACTAATGGAAGCGATGCATTAACATGACCACATTGCTAAACCAGAGAACGCAATCATCTTACAGAAATCTAGTAGAATTAGTGGTTTCTAGTAGAATTATTATTATTATTATTATTATTATTATTATTATTATTATTATTATTATTATTATTATTATTATTATTATTATTATTATTATTATTATTATTATTATTATTATTATTATTATTATTATTATTATTATTATCATCATCATCATCATCATCATCATCATTGGACGGGAACTTCATATAGCGCTGTGAGAAAAGAAGATCAAAGTCAAGGGCGCTTTGGGGGAAATGAAATTAAAGAAGTTTTGCGCATGAGGGAGACCGGGAGAGTATACTACAGGTCTACATTCTATCCACCGCAAATCTTGTTATAATCCTCCATAAAATACTTTGGGGCGGGAAGTTAGTAGAGTGGTAACAGCGTTGGACAATGGAGCAGAAGGTCGCGGGTTCAACTCCCGCGGGAGCCCTAAGGTCGACTCAGCCTTCTTTCGCCAGATGGCGATGGCAAATGAGTAGCGGATTAATCCGCGAAGTAAACAGGCGCGTTGCATGAGAACACTGGCCCCGTATCATGTAACCTTGCACCAGTCGCCTGGCTGAGGGCCTTGGTAACGGAGATCAGCGCCGCCCTATGAGCCTTGAGGTTAGCCTTGAGTGCTCGGGAAGGACTTTACTTTTTTTTATAAAATACTTTGCTGCGACTGCCTACCTGGATCTATAACCTTGACCACCAAGAACTACGGATTACGGGCTATGGATTTGTACCTAGATTGAGCGCTCGTGAATAAGCTGGTGCACTGCGCCAAGCTTTCGGGCAGCGCTATAGAAATTTCGTGTTTTACTTACTTACTTACGTCGAACTTAGCTGTAATAGTCGTAAACTCGACTGAAAGTTACTCAATGCAGTTTGAAGATTGGCGCAGTAGACGAAAGACATTAGATGCAAAACTCAAAGGGCCAGAAATTTGGGCCAGAAAGTTCAGCTGCTAACCGTTTCGATTATTTTAATTTTCTAGAATTTTTCACTTATCGCACTGATTGAGATTATTCTTGGCTTTGCGACTTCTATTCAATCTAATCAACTTTGTCTGCAGCAAATTGTCCTTGCGCTCCGATGATCAAAGTCTTATGAGGATACCTCACCGTAAAACATCACTCGGTTTCAGGTCATTTGCAGTGTCAGTGAAATCATCACGATCTCTGTCATCTTTCAAGAAAAATCTAAGGACACATCTGTTCCAAAAATCACATTCTTTTCATAATCATATGCTTTAGATGGTATTCAATTAATTTTATTTTTATATGATTACTGTTATTTAATTTATTTTTATGGCTGGACTCTGTAACGTGCCCTTGCTCCTGAAATCTGGTAATACGGCGCACAAGAAATTATCAGTTTAATAATAATTAATAATAATAATAATAATAATAATAATAATAATAATAATAATAATAATAAAGCATTATTCATTTCGATTAATAACAAATATCCGCTTTCTAGGATCACTGATAGGCTACACGCAATGTATTTTACAAGCAGTTAGGATAGGCATGCCATTGACGAAGCCACCGGGCCCGGAGGCCCGGCCCCCAGTTCGGGCTGGGACCGGTCGTGAGATCCGTGCAAAACCAGGGAGTAAATGGGGAGGAGTAGGGTTAGTATCAGATCGAGGAGAACGTGCCAGACTCTTCAAAGAGACGACGACCTTTCTTGCTTGTCAAGACTTTTAGGGTGAAAATGTCGAAGTTGCTCCCTTTTCTGTAATCTTGACTACGCCACTGAGATATGCCGTACACAGATAGTGACACATCTAGAGTGAAAATAACCAGATGTCATGTTATGTAATGAAGCCGTCGTCGCTATACGAAGGTTGGCTGCAACGTTGAACAATAATTCTCCACTGCTCCCTTTCTCTAGCTGCTTCCATTAGTGGAGCTCCATTCATGTTAGACCATGTCTCATAATGTTGTCTATCCAGCTGGTTCTGGGTCTGCCTTGCCTCCTGGTTCCTTCCGTCAAACCCTACCATAACCAGATTCATGCTCTAATGACTGTGTCGTGCGCATTTTGGACGTCCACGTGATTCGTCAACATTCGAAAGTATCTTGGCCGTTAGCAGCCCCCAAACCGCCAGCTGTCAGGACTCGCTGCTGTCGCAAAAATCCATTTATAGACCATTTTCTGACAGCTGGTCTTTAAATTCAGGTTCTTTGTTGGCTAGACAGCATTGACACGAGGGAATCCTAAATCCCATACAATCCTCGTGGCGACCCCTCGTGGAGGAGGGTAGTAGAAAAATACCCAGATATTCATTACATTTAGCATTTCTTAAAATGTCTGTCTAGTTCTGTGGTCTGTTCTTGACTTGTGTGGGGGTTGGAGAGTTTCTACGCTGGTAGACGATGACATCCAGTGGGCAGTGTTTATTCTAGGCCCTTTGGGGAGGGATCCCCCCAAAGTTTGAAAATCCCCCCCAATTTCTATATGTTGCACTGGGGATGGAAATTTCCCCCAAAAGTGTGACGAGAGGGGTTTCTTATTTTGGAGTGGGGAAAAAAGAGAAGGACATGACCATAGAAATATAGAAGAGTAGTTGAAAGGATGTGATGACCTTTTTTGCTCGTCAAGGTTTTTTTGGGCAGACAAACCTTCTCCCCCAAACATTTCACCCCCCTCAATGTCAAGGTGGCTAGAATAAACACTGTCCAGTGAGGACAGAAAATAAATTGCTTGGCGTGACCAAATTGAACGATTCCGTGTGCGTGTGTGTGCATGTGCACGGGAACACGTAAGGATTTTACCGACGCATTAATATCGATTACTCCAATTTCAAGGGTTCATAAATTGTCAGAATATGTTCTCGCATATCCGTCGGCTTTGAAGTCTCTCTGAACTGCCTCGGGCAGTTGGATCTCTTGACCGTGTGGTGTTGGAGTCGTGACGCCGACACTGGCCGCCGAAGGATAAGCAGGAGGTTGAGAAGGGCTGACGGCGTTTCGGTGACCAGGTGTAGTGGCGGTCGGCGGGGGAGGCTGTAGCATCTCCGTGTAATCAAACGACGACATGACCGATGGAACGTAGGAACACTTCTTAACGACCCCGTCGCTATCGCCGTTTAAACCTCCCTCGCAGTTGTAGTCTGATGCTACAACACTAGTGTAGTCTACAGCTGCCGAACTTAGCCCCACTCCAGGTACAGACCAACTGCAACAACAACAATAATAATAATTACTATTTTGCACTTCTATATCACCAGCTCTAATACCCAAGGGTATGAATCGATGGTACGTACTTCAAATCCATCCGCAAAAGACCAGGTCATTCCATAGATCAGTCAGAGGGAAAGAAAAGAGTAAGACCGACTATGGAGGAAAAGCTAATTGAAAGAGAAGCGTTTTAAGCCTAGGTCTGAAACTACTCAATGAATTGGAAGAGACAGCAGTACAATATTAACTACAGCCGTAACCAATATACACGCTTGCTTCTAACCGCAGGAAAATGCATTATATCGTCTTAAATTTGCAACGAGTGATTAGCGTAAGTCTGCCATATGTGCTGGTGCTATGACCCCGCTATTCTAAGTCAGTGCAGCGTAAACTTAAAATCGTCAATCAGGAGCGTGGGATCTGCGTGGATCTGTATGTCTGTCTGTCTGATTGTATCAGTATGCAGCTGTATGCTATAGCCTATTGCTGTAAATGAAGGGTCTGAATAATTAACTATGCGTTGATTTCTTTCGTCTCAGGCTCAGCGAATCTCAATGCGCTTCTTTTTGCCGAAACAATTGAAGTCGAATTTAAAACGGGTGCTTAATTAATATACTATATGTGAATTTCTCGATAGCAGTTCATGTTGTCGGTGTTACCTGCGTACATAAGCGATTCCAGCCAATATGATGATGAGGCATAAGAGAAGCGAAATGGAAACTACTGCCACTATCAGAATATCTGCAGAAAACAAAAACGGTCAGCTCAAAATCACAGGTAAATAATACACGCAGGGGGTGCAAATCCAGGAATTCAGTTAAGCGGAGGAACACTTGATGATCCAGTCCCAACTCTACCTTGTCCCAATCAGGAGCGTAGCCAGAATTTTTTGGGAGGGGGGTTATAAATTTGGAGTATATAATTATATAATTATATATATATATATATTAGATATATTAAATATGTTATATATATGTATATACATGTTATATATACTGTATTATATATACTGATTTTGGGGATATATATATATATATATATATATATATATATATATATATATATATATATATATATATATAGGCTACCGATGTACTCCCCCAGTCGTTACGCCCCTGGACCCAACTCTTCCAAATGAAATTATGCATGCTGCTAAAATTATTGAAAGGGAAGATAAACGATACTAACTTGTCTTTTAACTTATAGGCTTTAGAAAATATCAACCGATTCTGGAGGGGTGATTTGGGGTCGCGCATTTTTTGCAATGTGTTTGATTCTGTTTGAATATTGTGAAATTCTTGTAGGAAGTCGAAAATTATTCTGAGTTGCTACTAAGAGCAAAGATTTATGTAATTAAGTTTACATGGCGCTGTAATAATTTATGTTCATAGATTTAGAACTGAAGAACCAGTGATTTGGAACTGGGGTCGAAACTTTGTGACACTCCAAGACCTACCTCGGCACTCATTTGATCTCGACAGAATGCAATTTGTGAACAGGCAAATCATTTTGCTCTATGCATGAACAAAATGGAGTTTAATCTTTTCAGTTTTCACGTTACGTCCACACGTTCAATTAGTACAAATTCCAAATAAATGATACGATGATTTTACCTGAAGAGAAGTTTGCCAATGGCATTCCAACTCTTGCCTCAGTCTGAGCAGCAAGAAGACCTACGAATATACAAGCAATTGAATTTTCAAACATCGTGTACTATATTACATTTACTGCATCGCTGTACTTTGCTGAGTGCATTGCTAGAATTTGTCTGAGGGCAAAGGCTGGTGGGATGGGCAGTGATAGTGGCTGTGCTGTGTAAAGTGTGTGTTTAGCTTATTAGTTTATTAATTATTAGCTTATTTTATATAGTTTTGTTCAGTTGATTTGTGCTATTCCTTGTTTGTGTACTATTTGATGCTGTGCTTGTCACGAATAAAGATTATTATATTAGCAGGCAAACAGTCAAAAAAACTTCTTATTATCGTAATTAATTATATTATACTGTAGTTTTCTAAAGCGCGTATCTTTTTGTGCTTTCTCGCTAGCGCCGTTTTCTTTGGTGTAGGCGCCGTTGTCATTCTATAATCGTTAAACGTTAAACAATAATATATAAACGTTAAACAATAATAATTAATGGGCGTAGCTTCAAACGTCGTCCGTAATTAATTGCTTGGCTGGACATTGTTTATCTGGCTACGCGATGAAGCAGTGGTTATCGAACTGGTCTACTGATCTTGAGGTCCGCGGTTCAAGTTCTGGCAGTGGCAGAAACTTTTCGGTTGTTTCTGTCACAAGCGCCCCCAGTCGACTCAGCTGTGAATGAATGTTCCTTCCATCGGGTGTTAACTCGATGGAAGGAAAGGCGGACAGAGAAAGGCTGGAACTGAAATCCAGCAGTCATCTGCTGTCGACACCACGGTCAAACAAGTTTTCAGTTGTAGGCCTACTCCATGATCAAACAGTAAATGAGTTTTATCATCTAGACTCAAAGCATTTATTTTCAAAAATAATTCTCACCATAGTTGCGCCTAAGCTAAATGTACTGCTGTGGTGTCACTTTTGTAAGCGCCATAGATATCCATGATACTTTATACTTACTTATTTATTTTATATATATATATATATATATATATATATATATATATATATATATATATGACAGTGACTTGTATAGTCCAAAGGTATTTTAAAGTTTCGAATGAGGGCGTTGTTAGCGATGGGTCGTGCCGGACATCACGTACGCTGCGTACAGTTTCCGATGACACCGACCCACTGGTGACCTCGACACGTCAGATGCCAAGTCTGTGACGTCAGATTACAGCCGACGATGACCTCGTCCTTTGTTCTGCTGATCCAAGTGTCCTTCAAGGGCCTTAGGTCGGCGCATCCTTTGGCTGACATCCAAACACAACAACTGATCCCCATATTATTATTATTCATTGTTATTATTCGATCAAGCCAATGCGATTAGCAACAGCCTAAAAGAACAAACGCAGTACGGCAATATATAGTGACTTCATCGAATGTTGTTTGCTTAGACACGAAGATCTGAAGAGATGAAGGTCGCGATCTAGAAACTCAACCAGTGTAGAGACATATATGGGGTGTTCAGCTGTACCTCTGTTTGAAGGAAAGATGGATAGAGAGCGGTAGGGAGGCAGAGAGTTCGAAAATTCAGTGCACCTGTTAACTAGCTAGCCTCACCTTATTAGGCGCTCTGCATCTTAGAAGAAATATCAAAAGGCGCCTGTTTTCGGAGAGCAGTGCAGTCTGAGAAGTGAATTTATATTTGTTTTTAGTGAATATTGTTTCTTCTCTGTCATTGACTAATTGCTTACTGTGATTATTGTTATTTTGAAGAGTTACTCTTCATTCACGACTCTGCTTTACACCTTCGACATTAGTACTATTAGTACTATTGCGCATAATAAATTGTCAATTTAGCAATAATGTTAATGAAAATGATGATGCTGATGATGCTGATGATGATGATGATAATAATAATAATAATAATAATAATAATAATAATAATAATAATAATAATAATAATAATAATAATAATAATAATAATAATTGCCATCATTATTGCCATCATTACCATCATCATTATTGACCGCTAATAAAGTGGATTTGGCTCTAACCCTGAAATTGAACGATAAATTTCCCAGCGTCTGACTTTGATCTTCTCTTGACGATGACCACTTCAACTGCGTTTGATTTCGATTCGTAGATGAAATTTACTCTCCTCTGTGAGCCACAAATCGTCCTATTACTCCCCGTTCCTCCTCCTCCTCCTCGTCCTTCCATAATATATCCATAAACTACGCAGGACGACGGCAAGGAACTAAATTCGGATTCGTTCGAGTACGAGAGGTCTATAAGAGAAACGGAGATGTGCTGACCCGGGTCGGCCTGTATCGACCACGGCTGTATTTCCGACCCGCCGCAGTCATGGCGGCTAATAACGAGGCTTGATATATGAGACGGAGACGGCGTCGCAGACAGAGAGCACGTCTGGTCTTCACCAAGAACTGAAGATCAAGATGACGGCGACAGATTAGATTAGGAACATTAATCACTGGCATTTTCGTCACATGCGAATAAATTAAGCATGCTAACCACAATATATATATATATATATATATATATATAGAGAGAGAGAGAGAGAGAGAGAGAGACAGAGACAGAGACAGAGAGAGAGAGAGAGAGAGAGGCTGACAGGCAGACAGAGAAACAGAGGCAGAGAGAAATAGAGGAGGCTGAAGAGGCTGAGGAGGGACAGGGAGAGACAGAGAAAGAGAGACACAGAGACATAGAGAGATACAGAGAGATGAGAGATAGAAGATAGAAGATAGAGAGAGACAGACAGAGTCTGACAGACAGACAGACAGACAGAGAAACAGAGACAGAGAGAAATAGAGGAGGCTGAGGAGGGACAGGGAGAGACAAAGGAGAAAAAGACAGAGACAAAGACAGAGCTAGAGAGAAGAGAAAGAGAGAGAGATCCAAATGGACATAACGGAAGAGTGTAGTGCGGTGTAGTGAGATTGGGTGAATTTCGAGATGGACTACATATTCTATAGATGATTTTTACGATTTGCAATGTAAGGGTTCGCTGTTATAAGTGAGTGCCTTAACTGCCTTAACTTCTCAAGAACCCGAATGCGAGAGTTAATTGCTGCTTAAAATTACGGTTGTCTTTTTCTCTGTCGTCTATTCACTCTATTGGTTATAGGCTGCATAGCGCATACTGTACGTTGAAACTGCGACGGAGAGATAAAGATAGTGCATTCTCAAAACTGGCAAACATCTGGAAGAGTACCAGGATCAGCGTACGGACTAAGCTCAGATTATAATATGCGGCAGTTGTCCTCTCCGCGCTCCTATGCCCAGTGGAATAATGTGGCCTCTGTAGTCCAAAGCAAGCCTAAAGCAGATTGAGGGCGCCCACCACAAATGGCAGCGAAAGATCCTGAACGTAAACTGGAAGGATATGATAAACAATGCTCAAATGATAAGAGTAACAGGACAGCAAACGATGGAGGAGATCCCAAGAAAACGAAGAATGCACTGACTTGGACATGGGTGTAGGACATTCTCCATCCTGGACATAATCCTCCCGGACATTATCCCCCTCCGGTACATCCTTTGAAATGACACTGCCGGACGTAATCCCCCATTTGTTCACTCTATTGGCTTTGACTATTATCATTACCCACACCATAAACCAGACACGAAACACTAACCCTAAACGATACTGACGGCAGCCATGGCATCAGATAACCGATAAGTACCTTTTTAAAATTAAGATCTATGATATTGATTTACATTGTTCATTACTTCTTTGCCGGGAGGAATATGTCCGGGGAGATACTGTCCGGGGGGATAATGTCCAGGGGCAGAATGTCCGTGCCCCCTTGGACATGTACACCGTATGGAAAGCAACCGGCTTCCAAAACAGGCAGTGGACTGGCTGCCAGAAAACAGCAGCAAAAGAAGGAGAGGCAGACGGAAGATGACATGGAAGAAAACGGCAGAACAAGATCTGATGCACATGGGGTCTGTCATGGAGCGAGGCCCAAGATTTGACCAACGATGAGGTTTAGACGGAGAAAATTCTGTGCTTCCCGGTGTGCTTCCAGCACGAAGACGGACTAAGTACTAAGTAAGTACATTAAATTTTAAAAATATAGATATTATACTTAATATTTTAGGTACCTATGTAGTCCAAACAGGCCCTCCGAGAGAAATTCCGGGCCTCTGTGCAGAATGGCCGACGGGCCCTTGAGAAGTCATAATTTTTTCTTGACGACCTTTTTTTTGCTCGTCAGCCGTTTATAAATGTTGACGACCTTTTTTTTTTGCTCGTCGTCTGCCGTTTATTTAGCACTGTGTCCCGGGCCCCCTTGTGCTCGCCGGGCCCCTCTGCTGAACTGACATTTTTAACTACATATTCATCATCGGCCCGGGCCCCTCCAGACCGCCGGGCCCCTGTGCAGTTGCCCCCCTACCCCCCTCTCGGAGGGCCTGAGTCCAAATAAAAGAGGCAATTTTGTAGGACTAAATTTTCAACATAAACAACATTGTACCCTAAAGTTATCCAAATGGCGATGCATAAAAGCAAATTGATTATTTTGACGAATGGCCTATAGAAATCGAGGCTATTGCAGCTACCGACCTCTGAGACACGAGTATTTCGCTTCGAAATAGACTTTCAGTTCCTTGTAGCACGGTTTTGTGGCGTCCAGGTCGCCGTCGGGTATTCTTATTTCGCATTCTTGGTGCGCCGAGCATTTCCTGTCGGCGATCGTCAGGACGTCCTTCTGACAACCCAGGTGACCGAGGTCCGCTTCGACGCATCGACCGATCCTCATCCGCCCGTAGACGGCGCTCTGCATGACCACGACGTGGTCAGGCCAGCACCTCGCCGTAAAAGTTTCCGATTCGCAGTAGGACTTCAACTGACCTGCAGACACACAGAAGGGCAACAACACCTATACGTCGTGACCGTACAAGACTCTGTTTCCGTAGTATGATTAATTAATTGCTCACGATCTATAAGCGCGCTTTTTCAATCAATCAATCAATCAATCAATCAAGAAACTTCTATGGCGCCACTATCATAGTGCACAGGGCGTCAGCCGATGGCGCATCAAATCCAAATAGAATTAGAGCCAGGTCAAGCCGAAATGATCAGTCAGAAACGGCGGGGGAGCAATCTAAGGGGGATAAGCCAAGTCAAACAGGTAGGCTATATTTTAAGACCAGATGTGAAAGATGATAAACTGTTAGTTATACGAAGTGATAATTAATTGGTAATGAATTCCGCAGAGCCTAGGGCCACGCTGTATCTAGATTCTGTGACTCGATTCCAACTTCCTTCCGCAGCCGCGACCTAATATGGTCAAATAACAAGTTCTGAATCTTCATTTCCCTTAATCCCCGCATTATCTCCTCAAGTCTTTAGAGTCTAGACTTAAAATCTTCCTATTTAAAAAGTCACATCCTCCGTAGCCATAAAGACCTAGCCTCGACGAGCTAGGGACCACTGCCTGGCTGACCATCGCACATCGCCTTTAAAGCTATGTCAAGATAGACTAAGCGCCTGTGGATAAGCAGCTACAGCGATACGGCAACGGTACTACTCTCTAAATCACTATTTAAAACCGCGAGATTTTACTTACTCACTTAGTTACATGACAAATATGTGGCTAAATAGCATTCGTTCCAATACTCAAGAACAGCAATCGATGATACTCCTATTCTATCAGCAAACCATCAGGCCAGAGAAACAGCGAGATTTGGGGGGGGCGTGAGGGGTGAGGGACTGAGGGGGCGAGGGCGAGATAGGCCATTGAGAAACCCGAACTAAAAGGAGAGCGTTTTGTTATTTGAATTGCCTCTTAGTTTTTGTAAGAAATTTATTCGTTTTTCCAAAAGAATTCTTGATTTTGCGTCATGAGGCAAAATCTGTAGATTGTGATTTGCTGTCCGTAAATGATATTGAGACCAATCCTCTAGTAATTTCTTTTTGACGTCGGTCTAATATACGACGGATGCGTTTTGTAGAATATCTATTATCTCGAGCCAAGGGCAAATGGCAGGCAGTTGTTAAAGGCAAAAGTCAACCGACATCTGTCGTTTGATCTCGATATATATATATATATATATATATATATATATATATATATATATATAATTATATATACATATAAAGGATATCGTTCATCATGGATCACCCTCTCCTTCCTTCCCTCCTCCCTCCCTCCTTCCTCCCTCCTTCCCTCTCATCTGCCTTCTGTCGGGGTTTAATGCAAGAAGCTTATTACTGCTATCACGGCTTCCATCTTCTGCGGTCCATCATATTCGCGAATAACACGAAACCACAACGGCCAATCGTGCTTCGTTCTAACGAAGTGAGCGTCAGCCGTCAGGAGAATGGCATAAACGCTCCAGAAATAGACAGAACAATATTGCGCTACATAATTGAGTTTTTCGAATTCTTAATAGACGCCAAGGCATTGATTCAGAGGAGTCAGCGTTCGCTCGATCGATTCGAATGACTTAAACGCCGACCAAATATAATATTATATCATACCGATCGACTGAAGGAAAGGTCTATAGTTCGACTTGGTCAGAGGTCAGAGGGCTTGATCCCACCCCTGCTCAAAGTCTACCTCCATGCAGTTCTGATGGAACATTTTGATCTTTCAGCTGTCTGACCCCTTACTGATGGTCAAACCTTTTTGTGGGATTTGTCTGAATCACACTTTTTCTTAAATCTACCGCTACTAGTAAAAAAAGACAAATTATGAAATTGCAAGCAGATATAAAGCTTATTGGTGGAAATTGGGCGTAGACGGATGAGAAATTAACAGCTATATTCGGGCGAAATTCTCTTCTGGCATTATAGCCAATGCTATCGCAGATGCCGCTCGAATGGGGGAGATCGATCCCCGGAAGGCAACACAAGATGTTAAAAAGGTTCATTAGCACAAGGACTTACTGCACAGTGTTTATTCTAGGCCTGTGTTTTTTGGGGGGAGTTCCCCCCAAGTTTTAAAATTTCCCCCCAATGTATATGTTGGCTTGGAAGATGGAAATTTCCTCTCCCCCCCAAAAAACATGGAGAGACAAATCTTGTCCCCCGCAAACACTTCAACCCCAATGTCAAGGTGGCTAGAATAAACACTGCTTACTGCATCATGGGAGCTATCGAATCAACAAAACCGAGGCAGAAGAAATTTAGCAAGGAGCTGCCCGGGGTTAAAAGAGAAAAGAAATAGAACCAAGAACAAAGTAGAGAAGAAAATGAGGAAACAACGATAGACAACAATGAGGAGACAGAACGCCGCTTCGAAATAAGAGAAGTTTCTGCAATTATAGCCTAGACCAGTTATTCCTGTACGAGCGAAGAGGGAATTAGTCTTACATTAGCAGCATGAAATTACATTTTCTAGAGCTGATTATGACTGGAAGCGTGATGCGAATATAAAATAAATCAGCTCAGGAGGCCATTTTTGATGCTAAATAGCCATTTTTTTGATGAATCTGTTCAGGTATAACAACGAAAACTAAAATGGCAAATCGCTAATCAGGATTCAGTTTCACGACGGACAATTATTCTGGTCTTGAGCCTGAACCGGGTTTTAACTTTTTAAGCGACAGAAAGCGAACTGTTTGAGGGTGTGCAACTGTGCAATTCTCTTTCGACGACAGAGACTGACAGCAAAGAGCGAGTATATGTTTAAGTGCGAAAAGAAAAAACACGAGATGAGAGACAGAACAAATGCGCAAAAATTCTATTGTGCTTAATTTTCCGGAGATTTGGGAGTTTGTCCCCACCCCCGCCTCTGAAAGTCGAACTTTTTTTAGCAGTAGTTCGGTCCGCTACTTTTCAAACAAATTAACCGACTGCTATTTAGTAGAAAACAGTACAGGTCACCTGATGTGTTCGATATAACGATGGAATAGTTAGGTTTATCATGCACGGAACTAAATAGCGTCGCAGAGCGACTTGTGGATGAAATCCTTTGAAGACCAAATTTGCAGATTATTTTGCTTCTGAAGATTCATGCCGTCGTTAAACATCGAAATACCGCGAATACCACTGCTACAGAACAAACTTCATATAGCAGTCCCGATCCATTCTTAAAACTTGGTCATTTAGATTATTTTGTCTCAATTTGCTTAGTCTTAAATTGCCTAGTTTTAGATCACTCAACTAATTTGCTCTTCATCGAGAAATATAGAAGCAACGCAAACGCACGGATGTTTTAAACTGCTACAGAATAGGCAGTGAACTTCTTTTACATTGAAGTGACAGTTACGTTAAACACAGTATTTATAGTCTGCATTGAGATGATAGACGAAAGACGCTCAGATAGATCAAAGAATATATTGTAATATAGGCCTACGTGTGTGTATATATATAATAGTATGATATCGTAAAATAGCTGCACCGATTGGCTTAGAGACGCCGACAGTACAGTAGAACGGAATTTTTGATCGTCTCGTGATGGAATGACACTTCCATTTCGCAGGTTTTATCACTTGTGCGAAGTCGCCTTTGCCAGAAGAAGGAGACGAATAATTCTACGGGATGCAAACGCGACAGAGCTGAAGTAATTCTCGGCAAGAAGTGAACAACGAGGCGCATTAATTGCATGTCTAACTGCCATTCGCTTACTCTCCTCCTCCTCCTCCTCCTCCTTCTCTTCCTTCCCATTCGCTCTTAATTCACTTCCGTCTCGTTTCGAACAACGCACTGCCTTTCGGTCTCCGCGTGTTCGATTCTAATTGCGTAAATCGAACGTGAAATGAGTTTTGCTGGTCAGTAACGCGCAAAGCATTCAATAATATAATAATTATAGGAGATCTTTGTGATTTAGAGATTCGATAACAGGTTCCGAGACGATGCCGATCATATTCGGATCGTTTTATGACCGAAAAGAATATAGCCGTCCTCTTGTAGTCTTGTGCGGAAGGTCTTCACACTAAAGAGTAGCCTACATACGCTGTGAGGATAACACTTGAAAGAGACTTAAAACCAATAATAAATAAATAGATAAATTTCACCAATAATAAGTAGTAGCTCATGCAATCCCCTCATGTTTGTAGAAAACCGCAAAATGTCGGTGTGGATAAATGGGTTTGTTTCAAATAAAATCGTGCAAAGAGTTTGCCAATATGATATTGCATTTTCCAGCCAATATGGCGGCTGAAAAAGTTGCTTCACTTCAATTAGCGCGTTTATCTTAATATGAATTTCACTATTTTTCATGATGGTGACGACGATGATGATGAAGATGATGGAGGTGAGGTGGTGGTTGAAAGAAAACTTGTCCCAATTTCCGATTTTGCCAAACATTACTAAAATTTGATCGTTTGGCTATTTTTCTTCCGCTAGTAATGTCTCATTAGCAAAATAATAATGAATAATAATAATTATGTACTTCTACAGCATCAGGTCTAATGCTCTAGAGACATCAATCGATGGTACTTCAAATCAGTCCGAAAACGACCAGTTCTTTCCAGTCTGCGAGAGACAGCGAGGCAGAGCTATGGAGGATATGCCATTTGAAAGAGGCGGGGTTCAAGCCTAGATCGGGAAAACACTAAACTCTTTGGAAGATCTGACAGCCGAGGGAGCAAGTTCCAAGTTAGTTTTTGGGCCAGAAATGGAGAAATATCTCTTACTAATTTCAGTCTTAGTCCTGGGTATATTCAGCAATAAACTAGCGAATCTTATTGAATGAGAATAGCGCTTATACACCTGTTTAGGTAGGATATGCTACGTCTGCTACGACGCTAAACTGGCAATAGTAGCGCAAAAAATCAGCGCCAAGCAGCGCGCTCCGTCGCCAAGAAGACGCTCACGTCAATCACAAATAATTATTTCCTTACAGAGTTGATTGTGACCGTGGACCATACGACTGGCAAGTGGAAGAGACATCATTCTGTCACGGGAAAAGAACATTCGCTGCCAAACTGCAGTGCACTGAAACAGAGCAGCTCAAGAACTCAGAGATGGCCATGGGTCCATTATTTAGAACCAAACCCAACCCATCAAATCTCCAACCCAACCCATCACATGCCGGCAATGACTTGATCCAACTCAACCCACTGTAATACCTTACAATTTCTTAAGCTATGACTTATTTTCTGACCCAACCCAACCCAACCTACCATAACTATGGACAAGTCTATTCCAACCAAACCCAACCCATGGACATTTCCGCGAGAACTCGGAACGCTCTTACTGCAGTGCGATTTAAAGTGGCCGAGGATGCATAAACTGTCTTGTGTGAAAGCCACTAGAGGCGCTATTGGGGCGCGAACCTCGCTCCGTCAGCATACCGCCCCAACGCGTAACCCACTCTGCCATCTTTCGCATCCAAATGACATGACAGAAATCAGCATCTATAATATTAAAATCCTTATTCTGTATGTCTGTTACCTTCAAGCGTTCTGATTGGTTGACTATTGGTAGACGGTTTAGACCGTTTAGTCCTTACGTCGTGATGCGTTGGTGGGCGAGCGTTGACTATTGGTAGACGGTTTAGACCGTTTAGTCCTTACGTCGCGATGCGTTGGTGGACGATGTTCGAAGACGACGTTGCTATTGGTAACAATTGTTCGTAGCCTGAGGTAGTTGCGCAATTTTAACGTACATTTTAACGTACACAAAAAATACGTGTACAGCGTCACAAATGGCCACAGTTGCGTGATTTTAACGTACATAGGCCTAATTATTACGTGGCGCAGAGCTTGGCTAGGTGGCGATCATTGAAATGTTGTTCAGCATGAATTCAATGATTGGGTATTATGTATAGGTATTGGATTAGTATTATCCTGCACTGCGAGCGAAGCGAGCGCGAGCGAAGCGAGCTTCTTTCTAGTACAGAATGCAATGACTTGATCATTCGAAAGCATAGTTTTCAAAATAATAGAAAATAAATCAATTTGGTCAACGTGAAACGTTTTGCGGTGCATACGAAAGCATTTCTACGAATTTTGTCAAGTATAGCTGTGAAGTTAGTAAATATGCAAATAATTTAGCCCGATCAAAACATTTTCAACAAAATGTTATCAAATGAATATCATATCCTATATAATTTAATAATTGCAGTAGATTTGAAATGAGGTCTGAAATAAAAAAATTATAAATGATTGACAATGTTTTCAAAATTATAGAAGTGTTCCCCTTTTCCGGACACAGTATATATTATACATGTCTATATATAGTTGGTAAAAGGTACAAAATTAAATGGTGCCCTGGTCTCTATCTCATACTTTGTCTTTTTGGGCCACCTAATATATATATATATATATATATATATATATATATATATATATATATTATACGAGTGAACGGCATTAGACGTAACAGACAATGAAGATGTCATAAAGATCGCCGCCGAATGGAAGCAATTGACGACCGTTAGAGACAATGACCTGTCAGAGGTCTCGCAATTCCGGGAATTTCCCAAGGGGAGGGCGCTGACAGGACGCTGACAGCAACTCCAGCGCCTCCTCCTCCTCCTCCTTCTCCTCCGTTCGGTGTCGACCTGCCATCAACTGTCAGCGACGCAGTGAAATAAAGCGCTAGGGTCGAAATGTCGATAGCACTTTCAGCGTCTGTCAATATTTCAACACATTCTGTCGACGCGAAAGGAAATAACTTCCATACCATTGACTCATTCGTCCTCAAATTCACATCTGCACCCCAACAAAATCATGACTACCTCGTCACACGCACGCACACACACATATATATATATATATATATATATATATATATATATATATATATATATATATATATATATATATACTTATATAGTAACAACACTGGCGCATTAATAAAATTGTATTTATGCAATAAAGTATTTATTAAATGTGCATCACTCCAGTTGAATATCTGTATTTTAGGAAGTCGTAACGTGACAGTGTTTCAATCCAGAAGTGTTCCTAGAGATAATGTTGTTAGGTTATACGTGATTTTTAAATATTATAATATGTTTAACTATGCTGTGCTTATCGGTTTCACTGTGATAATCTAAACTAAGGCTTTAACTCAAACATCGGCGGCAGATCTTGCGCTTTTTGGAGGAAGGGGGTGAATGTGTAAACCGATGCTCTAATTGTAATTTATATTTTAGTGGCGATATATTTCGCATAATATTTATCTGTTTTGAACATCGTCACTTCGCGTTTTGAACGTCGAGAAAAATGCACCTATTTTTTATCAAAGTTTTTCTCTCGTGGGCTGACAAATGCAAAATGGGTCTTTCACAACTACACTGTAGATGCTCCCCTCTGAATGCCTTTTTTCAAATTTCGTTTATGTGAACAGACTACAGATTTCTAGTGGTTCTACAAGACGGTCTTCAATAATTACCTATACACGACAATTTAGCGTTTAGAATAGTGATTATTGGCATCAGCGATTCAGCATGCAATCTGATGTACATGAGAGACATTCTACAAAGACGTCAATCCACCTAACACATCTCACATTTTATTGATGCTATCATTGCTACGTAGAGGATAATTTTCATGGCGCCTCAAAGTATAACAAGTAAAATTACTATGGAAGAAGAATCGCGGTGCGATTATGATGAGCTGCTAATCGAATGTAGGAAACGAGTTATTGATTTCATGTGTGCGCTGTCTGTTTACGTGTGGATTTCTGTCTTGCTGTCTATGTGTGTGTGTGTGTGTGTGTGTGTTCTTTTGTCTTTCTTGTTGTCTAGCATTGCTGTTCTTGGAACGAAGGACGTCATAATCGATTATCGCCTTTATTATCCGATCAGAAACAGACGTGATGAGATGGCGACACGCGGTCTATTCTCGTCTCTTTTCTTTTCTTCTAAGAAGATCGATGAACGCTGACAGCCTGACAGAATATATTTATCTCATTCGCAAAAATCATTCTCTTTGGGGCCACTCCCTCAGAACTGCGAGACGTCCATTTTCCAGCAATGGCATTCTGATTTTTAAAGCGAAATCTGTCGACGTAAAGGCGTAAAAATGCTAACAGATGCTGACAAGTTCATTCGCCTCTTTATTCGAGGTCTTCTAAGGTCAAGAATAAAGGATAAGAATTCGCTCAAAGAGAAATTAATCGCATAGTGTTCAATTCTCTTCAAGCAATGTTCGCTCGATGCTTAAACTTATTCCAACTTAAATATATATTAAATATATTTATAAATATATAAACAAATATACATTTATACATAAATATACAACTACTAAATATAAATACACACATATAAATATATATTAAATTTGAACCTAATTATTCCAACTTAAATCTTTGAGCACTGCTATGGTGTACTAATACATATAATAGCCGGCATTTCTCCTATGTCGTCTATGTTCCTGCCCCTTCATTGCTGAAAAACAGTCACTTTTACTAAACGAATTCTCATGTTATCTACAGTACAGCCCCAATTTTGCGTCACTCTTATTGAAACTCATCTCATGATCTCGTCATCTATAATCTCATGCATTTGCATTTTGTCACACCAAGGTCCTCTCTGCTGCCAAACCAATCGCCCTATATTTCACCTATTAATTCCGCCGAAACTGATCTTGTCATGGCTGTTTCCGAATTATTTGCCTTTAAGTCTGGCGTATAAAAGCAACGACCTTGACAACACAAAGTCAAATTTCCGCATTTGATGACGACGACGGTGACATTGATGATTAAACTAAGAGGCTGGCAATATAATTATTGTCCACGGTCGCAGCCATATATGTTTGATGGCATTTCCACTGTTCCATCGCGTTCCCTCAAATTTGGGGAAAGAGGTGGGGGGAATGGATCGGAGAGGAGGGTTTGAGAGAGGAGGTTTTGAGATAGGTGGCGGCAACCGCCAGGGAGGGCGAGAGGGAGGGAAGGAGGGGGGAGAGGGAGAGTCAGTCGTTCGCAGTTGCTTCTGCACGCAGAAGAGCCGAGTGATAAATATGATCGCTTGTTGCGATGATTCGTTCTGCGTACATATCGACGACCTTCGCTCGCCTTCGATGCCAGCAATTTGCCATTATCAGCAGATAGCAATCGATGGGATCCTTATCAGGCGAAAGATCTATTCGCCGCAAAGACACATCTCCGTCAATATCTGGTTGTTAAATGCAAAAGCATTTCCGTGGTCGATTATTCGCAGCGCAGCATTTGTTTGCCATTTCCTGCGATCGATCGATTGAAGTAACGCGTTCCTCTTTATGAAGAAGCGTCGCATACGTTTCAGCGTCAATAATAATAATAATAATAATAATAATAATAATAATAATAATAATAATAATAATAATAATAATAATAATCATCATCATCATCATCATCATTGTTCTTACAAGTAATACGTAGACGCGCAAAATGGACGATTACAACGTTATATTACAGCAAACGGGCACTGAGAACACAACATGCGCTAGATAAATTCAGAGTAATCGTCGCAAGTGGTTCTTGCAGCAGGAGCAGAAGCAGCAGCAGCAGCAGTCGTACTCATCTCGTAGTCTTCGTCGACCCTTTGAAAGGCATGCGGACGAAGGCTGCGGAGATGTGAAGCGTCGATGGAGAGGAGGAAGCAGAGGAGGAAGCAGAGGAGGAAGCAGAGGAGGAAGCAGAGGACGTCGGAAGAGAAATTCATTAGAAGAGAGCGTTTGAACGGCCGAAGGAGATGACATCGCCTTCATCGCCAGAAGCTTCTATATAATAGACAAAAGATGCCGGCGACGAATAGACAGGTGCGCCGAAAAGAAATTGGCAAAGATGAGAAGGAGGTGGAGGAAAAGATGGAAGAAGAGGAGGAGGTGAGGTGATGGGAAATGGAGAACGAGCAGCAAAAGTTCAAAATGCAGGTAAAACGTCGTAGACATAGAGGGAGACAGAGACAGAAAGAGATGCAAAGACCGATAGACAGAGACAGATACAAGACGAACAGAAGTCTGACTGCAGTTGATCTGCTCTTATACAACCAACGGTCATCACTTTCCATGCTTCACACTTTCCATGCTTCACACTTTTCATGCTTCAAACTCTCCCCTTGACACTCTCCTCCATGCACTCCTCCGTGACGCTTTCCTCCGTGACGCTTTCCTCCGTGACGCCTTCCTTCGTGACGCTTTCCTCCGTGACGCTTTCCTCCGTGACGCCCCCTTTCATCGCTGAAGACATCAAAGACGAAGACGAAGACATCCATTTACATCGTCTAATACTTTGGCGTTTGAAAAAAAATGCCTTTGCGAAATGAACCTCTTGCGTTTGATCCGAGGACACATCGCCTCTGTCTATCTCTCCCTCTCTATCTCTCTCTCTCTTTCTCTCTCTCTCTCTCTCGCAATATCTCTGTCGCCCTCTCCCTCTCCTTTCTGTGTCTGTATGTCTGCCTCTGTCTCTCTTTTTCTCTCTCTGTCGACGCGTATCGATATTAATAGCTGAAGCCTCCTCTCTTATGTCGTCCCTCTGTGACATTCAGACGCCGTTTTTGATACGCGCTTATGACTTCTGTCTCGAGAGGATTTACTCTCCCGGCGTACTTATCAATACGATGGCCAGACTGCTCCTCCGCGTTCGGACGTGAGGAGGAGCCGTCGCCGCCGCCGCCGCCGCCGCCGCCGCCGCCGCCGCACGTATATAGACGGGAATGAATAATGTAGCGCCGCGATATATATTCCAGAGCGCGGCTCTCGTGGTCGGGACACAGAGGATTGCCTTTTTGCGCGTTGAGTGTCGTCTGGAGACGCTCTTCGAAATGTTTGACGCTCAACCGATAATATCGTCTGCTTTGATATTCGGCGCTATAACAAACAGAACGCACAGTCGATGCGGAGTATCACGAGGTTTGTGCCACTGTTACCCCCCCCTCCCCTCCCCATCCTCCTCTTACCCCACCCATCGTCCAGATGCAAGGCCAAAGAAGTATAAGATGAATCATTGACAGCGATGATGATGAGAAAGATGCGGAGAATAAAAGAGGGGAATGAGAAAAGCAAACGAATTGACAAAGAAACTTCGCTCCTGTGTATTATACATATATTATACTATATATGTGTGTGTGTGTGTGCGTGTGTGTGACTCTGTGTGTGTGTGTGACTGTGTGTGTGTGTGACTGTGTGTGTGTGTGACTGTGTGTGTGTGTGACTGTGTGTGTTGTAGTGATGATCTTCATTACTTAATTAATAAGGGAAATGTGTAATAAATTGTGCTTACTATTTGAAGTGATCTCATATCTTTATTTGTGTTTAATGTGATTTGTATGTATGTAGGCCTGTGTCTACTTTGCTTCAGCCTATGGGATGGGTGTTAACTGGACTGACCAGAAATAGCCGTCTATCCGTGTGATGTTCGCGTTCGATGTTTAATGAACTGATCGATTCCATGAATGCGAGATCAGCTGCAGATGAGAGAGAGAGAGAGAGAGAGAGAGAGAGAGAGAGAGAGAGAGAGAGAGAGAGAGAGAGAGACTGCTGAGGAGGAGAAGATGGCGGAAGTCGTTGGAGATTGTCGTTTTTTAATTAAATAATTTTAAATGAAATGTTTAGTGATTGCGAGAATTATTCGGATCGGCTGTTGTATTAATCTCTCTGGAATGAGTTGTTTCGCCTATAGCTGGGTTCGTCAAACATATTGGATCTGCGGCCCACTTCCGCAGTTTTGTAACGTGCCGCGACCCTAATAATAGCATGCAATACCCAAAAAAGTATTAGGCCATCTGGCGAACATTATTTGAAAAAAATCTTCTGAGTTTTGAATAAGTGACAAAACAAAAGCTCTTCATTCAATTCGAATGAAAATACGGCAAATATATTAGACGTAATTATTCATGTTTTTGCCTTAAATAAGACAAAATGAGAGACATAGAGATTGTAAATTATTGAAATTATCTTTTTTAAAATTATGCCAGGAACATACCCTTGTTACGCGTCTTACAAATCCTATAAGTATGTCAAAATCGCTTAAACGCCAGGTCTAAATAACAATAATAATGTGATCCCTATTGTTATTGATATCACATATTAGTAAGATATTGCTACGAGTCATTTTGGAAAGGATAGACAACAAAATGGAGGAGGAGATTGCAATAGAGCAAGCAGGCTTCAGAAAAGGACGTGGCACAAGGGATCACATAACAAATTTAAGAATAATAATGGAAAAGGCAAAAGAATTCCAGCAGCCACTGTACATCTGCTTTATAGACTATACAAAAGCATTTGACTCTGTACCTCATGAAAAATTATGGTATATAATGTTGGAGATGGGCTTTCCGGCACATCTGGTTCAACTACTAAAAAATTTGTACAAAAACCAAAAAGGTGCCATACGAATAATGGGAACAGTCACAGAATGGTTCAAAATAAAAAAGGGCGTGAGACAAGGTTGTATAATATCCCCACGTCTGTTTAATATGATAGCAGAAATGATAATGCGTGTGGCTTTGGAAGGGTTCAAAGGGGGATGCAAAGTTGGTGGACTAACCATTAATAATCTAAGGTATGCAGACGATGTGGTTTTGCTGGCATCGAGCGCACAGGAACTTCAAGAACTAGTAAGCAGAGTGGAACAAGCGAGTGCGAAATATGGGCTTCAAATAAATGTAAATAAATCAAAAGTAATGACAACTAACGGAGACAAAGTTTCCATCAGAGTAGATCAGAAGGTAATGGAACAAGTGGGAAAGTTTACATATCTTGGCACGATTATATCAGAAGACTGCTCCCTAGAGGAAGAAATAAAGGCCAGATTGACAAAAGGAAGGGTTGCCATCAGAAAAATGAAGAACATTTGGAAAGACAACAATATCAGCATGAGAACAAAGAAGAGGATAATCGAGAGTGTTGCATGGAGTACAGCATCATATGGATGTGAAAGTTGGACTTTGAGAAGAAAAATACAGAGAAGAATAGAAGCTTTTGAAATGTACTCATTACGCACCATGCAAAGCATAAGCTGGAGAGATAGGAAAACCAATGAGGAGGTTTTGAAAATGTCAGGCACGGAAAGACGTTTCCTCAACATGTGCAAAAGAAGGAAGCTGCAATACTTCGGACACGTACAGCGGAACAGCGACACTAGGTCAACACTGGAGAGGACAATCCAACAAGGAATGATGTCGGGAACTAGACGAAGAGGGCGACCAGGGAGAAGATGGGTGGATGACGTGGAAGAGTGGACAGGAATGAAAATATCAGCAGCAGTCAAGAAGGCAGAGGATCGACATGGTTGGAGGAAAGAAATTCATGCTGTCACCTTAACTTCAGTTCATGAAGGAACAAGGAGAAGATGATGATGATTGTTATTGGAGTTTAACAGCAAAATGGTCGAAATGCGCTTTCCTTGCGTTATTGCGAAATAATACTAATTTTTAAAAAGTAATATAGGCCCTAGAGGGCGCAAGATTGATTTTAATTGATTTGCCAATCTGCATAGTGACAGCGTTCCTAGCACCGCTCTTTATGGCCTACAGATAATTTTCTGAACTATAATATATGCTCAAATTGCCTAGGCAAACGAATGTTATTTGAAATTGCCAGGGCGATTCGTGACAATATGCAATGTTGAAATTGGAGATTCCGCAACGAATTGGACGTTGCAAGCTATGGGTGGATGGGTGGGTGGGTGGGTGGGTGGGGCTGGAGGAATTGGAGAAAAGGGGCATTTGGGGATTTTCGATTGTATTATTAGCGCAATCGGAGAGCTTCTGATTCGATGAAACAGCGAAGGAGTCACGAACGGAAACGAGGCTTTCTCTGTTGTTCCTGACCCCGACGACCTTTGACTTTCGCCCTTCGGCGTAGGACACCCCTGATCAAGTGGCGGTTCAGCAAGTACAGAGCTTCGAAGCTTCTTTCAATTATTTGCCCGTGTCATCCAGTGAAGCTGATGGCTAAAACTGAAGCTGGGTTGACCCATAGACCAGTGGCATAACTCCCCCGCACCCCTCGACAAAATTAATGCTGAATGCGCCATATAAATACACGAGATCTTACTAGCATACCGATGACTAACAATCAACTGTCTGTAGGAAGCTATGAGACTATGAAGGAAACAATGTTAAATCAAAGTTCTTTCAAAGAATGTATATTATTCTAATTAAGCGTCTGCACAGTTTTCTAATCTAAAAAGTCACAGTTTACGAATTCAGGCGCATAGAATAGAAAGCCAATACATGAACAAACATGAAACGCCAGTCAGACTTTTTGTGGGGCACAATATGAACATGTTTGGGTCATCGATCAGTTTCTTTCTAGATAAAATTGTTGGGATGTATCCTATCAGAGATTAATATGAACAGCAGAAATACGACATCCTCTCGACGGTCACTTTACGCATCAGTCTGTTCGTAGAAATGGCGTGAATTAAGACAGTTCCCGGAGAATTTCTTCTCAATACAGTGGTTCAGGATTCGTTACCATGTCTTCTGATATGTTCCGCTCTAGTTTTAAACGAAACGATCTATCGATCATATTTGCACAGGCGAAGATTACACACGCTACGTTTTTAAAGGAAATAACATTCATATATATATACTGTGTATATATATATATATATATATATATATATATATATATATATATATATATATATATAGGCTACACACGCAATAATACTGTATATACTTAGATACTTAGTTTTCTCTCTGCTCTATTTCCTGTTCACTCTCACACGCACGCACGCACGCACACAACCACTATATATATATATATATATATATATATATATATATATATATATATATATATATACAGTAACTGTTAATGCTGCCCATCATAATTCTCAGGTCAGATGTCCGTCTGCTATTGATCTGCGTCTGTGAGTCTTAAGGGCGATCTCACTCAACGGCTAAACCTTCTGTTGGAACATAACGAAAGTCAATAGGAAGCATAACGACGACGACGACGACGACGACGACGACGACGACGACGACGACTGTTTCAGTGCAGAGACGAAGAGGAAGTCGGTTGGCGTCAGACTGCTTCTCTTTGTAGGCGCTTGTTAATGCACCAAACGCGGATTCTCTTTGGACAAAGGACTGTGTGTGTGTGTGTGTGTGTGTGTGTGTGTGTGTGTGTGTGTGTGTGTGTGTGTGAGCATGAGAGGAGATGGGAGAAGATCGAGATAAATTGAAGTAACGAAAAATAAAAGTTGATATGATGATGATGGTGATGATGGTGGTGATGATGATGATGATGATAGTGATGATGATGATGATGATGGTGATGATGGTGATGATGATTATGATGGTGATGATGATGAATTATGATGATGATAGGGAAGGAGAAGATAAAGGGAAGAATAGAATATGAATAAACGGTCATTTGACGAATGTTAAGGACCAGTCACTTATTCTGTACTTGTAACTCATTTATTGCTATTTAGCGCTTGACGTTGCAGTTGTTATAAGGCGCAATATTTCTTGGCATAGAATTCCATCCCATATAATACATGCAGTCAACAGTGTTACTTTGCTCTCAGCTTTTAGTCCTGGGAAGCAGATTTTCATTATTAGCATTTATCTGCCGTTAACGTATTCAGTACGAGACTGTTCAATATGCACAAACCTTATGTGATACGTAATTCATAAAGTGGAAACAACTCATGACCGTCAACCTTCAGATATGAAGATGACACATGATGATGATGATGATGAATTCATAAATATTCATACGATGTTCTCGTAACGATAACGCCTATTGGTCAGGCAATTCCTATGCTCTTCTTTCTTTGAGTCCCTTGGTCGTGCAGCTTCCATATAATTGTGACATGATCTATGGTTGCCTATTGGTTAATGGTCGTCTTGTGGTTTGTCAGTCTGTCTGTCCGTCTGTCTGTCTCTCCATGCTACATAGGATGATAGGTCGATAGAAATGACGGGGAAAGGGTCTTTCCCCATCGAATTCATTAGTATATCAAGTGTTCTTGTCATCGTCTTCTTGTCCCTCTGTCTGTGTGCTTGTTCCTCTAGTTGGCCAGCAGAGAAGGGAGATAGATAGACAGACAGACAGATAGATAGATAGATAGATAGATAGATAGATAGATAGATAGATAGATAGATAGATAGATAGATAGAGAGATAGATAGATAGATAGATAGATAGATAGATAGATAGATAGATAGATAGATAGATAGATAGATAGATAGATAGATAGATAGATAGATAGATAGATAGATAGATAGATAGATAGATAGATAGATAGATAGATAGATAGATAGATAGATAGATAGATAGATAGATAGATAGATAGATAGATAGATAGATAGATAGATAGATAGATAGATAGATAGATAGATAGATAGATAGATAGATAGATAGATAGATAGATAGATAGATAGATAGATAGATAGATAGATAGATAGATAGATAGATAGATAGATAGATAGATAGATAGATAGATAGATAGATAGATAGATAGATAGATAGATAGATAGATAGATAGATAGATAGATAGATAGATAGATAGATAGATAGATAGATAGATAGATAGATAGATAGATAGATAGATAGATAGATAGATAGATAGATAGATAGATAGATAGATAGATAGATAGATAGATAGATAGATAGATAGATAGATAGATGATAGATAGATAGATAGATAGACAGACAGACAGACAGACAGACAGATAGATAGATAGATAGATAGATAGATAGATAGAGAGAGAGAGAGAGAGAGAGAGAGAGAGAGAGAGAGAGAGAGAGAGAGAGAGAGAGAGAGAGAGAGAGAGAGAGAGAGAGAGAGAGAGAGAGAGAGAGAGAGAATTGACACACGGTTGTTCTGCGTCTGAGATAATGATGTTGGACACGCAATGCAAAACCGTTATGCCCGACTGTCTGCCTCCCCTCGCTGTGACCGTCTCTATGCTTACGTTCAATATCCGGAAAAGACCGAGGCATAAAGGGCGACATTACACGACATACGGATTTTATTCGGAAATGATCTAACGCCTCGTTTGCGCTTTCAGAAGCCTCGATGCCAACACTTGCGACTTTTATATCAACACTGCAGTCGTCTTTTTGTCAAAATAGAACCCGTATTATTGCATCACTAACGGACGGCCTTTATTCTGCCACATTATAGAATATATTTATGATGTGGAATTATTGCTGGGACATATATTAATTATTAACGTACATGTAAAGTCATCGCTGCAGCACGTATGCAGTAAACTTGACGCCAGATTGTGGTAGATTCTACTAAAATCTCATGATTTCCTGCTATTAATCGCGTAGATCTTACTTGTGTAGAATTTCCCCACTGTTAATATTTTAGCATGCAATTTTTATCTACACATAAGCGCATAGAATAGGCAACTACTACTGTACTGCTTTCCCAAGCGTCATATAAATTTACGAGATCTTACTTACTTACTTACATATCCGGAAATCGCACAAAATGGACAAACATTGGACTTAATTAAATCCAATTTTGTTTCACTGTCAGTTCATGTGTTGCCACTGACGCCGTTTGATATGCAAGCGCTGAAACGTTTCCCAGGATTTAAGTCCTTGAGCAGAACCACCAGGGATATTTTTACACCCCCTAACACCCATAACACCCATAACAAACCCCAATTTGAGACCGACACCCACCCCCCACACCCCCACACCCCAATCTCAGCTATGGGATGACTTTTTTTTGCTTGTCAGACTTTTCAGACTTTTTGGCAGGGGACCTCCAAAATTTACCGACACCCTCACAAATTGATGATCCTAGAAATAACCCTAAGAACCACTCAAATGGGTTTTAGTGAAGTAGTCGACCAGTTAATGCGTCTTAATGCGCTGTCATGAGTAATACCAATTCCAATATTTATTCTTGAAAGCGTTTTTTAAAAAAAAATAAACAGGCAGATAACATCCATTTCTCAAACTAGACTCTTTGTCTTCTTCGGTTGCAATCGGGTTGTCGTTAAAAATTCAGAACTTCATTCGTCAAAAAATCTAACCTGCTAAATAAAATGTAAGCATCTGCCAGGGGCCTAGCCAGGAATTTGATTGGGGCGGGGGTATAATGTGATTTGGGGATATAAATCTTTTAAAACTTTGAAAATCTTAAAAAACACATTAAAATTTTTAAGGTAGTCTGATTTTTTTGGAGGGGGCTATATATACCGATATACACTCCCGTCGCTACGCCCCTGGCATCTGTTCGAATGATAACGCTTACCTATGTTTTCTTTGCGGATTATCTCGTTGTCAGCTGCGACGGAGATGGCCAAGAGAGGTAGCAAAATGAAAGGAGGTTTCATCTAAAAACAGACACCCTTAGCCTATAGGTCATAAAACTTCATGGCAATTAAAGTAACAGATGCCATATACAGGGTCAATAGGTCAGCGTCAGGAATTAATTCTTCAATTGGGATTTAGACATCGGCATTAAAAGCGTTTCTTCGTGCAGTTTTGATCACGTGATATCCGCAAAATTACCAGCAGAAAGCCAGAAAGCAAAAAAGGCAAATAAAATCCAGGAAACTAGAGGCGAATTTAAGGAACGAAGCCTAATAGAAATTACAACTGTCTTTAAGTGTGTGCATATTTTCATATCACGTTTTACAATATATTTGAAGTTTTGAACACAGTCATTGATGCCTTTAAAGCCGGATGCGAACCTATATTTCCAGGGTCGCCGAGAGAGGGCAGGAGGCAAATGCACAGGGACCCAGCGGTCTGCAGGGGACCCGGGCCGATGATGATGTATTATTAATAATAATAACACACAAAAAGGTTAGCACGTTATGTGCACAGGTGCCCGGCGAGTATAAAGGGGGCCCGGGCGCTGAGGCCATCATAAATATCGTGAAAAACAGCGACAAGCAAAAAAGGTAATCACCAATTTTTCTGACTTGTGAGGAGCCCGTCGGCCCTTCTGCACAGGGGCCCGGAATTTCTCTCCGCGGGCCTGTATATTTCGCCCGATTTAATTATTATTATTATTATTATTATTATTATTATTATTATTATTATTATTATTATTATTATTATTATCATCATCATTACTATATTACTATTATAATTATTACTATAAGCCTGAAATCTTGACAATCATGATTGCCCGGCGATTGAATGAACGATGAATAATACCTTATTGCTTCTGAGATCGTCGTCTCTCAAACGAAGCTTCTCTGTCGATTCGCTTGTCTGTCGCTCAGCAGTTCTTAGACGCCGCTGACGTTCTGAACATCAGCTGTATGATTCATTCGCCGCCGCCGACGACGACGACGACGATGAGGCCACCAGACGTTCGGCGTGGGAGAGGGGTAGGGTCGAGACGCCCTCTTCTGCAGCAGCAGCAGCAGCAATCGCGTTCGTTGGATGCGCCCTCGTGCGACCCGCCTCCCACATTCTAAGCCATTAGATCGCTCTGTCTGCAGTTGAGCTGCTGCTGTTGCTGCTGCTGCTGCTGCTGCTGCTGTTGCCCCTGAGGCGCCGGCGAAGAATTAGCGAGGAGTCAGACATTTCGAAGACTCGAATTCTAAGAGAAGGCGACGATGTGCGCTAATGGACACCGGATCTTCCGTCCGATGAACTCTCTTCCCGTGGGAGGGGGGGGGCCTCGACGCTCGCTGCCCTCGACCAACGGTAGACGACGACAGGAGTGGACACTTCAAGCTGAGACTGGTCAAAGATATCGCCTTAGTTTGTCCTCTTTTTTTCCTTTTGCGATATGAATATAACTAGACTTACACTGCTTTCTGACAATACGTTGACATTTTTCATATACAGGTTCATGTTTCCCCAAATACGTTAATATTTTCGCTAGCATCAATTACATAATTACCAATTCCAGTGACGTAACCAAGGTTTCTGAATAGAGGGGCACATCGGCCGTGAATTAGTTCTTCACACGTTCATGCGTTCACATATTCTTTTCAACCGTGCTACCTACACTCTATCCCCCTCAAAAATTTCCCAACGACTTTGCACAAATTCCGCGACTGGTCCCAGCCAGAATAGGGGCTCCCGGCCGCCCACACCCCGTGACTGCGCCACCGATGAATTATTCTTATCAAGAGAAATATGTTTCTTCATAATTGGCGAACTGCGGGCGGCGGATAATTAATTATTGGAATGTCATTCCGTGAGAATGGCAGATTCCATGGTTGTCTCTGCATGTCAGAACATTTCAGAAAAATATGTAAATTTTAACTCGTGCAAAATATGGAAATTCCAAAACAATCCGACTGTAAGAGTACATGCCAGACGATAGAACCATTTATCAGAGCCAATTTCTTTAAAGCTTTTTATGCAGATTGCGGAAATGCATTAAGCGTATATTCTCATTTTTCTCAAAACGTTTTCTGAGATTATGCATGCGCTCTAAACGCAATAGAAATGGCATACGGCAGAGAAAGAAGAAATCGACTGCGAGGAAAGTAATATAGCTAAGGAAGAGGATGGGAGAAGAAAGAGGAACGGAGGAAAAGGAAGAAAAGTCACCCGAAAGTGGAATGGTATTTGTAGCTGTAGGTCCTAAGCTAGTGGAAGCACTTATTTGTCTATCTGTCCTGTTCTGTCTGTCTTTGTCTTTTCTCTTCCTGTCTACCTTTATTTCTCTATCTTACTCTGTCTTGCTGTGTCTGTCGTTCTTTTATCTCAATCTTGCTTGTTGAAATGTGGTTGGACCAAAAGGCACACAGCGCCAAGAAAGCTGAATTAATACGAAGCAACCTCATGACAGGGTGAAAGGAGTCGAAATATCTGAGAGGTCATCATAGGAATCGATTTCTGGAGCAACGGAAGAAAACAATATCTTTATATCTCAGCGTTCTCCTTAGAAAGAGTGAATGACATGCCTCCAAAATCTCAGAAACAAAGGAGCGACAGTCAGATTGAAAAGTCGCCTGTCACGTGATCAAATTAATAGGATCCGATCAGAAGACTCCGGATATAACTCCTCAGAGCTTCGAGCACTGACTTTGTTGAAGCCTGTTGATGACAGCTCTTAAGACGGGATTTCAAAGGAAATACACAATGCTACGCGTTGTAGCGCAACATAAGACGAACGAATCGACATCTCATTGTTGTGCCTTCTGTCGGCGGAGGAACTCTCGCTGTGGGGGGGGGGGGGCTTCAAAGATTCGCTCCCCGCCGTCCGTCGCTTTATTATAGACAGTCAATTCGGAGACGAGAGTAATTTAGAAATTGCAACCTTCTAACGACTATCACTGCAATTAGCTGATGAAATAGACAGGAAATAGGCATTGACTCGGGGCAAATATACGCTCTCATTACGTTAATTAGTTGTCTGCGATCAGAATTGCGCAACTACAATAGTTTACATTCCCTTTATGAGTGTTAAGCATCAAGGTTTAAGTATGCTTTGGTCATCACATGGTTACAGAATATAGACACTCTAAACCTTGTTATAATTATTTATTACATAAGATAATGAATCATTAATTAATTTGAATTGAAATCGCAATACCCTATGTTGCAAAATATTGCTTAGAAACTCAGAAAATTATTAGAGTAATAATTATAAAATGTTGAAATTTGATCAAGTCAATGTCGTCGAGTTTGTCTGACTAAATATCCATTCTAAGTGATTAGTTAAACTTTTAGCTATTATTATTATTATTATTATTATTATTATTATTATTATTATTATTATTATTATTATTATTATTATTATTATTATTATTATTATTATTATTATTATTTCATGTATTATTATTAAAAGTTAAGATTCGTGTGGTAATTTATCCGGTAGCGGACTGCGTGAACACATTACATTGTTAGTTATCATTTTGCTTATCTCATGTTCTTCGCACAGAAATCTTGGATGTATGTTAGCTAATCCAGGACTTTTGCTGTGGCTTTTGGATTGCAATCAAGCCTACACTTGACCACAGAACATAATGGCTGGATTAGAATAAAATGCTCTACAGGAATGTGTGACGAAAAAGGAAAATGATCAAGCAAATAAAGGAGTACTGCAGTGAGAACATTAGAATACGTCATCTCAGATAACATTTTGCAGTAGAAAGAGGATTCTAGCGACGCGACGCGCCACGCCACCTAGCGAATGGCAAGTGAATCGAAGGTTTCAAATGCGAACATTATCCTGGGGAATAAACAGTAAGTTCCTAATACCAAATCTATTCAACGCAATGTTAAATAGCAATGTTTTATTACTGCATTTACAGTGCGTGCTTTGTTGCTTATCCGGATATGTTCAGCTGATTGTATTAATTCAGATAGCCTACCAAAGATTTCGTGCGTATTAAGCAGGGCTATCTAGACGTCAGTTCCTCAGGCTTTCAAAATATTAGCGGGGGCATCGGGCTTTTTTCAGACCTGAATTTTTGACCCAGAGTGGGGAGGATCGATCGTTAAAGGATTAAAATTTTTCATGCCAGTGATGGCGTTTTCCTCGACCAATGTTGTGGAATGCAACCTTCCAGTCGTCGGGGGGAAAAGACTTCTAGAGACAGACCTCGGCAATGGCATAGCCAGCCAAGGGGTTGAGGTTAAAACCCCCCGTTGGTTAGCCGATCCCAACAAAATTTATTGCGTATTTTTATTCTGTGGGTGGAGGGGCGCCAAAATCGGGTTTAAGGTAGCCAAAAAGAAATAAGAATCAAAGAAAAATATCAATGTAGTTGTACGCGCTCATATAGCTAGACTATATAACTAACTTAATCAAGGAAAATAATAGGCGACGACCATTTCTTGCTTGTAAGATTTTTATCGAAGTTGGGAATGGTCATAGCCCCCCCTTCGAGAGATCCTGGCTGCGCCACTGGGTCTCGGTGCCGTCAGATGAACCCCTTCATCATCAACGTCTATTTAGGCGTAACATAATTTTAGGCTTTAACATCCTCGACGACTCAAAGCGATTTAAAAATAACTGTTACGTCTGTTTTCAAGTAAATGCACGTTGACGATTTCGCCACAAACAACATTGATCACACGAGGATGACATGTCATAGGATCATGCAGGCCCCTTCAGAGGCTGAAGGAGGCCCGGGCCAGTGGGAATTTTGAGGCCTCTCCTAGCCTTCCCAAAAATTGAAATATTGCCAAGCAAAAAAAATGTAATCACCAATTTTGAGGACCGCAGGGCACTAGCGTCATTTCACACTTTTCTTGGGGGCGAGATAATTTTTGGCACTTTTCGGCAAACTTTGGGAAATTTTTGGCAATTTTGGGAAATTTTTGGCAATCTTTGGCAAAATTTTGAGCACTTCTTGGGCCAATTTTGGCAAATTGTTGGCAATTTTTGAGATATTTTGCACATATCACATTTATTTATTTATTTATTTAGTACAACATACATTATTTTTTCATTTCCTTTTTCATTTCCTCCCCCCCCCCAATGACGCCCCTGCCGCAGGGTACCTTTCTAGCTTTCCCAGAGTCCCAAAATTGTCGATTAGGGTGCTCCAAAAAAATAAAAGTCAAAAAAGTTTCGCTCCCCGGCGTTTTTCCCATTATTTTGAAGACTATCAAACAGAATAACAAAATATTTTGTGTTTATAATGTGGTTAAGCCTTGCCACCAGGCAAATTAAAAGTTGGAAAATGTAAAAATTTTGCCATTATCCGAATCATAATTGTAACCAATTGTGAATATTATATAACAGGTCTAAAATAGATAATGAGTGTCTACAGTTTGTAGAATAAAATTGCTTACACCCACAATGAACAACAGACAGCACAATAGTAAGCTAGCATCAGTTCAGAGCATCACGCAAAGTGCTCTTCTTGAAATTTGATGTTTCACGTCTGTGATTTTCTACAGTCTGCAACAAGTATTGTTTGTTTTGCCCTTTGCAATTATTGTTCCAGCAAAGTTTGTGATCAGCTTGACTACCCTCTCAGCCATATCATTAACGACCTTGCAATTTGTGAACAAACATGGCAGCTTCATTATGCGCTGCATCAGTCACCCATTGGTTCGGCGGAAAGTGCATCCAACTGCTGTCTAAATGCAAAAGCCTGAAAAGCAGCCAAGATTTAGTGCCAATCAAAGTTAGTGAAGAGGTTGACAATTGTGGACAAATTGGGATGACTTCGAAGACATTGGGAATTATCGTCTTCTTCATGTCTCAGGAATTGACGAATAGCTCGCTTCTTGTTGGAATCTGACAAAAGCGTTGAGAAAAGCACAAACAGTGCGATCTCTTCAGTGAGGTACCACAAATGCCTGTTAAGCGCTGTTATAGCAGCCTGTGCCACTTCTGGATCATATCTTTTATGCCACATAAGATCATTCAATAACTGAAAATCATTTACTGATGCATCTGCAGCTGAACGTGCTGACAACCAAGCTATCACATAGAAAAGTGCATCAAACAGGCAAACGCGACGCAACTTGTCCATTTTATCTTGGCTGTAATTCAGCTGTTCACCGAATGCATGCATCTTAACACTGTATAGGATGGTTGCCATCCACCGGGTATGATGAAATGCTCCAGACTTTAGCCAGTGCACACCACGAGGTGGTTCTTTTCCCAGAACTATCAGCATCAGCTCGGCACTTTCCCGATAGTCAATACGAGGCATAGCATCTTCCGAGGCATCGCCAGAATCCTCCGGCAAAGACAGCTCCTCACGAAAAAAGGCAATAACTGCCGGTACTTCTTGCTGACGTTTCTGTCTACGATAGCGAATGTCAAGCGTTTTTAATGTAAATCGTTGAGCAAGTACGCCCCAGGATTGTTGAAAATCCTTATATTCAAGTGTATATGGGTTGGATGTTTCACCGAATAATTCCTGCCAAACTTCTCACAACATTCTTTCCATTACATTGTGTCGACAAGCAAAGTAGAATAATTTTCTACCTAGTAATGTCTCCAGCTTTACACAGGCTCCACAATAATTATTGTGCTTTCACCCCTCCAGGCGTGCATCACATCCTGGGCAACAGTTGCCTGGGTTGCTCCAGTGCCATCAGATATGACCGGAACATCAAACAGTTTACCTTCCCTTCTCTGGGAGCTGGCAGTCCTGCTATGAGACGGCTAGTCTCTCACTGTCTCCTGGCACAATTTTCCATCCCATTGTTGACTTCGGTGCAGTAAACGATGTTTTTACAAGAAGAGCCGCTTCTGTTCGAATTGCCTTACCTGCTCTTCTGGTACTTGACTTTGATAGTGTTTCTCTTCTTTCCTTTCTTGATGTGCCATGTATTGCTACGTTGGCGACCATGGATTTCCAGTTTTCCACTCTTCTCTGTTTCTGGTTTTCCTTATCAGTTCGAAGTTGTCTTTAGCTCTTGTTGCTTCTCTTATAGGCTGTCTGTATACTTTAGTCTTTGTCTCCCTCTTGCTATTTCTCCTCTACTTTTCCTGGTATGACTAGATTTTGACAGTGTCACAGTTTTAACATCAGCTCCATCCTCGGAGATAAATGCAGCCATCAATGTCGTTCTCTGGCCAACTTACAAATTTTAATTTATTGGCCATCATCGATATTTCTGCATTCCTGAATAGCTTTTGAAAGCCCCAGGTGTTAATAATTCACGCTTGTCACATTCTTCTCTTTACATGACATGCAAACTCGTGTTCTTGTAAAAAATTAAGGTAGGACATTAAATTTTCTAATATTGATTTTTTTGCGTCTGTTTAAATGTATTGTCACATCTTTGGCATGCTGGTGGCAAGGCTTACACAATTTAAATTTACCCAAAAACTTGCATACTTTACTCGGAGGATGATGCAAAAATTTTACAAGAAGATCTAAGGAAATTGTTTCAGTGGTCTGTGGACTGGCAGATGCTTTTCAATATTGATAAATGTTCTGTAATGCATGTTGGGAAGTCTAATAATGGTAATGAATATTCTTTAGGGGGGAAGGTTCTAACCACAACAGAAAAAGAAAGAGACTTGGGGATAATCACCCATAGAAGTATGAATCCATCTCACCAATGCATGGAGGCAGCAAAAAAGGGAAACCAAATGTTGGGAATGGTGAAAAGGACAATTGTGAGTCGTGACAAAGAGATAATCATTAAACTTTATAAGTCATTAGTAAGGCCTCATCTAGAATACTGTGTTCAGGCTTGAATCCATTCTTGAAAAAGATATAGAACTTTTAGAAAAAGTGCAAAGACGAGCAACGAAGATGGTCAATGGGTGCCATAATTTAAGCTACGAAAAAGACTTCAATATTGTGGACTGACAACATTAGAAAGGAGAAGAGAAAGAGGGGATTTGATAGAAACATACAAAATAATGACTGGGAAAGTAGATGTGCCATATGATCGATTCTTTACATTGGCACACTATAGCAGCACAAGAGGCCACAAGTGCAAAATGTTTAAGCAGAGGGTTGGTCCAAGAAAGAAAAACTTTTTTAGTGCAAGGGTTGTGGATAAATGGAACAGTTTGGACGAGGTGGGAGTGACAGTTGAAACAGTGAACGGATTCAAAGGCTATCTAGATAAACTAGGTTATTGAATGCAGATGGTTACATCAGTGGTTTTCACACAGGCTTACTTAGCCTCCTAAACCACTTAAAATCACATTATTATTATTATTATTTATTTACATGCATCAATGAATGGGAAAAAGGGCAGGGAGCTGATTTTTGAGGAAAAAAACTTTTGACCATTGACCTATGGAGCACCCTATTGTCGATAAGCAAATAAAGGTCATCACCAAATTTTGAGGCCCCTTCTAGTAGTAGCTATCTAACTTTCTAGCTCTCCCAAAATTCTACACAAGTAAAAAAGAGAGGCCCCCAACAGATGGAGGCCTGGGCCAAATGGCCCTACTGGACCCCCTCTGATAGGGCCTGGGATCATGATGTAGGCCTACCTAAGGTTACTAATTACATGTTGTACAGTGTAAGTCTATTTAGGAGACGGGTTAATTTTGCATGGGTGCGGTTGTCTTGGGCCTTTGCTTTATGCGACCTCGCTTCATTTCAGTAAAATTAAAGCAAGACGAATCATGACTTTTTCTGAATCATGAGAGTTTGATCACGGGCTGACTCAGCGGTGAATCTCATTGGATATTCACCAGAGGGCGAAGTGATGCATTGCTATTAAGTTGTTCGTATTGTGATGAAAGATTTTCTGAATGATTTGACGAAGTTCACGGCGTATGTCGAAAACCTGTTTCAGAAATTGTGCCTTACAATGATTCGCCCCCGTTCCACTACAGTAAAATGCAGAATGAATGACCCAAAGCGCATTTGTAAGACTGCTGTTGATTAGTCTTTCAACTGATGGTAGGCCTAGGGGCCGATTGAAGTAAAAGCGATCTATTGATTCAAATTATTTAGACTTGGGTCCATTTGACCCAATATTTTGCTCATTATGCTGTACGTTAAGTCATTCGAGGACTCTTAATTTCTGAAAAATTATTTGCATTACACAAATATAGTTTTGATCTCATCGCTTGCCATAAAGTGGCATCTGTCATGCCAAAAATACCTTATTTTTCGCCGTTGTAGGCTCCTAAACACCTCCATTCTTCTGGCTACTGCATCCAAATCAAGCAATGTTTTATACAGGCCTTTTAGGAGGATATACCCCCTCCCAAAAAAAACACCTCAAAATCCCCCCCCCCAAAAAAAAATCCCAGCACTTACACAAATTTTGCATTGAACTGTGTCTTTTCCCCTCCAGCCAAGTCGATTCCCCTCCCGAAAGCCTCAATTTCCCCCTCCCAAAGGCCTGGAGTCTGGATAAAACACTGCAAATCAAGGATACCTGCTCGGGCGCACCTCGTGACGTCCACAGTACCGGAAACCGGCAAATGCTTTGGAAAAGTGCATACTGATACGCACTCAAGATACGACTGTTTGTCGCTCACGATAGTAGTCGAAAGATGCTAAATCGTGAATATTGCCTTGCAGATCTCTCCCCACCCCATCCCATGGACTGCCTGTTTTATTTCACTCACACGAGGGTCGTGCATACGGCGTTGTCACCAGGTGTAGCGGTTTCGAATTTCAATATATCGAGTTTATATGAGCCTTAGATTTGTTTAGAACGCTTATATTCAAATGCGAATCATCGGCCGTCTTCGCAAGAGATTGTTCTATCGATTGTTGACGGCGAAAGAGGCCAACCGTACGCCGTCCAGACAGCCACACACACACACACACACACACACACATACTGTACTGTACATTGCGCCAGCGTTTTTATTGATTGAATCTGAGGCTACCGTTACTACGATTGTGGGGATTGCATTTTTTTCTTTCGATGCGATGAAGTACTACTATGTGTGGCTCGGTTGACGCCACTGCCACCTCACCCCACTTCAGCCGAAAGAGATTTGGCTATTTCGTTCGAAGAAATCCCTTCATCTTATCAGCGAAATCTCTCCGTGCTCGGGCGTTCGAACAGATTCGACGCTCCGTTCGTGTGTGTGTGTGTGTGTGTGTGTGTGCGACCTCTTTCGAGTGGACCCTTGTCTGTCTCTGTAACCCGAAGGAGGCTCGAAACTAGAGCGCAAGAGTTTATTTCTATAGTTCCAGTTTTCTGTATAACTATTGATCGGATTCGGTGGAAGAAAACCTCAACTCCAGCCGAGGAAGAAACGAATTCGACATTTTGCGAGCATCTCTCGGAAAGAAACGCGCGCCATTCCGTCACAGGTCCGGACTCTGTCCTCACGCGCTAAAGAGAGGATCCTTCTCTTGGTATCGATCTTAGGATCTTAGATGGCTGGAAATTGATGAAATAAATACCAATGAACGCCCTTAAATTGACAATGAAGCAATAAACGCAAACAACGTAAGAAACTCCGACGACTCGAAGCGTCGCCATGTCATCCTATACGCATGCAAGATGTGTCTACTGTATGCTGTCAATGAGTGTTGAAAAATAAAGAAACTTACGCTTCAGTTTATACATGTACTAGACAGGAAAGAAACCTATCGGAAATACTGTTCGTATTCTCTGAAATACATACACATGCATAGCCATAATAGGCAGCTATAGGCAGAGAAGCAACCTTTATCTTATTTTATTATAGTTTATTTTCTATTACAAGCCTTTGAGAACAAAGATATCTTCATCGAACGTTGAAATTGAGTCACTGATATGAAATATTACACAATAAAGCATAAAGCATCATGCAGCTCAATGCTATCGTATCCTCTGAAATACATACATACACATAATTATAATCATACATATACAAATTGTGATACGCAAAACCGTCGGAGCAGTTAACAGTGCGAGGGATTTCTTTACTGTGCTTACTTGTGAGATTATTTAGGTAGGGACACCAGCTTAAACAAAAGTGGCTAAGCCTAATTTGAAGAATTTCGACAGTCACAAAATACTTAGAATTAAGAAAAGATACGTGCTATCTATTAACAGCTGTAATTTTGACAATGTAATAAATTCTTTATCTTGTTTATTTTTCAACAATAAACTAAACTAAAACAAGATA
Source organism: Metaphire vulgaris (assembly GCA_018105865.1). Classification (NCBI taxonomy): domain Eukaryota; kingdom Metazoa; phylum Annelida; class Clitellata; order Crassiclitellata; family Megascolecidae; genus Metaphire; species Metaphire vulgaris. The sequence continues at coordinate 14,464,141 of CM030832.1, forward strand.
AAGAATATTATTTATTACATTGTCAAAATTACAGCTGTTAATAGATAACACATATCTTTTCTTAATTTTAAGTATTTTGTGACTGTCGAAATTCTTCAAATTAGGCTAAGCGACTTTTGGCTTTTAGGCCAGGAATTTGATTTGGGAGGTATAATGTGATTTGGGATATAAATTTTAAAACGTTTAAAATCTTTAAAACACATTAAAAACTTTAACGTAACCTGATTTTTGGGGTGGGAGATGGGGGGGGGTGGGTTTACTATATATATATATATATATATATATATGTATACCGATATACCGCCGCCCCCATCGCTACGCCCCTGATCAAGCGATGGGGGGAGGCACTTAGTGCGTACCAGGTCCCGTGGCACGCGCTTATCATCGAGGTTTTCGGTCGACAGGAGCCGATTTGCGAATGCATCTTGCCTGGTAATAATATAATTAATAACTGCATTTAGTTTGACCTTAATTAGATCTTCAGTCGCCGACGACGACGCCTCACCGCCGTGTCGCCGGTCGTAGCCACTTTCCTCCGCCAGCTCAGAGGCTGAGGTCGACTACTGACTGCGAGCGGGCGGACCGGCCGGCGGAGGCGCCGTGTAAAATACTTTCTGAATCCGATCGCAATTGGGCTTTGGACTCCATCGATGGCGGATTCATGCAGCGCCCACCTTCCCCCCCGACAATTTACTGAAGCTATAGTTAGCCTCTGTGGCTATGCGTTCGGGGCGGGAAGAGGGGGCTGCGAGAAGGCGACCGGCCCAATTCCTTTGCACGACGATGATTTGGCGCCAGTATATGAAGAACCGTAAAACACCGAAAGTGGCACTTATCTGGTGCTTTTCAAAAAGCGATGCGGGAAATCAGGCGAGATTTAAGGATTTCGACCTACTTAACTAGACCGCAATAAGCCGAAGCGAAAATTGCCTTTATACCGAAGGTTCTTTATCACTCTTTTGCTGCGGTCTGCAGTTCATTCCTCTGACATATTAAGCAGCTAAGCGTGTTTATGGGCCAAGCGCCACCAAAAACACTGAGATTCGCATCCGCTTGCAGCTGACGCGAGAAGAGGAGCTATATAATTACTACCGTTACATGACAACTGCTCATCGGCTCCTGTGATGATTCGAAAAAGTTCTGCATCTTTATTAGAAAACGACAACTCCATATAAGCTCAGTCCGGATTAAGTCCATTATCTAAGGGTGGCGATCCGTCTCTATTTACGGCCGTTATCAACCTGTGCGCAGCTTGCGTTGAATCAGTACCTTGGTATGAGATCACAGGCCTGGTGGGTGGGGGGGTGGCGTCTCCCATACATTCTGTGCAGAAGTTCTTTATAATGCAACAGCACATCGAAAGGTAATAAATTGTCTTGCGGCGCGTGCTCTGTATAGTACCTGCGATGTCTTTGCACTCATCTTTAAATTAAGTGCTTCTTGGCGGCGTTTCGTTGGCTTCGTTTTCATTACGTCGGCCCATCCATTCTCCTTCTGTCACGCCAGCGCATTCAATAGAATACGTGCAAAAAAGGGCACAGAGAGGAGATATTTCTTTGCGGGGGGCGGAGGCTCTCTTGGGAACATTTTTGAAATGTTTAGGAAATCTTTGTGGCGTTCCCTTTGTCTATACGGAGAAGTTTCTTATCTTTCCCGAAATTATCTTCTCTTGCAAAATCACCAGAGCATTTGCGCGGTTATATTAATTATCTGGGATGTTAGCAAGGACTCTCAACCACGAAGTACACGGACTTTGAATTGGTCCTTAAGGACTCCCTAAGAGCAAGGGCCAGGATAAGGATTAGCGTCATTGGTTATTGTTAGGTAAAGGTCGGTCCCGTACTCAAGTCCGAGCGTTGGGTTCCGGCGCGTAGCAGCCATATGGACAAACTGGCCAAATGCCAAGGGCCCCTGACCTGCAAATGGCCCCCGACCCGAACCAAAAAATTTTGTCTTCACAAAGTTGTAAAGTTATCAGATCGAAAGACCGACAAGCCAAGAAAAGGTCGTCAACATTTTCGCAAACTTGTCAGGTCGTCTCTGGAAAGAGCCCCCTGCCCGTTTTTCGCCAAGGGCGCCCGAGCATATATTGCTACGCTACTGTCCGGCGCTTATCTCCGGCCAGGGCCATCAGCGACGTATAGGTGGTATAATCCATTAATCTGGGGTAGGTTGCCATTACCTTCTCCAGACCCACGTTTTACCTCGCAGCTTAACGCTGCTCCTCACAGTTTACCGCCGCTCTTTAGCGAGTAAGGCTGAGTCGACCTTAGGGCTCCTGCGGGCGGGAGTTGAACCCGCGACCTTCTGCTCCATCGTCCAGCGTTGTTACCACTCTTCTAACTTCCCTAACTAATTATATTATTGGTGGTTATGAAGCTGTGATGAAAATGTGACGAATGCTCTGATACCAACTAAGACAATCAACCTATAGATATTGCCATATATGGGCATGTCGCCGCTTTGCTTTCTTGTATCGATTTGACAAATTTTAGATACGTTCAAACTCTTTGGGTATTATTGGCTGTCGTTTAATCTCTTGGCACCGATCGACTGACACACCAACAAGGTGGATTGTGCTGGAAATGCTAATGGTATTCCTCAACCTAACAAACATCGTTCCAAGTATGTAAGAATTATATGCAAAGAACAGTATACATGTTTGTGAATAGTGAATTTTTAAGGAAATCGTCAAAAAACTTACTATGCAAAGCAACGGAAATAAAATTGTCTTCACTTGCAAATGCACTCCACGCCACAACATATGATCCGAAGCTCTAGATATGACTTACGCATGCATGAATGCGTTATGTATGTATATATATATACTATCTGCATGTATATATGTATATATATACAGTATGTGCGATTGTATACAACAACAACAACAACAACAACAACTACTACTACTACTACTACTACTACTACTACTATAGTAGTATACTACTACTACTACTACTACTACTACTACTACTATAGTATAGTAGTAGTAGTAGTATACTATAGTAGTAGTATACTACTATAGTATATTATAGTATACTACTACTACTACTACTACTACTACTACTACTACTACTACTACTACTACTACTACTACTACTACTACTACTACTATGCTTACTACCACTACTATACTATTGTTATTATTATTACTATTTACTACTACTACTACTACTACTACTACTACTACTACTACTACTACTACTACTACTACTACTACTACTAATAATAATAATAATAATAATAATAATAATAAGGTTTAAATTAGTTCAGTATGCTGTGTCCTGTGTAAAACCACTATCGATTGTTTGAATTTGAGACTATACTATGCGTGCTAGTATAGGCCTATGCACAGTGTATGTTTGTATGTATGTGCGTGCGTGTATGCGTGTGTATGTATGTATATATGCGTGTATGCGTGATTATGTGTGCGTGTCGGAGTGCCAATGATCTGTTTAAAGAGTGACAGTGTAGGAAAATGATTGAATGATTGCGCATTCAAGATGTCAGTTTGCATTCAAGGAACAAAAAATCCTAATCGAATTCTCCATAACCAATCGAGTTAAGAAATCGTCGAGAAAAGGAAGCGTCGAGACCGACTTAATGCAATCTACAACCTGCTCCTCCGTCTGGCAACCGCCGGCCCCGATGACGTCATCCGCCGCCGCCGATGACCACGACGCACAGCGGTCTGTCTGACGTCACAACGACGACGACAACGATCGATCGAGTGACGTAATGCCCGGAAGGTGGCGGTTGAATCGATACGCTCTCCCTTGGACGGGCTCGACAGCGGAGGAGTGGCGGTTCAGGAAGCTGGCAATAAATTGTCGAAGGTTGGCGGCGGAGAAGGAAGAGGAGGAGGAGGAGGAGGAGGAGGAGGAGGAAGAAGAGGAGGAGGAACTGGGCAACAGAGGAACCGGCGGCCGGGGAGAGATCAGAAAGCGGAGTCGTCGTCGTCGTCGTCGTCTAACCGAATGCCAGTAGTGGAATTCCGGATGGCTGACAAATCGATGGATCTTCTGAGACTGCGCAAGGGAAGTCGGCGTCGTATCTGGCGGGACAACGCCTTCGTCATTCGTCATTCCCCTTTCATTCCGTGGAGGATGAGAAGTGAAACGGATTGGGAACACGGAGTGATCCTCCTCCTCCCTCCTCCTCCTCCTCCTCTGATATCGCCGCCTTTCGTTTAATTAGCAATCCGGATTAAACGTCTAATAATATTATCTGTCGCCGTTTCGGCGCTAACCATGGTCAAGAATCAATGAAATAGATGAACGCATTGTGTCGGAAGAAGATTCGTAAAATCCTTCTGCGATGAAACCTTTGATCAAACTCTTATCTACCAGCTACAAATACCCGCATTTATTTCCGGTATTAGGCAGCTTTAATTTGCTGAATAATATAGCTGTGATCTAATTTATATCTTGGATCAACTACAGAAGCCAATTTTGCAATCAAATATATAACTTTCTGAATTAAACGTTCTGCTATATTGAAACTTTTTCCTCGAAATTCAGATGTTATTTCAGCCAATGTTAATTCAGCAGTTAACACGTAATAGGAAATTTCAATATGTGCATTGGCCTATGCATTATAATCAGATGATGGATTGCAGAAAATGGTAAATGACTCACAGAAAACAGTGCAAAGATAGCATTTCTTTACAAGACGAACAAAATCTGCCTCCTTAGCATTCATCTTCAATATTCTTGATTTTTATCTAGTTTCCGGCTTTTGGAAATGACTACTGCTGCAATAGGCAACATTGTTCGCTTATATACTATTATAGCCGTAATAAGCCAATTTCTAGTTCCTCTTCATTGCACAATTGGCATTCAGAGTAAGTTATCATTTCCGATCGTCATTGATGCATTTTCTGAACTGTTGGCATTGGAATTTTTTTGCGTATTTTGTAAACTTTACTGGAATTTGTTGCGCTTTCAATGTATCTGCATGATTTCGGACATCACAAATGTAGCTCGCATTGCACTGTCGTTATTCGACATTCCGCGCATTTGTATTGATTTTAATAATTTGGTATGCACAATACGTCCACGTTCTGTCCCAGCAGACCGTATACAGTACTTTAAATTTTCAAATAGCCTGGTTCAATAACTGGTGGAACTCTCTTCAGCCTGAAGCACTCTGTTTCTTTCACTCTTCGGACATAAGACATTTTGTTTTGGCGATCTAGTAATCAATTACTCGTGGTCCATAGTTCGCCTAATTAAACCACTCAGTATTTCCAATTGTTCCCTACGACTGCTATTCTATCCACGCTCGATAAATATTTAGCCTATGACTCGTTGGGTTTACAAGAAACAGAGCTAATAGAAAATGTTTACAATTACCTATATAAACTTTGTCTGTAAGTCGATATACTTTATACACATATGAAGCTGCATGAGTAACATACGACAGTTTATGACGCGCAGATTTTAAACCAAGCGCCGCTGTCATTTCGTCTTTGTCACTATTTTCACGAGGATCCATCATTATATGATGACATGCACCTCTGAGTAGAAATAAAGAGGCGCTACATAAGTCCCTCATTACAATACATTGATTACATATCCATTTGGGTCAATTTATCCATTCAGCTGTATTTCATAATTTACAGGGTGGTCGTGGAGAAGGCGCGAGTGGAGGGGCAATTTTCATGGGCCTCAGGAACGCGTAGGGCCCACGCAGCCCCTGCTTGAGAAATGCTGATGCAAAATGTTCCATATTTAGCCTAAAGCGAGTTCCAGAGTCCTCCGCCGTTGACGCCCGTTGTTTTTTTGACGGACGCGTCTATAAATAAACCCACAACAGACAGACAGGACCCCCACCGTGTCACGGCTCTCGACAGGGTCGACGGTAGCAACGCTAAGCTGCGAGGGTAAAACGCAGGTCTAGAGAAAGTAGTGGCAACCTACTCTAAATTAATGGCGTAAGCCGCCTTCTTTGTTGCTTGCCTATTACCGGAGATCAGCGCTGGAAACCCTACGCTCGTTCGAGTACGGGACTACCTTTACTGTGCCTTTACAACAGACAGCCTCCCCTACCCCCCCCCACCGTGCCACGGCTCTCGACAGGCCCGATGGACCCACAACCACGAGCCTCTATGCTCCGGAAACGAAGTTTCGCCCCCACCCGGTTGCATACACTACAGCGCCGTCTTTGACCAAGGAATATATGTCAGTCACTCTGCGGATTCCCTGGATATATTCTCGGCATGTCTCGAAACCCATTTGCAGCAATCCACGGCAACCGGCAGCGAGTTACTTTCGGAAGAGACGTTTTCTAATTATTGTCTTCAATACTAATTACATCTTCCTTCCAAAAAGTCGTTCACTTCGATGGTAAAGTTAGTTTCCACTATGGCCTCGCCATGTCCCTAGGAAGGTTTCAGCATCACAAAACAGCGACTGAATGAACTGAACCTTAAAATGTCGACACAACAAATTATGCTATTAATTTTCTTGTTAGATCTAACTAAAAGTTGTGAAACTGCTATACGGATCTTTTTATCTTAGCAGTCTTCTGGAAATCTGGAGTTACGCTGGTACTCGCCTTCTCCTCCTCCTCCTCCTCCTTCTTCTTCTTCTTCTTCTTCTTCTTCTTCCTCCTCCTCCTCCTCCGCCTCTTCATGCGTTATGTATTGATGCGTCAGCGAACAATGGATTTTCACTCTGCTCTGTTTCTGGCTGTTCTTATCAATGTTCAATGTTGCCTTCCTTTCTTATTAGGCCTATGTGTCCACAAAATTTGAACCTGTTGCTTGTTTAAAAATCAATTTTCTTCTGGGACAAAATATGATAGAACTTCGTCATTGGTATTTTTCTGTCCATTGAATTTTTGCATGCGTCTGAGAAATCACATCTCTGCATCTTCAAGTTCTGGACATAGCTTCAAATACTTCGTTAATCTTCGGTGCATTCGATCTGCACTCTGTCCTCTCCTCTGTGTCATGAAGAAATGAAGAAAGTGCCGAGCGTTTGGTACAGTAACACTGTGTGGCGTTCATTCGGAAGAAGTAATGGAGACGCTTCTGTGACTCGAAAACGAATCACAAAATTAATGCACACAACAGACACATTTCTAAATTGCGAATGATTTTATTTCTTTCATTAATTCGACATTTCCTGCAACGTAAACAGTCATTTGGACGCCTCTTTCGAATCGAAATTGATTCTAGAGACAAGTGTCGGATTTACAACAAATGAAACCCTCTGCCAGTTGACTTATAAGGCTCCTTATTTTGGCCCTGAAGGAGGTAGATCCGGTAGGTCTAAACAGGCAGCAGACATGCTTACTCAGGAAACTTAGGAGTAAAATAAATAAAATAAAATAAAATAAAATAATAATAAAATAATAATAAAAATTAATTTTAAAAAATAAATAAAATAAAATAAAATAATAATAAAATCAATTTAAAAAATAAAGTAAAATATGACGTGTTACCTGATCAATCAGGACCATTAATTTTACAATATTTTATCAATTTGCTTGTTAAAGAAATTCAATGTTTACACAAAATAGAATGGAGACCCTGGCTAAGGGAACCCTGTGCCAGAGCCAGTGGCGTAGCCAGGATTTTTCCGAAGGGGGATTATGCTTCCATGATTCTTCCAACTTCGTTATGATCATGAATGATTCCCATGATTTCCCTGACAAGCAAAAAAGGTCGTCAACTGTTATTTGCTTCGTTAAGGGAATTATATGTATAGGTATATGAGCGCTTACGACTACACTCCATAGGCTCATCCCCCGTACGGAGAACCGAAGGGTTAGCGCCTTCAGTTTTACATAGCAACGGCTGAATGAGGGCGGTTGTCAGCCTTTCCCTCGCCGCCTTTCCTTCCACCGAGTTAACACCCGATGCACCCATTCACAGCTGAGTCGACTGGGGGCGCTTGGGACAGAAACAACTGAAAAGTCTCTGCCGCGGCCGGGAGTTGAACCACGGACCTCAAGATTGGCAGACCAGTGCGCTAACCACTGCTCCACCGCTCACTCACTACACTGATACTGATACACAAATACGCAATACAAATTTTTGATCGCACAGCCAATGGGGTTTTAATCGCCAACCCCCCACCCCCATCCCCTTTGGCTACCCTACCTTGGCTCTGCTAGGGGCCTATATATCGTATATATTGGACGCCAGGTTGAAATTTGTTCGACCACATTAGCCCGCCCATCTATTAGGCATTCAATTTGACCGACGACGGCGGCGACGGCGGCGGCGGCGGCGACGGCGACGGCGTCTCCTCATCGCTGCCTTTTGTTCGGCCTTGAGACGCCGCCCTCCTTTGGCTTCGAAGAACGATTCTTTAATGGACGGAATTAGCCACAGCCGTTCAATTACTTCGGATTAGTTGAGCCGAGAGAGGGAGAGAGAGAGAGAGAGAGAGAGAGAGAGAGAGAGAGAGAGAGAGAAGGAGATTAGATTGCCTCTTCGACGTCGGTGGCCGGCGGTCGTCTGCCATTAACGCCTACGGCAGACTCTCGAGCCTTCGCTCCGTGTCCTAGAATCTCCAGATCATCAGCAGTATGTTGATTAGGAGATATATTCTAAGACAGTAAGGCTACGGTGATAAACGACGACGACGACGATGACGACGACGATGATAATTAAGACAACGACACGCTTAATTAGAATATGAAATTTATGGCATCTTATATAATATCAGTTTAAAAATCGTCAAAAAGTCTCAGATTCTATTTAGATCTGCGTGGATGTAGAGCGCGCTCCGGCCGCACGCAGCGGGTACGCACTGTACGGAAGAGAAGGAGAAGAGGAGGAGGAGGAGGAGGAGGAGGAAGATGAGTAGGAAAGGGAGGAGGAGGAATTTATTACGACCCTTCCCCCCCCCCAGTGTTACGTGGCGTCGAAGCTCGGAACTAATCACGAAACTAAGACGACGTCATTGGCCGATCACTCCTCAGCAATTAATTAGAAGTTTAATTACAGCAAACGAGGACGACGTCACGTTGCTGCTGCTGCTGCTGCTGCTGCTGCTGCTGCTGCAAGTCATCGCGTCTGCCTCTCTCGATCGACGTGCGTTTCCATGGCAATGATGCTGTGGCGGCGGCTGAAGAGGAAATCGGGGTTCCTTCCTCCCTTCGTTTTCCCCTCTGCGTCTGCTTCGCTTATGGGTGCGCGGCGCCGCGTTTTCGTCTCCAAAACTACTTTGAAAAAACTTACGACTTTCCAGTCGAGCGAGTCATTTGGTGGGACGCGAAAGTTATCGACACAGAGAAATCGTCTCTTGATCGCAGAATCTTCTTCGTCCAATAATCAGTGAACTTCTATAGCGCCGTTTTACTAATGCGCTTGGCATCGATAGATGGTCGCGCAGGATTTGAATCGCAATTCCCCCTCCTCCCACTGACAAGACCAATAAGTAAGTAGGATTAAAATAAAAACTAAATGCGCTCGGGGCAACATGGAAAGACGAAAAAGCTGATGAGGTGTTGTGTGACTGCAGAAGGTTGCGTCGTTTCTGAACGACTGTCAAGAGTTTAATAGACACGCGAATACTACGTCGCGAAAGTGACAGATGGAAAACGACATGAATGAACTTGCTAGTGGCAACACACTCAGGAATCATCAATGCGTCGTGACAATTGACAAGATGCTCTTGTATGATCATGCGTGCTGATCATTCAATGTCGATTTTCGTTGCTACTGACCTGTCTCTACTATTACGCGATTCAATTTGCATGTCAAACCTCTTCTAACATTTGTCTAATAATAATAATAATAATAATAATAATAATAATAATAATAATAATAATAATAATAATAATAATAATAATAGTAATAATAATAGTAATAATAATAATAATAATAATAATGATAATAATAATAATAATAGTAGTAGTAGTAGTAGTAGTAGTAGTAGTAGTAGTAGTAGTAGTAGTAGTAGTAGTAGTAGTAGTAGTAGTAGTAGTAGTAGTAGTAGATTAGCAGTATCCGCAGTAGTAGTAATAGTTGTTAAAATAGTATTGCGATATCAACGAATAGTATTATATAATGCATAAACTGAAGACTGTTTTATCAAGAGAGTCAACAGAATTCGAAATTTATTGCTTTAGAATGACCACGATAATATTGTCTTTATTGTCTTAAATAAACATTAACAATGTTACGTATTGCTGACTCGGTCATCTAAGGTGCGTTCTCTGTTTGTCACGTGAATTTTCTTCAAGTAGCTTAAAATTCTTCAAAAGAAGTGCTTCTAGAGCAAAGTATATTTCATTACTCTTTCTCTTCTTCCAGTTATAGGCCATGCCTACCGTAATAGTCCCGTCGGCCTAAGTTCTTTAGTCAACGATGCTCTAATCACTAGATTTGCGTAATCTAACAGCTCACAGACAATCAGAAACACAGCAGCTGCCATTCACATTCTATGAATAATTAATCTAGAGTTCTAGACAAAAACAGCGCACAATAAATAAAAAGCTCTCTTATTAGTGTGTGTATGTGTGTGTGTGTGTGTGTGTGTGTGTGTGTGTGTGTGTGTGTGTGTTAAGATCCTATATCGGTCTATATCAGTTTCTAAACGTCGTTTCTATTCTGGAAATTATCTCGTAGTATTATTGTCAATACTCAACTAAACGCTAAATAAGCACAGGTCGCACACGGGTTGACATTTACTGCTCAGACTCAGCACTCTAGCTCAACTAAGTAAAGTGTTTCCGTTTGTTTAATATATCCATCCGCTTTAAAATGCACTAACTTCCTCTTAGAAACAGATTCTGGAATCGACTGGTTCTTTTCGCCTCGGACGTCGCCTCAGTCGTCGCCGTCGGATGGCGTGATGATGATGATGATGATGATCTGAGTGATCTCGGAGTGGCGCAGGCGTCGACGGCGGTTCGAGTCAGGAACGCCCTCTGTTGCACGGGACTCGACCTCGATGGGTAGATGAGCAACGGTTGCATCAGTTTCGTAGCAACGATCGGCGACTGATGATGACTCGCCTTCGTTCTTCCGTCCCCCCGCACAGGTGTCGCCTTCGTCGTCGTCGTCGTCGGGTGTGACGTCATCGTCGTCTGTGCCGCCGCCGCGGCGCTCGACGTCTGCGAATAATCGGCGCGACACCTGGCGACCGACGACGACTTCGGACGAGGTCTCGATGACGTCATCTGACTTCCTCCTCCTCCTCCTCCTGCTCCTACTCCGTCGAGATCCGGGTTGTTGATCTTGAGTACCTTCGAACGGCAGACGATGCACTTTAGAGGCAGCGAGCGTTGTGCTATTGCTGTTTGAATGGTCTTGATGAAGCATTTTCTACACAACACTTTGTGACCGCAAGGCAGGGCCTCGATGATGGCGCGCGCCGAAAGGCAGATGACGCACTGTAGACAGACAACAACGACGTTAATCATCATTTGGACGATATACAGTTTAATAAGCAACTCCAGAAATCTCCCTTTACGAGCACAAGAATTTATTGGCGTAGCCACCGAGGGGGGGATAACCGGGGCCGGGCCCTATTCTGGATGGGATCAGTCGTGGGAATTGCCATAAAACGTTGAGAAACTTTTTCGGAAGGGGTAGGTAGGCCGATTGGAGCAGAATCGACGTTTAAAGAACCCCTTGACCAATGTTCCCTCTAAGGTGCGCGCGTGCGCGCGTGCGCACGAATTTAAGTGGTAGCGCGCACAACATTTCTTTGTTTGCGCACAATTTATTTTGCTCAACGGGTATTACGTGGGTTTCTCAAAAGTATGATTTCGGTAGGTTCATTTGACCCAGGTGATTTATTTATTTAGGCCCGAGCGGTGTTAGTCGTGGTTGTTTATTTATCCCTAGCCGCCAACGCATTTGTTTTGCCCAATCAGTGTCGTTTATATCTGCTGATATTTGTGCGCATGCGCAGCCAAGCAGGCTGTAGCTAACAGCTATAAATTTGCATAATAGGCGCGATTATATGAACATCGCCCATTGGGTGACTTGGGTCACGCATTTCATAAGTGAGTCAATAATCAAGGACACCGGGATTATTAGTACACATTTATGACATTTTGCTTTATAACTTGACTAAAGACAGACGTGAAAAAATCTAGTAAATATAAGTTTTATCAAATCGCTTTGTTATTTCTTAATTAGGTTTTGAACAATTTTCATTTTGGCCAACGATATATTGAATTTGAAATATATTGATATAAGTAGGCCTACTGTTTAATTTATTACGTTTATTATAATTGGTATACATCAGTGGTGCACAGCGTCCGGCCCGCGGGCCACATCCGGCCCGCGACGACTCGCCATGTGGCCCGCGAGAAATAAATGAAAATACCAATACAGTATGTCATGCCTTCTCTCAATGCCGTTCGTGACGGTTTCAGAGCCCAGGATGTCGTTAAAAATTAAATCTATAGTGACTCATATCTCTAAATTTTGCTGCGGTCATGACGAGTGGACTGGGTCACTGAGCTTTACTGTTTGCTTAGCTGCAGAGAAACGTTGTATGCCTGCTATGTCAATCGACATCTGTAAGCTGGTTGCAGAGGTGCAAACAGCCATCACACTGACTTCCTGGTTTCAATCTTTCAAACTGCTAGTGAGTTAAAACTACTAGTAACAGATACAATGGTCCAATGTGTTTCGGTTATTGTACACTAAGTTTAGTCCTATAACTTTAGATTATGAACTTTTTCTATAAGTCTTATAAGACTAGTATAAGAATGCTTTAGATTCTGCTAAATATGTTTAACTTTAACATAGTGTATAACTATAAACTTTATGTTTAGAAACTTATATAAAGGCATAACTATGCCTTATTGTACTGATATTGTATAAGATACTTTACAGTCGTGTACAATGTATCTCAACTTAAAAAGTGATTTTGTACTAAATTGTAATAAACGACAAGCAAAGACATAAATGGCAGTCGTCAGTTGAGTCTGGCCCTGATTGGCCGGAAGGATTTCGGAAATATAAATGTGGCCCGCGGCCGAAAAGGTTGTGCACCACTGGTATACATAATATAGCATTGATTGATATTGATACAAGCGCTCATGACGAAACTATTTCCGCTCACGAAAAATCTGGTGCGCTCACGGTCTCAAAAAATTAGAGGGAACATTGCCCTTGACGATGTTATGTGCTTTTGGTCTTCTTTACTTGAAAATGTCGATACGGTCTCCTTAGTACTCCTGAACCCTGGCTACGCCATTGCATGAATTCTTGGCTGATGGCCATTCTTTGATAAATTGCAGGAATTGAAATAGCCCAGTTGATGATCCAATTAAAAATTGGTGTCAACCACAGTTAATGTTTTTGGTGTATATATACCTAACCTTGCCACACGCATATATATATATATATATATATATATATATATATATATATATTACAGTCAAAGTGTGAAATCAGGCAATGTTGACATTGTCTGAAATTTTTTAGGCAATGTCGACATAAGCCGTTTCACTCGGGCAATGTCGACATTGACTGAATTGTTAGGCATTGTTTAACAATGCCTGAAATTTGCTCAGATTTTCTACACACTTTGCCTGAAATCTTTATCTATGATGGAATAACAGCAGGTAAATGCCGCCATGTCGACATTGCCTAAAAATTTCAGGCAATGTCAACATTGTCTGATTTCACACTTTGACTGTAACATATATGTGTGTTTGTGTTATTAATGTTGTAGAACTGTTTTCTATTACTGCTTGTTCCTTTATTTCATTTGAACTTAATAAAGTTTTTGGCAGTTATTAATGTTTCAGAACTGTTTTATATTACTGCTTGCAACGTCTAAGGTGCCCTCCATATAGTACGTACGCAAAAAATCATATTTTCAACCCCCTCTCCTTGTTGCACGCCGTGCATTTTGGTTACCCCCTATGCGTAAGTACAAATCAGCAAACTCCCTCGCACGGTGAAAATTAATTTTTAGCCATAGCCAAAAAGCATTTGTTTACTATTTAATTAAAGGTTTTTAATATTTAAATAACAGTAGGAACAATAGTCGGGAACCTTTGTTTGACCGTGAGAAAGTAATTTTGTTCAAACCAAATGTTTGTGTGAATATACCAGCTTTCTATCTATTTATAAATTTGAATGTGCGTACGTACAAATTCAGTCGTGACCCCTTCCCTCCCGTACGCTTTCGTACGCAAAATTGCCTAAATCTCAAGTCCCCATCGGTGCGTACGTATTATATGGACGGCCCCTAATTTGCAACTCATTTAATTTTTGTTATGTTACACATTGTTGCATGCATAGCTCCATATACAGTGCTATTCCATCACGGATAAAGATTTCAGGCAAATTGTGTAGAAAATCTGAGCAAATTTCAGGCATTGTTAAACAATGCCTAACAATTTCAGTCAATGTCGACATTGCCCGAGTGAAACAGCTTATGTCGACATTGCCTAAAAATTTCAGGCAATGTCAACATAGCCTGATTTCACACTTTGACTGTAACATATATACCTCTACCTACTTTTGCCACACATGCACACGCATACATATATATATATATACATATATACACTGCATATATATATACATATATATATATATATATATGTCAAGGATAGGCATTTTAAAGGAAGTTTAAATTGCTCCAGAATTCTCCTTTAAACTGAATCAACATCTACAATGTAATCTTTTTCAAGCCTCTTTGCTTCCGTCACCTCAGATTCGTTGCCTTGGAGACCATGGAGAGTTCTTCGACTCTGACCTGAGCGAAGACCTATTGGCGCTATAGAAATTGACAATTAGCCTGCATTGTGTTTGCTTGCACACTCGTGTGAACACTCCGACATCAGCGGCACGACTGCCAAGACGGACAAAGACAGTCGGCGTTTAAGAATAGACAAATAATCCTGAAACGCGGAATTCCTTCAGAGAAAATAATTCTTCGTCTTCGATTCTTGACATCTTCGACAGTCATCCGAAATGCGCCTAGATTATTTCATTTTGCGCAGATGTGAGAATGTCTCTCTCTCTCTCTCTCTCTCTCTCTCTCTCTCATCGGGCTAAATTCAGGCGAACGTTCGACAAAATCACTGACGCGAAAACCAATCTCAGAAGGTAATTTCAGAACAAAACAGAACAGCTTAGCATTTTTGCGAACGCCATGGTGTTACTGAGCAATGGCCTTAGTGGTCCGCGCTAAGCACAGAGGGGCATAGACAGGGTACGCTGTTACACGTAAGATTCTAACGTTCATATCTAAGTAATAATCCCCAATGCATTTAGAAATAATTTCATTTCAGCACAGACCACTGCATTTCTAGGTAGTGTGGGGCTTTGGAATATTTCGTTAATTTCCGAATTCCGATATAATCTTCTTGTCTTAACTCGCGACATTTCGACTCGGAATTCTTCAGTTTATTCTCTTCTCCACGAAGGAATAAAGTCGCAATATGAATGAAAGACGTTTAGTTGCTTTCTGAAAATTTCAGGAAATAGATAATGAAAAATAGGATTGCATAGAAGTTTTTTCTCGAAAAGACATTGTGTTAGTACATTTAATTATTATTATTAATTTATTATGTATAGCAACATATTACTATTATTATTTAAAATTAGGACAGGCAAATCGAGTATTTATTTTTAAAAACAACGTTTGAAAATACATGGTTTTATTTCCAATTATTTCTTTCAGTCTGTTACCGAAAGATTTCAGAAGCATTTCCCGAATATTGCCCCCGGTTTTAACTGCACTGTCCGGAGGCCCAATCAGTCCAGAAACTGTCTAATTGGTGGGGGGCGGGTGATTGCGAAATAAGAAGAGGAGATTGCCACCGAAGAAGGTTCAGTAACATTTAACTGCGACTCACATCTGCAAGTGAAAGCCTCGATCGTTCTCCGCCGTTCGTCACCGGCTTATATCCCGCCCATGATCCGTTCAATAGCAGCGTCGTCATAAAGATAATTGCGTAAAGGCCGCGGCGTCTTGCTTTGTTCCGACCGACGACGACGACGAAGTGTCTCTCTTTGCAAAGCAGCCGTCGTCCCCACGGAAGGCGCTCTCTGCTAATGGACAGAGGATCCAATAATGAGAAGCCTTCCAACGCCTCTTTCGGCAAACACTTCCTCTGTCTTCGCGTCGATTCAGACGCAGGAAGAAATAAGGCCGCCGGGTGGGGGAGGGAGGGGGCACGACCGGATGTTTTCATTTGGCTCCCTCCTCAGCCGAAAGATATCTAATTAACGGTCGGTTCTTTTGCCCCTCGCGTCGAATTCAGTGCATCGATATCGTTTCTATCGAACGAAGTCGGCGTGACTCAGGAGAGACAGACGACGTCAATGCCCGATTGAATGCAGATTGACGCCGACCGACTCTGATGTCACTCGCAGACCATCGGAAAATCTCGGAGATGATTAGCACTTAGCCGCTGCACTCGTTGAATGGAATAAAGCGGAGAATCTCTACACGAGTCGAACAAATTAGCTGTGTACAACAGCACAAGCAATCGCCAGGTCCTCGGTTACAAAGTGCAGTGCTGCTCAGAGATTCACTCCATGCAGGGAAAGAGCGGCGTATTGATTGCAGGGCGAATTTTATTACAGTTGACCTTATTTAAGCGTTGGTGTTCACCAGTGGCGGTTCCACCATGTTGATGACTGGAGATGCATCCCCACACCGGGGTTCCGGATGACCTAACAGTCATGTTAGGTCATGCCAACCTATTTTTCGGTGATTTTTCTTTAAATTTAGTGAAAATACTGCGAATTACCTTCTTTTTTAACTTGTCGACCCTTTTTTTGCAAGGTTTATTAACATTTAGTGCGCAAACAATGACCTTTTCTATTTTTTCTTTTGGTTTTTCTTATTCACTTTGCATCCCCAACACCAACTTCCTATAAATGTTTTTTTGCAAGTGTTATTAACATTTAGTGCGCAAACAATGACCTTTTCTATTTTTTCTTTTGGTTTTTCTTATTCACTTTGCATCCCCAACACCAACTTCCTATAAATGTTTTTCACAAGAATTCCTGGAACCGCCACTGGCGCTCACAGATGAAAGTATCCGCTGTATAATAATAATAATAATAATAATAATAATAATAATAATAATAATAATAATAATAATAATAATAAGGTTTAGAGTGGTTCGGTGCGGTCTGCTGCCCTGTGTGCTAGTGTGGCAGAATTTCAATATGTGTTCGTTTTTCTACCTCGTCGCTTTCGTCGCTCGTGTCTTCGGCTGTTCCGACTTCCAGTTTCGCCAGAAGTTTTTCCTGGAAAAGACAAAACATTGAGGATTAGAAATAGGGCTGCCATTTTACCAACGGTACAGAGATTTTCTGGATCGTCCGGAAATTTCAGTCCCTAAAAAGGAGGAGGGTCTTTCGGGATAATGCAGTGTCTCGAAAATTCGTAAATCAATGCACGACAGTTATTTGACTGCAAATTGTAACTGTTAGTAACTGTTAGAATCGTTATTGGGAACACGCCACTTTGCAATCGGACTATTTGCTATTTGGTGTCTTTGTCTAACCGGATGTGCGCTGTACTCTGTCTGTTTTCTGCTGATAAATGCGCTTGAAAAAGAAATACGCTAGAAATGAGCCTATTACGAGATCAGTTTTTTTGTGTTCGGTCAGCAACAGTAATTGAGCAAACCACCTTCATCCTAGTCAGATTCAATCTTTCAGGAAAGATGCAACGAATGTATGCACAGAAGCAGGACAGGAGCATTAGACAACTTTTAAAAAGCGGCTACATGTTTAAAATAATGTCCCAGAAAAGTCAAAATAGTGAGTCTCGGTTAATTGTTTTCGTTCGACAGTTTATTAGAGCTCATTCGCAAATACCGTGAAATTACAATATTGTCGGAGATGACTTATACAATAAACAAGGAGCATTGATTCTTAAAGCAGTCTTCAAAAACTCAAGACAAAGCCAAGATTAGACGAATGTTTGATAGAATTTTAAAAAGTTGTGATGCTTCAAATTTTCAAAAACTGGTTGGTTACGTTTTGTCATTCCACACAGTAATGCAAATGCTGAAAGCATTTTCTCATCGATGAAAACCTGTGGACTGGTGAACGCAATAGATTGGCACCGCGATTGGTACAGTAAAACCCGAAAGTATGAAAGTCAGTTTCGATCAATAAATCGTGCGGTGATTTCAGATTTACTAATTTATGTTGGGGGCCAGAAATGTCTGCTCAAGCAAGCAAAGTGAACAGAAGTTCAGCTTTCCAAGAAAGTAGCAATTGATTATAGTTGGACTTCGAATTCTTTGGGAATGGTTTGAACTTTTGAATCTTGTTACTTGATAAGTGGATAAATAACATTTTCCTTTTGTTTGTTCTTTGCATCGTTGCATGTTCCAGTCGAATTCTTGCAGAATTCAACATTTTCCAAGTGGAAAAGTAACAATTATTCTCCAAAATATGCTGAAACTGCTGACATATTTGCAAGGATAATTGTTAATTAATTATCTACTAATATACACCCGTTGAACACGCTCTATTTGTACCGGAACGGAGGAACCAATGAGATACACACGTCTGCTCTGAATGTTCCTGATCCAAAGTTGGCAACCATAGCTAGAAATTAATAATTATCCGATGAAAAGACAAGTTTTTGCATCAACAACGGTTCAAAGCAGATGCATCTACGACGGAAAGAGGCAAACTGCATGCAATGCAGTAAGCAGTCATCGTCCGATAACGAAAACATCGAAACCAATGGTAAAACAAAGAATGTTGACGATAGGCAAAGAAAAAGTTCACATTTGTTAAACATTTTTGAAAACAAAAGAAAACGGATATATTTAAATCCAGTGTACCTCTCTTTTCATCTTACCTACTTTTACGTATGTCTATCAATCGCATTGCTCTCTAACAGGCTTATCCAATACCAAATAATATCCAATAGGCTTTCATTAATGGATAATTAATCGATTGCTGATTGGTTCTATATGATTCTATGTCTACTTTTATAGGGCTTTTTCCACTCTTTATACCTTATGTGATTTTATATTTACTGATCTTCATCGGTCAATATGTTTACATTGAAGACGAAGACATTGTAAAAATGACATTGTAAAAAAAGACTTGATAAAAAGGACACTGCAAAGAGGACATTATAAAGACGAAGACATTGAAGACATTGCAGATGAGAGTGCAGAATGTGTTGGCGTATGTGTGTATGTGTTTGTTTTGTGTGTGTGTGTGTTTGTGTGCTTGTCGTCTAAATGGCCCTTAGTTCCAGACTTTCGTGCTAGAAGTGCAGTGTGAGAGATGCCGGGTACTTAATTAACTTACTTCTTAGTTAATCAATCTTAACCGACTAATTAATAGGATTAATAGCCTATTGGCCACAGGCAGAAGATTGTCGATATGCTTCCTTACACTTGATTACGTTGTTCATTTTTTTGGAAGCAGCGCTCTCGTTAGTTGAGGAAAAAACAGAGAAGAAGGAAGTCTTTTTCTGCCTGACCTTCTGCTTCAATGATCGCTGGTCAAGTAAAACCGGTTATCTCAAGAGAGCTAGTGGCACAGCTGTGCAGCGGGAGGGACGAGAGTTCCAGTATATAGGGCAGGGATATGGTGCCCGATGGCCAGGTGTGTTTGAAAAAATAGTTCGCAAGTAATAGAAGACAGGCATGTTGTAAACAAGACATTACAAAATATGTTCTAAGTATTGGATAATTGGAAAAACTTTAAACGTTAGTTCACGCCTTTGGCGGGCCAGAACTGCAGATCTGACCCGCGGGCCGCCATTTGAGTGCCTCTGCAGTAGGGGAAGATCCATACCCCGCACCCAATAGTGTAAGCTCTTCGGGTATCTTTATCTTTAAGATTTTTCTTTTGCTTTGTATTTCGTGGAAAATGATTTCAGAAATTCACTAAAGCATCGTTTTTTCTTTATCCGGCTTTTCCGCGAAACACCAAAATCCACTGAATTGTCTTTGATACCTCGTCTGCATAAAGTACGCAAATCATTTATATCTGTTTTAAAAGCGTCTCTTTCGAAAATCTCTCTCTACGTCAAATGACACCGAGTCCTCAGTACGTGCAAAAAACGCGTCTAAGAACTGAGCACTTCACGCACCTGTTCAAACTGCAGAGCCTCACAGGCGAAAGAACTGCCGCGTTTTCGACCCAGCTGATCACACTCTTCATCCCTGTCTACCTCATTCCCTCTCCTCTTTCCGTCATCCGTCTTTAGTGCTACGAACCTACGACGAAGCGTTGCATAATTTTATACTTCAATCTGAATGTCCTATCGTATGCACCAAGATGCAAATGCGTTGGCGCGAAGGTAACGAATTGTAAAGGTAAAAGTAATTAGGTAAAACGACTTTTTCCTCGACCTGCTCCACTAGTCTTATACCTGCACCGTTCAATCATCATCTCACCTGTCTGTCAGTCTGAATATCTGTCTGTCTTTCTGTTTGTCAGTCTGGCTGCGTGTCTGTCTTAATGCGCGTGCTATTTTGCGTTTCTATTTCAGAGTTGTTTCTACCTACGAGTATATTTCAGAAATAATCCTATATGAGTACGCTCAATATTCGCTTGTTTCGACCGTCTTCCCGCTTGAAGAAGGAGAAACGAGAAAATTGTACCGCTCTTTATCGCCCTGTCTATGCCTCCGTCCGTGTCTCTGTCCCTGTGCACGTCAGTCTGGTTCTCTTGCCGATCTTTTCTTCGGATAGATCGTTTCGATCATTGCTTCAGTGTTAGGTCAGTTGTTAGCTAATGAGCGACGGACTGTGACTGGACCTGCATTAGCCGCGTCGTTCACTGGCCGCAGGAAGAGGCCACTGACTGCGGCGCTGGGCCTTGTACCGAGTGTCACCCCCCACCCCGAGGACTCGGTCGGAACCAGTTAGCATATGAGTATCAAGAATGCGTCGGCACGGACGGTCGCTTACTCCCTTACTTGTTTGCGCATTCACTTGCCGGTTGCATTAAGTATTTCCTGCGAATTCTGCATCAAGAACAAGAACGACATTGAAATAGAAATTCCGTTTTTATCACGAATACTGATATTCCGAAATCTCTATAATTAATAATTATAGGACCATTTTGATAAAAAAAACTGATCCTGTCTTCATTTGGTCATAGCTATTTCATATATTAATATCAAGCGCCTAAGAATAAGCAGCTACTGCGACGCTACTAACAAAAGCGCTATAGAAATCAACGAGATCTCACTTACCTACTTACCTAAAGGTTTAAATTAATTCCGCTAATTGTTTTCGACGTTTACTTCCAGGTGTACGTGAAGACACGTAGACATAGGTAGTTCCCGAAAGTGACATAATTCTTTGCGTGATTGCTAAGGCTGCTGCTTGCATAATAATTATTAGTGAAGTCATTATATTCCTGAGTGATGACGATTGAATGATGATAGGACTCGGTCACGTGATCGTCGGCGCAGCATAAAAAGAATCGGAACATTTTGATTATGATTTTCAGGGAAATTCTCACGACGGCAATAGGTGAATAGGGCATCGTAACAGACAGGTAAACACAATGAAGGTATGTCTCAGCTTGGTAAGCATTGGATTGAGACAGAGAGAGACATGGAGAGAGAGACAGAGACAGACAGAGACAGAGAGACAACGACAGACAGACAGAGACAGAGATAGAGAGAGGTGGTTAAGTTGACCATAGGCCCGTCGACAGAAAATCTGGGTCCCGTTCTGGGTGGGGCAGTCACGGCCCGTGAAAATGTATACCGGTAGGTTTATGGGAAAGGTTTGTGAGCGTTTATACACTGTAATGTCTTCAAAAAGTGCAATTATTATAAAAATACGGGAAATGTGGTGATGACCTGTATTTTTGCTTGTCGAACTGATGCCGTCCCTGATGTTTAAAGGGCGCGCAATGTCTTGCTTAGCCGCCTCCAGCCCTCATACAGCGCTACACCACTACAAATCGCCGGGCTCCTGGGAATTAACCCCTCCTCTGGTTGACCACAGATAATATTGAAGGTTTTCCGTAAACTAGCGGAGATTTTCCGAAGACCTGAACAGCAGAGAATTTTTTCTCTGTCGTCAAGGAAACCCTATGAGTTTTGCCAAAAATTTTCGTCCGTTTTTGACATATTCGATTCGTCTAAATCGAAGCACCAAAGCTCGACTCGGCGACTCAAAGTCCGAACGTTGCGTTGACCAAGAGAAAACAGAGAACCACGCCCAATTAATAATGCAAAACTTCGAAACAGAAGACCAGATCGGTAATGACGATCATACTTCGGCGAGTGAGCTGAGATCGTTTCCGAATAGCTACTTCATTTGTGGCAACAATCCTCTGCATCCTAACGTCAGGACGGCGACACACAACCATCCTCTCGTCCACTCCTCTGCTGTCGTCCTCTCAAAACTAAAACTGTCAGAAGTCTTTGTTCGACGGAAGCAGACAGAGCCTTTGGCAGAGCACTTGAGACTGCAAACATTTTCAAAGTGTCAGAATTCTGTCACCGTGAAATGTCACAAATGAATCCAGACCCACTGTAGCAGCACAAGAGGCTACAAATACAAATTGTTTAGGCAGATGGTGGGTCCAAGACAGAAAATTTTTTTAGTGCAAAGGTTGTGAACAAATGAAACAGTTTGGACGAGGTGGGAGTGACAGTTGAAACAGTAAACGGATTCAAAGGCTATTTCGGAAAACTAGGTTATTGAATGCAGATGGTTACATCTGTGGTTTTCACACAGGCTTACTTAACCGCCTAAACCACTTTAAATCACATTATTATTATTATTATTATTATTATTATTATTATTATTATTATTATTATTATTATTATTATTATTATTATTAGGCCCATCGAGAGATTAGGTGCTGTAATCATGCGAAATCTGAACTTTCATTATATCGTCCTGACAGATGGTGATGATAACCATGTCTTAGAACTCGTACGTTCATTATAGTGAACGCGTGAGATGGATTCTTTAATGAGATAACATAACTGATCAGATCTTAGCACGAGTTGAGCGATAATGAATGAAATAAAGCGATCGACAATTCGTCAAGTTTGGCAACACGAAGAAGCTCATGAAATCCAACGGCATATAGGTTGTTAGTCACGTGTTGTCGAAAATGACCCAGAAGACTGAAAGTTCATGATGCTATAGAAATAGTACTGTATACAGTATACACCAGAATAGATCTAAGTAGTAATCAGCTTCATTATGCGCCGTCGCCATGTTTGATTTTCCGGGAGACTAGAGATTTACTGGAAATTATTTCTCCTCCCGATGACCTTTGACTACCTCTCCAGTGGGATAGAATATTTTGCTCTTAGCAGTCCGACCCTTTTTGACAGGAGGCCGAAAACGTTTTGGTGGGGAAGGGGTCGGGGGTAATCCGACCTCGACGGCCTTTCGCAAATCGACACCAAACGGCCGAAGATCTCACGTCCTTCTATCATCGATCAGAATCAGTCCGTCTCTACAGAATCTTCGTGCCCTCGCTGTTAATGACTGGATTCAACCAAAACCTGGATCAGACCGGCGATAATTTCGCAAAGCACTTATATAATCAAGAAACACACGACGTAATTTGCGCCTCTGTCAGAAATGTCTGACGTCGTCGTCGTCGTTGGCAGATAAAATCCATAATCTCATCTATTCCATCGTCAGTGCCGCTGGCAGTGCCGGGATGCATCCGCGCTCGTATATCTGGGTGTGGGTGGGGAGGTTGGCGGTCCAATGATGTTGTCATCAGTGCCAGAGTGACGTCGACGATATTTCGGCGACGTCGTTTAGCGTCATCGCCGTTGGCATAATGACGTTCTGACGTCGAGTCGATCAGCTCCCTCTGACAACGCATTCCGTCCGGAAACACGAAGAACTGGCTTAACCGATGCGGAAGAAATTAATGGTCAATCTCGCACCTGACACCGACGATCTGCTCATTTGGTAATGGAGAAGGCGTTAAAACAGGGCGCCACAGGCGTTAACAAATGGTCCTCGCATATGCAAAGAGCAATTGGAAATCAACGCCGCGGATGGATTGGAGAGCTAAACTCAATAAAAAAACAAGGATGGATTGGAGTTCATTCCTCGCATCATCTCTTCGAAGGATCTCTGCTCTTTCTCTCTGATCATCGTCGCTTTGTGCATTTCTACGTAAGCCCTGTATAGCAGTTTCCCCGTCTTCAGTCGTCCGACGTCACCGACCTTTTCCTCTCTCTCTCGTTCTCCACGCTCTAGCCGCTCTCTCTCTCTCTCTCTCTCCCAGAGTACTTCTCTGCTCGAAAATGCATGAATCGATCAAGGACAATAAAAAAAACAAGAAGAATGTTGCTTTCGAGCATCATAGACCATTGCAACAGCCTTCCTTCTCAGTGTTATCTGTGCTCTCATCCCTACCTCCTCTGCCATCATCAGTCTCCTTCAACTCGGCGTTGAAGGATGGAACTTCTGAAAACAGACAGAGCAGATGCTTTTGCTCGCTCTCTGATCATCGTCGCTTTGTGCATTTCTTACGTGAAAAAGCCCTGTCGGTTGCAGTTTCTTTAACAGTTCAACTTCAGTCGTCCGAGTTCGTCACCGACCTTTTGTTTGTTTTCGTTTCGTGGTGTCTCCAGTTATACTTTTTCATAACGCTGATTCTCGATTTGCCATTAAACTCCACGCGCCTCACTGAAATGTCGCTATTCTGCCTCAGCCGCTTTTTAATCTCGAATTTATCTAGATATTCCCCCGACTGTCCTCCTGTAGTCCAACATTTAAATCGCAGTCAGCAGATACCTAATTTCTATACCCTTGTTCTCGGGCCACATCGATCAGAACCCTTTGGCGCGGTTTTATTGTTGCTCGGCGTCGATCGGCGGGGGATTTTGTGGTTGTGCCGTTATTGAGTCCCGACATCGATCGGGCAGTTGCTCGGCGTTGGGATCGGCGGCGGGCAGAGGGGCGGCGGCGGCGGCGGCGGCGGCGGCGGTGCCTTTGGCGGACTTTGTTTATGGATCGGATCGAATGAATGGACGGCCGGACCGATGAGATTCTTCGGCCAATAAATGATCCGTAAATATCGCCTACTTTCTCTAAAGCAGACTTATACGATATATTAAACATCAAGAAGAAATTTTATGGAGATCAATATTTGCCCGAATTTAAGAATTTCAGAGAGAGAGAGAGAGAGAGAGAGAGAGAGAGGACGGAAATTCTAGAGAAAGTGTTGTTCTGTGTGTTTTTGATTTGAAGAAATTTAAGGTCGAATATTTTGTTATCTCTTCTAGCGCTACAAAGGACGTGAAGCCTCTCGACCCGCTCCATTGTGATCAATAATAGAAACAAAGAGAATGCATTCCTTCCATAATACATTCCGTTTAGAAACAAGCAAAATATGCATTCGCGTCAAACGTTTCCTCTTCAACATTTACTGCAATATGTTTGGGCGAAGTCAGATCCGCTCAAAAAAGGATCGTGACGTGTTGGATTTGTTCTGACGGAGCATTAATTAATTATTATTGAGCCTTAAAGCCAGAAATACTGCAAATAGCAAACGGCTGTGATCTACTAATGCGCTTTCAAGGCAAGCGGTCATATATCTTAGGCCACAGGATTAAGACTTACCACGTACAATCATATATATATATATATACATATATACATATATATATATATATATATATATATATATATATATATATATATATATATTCGTAAGTACGAGTGGTATTTGATAGCCTTATAAATGAATAAAACATACGATGTTAGTGTGCCAATATTAAGTAGCGAAAGGTTATTATAGTTGCATGGCATAAAGGTTTACTGGATCATAATATGTTGAACGTGGTTCTCAATCGGTAAATTATTAGCAATCTGACAAAATTTCAAACATTTTAAAATTTCACTATAAAGCCTTGAATTTACTCGGTCGTATTCGAATTAAAATCACAGTATTGCTAATATTAGTATAAAAGCTATTAGATTTAAGAGTGAAGAAGATGCAAGAGACAGTCAGAAGAACAGCCAAGGAAGTAATTTATAGCATATTTTGCTATTCTATAATATCAAATCATAGAAAGCAGCTTTCAGAGCGCATATTGGCGGACGGCGCCTGTATTTATTCCATATTTTTGGTCGGCAAGTGTCGAGGGATGTTCTTCCGAAAAATCGTGGACGCTTCTTAACTCCTCGTCTTTTCTTTCCACGACCCTCGTGCCAACTGGAATTTATGCAACCGACGCCTGGGGAATTTCAAGTCTTTCCAACCGCTCCAGGTGGAATCGCAGACGGGAATTCGCACGACCATTTCTGTCGTCAATTTAGAACTCTTTAGTGTCTTGAAGGAAAGAAAGATTTTGTTCTGAATTTAAAAAAAAGAAAAATCGAAATTTTCCTAATCGGACTGATTCGGACATTATACTGTAGAACAGTACAATAGAACGGCTGTAGAGGGATGCTGTTCCGAGAGTCTCATGTTGATCCCTTTAATACAGTGGTTTTCACACAGGCTAACTACTGTAGGACTAATAAACCTGTAAGCCTAATAAACCACTTTAGATCACATTATTAACGATTTGTTAAGGAATAATATATTGATGAATAACAGAGTTCTGGTAATCGTGAGTCAAAGTGGAAATTTTAGCAGACGTGGCGCAAAAGTCCAACTGGGCAGTTGGGCTAGTTATTTCCCAAGCATTGGAGCACGTGGGAGCTATTTTTAAAAAATTTAACTTGTCTCATATATTTTAATATCTGATCTGTTCATTTACGTTTTGTATACTTATAGTACAGTGGATTGACAACATGATTGCTTTGACTACCTGACAACATCATGAATTAGCCAATTTTGACACTTTATTCCTAACGTTATCTCATATAATCATTTGAATGCTGCAGTATGAACTCATTTGTATTTTGTGTTTTAATCGCGTTTTCAGCTCTTTTCAACCCTTTCTTCTGTGGACATTGAACGCATTCCAGATTAGCTACAGATGGAATTAGGAGAATTTCAGCGGTACACCATGAATGTTGAAGCAGAAATACAAAGACATTGGCATCCCAATTTTTTTCGGTTTCATCCGAAAGAAAGATTCCCGCGTCTAGATTCTGCTGCTGCTGCTGTGAGGATGGGCAATGCTTGGAAGCACGTGACCACAGCTTTTCTCCTCCGTGAAACTTAGCAAGTCTTCATTGTGTACAATACAAGACTCACAGAAGATATACTCCGAGTGGCCACGTCTCAGAATATTACACCAAAAACATCGACACATTCGTTGGAAAACGTCGCCAATTTAGTGGACAGGAAGTAGACAAACTTATTGCTCTTAATGCATATTTTTCGTTGTTGACTAACAGCCAGCAACTAACTAATCATACTAACGATAAATATAGTAGCTTCGTATTTCCTTGTTTCAGACTTTTCCAAACTATGCGGCCCGCATACTGATAAATGTTCAATGGGCCCTCCGCGTAATTTGAGTTGGAGATCCTGATTTTAGGTGATGCCGATCGAGGTAAGCGGTGCGTATACTTTGAATTAATTCTTTTCGAAATCCTCATTATCCCACAAGGAAGTAGTTAATACTTTACATTGAATGCAAAAAGTAAAACAAGGAGATAGTTACCGACGAACGATTTTCCTCTGGCAGTCAATCCGAGAGCTTATTTCTCAGGTGTTAAAGGTCTTACCTTTCAACAGGAAATACAATCGATTCGCGCTTTTCGGTTTCGGATCGCACTCGTGTCATGGCGCGACACAGTAGGCTATTTGCGTGCTCATATTGCAGTGCGATGAGCTGCAGTCGTTAATCAGATTACATGGCGGATATCACGCTATTTGTGGAGAATCATTTTGACGGAAGAGGGTCGTGCATGCTAATGGCATCGCTTCTATAGAACGGTTGCAAATCGCTGCCCACAGCTTGACACACTAGGAACTTTCTAAACCAATACTTGGCGCTCGTCAATAATATATAATTGATTCTAGATCATGCAGCTTGACGCATTTATTTATTTATTCTAATGATAATAATCTCGATGGAAGAAATGCAGCACGAGAGAGCACCCAACATGACAATTCAAGAGTAATGGTATTTATGAAAGTGGCGCCCTAGAATGTGATTGATTATTTGATTGATTGAACAAAGAAATAAGGAAAACGAGGTATGTTTTTGTGATTGATTTTGATTGATTGCCAACCGAGTTTTCGCCCGTTATCGACTGAATTTGAATTTTGGAGCAGTCACCTCGAGTGCCAGTCCATGTTGATGGATTTCTCGTGTTATCACGAAACGAAGGCTGCTTATATTAAAGAGATTGAAGTATTGCTTCTACTTGATGCAGGTTAAAAGGCGTATCCGGTTAGACAGGTTAACTTGAAATAAGACCATATTATGCCTTGTTAATAACAATATACAACTCAATGGTAGGGAATACTCAAATATTATACAGCTAGGAGACATGGACACTAAATAAAGCTGATAGAAAAAGACTAATGGTGGCAGAAATAATTTATAACTTATTTATTAATTTTATTTTATTATGTCTTTAGTGTTAGCTCAACATGAATCCCCCATGTAAATCTTAATCCTTACTTATTTTCTTTTTGGTTGACCAATTTACGGGATAGATATCCCTTAGGTCAACCGTTTTTCTCATTGAAAATAAAATTTCGATAAACAATTTATGTCAATGAATTTAGTTAAGTGGTATTATTGTTAGTCAAGTTTTTTCTTCTTCTTCTTTGCTTCATGTTGATATATATTTATTTTGGATGTTAATTTGAACAAATAAAATTGCGATTGATTGATTGAAATGCGCTGTTTAAGGCAAATACTGCTGGTGGGCAGACTGTAAAACATAAGAAACGAATATATCAGACAACGAATCACATAGTAGAAAGGATCAGAAGATCAACTTGGTTTGGACATGTGAGCAGAATAGAAAAGATCCCTACAAAGCTCTGCATACAAAGATATAAGGAAAGATACGGGGAAAAGAAGAAAAGAAAGACCAAACAAGCGGTCAGTTGACAACATCAAGGAAGTCTTAGAACCCAGGCAAATAAACGTCGAAAAAGAGCTGAACTACAAACTAAAGAAAGAAAACATCGTATACCCATTTCCTATTTAGCAATTGCCGCAATTAACCGGAAGAAAGACGAGACGACGACGACGACGATGACGATGACGCTTGCTAAGCATTTTAACGCAACCGCTAAAATTCAAGTCTTTGAAAACTCAGAACGCAACCAATCGAAGTCCACACAAACGGAATATAGAGAGCCCCAATGTTTGCAATTAATCAAGCTGAATTTTATACGTGTCAGATGGTTAGCAGGGCAGTCGTTTATAGCTAACAGCCCAAAAGGCCTAATCTAATGCCTGTACTAAGTTAGGACTTCGCTGGAAATTCGGTTTTTAAACTGTACGAAGTCGTGCCCTGCTCTTTGTTTTCGGAACATTTCATTTTCTTGTCTGCGTAGAGACATCGAGTTATCTTCTACTCTGCACGCTTCAGTCCATATCTGAATTTGATATGATCAGAGCCCTGTTCATGCCTCGCCTCTCTCTCCTCCTCTCTCTCTCTCTCCTCTCAATTTCTCTTTCTATCTCTCAATCTCTGTCTCTCTGTCTGTCTGTCTGTTTATCTATCTATCTATCTATCTATCTATCTATCTATCTATCTATCTATCTATCTATCTATCTATCTATCTATCTATCTATCTATCTATCTATCTATCTATCTATCTATCTATCTATCTATCTATCTATCTATCTATCTATCATCTATCATCTATCATCTATCATCTATCATCTATCATCTATCATCTATCATCTATCATCTATCATCTATCATCTATCATCTATCATCTATCATCTATCATCTATCTATCTATCTATCTATCTATCTATCTATCTATCTATCTATCTATCTATCTATCTATCTATCTATCTATCTATCTATCTATCTATCTATCTATCTATCTATCTCTCTATCTATCTATCTATCTATCTATCTATCTATCTATCTATCTATCTATCTATCTATCTATCTATCTATCTATCTATCTATCTATCTATCTATCTATCTATCTATCTATCTATCTATCTATCTATCATCTATCTATCATCTATCTATCTTATTCCGATGTACCCTGTTTTGCACCTCACTGCGTTCGGCTGTTGCCGTGAATCCCGCGTGATAGAGACGAATCCGCTGAGAAGTAATTGAAGCGCGCTATATTGTGGTTCCTCCGAGACTTCCGTCCATCGGAAGATCCGTCTAGAACGGCCATTTCGAAAGTTATTCAAAGACCCAAACAACCACGTCGACCCTTCTTACGAACCAGCCAACGACCATTGTATATGCTATAGACGACACAGTCCATACTACTGCTCCTACTACTACTACTACTACTACTACTACTACTACTACTACTACTACTACTACTACTACTACTACTACAACGACCACATGTACTACTAAGACTGCAACTACACCAGTCCACTGCTACTACTACTACTACTACTACTACTACTACTGCTACTACTACTACTACTACTACTACTACTACTACTACTACTACTACTACTACTACTACTACTACTACTACTACTACTACTACTACTACCACTACTACTACTACTACTACTACTACTACTACATGTACTACTAATACTGCAACAACACTACTACTACTACTACTACTACTACTACTACTACTACTACATGTACTACTACTACTGCAACTACACTACTACACTACTACTACTACTACTACTCAGGTCTATTTCGCGACCGATAGAAGGCGCGCTACATCAATGCGGCTCTTATATCACCAACTCTTCATACAAATCATCGTTTAATAGCGAATCTCTACTGAGTCTACTCACTTGTACAATATCCTTAATAATGTAGCATATCAATGGCGGTCTCCGTTCAATACTCGACGCTAGGCGGCAGTCTGCACGTTATTTATCCTCATAATGCGACTTTCTTTTATCGTCGAAAGCAACGTCAATTCGATCTCAGACAGAATATTCTAAAACCCGATTACGGAATATGCTTATGTATTGGAAAGCGTCGATTCCTTGGGGGAAAATATTTCTGGTAGAACAATGTCGCCGAACGTAATTTCCGAGGACTATTTTCTTGGAAAAATTTTCTCCGTCGTTCAGCAACGATATTGGGGCGGTGACGGGGGTTTCATCATCGGGGGTTGGGGTGACGCAGCGAAATATCAAACGCCGATAGCAGGTAAAGCAACGAACGCAGCCGGCGGGCAGTGGCGGCTCCACATGGGGGATCCGGGGTCTCGTGCCCCTATTGAATACATGCCCACCAGTGTCCCCCGTTGGGACACTATACTTACTACTACATACTTATCAACAAATGGTTGAAGCTTAGAAGTTTCCACCCCAAAGCCCCCACCCCTCCACTTGCCAAACCCTGGAACCGCCACTGCCGACGGGTCGTAAACCCTGGAACCGCCACTGCCGACGGGTCGTATTTAACGGCTAGCGATTCTACTCGAAGACAGACGGGAGGAAGGTAGGGAAGAAGGGAGGGAGGGACGGAGGGACGGAGAGAGGGACGGAGGGAGGCACACGTAGTCAGGCGTTGTTATGACCAGAACGGACGGTCATAGACGGCGAATTCGTCGCGGGTATCTTTAGCGGACAGTCGCTGTTCGTTGACCGGGTCACAAGGCAGCAGAGGCGCTGAGCATGTAACGGCTGTGACCCGAACAGAAAGTCAAACAGGAGAATCACCGACGTTTACGAGCTGTGACTGTTAGTTTATGCGAACGAATTTCAAAGTAGCAGTAGCCTCTGCCCCTGCCCCACTCCCACCCCACCCCACCCTCATTCCACCGAAGTCTACACATTTACTATTCAAAAATACATAAAACTCGGGTTGTCCCTTACCAGGGACGGCGGTGATTTGCTTTACGGCCGACTGTATGTCTTGTTTAAGGGCCGTGAGCGTAATGAGTAGTA
This sequence comes from Metaphire vulgaris, assembly GCA_018105865.1. Taxonomy (NCBI): domain Eukaryota; kingdom Metazoa; phylum Annelida; class Clitellata; order Crassiclitellata; family Megascolecidae; genus Metaphire; species Metaphire vulgaris. The sequence goes on from CM030832.1 coordinate 14,496,030, forward strand.
GGTCATGAAATTTTCGCTGAAATTAGGGCCTTTGTGGTCGCCTATGTACTACATTCTCCTGCCTATTATTACAAAAGGTCAATGCCAGCCCAACTGTCGGTTGTGTTTCAGATTTCTGGTAGGAGATTTTAATACTCGGAATTTTCATTTTCACTTCGGTCCTGGATAGAATTTCTATTTTCTAAATTCGCTCCATCGTGATGAAAGTTCCTTTCTTCTGACTACTTCACCCTTCCTCTGGTCCAACTTGTACGCTTCGCTCGCGTCCTTCGATATACAATGCAGACGATCCTGCCTTAGGTGACGTTGGATTCGTGAGAATTGTGGGTGAACAGATTAGAATAGTTCGCAGATTAGAATAGACAGAAATTCCACTATCTCAACTATAAACCGGACGCAAGATGTGATAATCATCGCTATACATTCAATGGTTATGCGTACCTGAAGGAAATGCTCAATCTATACTTACTACTTGAAGCGTCTCTCAAAATCAATCAATGGGCAGATTCCTCCAAAACTGCATTCCAGATGGCAATGGCAAATTCTTGTTTTAACCAAGCATGTAGTTTTTTTTCTAATGTCAAACCACTACCACTATGATGAAAATTTGTGTAAAGCGAAAAGGAAAAAAGACCACAAATTGAATTTTGTTTGTTATAATTATGGTTTAATAAATTGTGAGTAGTATAAAAACTTGAAGATCTGTGTAGTTGCTAGCGAAACTCGTATCAAATGCAGTCTTCTCTTCAGCTCGACAGAGTAAAACATATCCGACTGGAGAATTATATAATATATAATGCACATATTATGTGCATGCATATATTATGTGCATGACAAGGAAACAATAACCTTACGCTATCGGTACCCGGACCTAGCTGCAACTTCAATCGAACTTTATCTCTATCAGAGCAAATAAGACGGACCCAGTCTCTTTTACTAGAGGTGCTTATTTAACTCTAAGTCGGAGTTTACTTACTGTCGTCGGCAAAATAGGATTGATATTTACCGACCTAATTCACAAATTTCTTCGTCTGGTGATATGCGAAAGACGACGTTTTCATTCGCTCGAAATTCTTAGTTTTTCTTCCTAAATTGCGCTGACGATTTAATTTCGTTCGTCACCGCAAACAGTATCGCATTATCAAGATAATCGCTGTTGAAAATAGCCTCTGTCGCCGTGAAGCCAATGGTTAGAATAAATTACCATATCGGGTCCACTGGAGTACTTTCTATAAGCTGTGTTTTAAGCCCTTTAAGGCAGTGGCGTAGCGTGACTTTTGGGGGCCCGGGGGCATCTTTGCCATGGGGGCCCCAGAGTTTCGAGCTGACGAGCAAAACAAAAAAGAAAAAAAACGTTATCACCTCCTTTTTTATCCTGACGAGAAAAAAAGGTCGTCAGCACATCATTTCTAGGGTTAGGGTTAAGTTAGGGTTAACCCTAACCTAACCCTAGCTTAGACCCCTCTTCGGGCCCCCCCGCCCGGGGCCCGGGGGGGCTGTCAACAAAGTGCCCCCCGCCCCCCCCACGTTACGCCACTGCTTTAAGGTACAACTCCATTAGGAGATACAAAAGTAGTCACGTCTATTGTAAAGATGGCGAGCGACAGGATTGTTGCAAGTCAGGTGTTGCTGTGCGTTTTAAAAGCTGCATTTTCGATTGGAAAGACGCGTCGCAAGCGTAGACATTTTGGCTGCGACCGTGAATATATTTTTTTATTTTATTATTATTATTATTATTATTATTATTATTATTATTATTATTATGCGAGCATATTTGAATGTCGCATAAACATTCAAGCAGTCAATCTGGCGATGACCGACAGACCGGGAAACTGATTAGCTGAACGGCAAAGATATCCGGCTGACTTATCCGCTTGAATGGGCAAACGCATTCGTCCGGATATATCCTGGCGTGATTTTTATCCCAAGCAAACATTGTGCGGATATATTTTTAACTGACGCACCCGTAGTTTAATGCCAGCTTATCATTCAGGCGGATATTGTCCGGGTAATTACTTGTGGAACATATCCCAGTTATATATCCTCTAGTGGAGCCGCAGATTTACCGGCCACTTACTTGTAAGGTAAAGGTGTTAAAAGAAATAACACTGCTATATATAGATCAGTTTGAATGGTATATCAGCGTTTGGTCCCATGTAGTTGCTTTCAGCTTGGCATGCGGCTATCTTGCGTTAAGGCGTATCTGTCGTTATGAGAAAAATGGCAGTCTTGGATGAAATTGTTTCGATTCATGCTCAATAAAATCACGCTATGGGTCGGCGGAACTAATGAGACCAAGAAAAAAGAGCCGAAGCAAGTGCCCTGTTAAATCCTGATAAAAACAGGGGCGGATCTAGGAAAGCTCTTTGGCGGAGTCGGATATATAAGAATGAAAGTTTTTCTCCTTGTACTTTGTTTCGACATGGCACTTTTTCATTATAGAGCAATCGAAAAGGAAACGCGCAGACAAGGGCGTCGTTCATTCTTGGAAAACCTTCTGGATCCGTCGCTGAAAATGCACGTGAACGGTTGATTGAATTTCCGAAATCGACGACACTACTATTTCAAAGCAATTGCAAAGGTAAGCTGTCTGTAAGCGCAGTCTAATTTCTAAATGTCCAAGCGCCCGCTCGTGCACAGTTGTTATTATTATTATAAACTAGGTGTTTACCCGTCAAAAATGACGGGGGACATTGGCTGTTTTACCACCCGATTTTGCGCAAATGAAATAGCATTATACGACGGGGGAGATTGGCTGTTTTACCTCCCGATTTTGCGCAAATGCAATAGCATTTTGCGCAATTAGTTGTCCTTCACTCGCCGCCTTTTCCTTCAACCGAGTTAACGCCCATTCGCAGGAATTTTCTGAACCTTGATAGTCAAGGAAGGTGTACTGATTTGGCAGTGTCGAACGACATGCAGTGCTTGATTCTCTTGTTTGCTGTGCTGCTTTTGCACGCCAAGCAACAGCCTGCTCCTCATTCTCACTTGATTGTCGGAAAGCTCGTGAACGCTGAACTTTTTTGTTTTGCACAGAGGGTTAGAAAGAGGAATAAAATAGCTAAGCAACGGTGCAAACCTCATCTTCTTAGCTCTTATATAGCCCGAGATGTAGCAAATTCAAAAAAATTTGGAAACTTTCTCAGAATTCAAAACTTTCGCGAAATTCGCCGATAATACTTATGTTCAAACATTGGGGTCATCGGGTTAGAATTGATAGATCTTTGCCAAATGTCAATGATTTTCAAACTTTTGGTTTATTTTGTTCCTCTGACATCCCTTTAGAACTTTGCCGCTGACCAAAGTGGGGTTACCAACAAAAATATTTTGCTAGGGGGCTTTAAACATTTTTCTGGGGAGAGGGTGATATTTTAGGCCGTAAAGTAGACTCTACCCCAATTTTTTTTGTTTTGCACGGACGGTTAGAAAGAGGAATAAACAATCTAAACAATGGTGCAAACCTCATCTTTTTAGCTTTTATACAGCCTGAGATATAGCAAATTTAAAACGTTACAGCAATCATTTCTGAAGAACGCTTTTCCAAAAATTAAACCCCAGTACAGTGACGGCGTCTGAAAATTTAATCTCCTCTTGAGGGGTTACATTTAAAAAAATAGGTATTGAGGCTAGGAAGGAATATATATTTATATATATATATATAATAACGGGGGCAGGGCATTGGAAGAGGGAAGGGAGGTTTGGGAGAAGGAAAGTGTGTTGTACGGGTTTTCGGAGCAGCGTTGTATAGGTTTGGGAACGGGGTTTGGGGCCGGTGGGGTAGGGCGGAGCGGTGATGGGTTGGGGTCGGGGCAATTGGGAGAGGGATGGAGAGAGGCATGGGGGTTGGGGAGGGGTGGGAGAGAGAAGGGAACGGGGGTTTGGGGCCTGTCGGGCAGGGCGGGCAGGTATGGGTTGGGGCCTGGGCGATTGGGAGAGGGGTGGTGAGAGGGAAGGGATGGGGAGAGGAAGGCGAACGTGGGTTTGGGGTCGGGGCGGGAATGGGTTGGGGCCGGGGCAGGGAATAGGTTGGGGCCGGGGCGATTGGGAGAGGGGTGGTGAGAGGGAAGGGATGGGGAGAAGAAGGGGAACAGGAGTTTGGGACCGGGGCAGGGAATGGATTGGGGCCAGGGCGCTTGGGAAAAAGATGGGGAGAGGGAAAAGGGATGGGGAGAGGGAAGGGTAACGGGGTTTGGGGCCGGAATGGGTTGGGGCGATTGGGAGGGGGGATGAGGAGAGGGAAGGGGATGGGAAGAGGGAAGGAGGATGGGCAAGGGAAGGGGAAAGGGGATTTGGGGTCGGGGCGGGAATGGGTTGGGGCCTGGACGATTGGGAGAGGGAGTGGTGAGGGAAGGGGACGGGGGTTTAAGCTGCAATTAAGACGCTTCGTTAAACGCTCCGTTGGTTTTAATACATTTTTGATTAAACAATATTTGGTTGTCAATGACAACAGCGTCTTGCAATACCCGCCGTGTTGCGGACGGACAGACGCGACAGACAGACATCGAGAATTATATATATAGATGTCAATTTGTATAGCGCTATATGCCTGGCGAAGGCCATAGTCAAGAGCGCTTTACAGTTGGTCATTTTGTCGAAACTAATGGATACTCTACAGACATTTGTAAACTTAAGACGTGCTGACAATTTCGAACATATAACTCCAGCTAGACAGTCCCTATACATTGGCTTTCTATCAATGCCTAATTATGCCATGTAGACAAGTTTAAAATGTATGCAAAGAGGCAGTCTCAAACTGCAAAATAAATCGACATTAATCAAGTCAGTTGGATTACTGTAAGACAAATATTGTCAACATACAGTAACAGCAACGTTAACTGACTCGTATTTGAACTGTTTAACGCAATCAAAACTGATACACATAAAACCATTCGACTGCTGTCAGATTAGGTATTGAAGAATGACTGCCTCTAGTTAAATACCTACTTTGTAACACATGGCGTCTTTTTCTCAGAGAAAGGGGGAGAGAGAGTGGGAGCCTGCCTCTAAAATTTCGGTTCAAGGTGGTTTCCACACAGCTTTGCAGACATTACCGGAATAAGCACAATGCCGGCAAGATCTGTCTGAGAAAAAATCCAGATAAATGGTCCCTTCGTCTGGTCGCTCCACCTCAAGGACCCAATCTCTTTCTACGACTCCTGGACGATACTATTCGGCCGGCCAATCCATCAGAGTACCAGACCTAATCGGCGGATAATCTGGTATTTTATGAAGAGCGTATGGACTGCGAAATATTCATCCGTCTCCATTTGCATGCCATCGAGGAGGTCGTCGGACCTTCGATCGTCCGGCTCCGATCTTCAAAGACCCGAGTATCCGACAGCATAGCAGCAGCCGCAGCAGCAGCAGCAGCAGCAGACTGCCGCCGCCGCCGTCGCAGTAGACATTCAATACTTTCCCTCCGTTCGTCAAACACCAGAAACGTGACAAGAGTGACAGTTTCCAGCCTTCCGCGCACGACGAATGCGATAATGCTAGGATAGTTTTTGCGCAAAATAAATGCATTTATTTTCTTCGATGTCCTATATATTATCTGATAGTCTACGACGTTTCAATTCATGATCAGTCTTCGCCTATAAACACCAGATTTTAAGTATCCGCAGTCGTTAGGATTTACTTTGAATATTTGAAAACGCATCTAAAAGTTAAAAGAGCATCAACGAACAAGTTATCTCTATATAGGGTCTAGACTGTAGAGCATCGGTATTCGATAGACATTTGAAATGTGTCCAGAAACTGATTTGGTTATTTTATTAATAAATGTAATAGTAATTAAAATAAACCAAGTCTATAGATTAAAACAATAGAAGCAACGCAATAGGGCAGATCCCGTTCCTAAATTCTTTAATCCGCTGGCAACGAACATCTTTAAATTCTCTTGAATCTTTGAATTCTCTAAAGTCTTTTTGTGACTATCCACAAACTGTCGGTTCCTTTAAGGTTTAAGTAATCGTCCAATATTAATTTCACTGCCAACGAATATAATTATTTCTTATCCTATTTATAAAATAATTTCAGCGCTGGAAAAACGAGTATCAGCCAAATACTAAAACAATTCGCTGTTTGCAAGCACAGCATTATGGCAGTTTGACTTCGGAAACAAAGGTTAACTAAATTCTTCCTGGACCGCCTTCACCGTGTCTTTAATAGGACATAAAATGTGGCATGTTTATTGATCAAAATTCAAGGCGCCATAAAAATTCATAGTATTGCACTGAGACAAAGCGATTTATGGTCTACAGGCACATAAGAAATTCATGAATGTAGTCAATATCGACATGGCAGTTGGGCGATTTCTATTTATTCAGGCATTTATTAATATTTTGGACCAGCGGTAGAATATATGCGCCACGCAACCGGAGGGTAGCGGGTTCGAATCTGACTAGCCACTGCGTAACGAGTTGTTCATTGCATTTACGATTCTTCACACTGTGAATGACTTAACGTAAATTAACAATCAGATAATAATAATAATAATAATAATAATAATAATAATAATAATAATAATAATAATAATTCATACCTGTCTTCAAGTGGAGAAGTATAAAGAAATCTAATTTTCACGCAGGATTGCATTATATTTTACGATTACGTTACGTGTTTATGCTGTAATTTATTCCAGTTAAGTTAGAACGTTAGATCAAGTCTTAGTCTTAGACAGTCAAAGTGTTCGCTGACTTGTGTCAATCTTTGTGACTCTCTGATTGAGCTTTTTGTTGAAGGATTGCCGACAAATACATTTCAGGTGCAGAAAAATTTGAATCGGAGAAAATGCTTAGGGAATCAATTTTTTTATAAGCAAAAATAAATGAGTAAATGAATAGCAATACTCGAATTGAATTAGAGACGCCCAGAAGATCGGAAATCGTCAGATAACATCGAGATAATCTAATAATTAATGAACCAAAGACAGTTATCAGCTTCTACAGGATTTAGTGCACTGCACTTTCACTGCCTAGTAATTTTTCTGAATATTTAAAAGATTCCGATATAATACAAAAATCTAATAAATCAAAATTTTCAAACAACGTAGGGGCCTATGCTAGAATTGCGAACCTTGAAACGGCACCACACTTTTTCCTCATCCTCCGCCTCCGCCTCCTCCTCCTCCCCCCCTCCCCCTCATCTTCTTCTTCTTCATTTGTTATGCATTGCTACGTCAACCACCATCGATTTCCACTCTGCACTGTTTCTGGGTGTTCTTATCAGTTAAATGTTGCCTTCCTTTCTTAATGTGCGTTCAAGGAACTATTTGAACCGTTGCTTTATTGTGTTTTAAAAAATAAATGTTCTCTTTGCGTCAAAAGATTGTAGAACTAACTTCCTCATTATATAAGCAATTATTTTCTGTCCATGAAGCTTTTTGCTTTCGTCAGAGAAACCACACCTCTGCAGCTTCCAGCTTTCATTCTTCATTATTAGCCTACTTTGCTTTAATTCTGTAATTTTGCACAACCTTATATATATATATATATATATATATATATATATATATACTAGGTGTTTACCCGTCAAAAATGACGGGGGACATTGGCTGTTTTACCACCCGATTTTGCGCTAATGCAATAGCATTTTGCGCAATTAGTTGTCCTTCACTCGCCGCCTTTTCCTTCAACCGAGTTAACGCCCATTCGCAGGAATTTTCTGAACCTTGATAGTCAAGGAAGGTGTACTGATTTGGCAGTGTCGAACGACATGCGGTGCTTGATTCTCTTGTTTGCTGTGCTGCTTTTCACGCCGAGCAACAGCCTGCTCCTCATTCTCACTTGATTGTCGGAAAGCTCGTGAACGCTGGACTTTTTTGTTTTCCACGGACGGTTAGAAAGAGGAATAAAAAAGCCAAGCAATGGTGCAAACCTCATCTTCTTAGCTCTTATATAGACAGAGATGTAGCAAATTCAAAAAAATTGGAAACTTTCTCAGAATTCAAAACTTTCGCGAAATTCACAGATAATACTTATGTTCAAACATTGGGGTCATCGGGTTAGAATTGATAGATCTTTACCAAATGTCAACCGATTTTCACACTTTTTGGTTTATTTTGTTCCTCTGACATCCCTTAACAACTTTTCCGCTGACCAAAGTGGGGTTACCGCTGAAAATATTTTGCTAGGGGGCTATAAAAATATTTTAGGAGAGGGTGATATTTTAGGCCGTAAAGTGGACTCTACTCCCAATTTTTTGTTTTGCACGGACGGTTAGAAAGAGGAATAAACAATCTAAACAATGGTGCAAACCTCATCTTTTAGCTCCTATATAGCCTGAGATATAGCAAATTTAAAACGTTATATCAATCATTTCTGAAGAACGCTTTTCCAAAAATTAAAAATCCCAGTACGGTGGGCGTCTGAAAATTTAATCCCCACTTGAGGGTAAAATTTAAAAATAGGTATTGAGGCTAGGATATATATATATATATATATATATATATAATAACGGGGAGCAGGGCATTGGGAGAGGAAGGGAGATTTGGGAGGAGGAAAGTGTGTTGTACGGGTTTTCGGAGCAGAGAGGTACTGGGGTTGGGAGAGGGGTGAGGAGAGAGAAGGGAACAGGGGTTTGGGGCCTGTCGGGCACGGTGGGGCAGGGTATGGGTTGGGGCCGGGCGATTGGGAGGGATGGGAGAGGGAAAAGGGATGGGGAGAGGGAAGGAACGGGGTTTGGGGGATTGGGAGAGGGATGGCGAGAGGAAAAGGGATGGGGAGGGAAGGAACGGGGGTTTGGGGGCGATTGGGAGAGGGATGGGGAGAGGGAAAAGGGTTGGGGAGACGGGAGGGAACGGGGGTTTGGGGGAGATTGGGAGAGGGATGGGGAGAGGAAAAGGGTTGGGAGACGGAAGAGAAACGGGGTTTCAGGGGGATTGGGAGAGGGATGGGGAGAGGGAAAAGGGTTGGGAGACGGAAGGAAAAGAGGGTTTGGGGCCGGGGCGGGAATAGGTTGGGGCCTGGGCGATTGGGAGAGGGATTGGGTGAGGGAAGGGGACGGGGGTTTAAGCTGCAATTAAGACGCTTGTTAAACGCTACGTTTTGATTAAACAATATTTGGTTGTCAATGACAACAGCGTCTTGCAATACCCGCCGTGTTGCGGACGGACAGACGCGACAGACAGACATCGAGAATTATATATATAGATATATATATATATATATATATATATATATAAAATATTATATATATATATATCGTATTCAATAACTATTATGTTGTCGAGACATTTGTTCATTTAGAAAGACAATCAAAGCAAACGTATACAGCCGGAAACATGTCCCAGGGGCAGACAGTCAAACAGACCGACAGACAGGCGTAGCAAAGGTATTGCCTGTGATCACTTTGGAAAAAACCCGCTCAAGTATAGATAAAACGAAGCCACGAGCGTAAAGCGAAGGACGGAACACCTCAGGTACCTGACATCTCTAATCAGTGTCCTTTCGGTCGAACGAAGCACCTGAAAGCAACCAACCTATTCATTAAGACGGTGGCGCCTGCAGGAGGAGGAGGAGGAGGAGGAGGAGGAGGAGGAGAGAAGAAGAGAGAAAGACCGTGAGAAAGAGACAGAGGAGGAGGAGGAGGAGGAGGAGGAGAGGACAGATGAAATTAGTCGAATGAGGAATTTGTTGATTTAAAAACGCACCCAATGAGACAGAGTAAAACGATTTCGCAATCATTTGTCTCATTGAGTGTGATTTCGTGTCCTCAGATTCAGCGTTTCTCTCCCCTCCTTCTTTTCCTCTCTTTCTCTCTCCTGTTCTCTGTCTATTTGCCTACTTCTGTCTCTGTTTGTCTGTCTGTCTGTCTCTTTCACCGTCGCTCTTTCTCTGTCTCTGCCTCTGTCTCTCTCTCTGTTTTTCTCTGTCTGTCTGCCTGTCTTTCTCCTTTCTCTTGTAACCTGATTAAGGCAATCCCTTGCGTTTTGTGACGAATTCATTTCTAATCAATTCGCTCGAAGTGCAGTTGTGGCTGTCTTGTCGGATTCGTTCTTTTAATCGCAGGGAATTTGTATAGCGCCACTGAGACCAAGTATTGATCGTGCAAAATTATTCTCCAGCAAATCCTCTTCCTACGCATGCTGTTTGTTAAATGGAAAACGGAAAAAAGACCTGAAATTCGATACGAAGTGTGTGTGTGTATGTGAATGCGTGAATGAGTGTGTTTGTGTGTGTGTCTTGAGTGTCTCCTTTCTCAAATAAAATTATAACGTCTTAATCCTAAACTAATCAGTTATTCGAATTACGACGTTAATTAACATTTACACGTAAGCGATTCATATGGCGCCGCTTACGATTTTGTTATTCAGATGATCTAGCTCCTTTTCTGCGGTTTCCTTAGAGGATTCTTTCAGATGCAGGCGTCTGAAGTTCGTGTACTTGCGAACGAGATACATTACGGAACGAAGAACAGTCTGACCTTTGCCTTCAACAGGATCTTTCACATCACACAGCAGTCACACGCAATAACGAACAATTATCGTGGACTTTCTGTAGCGCCGGATCTAGTACACTGAAGTACATCAGTCGACGATGATACTCCAAATTCGTTGTTCAAGTATGGATGCGTTATTAAACGATGGCGTTAATAAGTTACCGAATCCCGAAGTTGCGTATAATAAAATGGCGAGTTATGGAATCTTTAGCAAAAGATTATTATTTTGAATCGATTTCCAGTTTCTTCTTCTTCTTCTTCTTCTTCTTCTTCTTCTTCTTCTTCTTCTTCTTCTTCTTCTTCTTCTTCTCGCCGTTCTGTTGCGCGTTCGTCGATTTCTCTTAATAGCAATATCTTGCAGTCGACATTTCAGCTTCAGTATTAGGCATGTTACTAAGAATAGATGCTGCCTTAGACGCGTCTAAAGTGGGAAGACATCTCTCCTCCGGCAGAGAAAGAGAGAGGGAGAGAGAGAGAGAGAGAGAGAGAGAGAGAGAGAGAGAGAGAGAGAGAGAGAGAGAGAGAGAGAGGAGAGACGCGGTGGGTTGTGTTCGCCGGCGAATGTCTTCCACTTCCGATGATGAGAGTCGACGGCGGCGGCGGCCGATGCATCGACCGATTGGTTCGACCGACCGACCGACCGACCGACCGACCGGGAGATGCTTCTTTACATTCGCAGTCACTCTCTTATATACTGCGCAGGCGTGCGTGTGTATGTATATGTATATACGCTGTATGTACGACGTGACAGCGTAGAGCAGAAGAGTTCGGCTGAGACACTGATCGTCGGAACATGATTCGCTCTTTAGACGCAGCCCTTTGATTGGTCGAAGGAGACTTTCGATGCATCGAGCGCCAAATAAATTCGCCCCCAAAAAGAAATCGACATGTCACCGGAGGACCCGTGCCGCGAAGCAGCAAAAAAATCAGCAGAATCTTCTTAAATGAAATGAAAGAGATTAATCTTTGCAGTGACAGGCTTCTTCTGGCACAGAGGCGAGACGATAGAGATATAGGAACAAAATCATTGAAGCACTTATAATTCTACTGGTGAAAGTTTTAAGGTTATAAATACAGTAACAATTGTGATCTGTGATCTAATTCTTAAGTCTTCACGTGACTTCTAAAATGTCTATGCGTTAGTTTTTAGACGCCATGATTTTGATAACATCGCAAATTGAATTTTTAGCCTTCAATATGCTGTGAATTGAATAATCAGTCCGTGTACGCGGTCACTCGATTGCCTATCACTAAACATTAAAATACAGTATATCAGTTTATGAAAACGTTGCTTTATACGGCGTACTTGTCCAAAAATTGACTTTGCAACGTATAACAGTATTAGGCCTATACCGACGCAGCCCCTGAATTTATGGGTTCAAGAAATTGGTTCCATTTGAAATTCTAATGGTCGAGAATGCTGTAAAATTATTTCATAAACTCCGTTAGTATCTAAAAGTCACACATAGGCCTATATACTATCTTACGTGTAGTCTTTTGAAGTCATTTGTTCAGGCGATTTTCAACATTTTATAAATAATATTCATTTACTTTCTTCCTGGCGATAAGCAGAGTGGAACATGAGAATCATACCTTTGGAGGAGGGGGAATATTGCATTTCCCCTCTTCTCTCTTCTCCTTTGCTATTTAAAGATTGGACGAGTAGGTGGTGATCACTGACTCCATAAAAATACCACAATTGACGAAAGGCATACTTCGAACGAGTCTTCTAACATGTCGAGAGAAAATGATCTATGAGATATTTCGGTGATCGGTTCATGAAGTTAAATTGCCATCTTTGGACACTTGAATTAAATGAACTCTTTGCGTTCATAAAGACGTCACCGACTCTGTCGCCGGAATATGATACAAGAGCAGCGGCGACAACGACGACGACGACGGCGACGACGAAGATGATGATGATCATGCCTGTGACGACGACGACTGCGACATGCAGACGTCATGCAACGGGAGCATTCGTCGTCGTCGTCGTGACGTCTACCGACGACATTCGAATAAATTGCAGAAGCCATACATCACGTGACTGACACGCATCGATTTCCGGTGAAGTCGAAACGAGAAGCTTTACTTTCAGATTATTAGGATCAATACGAACGTTTATCCCCCCCACTTCCAGCACCCCATTTCCGAGCCCCCACCACATCCCAGCCTCTCTCCCCATCCGGTACACTCTCTCTCTCTCAATTTCTCCAGCTTCCCTGAAAAGCGGTCGACGAACGTAATCAAAATTGCGTCTTACATTAGAACACACGCATATGCAGGATATATATATATATATATATATATACATACATACAGTATATATATACTGTCTATAAGATATACACAGTATATATATATACTGTAAATGGATGACGGTGATGTTATCTAGGCTTCTATATACGTAGACGTATATAATGTTTGCATTAGGCAAGAGCCGCATTGAACTCAGGTAATTTTATTTGCCTTCGTTCTTCCACTCGACAGACGGCGCAATCCATCGACGCATTTCCTAATCAAATACCTGCACTTTATTCAAATGGAAGAACTCCATTGAACGCAGCAGCAGAAGCAGCAGCAGCAGCAGCAGCAGCGGCCAGCAGCAGACGGATAGAGTTCGTTGTCTACAGGGGTGGAGTCGGGTGGGGCGGGATTTATGCAGGGCCGTCGTGAGGGTCATGGGTTTTAAGAAAGGCAACCGGGGGAGTGGGGGATGGTGCGCCTTTATGTGACTGCTTCTGTACGTGACAGAAAAGGCTTTTAGAAGCTTGGCACAACTGACGTGATGTACTCAAAGCTTAGACCTCTCTGCACGTCTGTCTGTCTGTCTGCATGTCTGAATGTCTGCCTGTCTGTCCGTTTGTCCATCGCTCTGTCTCTGTCAGGGGAATATTACTTTTGTTCCAGGTATCAGCGAGGTATTATAAGGCTGTTGAGCGCCGCTGTCAGCGCCTGAATAGAACCACCGCTCGGAGCATTGATCAGACGGTAAATGAAGACACAGGTGACGTAATTCTGCATGACCATCTCCATATCATCACTCTTATTATTTTCGCCTATGCGTCAGTAAAGAGCACGAACATTTTTCAATCTTCATTTTCAAGAAAGATTAACGACGAAGAGGTCGTTTCTTTAGCAAGACCGAACATATCACGCACCAAGAAGCACTTCTATAGACAGATATGATTTAATTGAGATCACAGGAAATGATTTCGTAATTAAACCGGTTCTGAGAAGCGATTGACTACAGTGCAGTGCATCATCTGTTGGTTCACGGTCTTCTAGAAAGAAAATCACGGGACTAAGCAAGTAAGCTAGCTAGTGAAATCTCGTGAATTTCTATAGCGCTTTCGAAATCAGGAACCGTAGCAGGTGCATATTAACCTAGGCGCTCAATCTACAGTCGAAATATCTATGGCCGAAGTGTCGCGGTCAGCAGGGCAAAGGTCAATTCCAACTATCGGTCAGCGTCGAAATGGGGAAACAGCAAGGCAGACTTTGAAATAAGAACAAAAAGGAGACGCGAATTAACAGAAGGCTATATTTAATACTGCCACAGCATCGGATACTGTACCTTTGAAGCACGTAGTTTGCTCTTTGGACGTCTAATGAGAAAGGATGGACAGGAACATCTGGTAATAACAAGTAAAATAGCGAGTCAAAGAACAAGAGGAAGACAGAGAATAAAATACACAGACAGTCTAAGAGAAGAAACACGAATCAAAGACAGCATTGAACTTAAAGGAACAGCCGGAAACAGAGCAGAATGGAAATCTATGGTCCTTGACGTAGCAATACATAACCTATGAAGAAGAAGAAGAAGAAGAAGAAGAAGAAGAAGAAGAAGAAGAAGAAGAAGAAGAAGAAGAAGAAGAAGAAGAAGAGAATGTGTCGAGTAGAAGAAGAAGGAGGAAGAGAAGGAGGAGGATCAGGAGAAGAAAAAGAGAATGTGCCGAGTAGTAGTAGTAGTAGTAGTAGTAGTAGTAGTAGTAGTAGTAGTAGTAGTAGTAGTAGTAGTAAATTAGTAATAGTAGTAGTAATAGTAGTAGTAGTTGTAGTAGTAGTAGAAGAAGATGATGAAGAAGAAGAAGGACGAGGAGAGGAGGAGGAGAAAGAGAAGTAATAAGAAGACGAAGATGATGATGATGTTGTTGATGATGATGTTGAAGATGATGATGATGATGATGATGATGATGAGAATGTGTCGACGTGCACCTTCTTTCAGCGAAATGTGGTAGCGATTTAAATTTTGCTTCTTAAAGTCCTGAAGTAGAATGACGTGCTTGAGAAAATTCGTGCCAGAGTTAATAACGAGAGAAAGATGTTCCGATGGACTTTGGTGGTAATCGACTGCATAATCGAAGTTGGAAGTCTGCATCGCTGCGTCTCAGCTCAGCTGAGCTCGGCGAAAGATGAAACAGGTTTTCCAGAGAAAAATCTTGAGTGTTTTTTGTGCGCGTCTCTGTTTGTCTCTCTGTGTGTTGTGCTTCTCTCTTTCTGTCTGTTCTAGCCGAGTTGCCATAGAGACCTTGGCAAGATGTCAAATGTCTTTTGCTTTTTGTTTGTTCAATTTTCAATTGTTTGGCTTCTAAGTCTTCTTAACAGTTTATTGAAACGTTAAATTGATGCTTCACTAGCATTTTCGGCACATTTGCATCGTTCCTATAGTTTCACTAATTCTACTACTACTAACTACTACTACTACTACTACTACTACTACTACTACTACTACTACTACTACTACTACTAACTACTACTGCTGCTACTACTACTGCTGCTACTGCTACCACCACTGCTACTACCACTGCTGCACCTGCACTGCTGCTGCACCTGCTTGCTGCACCACTTCTGCTGCACCACCTGCACCACCACCACTGCTGCCTGCACCACCACCACCACTGCACCTGCACCACTGCTGCTGCTATTACCACCACCACCACTGCTGCTTGCTGCTGCACTCACTACCACCACCACCACCACCACCTGCTACTATTACTATTATTACTACCACTACCACCACCACTACTACTGCTATTAGGCCCACTACATCTACTACTGGCTGCTACTACAGTGCTGCTGCTGCTACTGTTGTTACTGCTGGTGTTGCTCCTGTTTGTTCGTGATAGGCAATTGAAAATTTTAAATCTTAATAAATTAGAATCAGAATTAGTCCGAGTTTCGAGCAGGCTTACTTAACTTCCTAAACCACTTAATATCACATTATTATTGGCAATTAGAATTAAAATCAGATTTGACAAAATTAAACGAGCTAATTAATTATAAATATAAATATAATTATATTTAGACCCATGCTAGTTTAATTGAAACCAAAATTTTGCAACAATAAGTTCTTTATGAAATTTCGTGAACCCATAACATTTTCTCTCTGGAATGCTTGTGTTATATTTCACGCTCTGAAGCTTTAGCTTTTTCTATTACTAGTGATTCAGAAAGTGAGTCGACCAAATCTCTTTCCCATATCTCTAATAGCACACAGAACCAAATTCCCTTTCCGTTGCAGCAGAAATATGGCTGAAAAATCCGTCACTACAGATGACACTGCAGATTATGAAAACTCAAGAGCCACACTGTAAAGAGTGACACGGTAACCGTTACCGCGGTAAATCCGCGGTAACCGCGGCAATACCGCGGTAATGGGGACAAACATTAAATATATACCGTTTTACCGCGGTAACGGTTACCAAAGCCACGGTATCACCGCGGCAATGGTACGAAATTCCGCGGTGTTACCGTGGTAATGGTGTTGTACTATTAAAAAGAATTTGCTTTTACTACATCTTGGGTATTCTTGGGTTTATCATTTTTCGAACTTTTGTTTTTGATTTTGCGAGAGTGGTAACACTTACGCCCTCGATTGCAATCTATGGCGCCAGTTAACACTGGCCAAGTGGCCAGTGTGGCCACCGAGACACTGGCCGCTGGAACTGAGTAGCATAGAATTATTATATTATGATTCAGTAGAAGTCCTTTGTCTTAGAGTGTGCCAAGAGGCACGTGCGTTTAAAAGTAAACCTAAAGTACTTGTTAGGATAAAACAAATATGGGGCGTTGTGAAATCGAAAAACTTCTTTCAGCGAAGTTCAGTCACTGACACATAGACTTTCTACAGCACGAGTAAACCAGGGGCGTAGCCAGGGATTTGATTTGGGGTATAAATAGTGGGTGGTATAAATATTAACTATAAACCATATAAACCATTTAAACCACAAATAACCACATATAAATCACATAAAAGCTTGAAGGTAGACTGATTTTGGGGGTATATATATATACCGATATACCCCCGTCGCTACACCCCTGGAGTGAACAAAGGGCAAAAGTTAGGTGACTAACTGACCATTTCTGAAACAAGCGGTAACGGTGCGGTAACAGGTACAAATTTGGCCAGTGGCCGCGGTAACGGGGTGGGGACGGTGACAGGCAATGCGGGGACGGGGTGGGGAAGGGGAAACCATTATGATTTCAGGGTGGTGGTTATGGGGACAAATTTCTGTCCCCGTGTCACTCTCTACCACACTGACTATGAGAGCCCATAAGTAAGAATTTGCTAATTGGACAACTAATTAGTTTCAATTATAATTAATTAGAAGAGCTGCAACTATAATTTTCTTCTTCTTTAAGTGTCGTCTTCTATCAGAGTGTTGACAGTCATTTTCCTCCATTTCTCTATCTTGTGCTGCACTTTTTAGGGCTCCATGGTTATTTGTATTTGCTCATTCAAAGATGTCGTTCCTTCAGCTTCTTCTTGGTCGCCCCCTTACCCTCATTTCTTCTATTCTACCTTTCATTAATTATTATCGGCCGAATCTCTCCTCATGACGTAACCAGCGTAGGACATTTTTCTTCTTAGAAATTTAATGAGCAGAAATATACAAAGCAATTAAATAGAATCAGACAGTTTACTACTTAATTAGCCAAATAATCAGCTATTAGCTAGAATTGGGAAAAAACTTGCTCATAACTGCTGTTTGCTACTACTAATACTTTGTCTTGCTGTTAAACCATCTTGTGCTTTTCGAGATTTAACTGCGGATGGTCAGTGGCGGTTCCTTGTGGGAAGATGAGTGGGGATGCACCCCCCACCGGACTTTTTTGCTTGTGAAACCTATTTTGGGCAAAAGTCTAGTAAAACTACGGGATAAAACTGCGGGTGATCTTTGTTTGCCTGTAGACCTATTTTTCGGTAAAAGTGTGGTAAAATTAGGGGGAAATCCCTTGTGTCAGCCTTTTTCGGCAGTTTATTGATTGTTTCCTTCTCGTTTCATCCCCCCCACCAACTTCCTATAAATTCATTTCATCCCCACCAGTGCGGTTGGTAAATCAAGCTCGTTCACTTACTTACTTTATTTGTGGGCGTATAATAAATAAACGACTCTAAGAGCCGTGTTGAACCGTTGAGCAGTTTGTGTGTCTGAAGGAGGAATAGGCGACAGTCGTTTCCTCTTCCCCGGGAGCGTCTCCTGATACTGATTGATGATGAAGGCCGAAGTGGCTCGCCTTTCGATGTTGAAGCGGGCGCTGTTTAATCCCTGCATCGACATTTATTTCGAAATCAATCAATCAGATTTGCAGAGCGGAGCGCAAGTGTTCCAGGGATCGTCTAAAACGTCCGCGCGCAGATGTGAATCATCTTTTGAGTCCGATGACCAAGAGTTTTAAAAATCTAGCAATTATTCATACCGTTGCTGCTGCTGCAAAGTTCTACGTCAACACACTTAAAACTTAGCGCTTGTCACCCCCAATGTAGGCCTGTTATAGGCTATAAATGTTCTTGATAAAACTCCGCGGATAGGCAAAAAATATGGTCGTCACACGAATCTTGATAAAACTCCGCGGAAAAGCAAAAACTAAATAAAAAGCCGTCACCCGAATTTAGGGCGCGCGCAAATTTCAAACCTTGCCCCGGGCGCCGAATATTCAAGCTACGGGTCTGCACTTTGCTTAATGGAATCGGAACCACTTTGTATTTTGGCTACAGCTTTTCCAGACGTAGTCTGATTTTAATGAAAATTACATCGCTGTGTTTCCTAGGAAATTTACTTTTAGAAGATATGCTTCTCAGTTGCATATTTTATTTTATAAATACTCTTTATGCAGTGCAATACAATTATTGCAGTTACAAAATGAGGCACATGAGGAAAAGTCTTCTTTAGAAAATGTAAAATTGAATAGGCCTAAGACCGTTAAGGCAGTTTAGAACCCAATAACACTAACATCCGTCCAAACAAATGCTTTCGACAAGACGTCTTCTTCTGTGACGTACACGTCTCAAGCAGAGTTCAGTTTTGAGTCTCGATTAGACTAGTCGCTTTGGATCCAGAATCCAGTCCCAGAAAATCGTACTTGCTCATTTTGAAGGCGATAGTGACGACTGATACAGTTTGGCAGACGTCAATATTTCCCATTCAAAGAAAGCGACAACCGTCTCAATCTTCGCCGCCAGTTATTGACACGGCTCGTCTTAATTCAGAGAAAGCAGACAGAGGAGAATTTTCTTAAGGAAATTTCTTCCTATAGCAATCCAAACTGATTAGATTTCCTGTCCATCAGCCTCAATTGGATTTACGATTTTTCCTATTCCCAATTTTATGTACTTGTCGTCAGTGGACTTGTTGTCGAATCGAATATTGTCAACCCTGATATTGGAATATCAATTCGATCATCATAAACATCTTTATATTCGTTCTTGCGTATGCGCAGAACTAACGAATCGGTGCCGCTCTGATTTGCTTGAAACGGTTTAAATTATTCCGTGGAACTTTGAAATGAAAGCATTGACTGTGTAAATAACATGACATGGAATATTGTCATTCCATTGTCATCAATTGCTACAAATTCTATTGCCATAGTCCCTTTGGTGTAGGCTAAGTCTCAAGTTAAATGATCTTTTTAGTAGGCCCTATTTCTCAAAATGTTAACAATAATTGCATCATGAAATACAACGCAGTATTTGCACTGGTGCCACATAGGTCCTGTCGAGATTGTCTTATTTAGCCAGAACAGACGTAGAGTTGACATTATTTTGGCAACGTATTTTGCCATTATTTTGAGAAACGTTTTGATATACATATTACATTGCTAACTTATAATTATACATGGGCGCCCGCACATTAGGGCAAAAGGGAACACTTGCTCCCCCCTGGAAAATGCAAATACCAGTATTGCACATTGAAATTTGAAAACCTTGTTATAAAATATTAACCGTGACCATTGTGTCAAAATGTGTTTTGCCCTCCTGGAAAAATTTCTGTGGGCGCCCATGTAATTACAATTATGCGTTAAGTACTAATGTAGTATGTATATGTACTATGGACAAGGGATGAAGGATCCCTGTGCAGAAGAATGAATAAACCCGACCTAGAAAAAAAACGTTCACTTACACAGGAAGCTGTTCAAATCGATATCGACGCAGTCTGCCCTCTCAATTGTATTCTGCCACCTGGCGATTCAAAGAGTGCTTAGACTTTTATTCGACCACAGTTCATGTCATAAAGAGATTTATTAATTATACAATCTTTTTCCAAGACAGTATTTTAACGGAATGTCTTAATGCTTAATCAGACTCCTAGCTCGTATTTTGCAGATAGCAATAAAATAATTAATAGCCTATATATGTCTTTGTTTTGCGTATAACTACGCGTTTACTGTGGGTCGCGACCCAAAAGTGGGTCGGAGGGCTCACTCAGTTTAGTGGGTGGCGGGGATAGCGCGAAATTAGATTCAAAAGTGTCGTTTTCTAACCAGTACTACAATGTCATAAGCCTTGAAAGTTGCAAGTGGACTTCAGTTTTAAGAAATTTATATGCCTGCAATCCTCCGCACACGACAATAAGTTTGCAGGGTCACGGCATGTTACAAAGCCTCTGAAATGAGTCGCACAGTTCCAAAAGTTTGGGAAACCAATCAAACCATGGCCTATAGTAGGCCTACTTTTAAAATAAATCTTATTTCGCAAAAACGCAAGGAAAGCGCATTCCGGCCATTTTGCTGTGAAACTCCACTAATAAATTACAATGAGAATTTCTGTGATATGGAGTATTTCAGTTAAACGATTTTGCCATACTCATAGGATTCTAAAGACGCGTAACAAAGGTATGTCCATGGTAAAATTTGGAAAAAGATAATTTTTAAGAAATTACAATATTTATTTCTCTTATGTTGACTTATTTAGTATAATTATGCATAAATATGTCTAATATATTTGCCACATTTTCATTCGAATTGAATCAGAGATTTTGATCTGCCATTTATTCAAAACTCAGAAGATTCCTTTCAACCAACGTTCGCCAGATGGCGTAATACATTTTTTTGATATTACAGGGACTGTTCCACGTTGGGGATGACTGGGAAATGCATGCTTCCACCGGTCCACCAAAAATGCGTCTTCAATGGAAGATGATCTTCTAAACGAATTAGCCTTGATGTAAATCCACAAAGAAATGGACAATGGACATATCCATTGCTAATGCCATCGACAAATTCACTTCCAGCAATAGAAAACTCGATTTTGCACTATATATATGACTTTATAGCCTACAGCCA
This sequence comes from Metaphire vulgaris, assembly GCA_018105865.1. Taxonomy (NCBI): domain Eukaryota; kingdom Metazoa; phylum Annelida; class Clitellata; order Crassiclitellata; family Megascolecidae; genus Metaphire; species Metaphire vulgaris. The sequence goes on from CM030832.1 coordinate 14,517,030, forward strand.
GACTAAAATGGCTTTTATACATTGTCAAATCTGAACATGATATTTTAGAAATCAAATCTACAGATTTCTTCTAAACCGTTTACATATAATTCCTTTGACAATTATTGGCGGAATTTTCCTAGAAATTCATTGCATCCCCCACCAAGAGTTCCTGGAACCGCCACTGATATTATATGCTATGATTAGGGTCGCGGCACGTTACAAACTCGTTCTGCTCCAAAATGTTTGTGAATCCCTGCTCTAAATGATTCCTTCTCTTGTTCTCAACATATTCATAAAGCTAAATATTGCGGTTCACAGTTTGCGCTGAATGTCAGACATGTACTTCCTATATCCATTTGCATATTGAAACTGTTCACAATCAAGCGCAATCATGAACTCTTAAATGAATTCGCTGTTCGTTTTCATTTCAAACATAGGCGTAAACTTATTTTAGGCATCTGGGCTCAAGTTCCCCATTTTTAGAGGCTACCATACGAAATGGGGAATTTACAGGACTCGGCTCCCAAAAGGGGTATGTGGCGAAGTCAAAAGTGAACAAATCGAGGGTAATATTAGATTCAAATCTTGAGATTTTGAACATTTTTCAGACTACTTGACAGCATATCGATGATCATCCGACCCTCTCCCATAGATAAAATGTTTTCATCGGTTTTGCACGAATCTCACGACCAGTCCAGACCCCCCAAATAGGCCTACGGGTCCGATCCCTGGGCTCCTCATGTTTGCGCCAATGGCTATTATAGCTCTTCGAAGGGGCATTATATTAAGCGTCGAATAATTGATACAATGACCGAATACATTTCAAATAAGACTTCGATCTTCCTTTAACTGAGAGATCGATTTCTGACATTTGCCCTATCATGTCCGTTTACCTTCTTACAGCAATCCAGTTCACGCCGAATGAGCTCATGCCTCGTTGTCTTCTAGTCTTAAAATTAATTTGTCATTATTTTGAGCTATGAATTCCATTTTTGTCATGAAATTTATCTCGTTTTCACATGACGAAAGCTGTTTTTTAATTAACATTGTCTAAGGTTCTGCTCCGTCGGTTGGTTGGTTGAGAGCCAACGCGTTGAAGTTTGTTAGTGTCTTTCGAGTGTTTCTCTCTAAGTGTCCAAGTGAGAGGATAGGTAAACACGCGCCTTTTGTGATCGATAGCTTGTCCGTATCTTTGAAGTAAGCTCGAATTGTCAGAGGTTAGATCGGTTCAGGGATATGCGTTTCGAGCGAATCGGAATATTAATTATAAGCGCAGCATAAAGTAAATCTGAGGAGGATTTTGGTTTCGGTTTCTGTTAGCGTGTGGTCGAATATACTAAAGATATTCTGTTACGCGTTCTTAGAAGTGAAGTTAACAAAGCGTATGTTTAAAGTGCTGTTTGTGTACGCCTTCGTTCGACCAATGAAACCTTATTTTGAATCTGTGAGCAGGAGCAGAATTTTGGATGGGTGGATGGATGGATGAAGAGACAGACAGAGAAAACAGGCAGACATACATACATACATACATACATACATACATACATACATACATACATACATACATACATACAATACATACATGCATACAGACAGTGGCGTAGCGTGGTCTCGTGCCGCCCATGGCTCCTGGAAAAATATGCTGCCCTACCTGGTCTTATAATACATGACAAGCCAAAAAAGCTCGTCGCGGCCTGAATGTGCCGCTTCTAAATTTTGCCGCCCCTTCACTGAAACTCTTCGACAACCTGACAAACAAAAAAGGTCATCGGCGCTCAATTTGCCGCCCCCATCATGTGTGCCGCCCATGGCTCGAGCCATAGTAGCCATTGGGACGTTACGCCTCTGCATACAGACAGACACAGAGGCGGATTTACCACGGTACCAGATGGTACATCGGTACCGGGCCTCCTTTCAAAATACAAATTTAGGGCCTCCCTTTTCTAATAATAATTGTTTGAAGACTATTTTTTTATTATTTGTTTCTTTAAAGTAATTTATTTTCGGAGATATGCATGAATGCTTGTATCGCTTAGACTTTAGTAGTGTTTGGACATGGATTGCTGTAATATCGAAATGGCATTTAATTGTTTCATATTTTCAATGATGTTTGTTTTATTTTACTTCTTTAAGTGACAACGATGGCCCGGGGGGGGGGGGCTCCTTGGAAATATTGGCACCGGGCCTCCAAAATGTAAAATCCGCCTCTGGACAGACAGACAGACAGACAGACAGACAGACTGACTGACTGACTGATTGACTGACTGACTGACAGACAGACTGACTGACTGACTGACTGATCGATTGATGAAGGTAGCATTAAGAATGCGATCAGACGTTTTCAATCGGTACATAGACTTTTTGTTTTTGATTTGTTTTTAGCAACAGACAAATGAAGGAAACAGAAATAAACCGAGATTTCCGTTTTAGAAATCAATATTAAGCCAGTTGTCAAAGATTCTTCTTGAGGTCAGACAGTGCTAATTTTGCCTTAGCGTTGTTCGCTCGGTTGAGATCAGTGTTTGCCAATATGGAAATGTCGGAGATTCATTTTTTTGTGGCGCGTCCAAATTTAGCGCAATCGCGACGATTTCCCGCAGTGGCGTAGCCAAGGGGGCTTTAAACCCTCCTCTTGGTTGGCCGACCAATATATTTAAAATTGCGTATTATTATTCCGTGAGTGGAGGGGCGCCAAAATCAGGTTTAAGGTAACAAAAAAGAAAAAATAAGCAAACATATGAATATGTATAGGCTGTCCGCACACTCACGTAGATATAATATAACTAACTTAACCAAGCAAAATAATAGGTGTTAAGATTTCCGAAGTCGGGAATGGTTGGTACCCCCACCCCACCCCTCCTTCGAAAAATCCTGGCTACGCCACTGATTTCCCGTATTTGCTGTTTTTCTGTTGTTGTTATTATTAGATTTCTATAAATGATCATGCACTCGATTCGCCGGTCACCGATGGACTCTGTGTCGGATCCTTGACGGGCAAATCATGAATACTTTGAAAAAGATAAATCGCCAGTAACGCCGGGAACGTCTTGCCGTTTGACTCTGTCCGTCTGTTCTTTGAAGTCGTTGAGTAAATATAGACTCGACATGACCGCCGTTGTCTCGCCGACGACAATTATTATTATGAATCAACGGGAGATGGCGGAGGTCGTTGGCCTCCTGTTATTCAGCACTTCCACGATTCCACGTTTCGCCTTTTCCGCAGTTTTCACTTGCAGATAGAATACAGCATATAAGCCTATACTGAGCGAGATCGTCTTGAAATCGGTCTAGACTCTGAGCTGTGGAGTGATTTTGCAAAGACTTTGACAACTGAACGGAATCCATGCCGCAAATTACTTAACTTATAATAAATAATAATAATAATAATAATAATGTGATTTTAAGTGGTTTAGGAGGCCAAGTAAGCCTGTGTGAAAACCACTGATATAACCAACTGCATTCAATAACCTAGTTTATCGAGATAGCCTTTGAATCCGTTTACTGTTTCAACTGTCACTCCCACCTCGTCCAAGCTGTTCCATTTGTCCACAACCCTAAAAAACAGCGTGATTTAAAGTGGCTTAGGAAGTTAGGAGGCATTATTGCCTCTGTTGAAAGCCACTAGGGGCACTAACGGGGCTTAATAACTCGCTCCGTCGGCCTACCGCAACAGCGCGTAAGCCAATCTGCCACCTTCCACCCCCTAATTCTGGAGGTACTGACTTACACTCAAAGGGGCATCTACCCAAGATAAATGTGCCCCAAATGCCCCAGAAAGGGCGCGGATCTTCACGCGAGGCAAGTGGTGAGATCGTATTGTTGAAGGTCACCTTTTTTAAAGACAGAATTATCGTGAGAGTCTATTCATCGAACAAAGTACAGTATTAACCCCTTAACCGTGTATTTAACTGTAACTCAATGTAAAATGGACAGATATATCCGGGGTCCCCAGTTAAGGGGTTAACCACACCTCGATCCTCCATCGCAATCAACGACTATACGGTATTCGCTCTCGATCTACAGTTTCCCTAGGCCTAAACCTGTCTGCCTTAGATCACTATTAATCCCTCAGCCTCCTCGACCTACACGTTCATCATCTCATCTCACTCTGTCACGCCCACTGAATCAGCCATCCCTGAAAATTTGCAACCGTGCCTTCTCATACGCCTCATCTGAACTTTGGAACTCGATCCCAGCTTCCCTCCGCAGACTTGGACACTTTCAAACAATAAAATATGAATCCTCATTTCCTATAATTCCTGCATTGTCTCCTCAAGTCTTCAGGTCTAAGCTTAAATCCTTCCTTTTCCTAAAATCATTTCCTCCATAGTTGTAACAACCTAGCTTCACTGCCCTTTGGATGTTGACTATTGGCTGGCTGATCATTCACCTTCTCCATAGCTATTTTAAGAAAGGCTAAGCGCCTAAGAATAAGCAGCTACTGCTGTGCTGCTTCCGAGGCGCTATAGAAATCCACGAGATTTTACTTACTTACTTACTTCCCTAAAACTTTCCTACTTCTTTATTCTAAGCTGCTTTGCGTATAAGATTTAGCGCGGTCACCTCTATAAACTTATTCCACACATCCATTTGCCGACATTTCTTTTAAAAGAGGTTTATTGAGCAGCGCTCAATTGATCGCATGCTTTCAGTGTTTCAGCTAAATTACCACAAACCAATACCGTTTTTCCTAATAGCACGCGAGCTGCAGTACTTGTTGTATAACGACCTGGCTGCATTAATTAATTCCGGTGTCGGTTCAATGCAGACAAAAATATCACGCGATGCTATCTGGACAAGCATTTATCTGAGACAGTTACAGTGACATCGGCGCGATCAGAGACTCTTTCTACTTCGATTCAAGAAATGCTTGCATTTCGAGCATTCACATGTCCACCAGACATTTCGGAGTGGACAATAATGCAATCTGCACAGAATAGCAGTACATTAGACAGATGCCCATTGCATGATAATTATCTTCAGATGAGCCACGAATCGAGTTGAAAACTTGCATTCTTGGTGAACAGTAGTCGTTAAGCACCTAAGCCCGGGGTTATTTCTAGGATTCTTAATTTGGGGGTGTCGGAATTTTCTGAGGGGTCACCTGCCGAAAAAGTCTGACAAGAAAAAAAGGTCATTCCTGGCTCAAATTAGGGGCGTTGGGGGTGCAGGTCTCAGATTGGGGAGGGGTGTTGGAGTGTGTTAGGGGGTGTAAAAATATCCCTGCCTAGGCCTATATTCAATTTCGACGACAATATTCCAGCGATAACAGCGCGAGGTATTTACGCTTCGAGGAAGTTATTTAAACAATTTTTTCTTGACTACTATTTTTAAAATATCTTTTTTGTTAATGTTTAATGTTATTCTAAACTATCGCATGCAAGGGTGTCCCAGAACGCTTCACTCTAGAATGTTACGGGCTTAAATCTAAATTAATTTTATTATTTGCACGGCTTTTCATGAGGTTCAACTCACTTTATGTCATTGCGCAATAACCCGCGTTCAATATAATTTTAAACCTCAAAGAACTATAATAATAATGGTACATAAATAAAATATAAGCCTAGTAACAAATCGGACATCGGACATCGGAGCAGTTTTTCTATAAACAAATTATCCGATTAATATAATATATAATATAATATAACAAGGTTTAAAGTGGTTCAGTAGGGACTGCCCTGTGTGAGAACCACTGTAAGATTAAGAGAAATTGGAACAGACAGAAACTCCCTAATTTTGAAAATTATGTCACTACATTAAAACTGGTTTCAGAAATTGGCCCACAAAATCGTAACATAATCTTCTGCAACGAGTCTTTTCTGTGATCGGTCCAAAAATCTAGAACTCTCTTCCTCTTTCTGTTTGTATAGATTTGACTCTTCTGCTGGGTTTTCACCATTATCTGTCTCATCGTTCATAACTAAGACAGAGATAGCTATGATCTTTTGATACCACCATTCATTTGAACTAGCGCCACAAAAGTGCGTTTTATTACATCGTAAGCCAATACTCTTATCCTACAGTCGTTAATCGGAAAATCACTACACCGAAAAAACTGCTTCTAATCGAATTATTACTCTTTGGCGTTCACTACATTGGGTTACCATTACTAAGGAGAGTTTCATTCCACACATACTGCACATCTATGATCTAGAAATAACGATTATGCATAATATAAATTCTTTGTTTTTTCTGTCGCTTGCAAATCCTTCTGATCAAGGTTTTCTACGAAATGGCGAGAAAGCAGCGGACTGCGTCACGTGACGCAGTTGAAATCGTCTCAGTAAACAACGACGGATGGCGGAACAACGGAAACGCAGAATCTGGTCTTGTCTGGCTCGTTGTTGTTGCTGCTGCTGCTGCTGCTGCTTCGATAACACTAACTTTTATACGAAATCGATAAAACTTTGGACTTAGAGAGAGAGAGAGAGAGAGAAGAAATAAATCTTCGTCTTATCTCTCAATTGTCTCTTATTATAGATAAGAAGCGTGCAATAACTGTCGTCCTGGTTGTTTGTGGGTGGCGGCGTGACTGTCCTGCGCGAAACGTGACGTCTTACGTCGGCTGTCATTCGTCATGCGCCGTCCGTCCGTCACGGAAAGACATTAGGGCCCAGACAAAATACAATCCATGCAATCACATCAGCCCTGCGGCGGAAATAATCGAAAATCTTCGAGCCATTTATGTGGCGCCAGCTTTGGGTTACCTTGCTTTTGTCTAGCCACGGAGAACATAAAGACGGAGCGACAAAGACCGTGTCGCGCCAAGAACGCCGTTATTGAATTTTTTTCGACCAGATGATTGAGGCTACAGTCGATTCAGTGTTAACCAAGGCAGACAGTTTTGCGCCGACCAGAACGGAAAAGAGTTTTTTGTTTACTTGTTTTTTTTCTTAGTGTCTATCTGCAGAAAAAGCGAACAGTGAAATCTTACGATCGCTTATTCAATCTGAATCGAATCTATAATTTTTCTCCAAACCATTTCCACTATATTAGAGGCATTAGCGGCAGATGGCAGCAGATTCAGATCGTACTGTCCACAGAAGGAAAGCATGTCGTCACTAAAATTTAAAGATTATGAAACTGATAAAACTGGACAATCTAAAATCATTTGACTATTGAATTGATACTAAGACTCAGTAAGTGAATACTCTACTAGTACTGTTTACTTGTATAATCAAATCCTATTGTGTCAGGTAATTTTATTCATAAAAATTTCGAAATGCGGGCATGAGGCTACTATGTAGGCCTCCTGTACAAACGATTTGTGATGTCGGCAGTAGGGGAGTGTCTATAGTGTCAAATTCACAGCACAGCCCATAAGCAACGAAGTGTTTTGCCTGCATGGAGTTGGCCTATAGAACACAAATGAAATAAAATGGATGCAGCCATTCAAAGCCAAAGCGTGCTTAATTAGCGAAAATGCGCCTGTTGCTGACACGCTGTTGTTAATGTTGAAAGTACCGCCGCCGAAATAGGTTAAATAAAGTATTGCTATAGGCCTACTTGGAAGAGTTTTTGAATTTTGGAATCATGAACTTCAGTTGATTAACAGTGAACTTTAGTCAGACGGGATTTTGAGAGTTTATGTAAAAGCGTACAACGTCACGCGGTAAACTAATAAATAGGACATCGAAATATACTGTACATGCATGCGTTTCAGGAGCGAATTATAAAACCAAATATTAGCCAACTATTGTTGAAATGACCGACAATATGGCAATAGACATATTTTATTGATGTTGCATTCTACAGTAGCTGTGTTTTATATAACAGATGGAATAGCTGGCCTTAACACCCATGCAATAAATGTTTCCACATATATTTATAGACTAGTTCGGACCGGGTTATCGTAGGGACGCAATTCCGAGTAGATTGACGCTTGTAGATGGTTCTACACTGCAGACTTCTGTAGACAGATCCGGTGCAAGCTGTTCGAGAAACGTGCTTCAATTAATGAACGTCAGCAGCAGATGTTGCAAGCATTTGGCGCTCCACTGAACGCAGCATAATAGTTGAACGAACGAAGGTCAAACAGATGGACAAAAACTAAAATCGATTGATGGATCAATATCAAGGCCCAATTAATGAATGCTAACTATAGTAATTACGATACATAAAGACAACATAGACATACATACATACATACATACATACATACATACATCTTCTTCTTCTTCTTCTTCTTCTTCTTCTTCTTATTATTATTATTATTATTATTATTATTATTATTATTATTATTATTATTATTATTATTATTATTATTATCATCATCATCATCATCATCATCATCATCAATCATCATCATCATAATCATCATCATATCCTAATGACCTAATATATCAGGTAATTTATTCTGTTTTCAGGCAAAAACCTTCAAAGCGTATTTAGTGCGCAGATGGTCGTTCGAATATGATATCGTAAACATTCTCTCTCTCTAGGCTATGCTTTCATTGATTCGGTCTTTGTAAATCTGTTCGTGCAGAAGAGCTGCAGGCCTATACCGCTGAACTGGAGCGCTTATTAAAGCCATACGTCGTTATTTACAATTGGCAACTACGGCGGGTTAAGTAGGCGATCGGAATCTATAAGCATCGTCCTGACGTAGACTACGCCGAGACTTCGCTTGTTTTACGACAGAAAAAGATAAGCGTCGTTTTCGAATGAAAGTCGTACGCATGGCGATTGAGGGAAGACCGTTTGTTCGCTTGGACGGCTGCGGCGGCGGCGGCGACGGCGGCGGCGGCGGCGGCGGCGGAGGGGACGAAGGGCCTATCCATCGACGACGACTCCCCCTCCCACCCTTCCTCCCTCCCTCCTTCGGTTCTCTTTCGCGGTCTTCGTCTCGAATTGATTTATTCAATTAGACGAGATCAACCTTCGAAATTCATCGGATCCATGATCATTCGATCCAATGGAAGATCAAGGTTCAGGCCTTAAAAACTGCCTGTCTGTCTGTCCGGTCTGTCTCTCTCTGTCTGCCTGCCTCACTTATTTGGCCTATCAGACTGTTTTCAGGCTAACTTACTGATTGACTGACTGACTGACTGATTGATTGATTGATTAAGTGAGTGAGTGAGTGAGGACTAACTGACTGACGGCTTCTGTAAGCAACTGCCATTATATATCGGGTGCTTATGAGGCAAGAGTACAGTAGAATTTTAATTTATCTTTGACTGAACATCCGTAGACATCAGCTGTTGCAACACTATATATATATATATATATATATATATATATATACTCATATATATATATATATATATATATATATAAGACACGCTTAAAGACATGTATGTATGTTTGCATCATTATGTATGAGAATATGTACAGTATGTGTGCTAAACATAGATAATTTATCGGCACAGAGTCAATCCGTAGGCATATACAGTAAGCTAGAATGCTAGATGTTAATAAATGTCGAAGAATGTTGATCTAGCCATTGTAGCTGGACGAGCGCCACAGTGGAACAGATCGTAGATTTTCCATTTCGAATCAAACACACTCCGCAGGAAAAACGACTGATCCATGTGAAAACAACTATTCCACACTTCCATGGGAGTCTGGAGGGAGGTCAAGAGGGTGCAGTTGCATACCCATGGGAAAATGTGAAGTTATGAAAAAAAGTAAAATTATTATAAAAGTAACCTTTATAAATGAGTTAAAATATGAATTTATATAAGAATCCGATGAACTTTCTTGTAGCGCTAAATAATTAATACACTACTTTTGTTTCTTTCGTCACAAGACCCTGTTTGCACCCTCTGGAAACATTTCTGTGGACGCCCATGCACGCTTCGGTAATTTTTGATTTCATACGATGAGCGCCTATAGTGCAATGTAATTCAGCCGTCAGAAACAGCGTTTGCGTCTTACAAATCTTAGCATTTTCTTCGCGGTGCTGCTTAAGAGCCGATGAATCAAATTGACTGATTAGGACTAATCAGTGGCGGTCCCAGGAATTTTTGGTGGAGAGAATGAAAAAAATGTATAGGAAGTTGGTGAGGGAGGATGTAAAGTGAAGAAGAAAAAACAAAAGAAAAGAAAGGGAAAAAGGTAATTGTTAGTGTTTTGCCCACTAAATGTTAATAAACCTTGCCCAAAAAAGGCCGACAAGCAAAAAAAGGCCATTCGCAGTATTTTCACTAATTAAAAAAACTCACCGGAAAATAGGTTGACAAGCAAAAAAGGTCATCCGGAACCCCGGTGGGGGATGCATTCCCAGTCATCAACATGGTGGAACCGTCACTGGGCATAATCGATGCGAGTAAATTCAGCAGTCCACAGCACAAGCAAAAGCGTCAACGGAAGAGCTATAGGCCTATAGTTTAACTTCATTTTGTGTACTTGTTTACTTTTAAATGTGTTAATTGATTTTAAATATTTTATTTCCTGTTCCGTTCCTTTGCTTTCAACGTGACTGGAGTTATTTTGTCCTCTTATCTCTCTCGGCTTATCTTGTACTGATATCGTGCATGGAGGCTGCTTATTTCATTCTTATCTCGGTTAATTGCTTCCTGCGGCACAAGAAGCGCGCGATCACTACTGAGCATAATAGTGGACAATCTGAAGAATTCTCTATTATTGTGAACTTTGCCACAGATTTCATCTACTTCGGAGCCTTGAAAGAGGAGTCAACGCGTTTCTTTACTAAAAGATATCAAGTATCGAATCTTCAGTTTTCGTGCTACGTGCCGTAAAGTACGGTAAATCACAATAACTGAATATCTTTTCAAGTATATATGGAGCGTCCGTTCCTTGTCACGTCTTTCGATCGAGTATTCCTAGTTTCTGTCCTAGTACTCGAAACTTCCTCCGCGTCTCCTCCTGCATCAGATCGAAGCACATCGCCAGCAGGGCGAGTCCCACGATCAGGTAGAGGGCGCACAGGATCAGCTTTTCCTGCGAGTTCCACGCGTCGACGCTCGTCCCGGGGACGTAGTCGCCGAAGCCGATCGTCGACAGAGTGATGAAGCAGAAGTACGACCCGACCAGAAGACTCCAGTCCTCCTCCCAGGCGCTGAACAAGACGGCGCCGATGGCGATGTAGCCGAAGATCAGCAGGAGACTGACGTATATGGGAACGCTGACACTCTTGTTGTCCTCCGTCTGCAGAGAGCGATTCAGACCGGAACGCCATTTCACTTCGACCTTTCAAACACAAAACAGCGCCGACATGCACGATCAGACAACGTCACAGATTCCAGCAGAAATCGCAGAAAACCCACTTGCACTAAAAAAAAGCGTAAAATTCAGGAATTCGGGTGTAATTCGAAATCTCGGGATTCTTCTGATTCTTTGGCGGTCGTGAGCAAAAGAAGGTCCTCAAAATTCAAGCTCAAGGGAAGTAGTCCATGCAGTGCGCAATATACGTTTTGAAGATAAATCTGGCCAACTTTATTACGCAAGCTTTCCAAAAACTCCCTATCTCGCTATATTCTGGGCGAAATTAGTCTATTCAAAATTTATGTGTTTATACAAAGTAGGTCTAAGCAAAATATTTTCGAGAATTACAAAGAATGATAATGTTAAGTGGATGCAAGGTTTATTATAGCACTATAAAACTCGGAATGGAAATATCGACGCAATGTTGAAATTCAGCACGGGCATATCATGAATCTAATTCATGTCGATTAACATAATGCTTTTCACAGTGTACAAATATTTCGATTTAGATTTTTCGCCGTTTCCGTAACCGCTTCTTATAACCGTTAGGTAGATTTTTCAGGGGAAAAAATTAAACGAAAAATATTACAGTAGCATTATATATATAGCATAGCATCAGCATTGCGTGTGACGGATCAGCTTAGAGTTAGAAATTCCGCTATATGGTTACGACTAACAGATTTCTATTCTCAGTTCTGATGGCCAGGAACTATTAAGTTAAAACGAGACGTGAGAAAAAAGTCCAGCAGTTCAAGATCACGTACTAACTAATAAGAATGCCACAATCGCCAGGTCAACGCTCTTTTAAAGGCATGGGTTCTTAACCGGTGGTTCCTGCACCTTGTGGAGGGTATTTCGGGGTGCGGGAACAACACCTAGAAAGTTCCATTTTGCATCGATGCACCAGTGTTATAAATTTCTCAAATATCTAAAAACAACAAATTTTTTATTCATTTATAACAGATGGATTTACATTGACCGGAGAAAGCAATGGTGAACGCTGAAGCCTCATTGTCGCAGCTGACAAACTGAAAAATGTAACGCACTGCTGTTCCCTTTGAAAGAAAACAGTGGAGAAAATGCGAGAAACATGACTATGAGCAGTAGGCTTATATACCGGAGTGTTAATGAAGAGACGCGAGACGAACAGTGCTTTAATTAAAGAACGCGATTCTAGAAAAAGGTCTATAAACCCCCTTGTTTTAAAAGAGTAGGCTAACGTTACGCCATCTCATAGAAGACACTGCAGACGGATAGAAACATATTAAAGTCAACTATTTTCAGACGTGTTGTTCGTTAAGAAGCAGTCCTCTACTGATCGCCACTGATCTTCGTATTTCGTGTCATAATTTGCTGGAAAGCCAAATTGTCAGACAACGAGTTCGCTCGCTCGCCACCCCAAGTGCCTGTTCTAATTCAAATTATCGTCCAGCTTCCCAGAAGCCCCCCCCCTTTCCAGTTCGTCTGCTTGCCATCACTTCACGACTGAAGTGCGCGATCTGCCGAAGCCACCTACCGATCGCAAACGGCACGACTCACTTTAATATCCGCTCTCCACGTGAAGTTAAATCGCAGCATCGACAGCGTTAATATTTAATTTAGATAGCGCCACTGAGAAGACGTGCCAAGACAATGCATTATACTGTCACCGGTGCTGCTGCTGCAGGTTACGAACGCCAGGTATAGGGTGATGCCATAGACTGATGCAAAATTCATGCAGCGCGATTGGAAGAAACTGAGAGCGTCTGAAGTACCATCCTCCGTGGTACGTCTTCTTGGATGCGTACAACGACATTCGATACGTACCAGTCGAAAAGACACGTTCGTCATTCAGAAATATATTTCTGGTGATCGCAGAGCCGCAGCTTGAGTATTCGGCGACCTGGGCAAGGTTTGAAATTTGCACCCTTAAATTCGGGTGACGACCTTTTTCTTACTCATTTGAAATTTTCACGTCGGAGGAATATATGGTAGAGAAAAATTAAAACATTAGTGTGCAAAATGCGCCCCCCCCCCCCAATAACGGCGCCCGAGGCAACTTGCGCCCTCCCCTCCCCTGCCCCCTAGCTACACGGCTCTGAGTGATCGCCGCTCATAAAGTCAGTGCATATGTTTCGTAACCCGTTTTCCCGGTTCTTACTTTCTGGGTATTTAGAGTGATTCTGCATAGAAGCGTCATTGACCAAATAGACTGCTATATTATGTCCAATAGGCTCCAAATAGCTGGCGATAACGATGACTTACCGTGCGATCGAAAAAAACGCCTCTCGTTTGGCTTTCTTAGATTATAATGAAAAACGTTCTGATGGTCAGATACGAGACTAATCGACCTCTGACTGGATGATTAGAATGCTCTAATAGCCTATGCGTCAATCGGCGTTCATTCTGCCAAACGGCGCCTGAGATAGGCCTATATAACAGACCGGTAAGCAAGAAAACTAGTTGGAATTTATATAGCACCCCTTCTTAAGTTGTATCGCTGGCGCTTGAAGACCGAAGCACAATGGACCAAATTCAATTGGATCAAATTGTTTTGTGGAAAAAATTGTAGTTCATTTCAAATAGAAGAGAGTGAATTAACTATTCGCAGAAATGAGGTCAGTAGCGTGCACAGGGGGGCGGTGACCCCGGGCGCCGACCAGATGGGGGCGCCAAAATTATTGACACAGCTAACTTTTTCTTTGCTCGTCAGACATTTTTTATCGACTTGGCCCCGGGCGCTCACCACTCTCTGTACACCACTGAGTAAGGTCAGTTAGGTCGCCGGGTAATTTCAGTCGAAATGACCAGACCACGAGTTCATGACCTCTTGGATTTTTTTAGCTGTCTGGAGTAAAAATGGCAGAAGATTTTAGGAGAAAACGGAGGAGGAAAGCCAGATCACCGCTGACCAGCTTAAATAGAGAATCGAAGACTTTCGGCTGCGCAGAAATAGTTCGCCGGCAGATGTCGGGGCCACACCTGTCTGTTATACCATGCGTCTCTGTCAACTTATTGGTCGTCGTACTCCGATCGTAATGTGATAAGTCTTTGATTTCGTGTGCAGAGATCAATGCGACTGGCTTCTCATCTCCTCCTCATCCTCCATTGCAGCGGATGCTCTCTCTCTCTCTCTCTGTTTATATATATATATATATATATATATATATATATATATATATATATATATATATATATATATAAGGACTCGCTTAATCACAGCTGGAGTCAATGCCGTCTGCATGGATAACAGCGAGAGAAATCCATGACTAATCCAAAGATGATCAATAGGACTTCGAATAAATCATCGATGAGCACAAAAGTCGGAAAGAGACATTTTTATTCGAGCTCCAGGATTATCCGTCTCTTCTGTCAGTCAATTTGGATTTTTGCCGCTGAACGTACACGGTCGTCGTCGTCGTCGTCGTCGTCGTCGTCGTCGTCGTTGTCTTGAACACATTGCATTCATCTTACGACGCACTCGTATCTTTACCATCCGCGTAGATGCCTGCACTGGGATCGTCTAAGACCAGCTTATCATCAACAACAAAGTAATAAATTATAATTTACACGCATTATTCGAGTAATTGTTGTTCAAGTCTATCATCAATTTCTATAGCGCCATCTCATAATGTACAGAGGTCGATGATGTACAGAGGATTTGGTGGACCATCATGCAGCCGATCGCACGCCAAATCCTAATATCATAAGTGACCAAGTTGAAATCCGGGATATCATGCCGGACGTCCAGATGATAGTCTATGGTGGATAAGCTATTATAGACAGGCGAGTCTTGAGTGGCTAAGGCCGGCGTTGGTTGCCTTTGTGACCAGGGCCGCCGACCGAGGGAATTTCTGGGCCCCGGTGCAGAAAATAGTCACGGGCCCCCGACCTGACAAGTAGTAGCCCCGTGTGAAAAAGTTGAGACGACCTTTTTTTCCTTGTCAGTCTTTTTATGGCATTAATCACCGGACCCGGGCCCCTTCGAGCTCCATGGGCCCCGGAACAATGTTCCGGCTGCACACCCCTCTCCTCAGGCCTGCTTGTGACTTGAGCAAAATCGAGACGTCGAATCCCTACAGCTGCTCGCCTAAGTCCAGCAAAACCCGACAGATCATGATTAACATTCAGTCGCGTGACCAGAAAATGTCGCCAGCTCATTTCGGATGTCGTATACATACTGTACATCGGTTGAAGTGACTGGAAACGATATTGTGATACTCACGCATGCATTCCGAATGGATCGACCGACCGACCGACCGACCGGCGGTTCGTCATCTGTACCAAAGTACCAAAGCGCAAAATAAATCCCGTACAGAAGCCGGAAGACGAGACCGTCTTCATAGACCGGCAAATACTCGACGATCCATCCGACCGTCGGAACAGACTCAGCGCCGTACTCGCCATGCAGCCGATGGCGCTGCAGAGAAACGACACTCAACAGACGCCAGACGATCGTTTAGCATGTTCGAGGCTGACAACTGCTATCTGATTGCATATCATTTGCCATTATCATGCATTCCCCCTCTCTCTATCTATCGTTATCTATCTCTCTATCGTTATCTATCTCTCTATCTCTATCTTTCTCTATATCTCTATCTTTCTCTTTGTCTCTATCTTTCTCTCTATCTCTATCTTTCTCTCTATCTTTCTCTCTATCTCTATCTTTCTCTCTATCTTTCTCTCTATCTCTCTATCTCTTTCTCTCTGTATCTATCTTTCTCTCTATCTCTATCTTTCTCTCTGTCTCTATCTATCTCTCTATCTCTATCTTTCTCTCTGTCTCTATCTTTCTCTCTATCTCTATCTTTCTTTCTCTCTGTCTCTATCTTTCTCTCTATCTCTATCTTTCTCTCTATCTCTATCTATCTCTCTTAGTGCCGAAACTAATTGCGTATATGCACGCCTCCCTATAGCATCAGCGGGAAATACAGAACAAGTCCAAAAAAGCGACGATGATAAATTGATGCGATATTTCAAACGCAATTCGAGCGATAAATTCTTCAATCTAATCTCTGAGACAAACAGCTGACGGGATGGAGGAAGAGAGACAGAGGCAGACAGACCGAGAGAGAGAGAAAGGGACAGACAGACAGACAGACATAGAGACATGCGAATAGATATAGAGAGACAGAAAGGCAGAGAGAGAGAGAAAGAGGGCGGACGTGACAGTCAAACTAGACAATGGATCTTTCAAATGAAAATATGACAGAAAAAATGACAAATGGTCGTTCGAAATGGTCGTGTGAAATGTACGCTGACAAATACGCAAAACGTTCACGGATTAGAAACGTCGCCGTGGATTCTAGGTTCGAAGCCGAACAGACCACTAGCGATAGATAAACCATCAACCATCGCGTATAGAAAGAGGCGCAATCAAGAAAATGGAAGCCTCAAAAGCAAAACGGATTTATACAGATCAGTTTGCGCGAACAGAACTTTGAATCAGTGACGGTTCACACGTAACTCGATGGTCCTCTGATGCTGCTAGAAGTTTTACAGTCCCCGGGCGACTTATATGGGCGGCGAAGATTCATCACCCCACCATAACCCCGGAAACAGTCGCCAAATTAATTATAAATAGATTGTAACTTGGTCGTCACTTCTTCTGTCGCTCTTAGAGACAGTTCCGTGCAGAAAGATTATTCCTGGTGATGGTCACTTTAACACTTTCAACAAAGATGCCCAAAAATTGGCAGTATTAAGTCGATTTTGGAAATCTGTCAAATTTGACGATATTTCCGGAGCTTTCCCTCTATGGCATCGTTGTCTGATAATTATAGAATTCCAATCTGTGAACGAAGAGGTTTTGCAGATGGGAGATACGGAAAGACGGTTCATCAACGCGTGCAAAGAAGTGAGCCGGAATATTTTGGTCACGTACAGAGAAACAGCGAGATCAGATGAACATTAAAATAGACAAACAAGGAATGATGCCGAAAACAAGACAAAGAGGGCGACCAAAAAGACGATGAGTGGATGATGTGGAAGAGTATAGGCAAAACTGCAAGAACTACAGTTGTCAGCAGCAGTCAGGAAAACACAGGACAGACATGGCTGGAGAAAGGAAATTCATGCTGTCACCTCAACTTCAGTACATGAAGAAGGTATGAGATGACGACGATGATGGTGGCGATGATGATGAAGAAGATAATGATGATGATGATGGTGATGATGATAGTGATTCTGATGATTATGATGATGATGATCATTGATGATGATCTGTTATTACCTAGCTGACATCAGATGACTTGAAATATAATCACTAATTTGGTGGGCAAATACATTCCTCAACGCAAACTGGAGATTCGGATACAGTCTAAGGCCAGATTTAAATCAACCTGACCGAACACAAACTCGTTAACTTCCGAACTCTATGGGGTGAAGTTTAAATACTGTATATAATATTCATCCAAACCGGGCGCAGAGCTGTAACTGCAACCCGGCGCGTCCACAGATGGCGGATAGTGGAACGTCCTTAATAATAATCTTATTATATAATTCTCGATGTCCGTCCGTCTGTCCGACGGCAACACGGCGGGTATTGCAAGACGCTGTTGTCATTGACGACCAAATATTGTTTAATCAAACCGGAGCGTTTAACGAAGCGTCTTAATTGCAGCTTAAACCCCCGTCCCCCCTTCCCTCACCCCATACCTCTCCTAATCGCCCAGGCCCAACCCATTCCTGCCCCGGCCCCAAACCCCTTTTCCTTCCCTATCCCATCTCCTTCCCTCTCCCCATCCCCTCCCAATCGCCCCCTGCCCAAACCCCGTTCTCCTTCCGTCTCCCCAACCCTTTTCCCTCTCCCCATCCCTCTCCCAATCGCCCTGGCCCCAACCCATTCGGGCCCAGGCCCCAAACCCCGTTTCCTTTCCTCTCCCCATCTCTTTTCCCTCTCCTCATCACTCTCCCAATCACCCCGGCCCCAACACATTCCGGCCCTGGCCCCAAACCCCCGTTTCCCTTCCCCTCTCCCCATCCCTTTTGCCTCTCCCCATCCCTCTTCCAATCGCCTCAGGCCCCAACCCATTCCAGCCCCAACCCATTTCCTGCCCCGGCCCTAAACCCCGTTCCCCTTCCCCTCCTTATATCCCTTCCAACTACCCATCCCTCTCCCAATCGCCCAGGCCCCAACCCATCAGCGCTCCGCCCTACCCCACCGGCCCCAAACCCCGTTTCCAAACCTACACAACGCTGCTCCGAAAACCCGTACAACCCACTTTCCTCCTCCCAAATCTCCCTTCCCTCTCCCAATGCCCTGCCCCCCGTTATTATATATATTTACTCTTTCCTAACCTCAAACCCTATTTTTTTAAATGTTACCCCTCAAGTGTGGATTAAATTTTCAGACGCTGTCACCGTACTGGGGATTTAATTTTTGGAAAAGCGTTCTCAGAAATGATTGCTGTAACGTTTTAAATTTGCTATATCTCAGGCTATATAGGAGCTAAAAAGATGAGGTTTGCACCATTGTTTAGATTGTTTATTTTTCTTTCTAACTGTCCGTGCAAAACAAAAAAATATGGGGTAGAGTCCACTTTACGGCCTAAAATATCACCTCTCCCCTGAAAATTTTTTAAAGCCCGCTAGCAAAATATTTTCTGCGGTAACCCCACTTTGGTCAGCGGCAAAATTGTAAAGGGATGTCAGAGGAACAAAATAAACCAAAAATTTTGAAAATCGGTTGACATTTGGTAACGATCTATCCGTTCTAACCCGATGACCCTGATGTTTGAACATAAGTATTATCGGTGAATTTTCGTGAAAGTTTTGAATTCTGAGAAAGTTTCCATTTTTTTGAATTTGCTATATCTCAGGCTATATAAGAGCTAAAAAGATGAGATTTGCACCATTGTTTAGCTTTTTATTCCTCTTTCTAACCGTCCGTGCAAAACAAAAAGTCCAGCGTTTACGAGCTTTTCGACAATCAAGTGAGAATGAGGAGCAGGCTGTTGCTCGGGGTGAAAAGCAGCACAGCAAACAAGAGAATCAAGCACTGCATGTCGTTCGACACTGCCAAATCAGTACTCTTACCTTGACTATCAAGTTTCAGCAAATTCCTGCGAATGGGCGTTAACTCGGTTGAAGGAAAAGGCGGCGATTTAAAGAAATTAATTGCGCAAAATCCTATTGCATTCAGGGTCGGCGCTAGAGGGGAGGGTGTCCGCGGGTCCGGACCCACCCAGCCTCGGGCAGGCACACCAAGCAAATCGTTCAAATACGCAGAAAAATGTTGATTGGGGTGTGGGGTAGTCTGAGCCGGCGGGTCCTGGCTGTGTAGATTGCATTAGACCCACCCAGTCAAAAAATTACAAAACCCAGCGCCGCCCCTGATTGCATTTGCACAAAATTGGGTGGTAAAACAGCCAATGTCCCCCGTCATTTTTGACGGGTAAACACCTAGTAATAATAATAATAATCTTATTATATAATTCTCGATGTCCGTCCGTCTGTCCGACGGCAACACGGCGGGTATTGCAAGACGCTGTTGTCATTGACAACCAAATATTGTTTAATCAAACCGGAGCGTTTAACGAAGCGTCTTAATTGCAGCAAACCCCCGTCCCCCTTCCCCTCACCCCATACCTCTCCTAATCGCCCAGGCCCAACCCATTCCCGCCCCGGCCCCAAACCCCCTTTTCCTTCCCCTATCCCATCTCCTTCCCCTCCCCATCCCCTCCAAATCGCCCCCCTGCCCAAACCCCTGTTCTCCTTCCGTCTCCCCAACCCTTTTCCCTCTCTCCATCCCTCTCCCAATCGCCCCCCCAAACCCCGTTCTTCTTCCGTCTCCCCAACCCTTTTTCCCCTCTCCCCATCCCTCTCCCAATCGCCCCGGCCCCAACCCATTCTGGGCCCAGGCCCAAAACCCCGTTCCCCTTTCCTCTCCCCATCTCTTTCCCCTCTCCTCATCCCTCTCCCAATCACCCTGGCCCCAACACATTCCGGCCCCGGCCCCAAACTAGAGATGTGCGGGTACAGCAAAATGCATACCCTACCCGTACCCGTGGAATAACTTTTTACCCTACCCTACCCGTACCCGCTAGCGCTGTACCCTACCCGACCTGTACCTGTAAGCTGTGTACCCGTACCCGTACCCGTACCCGTAACCGACTTTGGTTGGAATTTGGAGTTTTGGATTTGGAATTTTGGACCTGCCCATGGGTGTGTTTACGGGTACAAGTACTACAAGGCCTGTACATGGACCCGTGAACCCGTAGCCGTTCCTAGAGACTACAGAGAGGCAACAGTGAAATAAGGGCTACGAAATTGGGATAACTATTCATTGTAAATAGCACGCATGTTTAGATTAGGACAGATCTAGTACTTAGGAATCAGGATAATCAGTCAGCTAGCCTAAGCCGACATGAATGGGCTTGTTTAAAATATTTAGTAGATATCATTTATCTATGAGCAGGCATTAGAGCTCAAGTTAAACAACAAAACTTTACCAGAAGAACTTCTCGGTCAAAGAGTCCTTGGAGGAGTCAGAGGACGCCATTATAGATTTATTACTGATGATGTCAGATTACGTCATCTGTATTTCCTTTATGTTTTCAGTAAGTAAAATGCATGCTGTCTGACAAACTGAACGCGATGTACAAGTTATATTAATACACTTTACTCAATATTATTTTTCTATTACTGCATTGCTAATTTGCTATAGTAGTGAGAAATGAAAATACAACTTTACGGGTAAAACGGGTATACCCGTACCCGTAGCCGCTATACCCGTACCCGTAGCGCTGTACCCGTACCCGACCCGTACCCGTAAAATGTGTACCCTACCCTACCCGTACCCGCGGGTACGGGTACGGGTAGGGTATACCCGCGGGTACGGGTATACCCGCACATCCCTACCCCAAACCCCCGTTTCCCTTCCCTCTCCCCATCCCTTTTCCCTCTCCCCATCCCTCTTCCAATCGCCTCGGGCCCAACCCATTCCAGCCCCAACCCATTCCCGCCCCGGCCCTAAACCCCCGTTCCCCTTCCCTCTCCTTATCCCCTTCCAACTACCCATCCTTCTCCCAATCGCCCAGGCCCCAACCCATCAGCGCTCCGCCCTACCCCACCTGGCCCCAAACCCCGTTCCAAACCTACACAACGCTGCTCCGAAAAACCCGTACAACCCACTTTCCTCCTCCCAAATCTCCCTTCCTCTCCCAATGCCCTAACCCCCCCCCCCGTTTTTATATATATTTACTCTTTCCTAACCTCAAACCCTATTTTTTTAAATTTTACCCCTCAAGTGTGGATTAAATTTTCAGACGCTGTCACCGTACTGGGGATTTAATTTTTGGAAAAGCGTTCTTCAGAAATGATTGCTGTAACGTTTTAAATTTGCTATATCTCAGGCTATATAGGAGCTAAAAAGATGAGGTTTGCACCATTGTTTGGATTGTTTATTTCTCTTTCTAACCGTCCGTGCAAAAAAAAAAAAAATATGGGGGTTGAGTCCACTTTACGGCCTAAAATATCACCCTCTCCCCGAAAAGTTTTTTAAAGCCCGCTAGCAAAATATTTTCTGCGGTAACCCCACTTTGGTCAGCGGCAAAATTGTAAAGGGATGTCAGAGGAACAAAATAAACCAAAAATTTTGAAAATCGGTTGACATTTGGTAAAGATCTATCCGTTCTAACCCGATGACCCCGATGTTTGAACATAAGTATTATCGGTGAATTTCGTGAAAGTTTTGAATTCTGAGAAAGTTTCCATTTTTTTTGAATTTGCTATATCTCAGGCTATATAAGAGCTAAAAAGATGAGATTTACACCATTGTTTAGCTTTTTTATTCCTCTTTCTAACCGTCCGTGCAAAACAAAAAAAGTCCAGCGTTCACGAGCTTTTCGACAATCAAGTGAGAATGAGGAGCAGGCTGTTGCTCGGCGTGAAAAGCAGCACAGCAAACAAGAGAATCAAGCACTGCATGTCGTTCGACACTGCCAAATCAGTACACTTACCTTGACTATCAAGTTTCAGCAAATTCCTGCGAATGGGCGTTACCTCGGTTGAAGGAAAAGGCGGCGATTTAAGGAAATTAATTGCGCAAAATCCTATTGCATTCAGGGTCGGCGTTAGGGGGTGTCCGCGGATCCGACCCACCCAGCCTCGGGCAGGGGCACCAAGCAAATCGTTCAAATACGCAGAAAAATGTTGATTGGGGGTGAGGGTAGTCTGAGCCGGCGGGTCCTGGCTGTGTAGATTGCATTAGACCCACCCAGTCAAAAATTACAAAACCCAGCGCCGCCCCTGATTGCATTTGCACAAAATTGGGTGGTAAAACAGCCAATGTCCCCCGTCATTTTTGACGGGTAAACACCTAGTAATAATAATAATAATCTTATTATATAATTCTCGATGTCCGTCCGTCTGTCCGACGGCAACACGGCGGGTATTGCAAGACGCTGTTGTCATTGACAACCAAATATTGTTTAATCAAACCGGAGCGTTTAACGAAGCGTCTTAATTGCAGCTTAAACCCCCGTCCCCCTTCCTCACCCCATACCTCTCCTAATCGCCCAGGCCCAACCCATTTCCGCCCCTGGCCCCAAACCCCCTTTTCCCTTCCCTATCCCATCTCCTTCCCTCTCCCCATCCCCCTCCAAATCGCCCCCTGCCCAAACCCCGTTCTCCTTCCGTCTCCCCAACCCTTTTTCCCTCTCTCCATCCTCTCCCAATCGCCCCCAAACCCCCGTTCTTCTTCCGTCTCCCCAACCCTTTTCCCTCTCCCCATCCCTCTCCCAATCGCCCTGGCCCCAACCCATTCAGGGCCCAGGCCCCAAAACCCGTTCCCCTTTCCTCTCCCCATCTCTTTTCCCTCTCCTCATCCCTCTCCCAATCACCCCTGGCCCCAACACATTCCGGCCCCGGCCCCAAACTAGAGATGTGCGGGTACAGCAAAATGCATACCCTACCCGTACCCGTGGAATAACTTTTTACCCTACCCTACCCGTACCCGCTAGCGCTGTACCCTACCCGACCTGTACCCGTAAGCTGTGTACCCGTACCCGTACCCGTACCCGTAACCGACTTTGGTTGGAATTTGAGTTTTGGATTTGGAATTTTGGACCTGTACCATGGGGTGTGTTTACGGGTACAAGTACTACAAGGCCTGTACATGGACCCGTGAACCCGCAGCCGTTCCTAGAGACTACAGAGAGGCAACAGTGAAATAAGGGCTACGAAATTGGGATAACTATTCATTGTAAATAGCACGCATGTTTAGATTAGGACAGATCTAGTACTTAGGAATCAGGATAATCAGTCAGCTAGCCTAAGCCGACATGAATGGGCTTGTTTAAAATATTTAGTAGATATCATTTATCTATGAGCAGGCATTAGAGCTCAAGTTAAACAACAAAACTTTACCAGAAGAACTTCTCGGTCAAAGAGTCCTTGGAGGAGTCAGAGGACGCCATTATAGATTTATTACTGATGATGTCAGATTACGTCATCTGTATTTCCTTTATGTTTTCAGTAAGTAAAATGCATGCTGTCTGACAAACTGAACGCGATGTACAAGTTATATTAATACACTTTACTCAATATTATTTTTCTATTACTGCATTGCTAATTTGCTATAGTAGTGAGAAATGAAAATACAACTTTACGGGTAAAACGGGTATACCCGTACCCGTAGCCGCTATACCCGTACCCGTAGCGCTGTACCCGTACCCGACCCGTACCCGTAAAATGTGTACCCTACCCTACCCGTACCCGCGGGTACGGGTACGGGTAGGGTATACCGCGGGTACGGGTATACCTGGGCACATCCCTACCCCAAACCCCGTTTCCTTCCTCTCCCCATCCCTTTTCCCTCCCCATCCCTCTTCCAATCGCCTCAGGCCCAACCCATTCCAGCCCCAACCCATTCCCGCCCCCGGCCCTAAACCCCCGTTCCCCTTCCCTCTCCTTATCCCCTTCCAACTACCCATCCTTCTCCCAATCGCCCAGGCCCCAACCCATCAGCGCTCCGCCCTACCCCACCGGCCCCAAACCCCGTTTCCAAACCTACACAACGCTGCTCCGAAAACCCGTACAACCCACTTTCCTCCTCCCAAATCTCCCTTCCCTCTCCCAATGCCCTAACCCCCGTTTTTATATATATTTACTCTTTCCTAACCTCAAACCCTATTTTTTTAAATTTTACCCCTCAGTGTGTGGATTAAATTTTTCAGACGCTGTCACCGTACTGGGGATTTAATTTTTGGAAAAGCGTTCTTCAGAAATGATTGCTGTAACGTTTTAAATTTGCTATATCTCAGGCTATATAGGAGCTAAAAAGATGAGGTTTGCACCATTGTTTGGATTGTTTATTTCTCTTTCTAACCGTCCGTGCAAAACAAAAAAATATGGGGGTTGAGTCCACTTTACGGCCTAAAATATCACCCTCTCCCCGAAAAGTTTTTTAAAGCCCGCTAGCAAAATATTTTCTGCGGTAACCCCACTTTGGTCAGCGGCAAAATTGTAAAGGGATGTCAGAGGAACAAAATAAACCAAAAATTTTGAAAATCGGTTGACATTTGGTAAAGATCTATCCGTTCTAACCCGATGACCCCGATGTTTGAACATAAGTATTATCGGTGAATTTCGTGAAAGTTTTGAATTCTGAGAAAGTTTCCATTTTTTTTGAATTTGCTATATCTCAGGCTATATAAGAGCTAAAAAGATGAGATTTACACCATTGTTTAGCTTTTTTATTCCTCTTTCTAACCGTCCGTGCAAAACAAAAAAAGTCCAGCGTTCACGAGCTTTTCGACAATCAAGTGAGAATGAGGAGCAGGCTGTTGCTCGGCGTGAAAAGCAGCACAGCAAACAAGAGAATCAAGCACTGCATGTCGTTCGACACTGCCAAATCAGTACACTTACCTTGACTATCAAGTTTCAGCAAATTCCTGCGAATGGGCGTTACCTCGGTTGAAGGAAAAGGCGGCGATTTAAGGAAATTAATTGCGCAAAATCCTATTGCATTCAGGGTCGGCGTTAGGGGGGGGTGTCCGCGGATCCGGACCCACCCAGCCTCGGGCAGGGGCACCCAAGCAAATCGTTCAAATACGCAGAAAAATGTTGATTGGGGGTGAGGGGTAGTCTGAGCCGGCGGGTCCTGGCTGGGTAGATTGCATTAGACCCACCCAGTCAACAAATTACAAAACCCAGCGCCGCCCCTGATTGCATTTGCACAAAATCGGGTGGTAAAACAGCCAATGTCCCCCGTCATTTTTGACGGGTAAACACCTAGTAATAATAATAATAATAATAATAATAATAATAATAATAAATAATAATTATGCACTTTTATAGCACAATTTCTAATACTCAAGGGTGCCAATTGATGGAACTTAAAATCCACCCGTAAAAGATCAGGTCATTCCAGAGAGGAAACAGCAGAGGGAAACAGCAAGACAGACTATGGAGGAAATGCCAATTGGAAGAGATGTGTTTTAAGCCAAGATCTGAAAATGCTCTTTTCATTGGAAGATCTGAAAACCAGAGGGAAAGAGTTCCAGACTTTTGACCCAGAAATAGAAAGAGCTCTCTTACCTTAAGATATGAAGGGTAGCTGCGAAATAAGCAAGCGAAAGCCTGACGAATAAACAGTCGCGGACTTTTACCTTGATAGTCACCAAACAAAAGAAGTGCCCAAATGCAGGATTCTATTATTGTAAACGGAAGAGAAATTTAACAGATGGCGCAGTTCAAGTACCAGGGAAGCATTATCACAAGTTATGGAAGAAGCGACAAAGACATCAAGACAAGAATCGGCATGACAAGATCTGCTTTCATGGAAATGAAACAGATACTGACAAGCAAGAAAATTTCCAAAGGAACACGGCTCAGAATACTTAAGTGCTACGTAAGGCCAGTTCTGTCTTATGGAGCAGACACTTGGACCATATCAAAAACTATGAAAAGGAAACTGGAAGCTGCAGAAATGTGGTTCGATAGGAGAATGCTAAAAGTTCCGTGGGCGGGCAAAAGAACAAACAAAGAAATTTTACAATAGGCCTAAAAGGCAAGAATAAATAAGCGAGTCTGGTCTTTTCTTCCATTTGCATAATTTCAGCAGCACACGCCAATCCACTTGGACGGAGGCAAGAATGCGAAATGAAACGCGAAGTGCCCAGACTTCAACTAAATTTCCTGGATCCGCCCATCTGCACGGGATCCAAATACAGGGGCGATTGGCCGCATGTAATGCGTTATTTGTGCAGAGCAACTCGACCAATCTAAGAAGGGACGTAAGCACGCACACGAATAATAGAAGAAACGCTAAAGCAATCGCATAACTACGTTGTCATAGAGCATCCATAATAGAGAAAAACCGATAAAGGCTTTTTATTCTCATAGAAATATACAAACAGAGATCGTAAAAGTCCTAGACAACGATAAAAATTCCAATTCTAATGATATTAACCCCTTAACTGGGGATCCCGGATATATCCGTCCATTTTACATTGAGTTACAGTTAAATACACGGCTAAGGGGTTAATATTATCCAGCAAAGAGAGACGCGATGCGTTTGCAAAATGAGACGCTGCGGCGAAGAAGTTAACCGAGCACAGGACGAAGACGGAAAGATATCCGAAGAAGCGGACGCTGTGTTATAAGTCCAACAGCAATGTAAGCGCTAAATGGAAACGTACGCGGAGTATATAGATGCAGCAGTCGAAAGCCGATTTCTGCCGATTGATATAGATGGAAATCAAAAGGAACATGCCGAGTAAACCCGGAAAACCAATGTCTGTGTCGGATAACTTGGATTGATGAGAGAATGCGATTAGCCAAATGGGCAGAATTGAAAATACATCACAATAAACCCTCTTTTGTCCTAAATCGATGTTTTTCCGGACATTTTTCTGATCGCGACGCAGTCAACGTCTAGTCGACTCGATTTCTTTCACATTATTGGATAATCGAATCTATTCCTGACTTCACATAAATCTTAGTCGTCGGCTGCTTGACTAAATCATGCACTGGCTATGCACCCGACTTCAAACTTATTCCCGAAAATTGGACTATTTTGTAGGCTTGTCCATTGGACATATTTTTTCTGTCCCATCCCATACCATGCCATGGGATTCTCATTATAGTATTAATATGGAATATTAATATGGAATGCAGTTCAAATGAAATTATGAAATCAAATTTATGAAAGTTTAGGTTTAGTGTCTACTAAATAGGACTAGATGTACAAAGATACATGTAAAACGACAGAATTTATTAACTCTATTAACTTTAATGTCTCACCACAAAATATAGATGCAAATATATGAAGAAAAAGGGTTAAAAGCTTTAAAATGGTAGAAACGTGAAAAATTAAGAGTAGCTCTGGCGTAGATCAAGTTGATGTGATATGGCTACTGTCTCATACTGTCCCATGGGACATACCAGTGTGTGCTGTCTCATTCTGTCCCATCCCATTGGACAATTTCCATGGAACTATCATTCCCATGGACAACCCTGCTATTTTGTACCAGTCTTAACATTTCTGACTAGCTAGTAACTATTTATTTCTTGTTGTTTGTTTGTTATTATAGCTTTAAATTTTTGTATTTCGACATTCGAGATCCCAACATTGATTCGCATCTACTCTTGTTGCGTACTACCTGTCTTGTGAGACAAACGTTGATTGGAAGAAATTGGATTCTTCTCATATCCGGCACTTGTGTCAGGTCCTGTGTCTACACTGTAAATGGTACATCTTTATAAGAATAAGGAAATTTGTAAACACACCGGTCAAACCAAAATAATAGTCCCAACTGTAAGTTCACGTCTACTCAGAAGACCTTTCGGTCTCGTAGCAAATACCTGCCCGTCGCCTTCTATGTCCGAATAACAATGACTACAGACCTTCGGGCTCTTGCAAACGCATACGAGAGGGAGGTCATCATTATCCGACTGAAACAAATATGTCGTGACTGCAGGTTAACGCCTACTTAGGCATTTGAAGCTGCACGAGATCGAGAACGGTGGAGGGTGATCGCAAAGGCCACTGGCTTCTCGAACCGATGATGATGATGATGTTGTTGTTGTTGTTGATGATGATGATGATGACGTTGCTCATAATTAATTGATTAATTGAAGGTTTCTTTCTTTTTGATGGCGGCTTCTTGCGTTATTAACTTCCTGCCCTTGCTATGTTATTCCGCCATTTGGGGTTATTGCTCAAATTTGAAACGAATTGTGTCTTCTCTTTGGTTCGAAGATCTCCATTCACTTTGCGACAAAGATTCATTTCCATTCACTCGGGATTTTACCGCAACCTACCTCAGCATCCTAGATTTCTTCCAGTATGTAAAAGAAAATCGTAAGCTAGTATCGTACAATACACATAGAGTTAAAGATGAGAGAATAAAATAAAGTTAAGAAAACTATCGCTTTTTGGGGTCATTTTTCGGAAGAAATCACGGGGTTCGTAGAAAATTAACTTAATTTATACAAAGTCAGTTGAACCTAGAAGAGAAAGCGTTTTTCGTAACATCTTATCGTCACCTATTTTCAGACTTATGCGCGAAAGATTATCTTCAAAATATTGGAAATCGTTTGTAGGAAGTAGGAGTGAAATGTAAAACCGTTCCATAGGCATGTGCACCATTCTGTCCAGTCTATTGCACTTAATTCTCTCTCGAGCTGCAATTGCATTCAGTTATTCGCTTAGGACAATTCCAGTTCACTTGCGGGCGTGATTCTTCGTCGCCGTTGTGAAGATGTGCTTGTTTATAGGGTCTGTGTTGTGATCTGTGTTGTGACTTCTAATAGGAACCTCTTTCGCCGCTCCGTACGTAATCACGCACCCTGTAATTCTGCGTTCAGCAGATATTTATGTCAGATTTAACTGTTGCTAGCACCACGACAATACCGCTATGATATCATAAACTATTTACTAACATCTTCCAACACTTTTTCGATTACCTAGCGGATCCTCTGCAATAACTCTGTCCTAATAAAGAACAAGATTTCGGAAGAAAACTTCTGTCGAACTGAGGCGCAGAGCGCACGGCGCAGAAACCTACGGTTAATTCAGACTATCCAAAGCCAGCTCCAGGTTGTAGATTCTGTGTCAACAACAGCATGCTGTTTATGAACGCTTTCTTTTGTGGCAAATGTTTCGTGATCCTGTCGTGAAACGAATAAAATTCTGTTGATTGGACGGGGTAAGACAGTTGATTGCAATCGCGAAGAGAGCTCGTCTCGACTCGACACATTGCTCGAAGACGCCTTTTTTATTATCGCGAATCATAATCTCTCTCTCTCTCGGAATGCGTCGGTTTTCATCTTGTCACTACGACGCCGTCCGCATGTCGGCCTGACGTGACTTGGCACTTGACGGACAGACCAATTGCGTCAGTTCATCTGATTAGCTTCCTGTCAGAATATTCCAAAATTCTGATTCGTCTTTCTGATTAAGACGAAGCGTCTTAGAACCCAAATGTCAATAAAAGTCCAGTCAGAACTCCCAACAAGACATTTCCTGTTATCGGTGACCGATGCTCGTCATCTATACGTCACAGATGAGTGTCGTGTTTTAGTCTTAAGTCTTGATATATTTGTGGTTAATGCGCTACTTGCGTGTTTCTCAACCATAGCGTTCTGTCTCGTCTAAGCAGAGACGTTTTCTTTTAATTCGGATGCACCTATCTCTGCTCCGTTTTCATTTCTAAATTCACGACATTCGAGTCTGTCGACTTTGCGATCGCATTGATCTTTATTACTACGAGACGATGCATTGGATATTAAAAAAATTGGCGGAAATGACCTCGGAAAGCAGAGGCAAATCGATGCAATCACGCGTAGCTTAGATCGAGTCAAGCACTTATTTGCAGCCAAGACTATGGCCGCCGTAAACAGTGGCGTAACCAGGAGGGTGTTTGGGGGTTAAACACCTCTTGGGCGCCGACGAAAATTTTTAGTGTGTTTCCATGCATTTTTCATTTTCGGACTCGGTTTTGAGAGTCAACCCCTTGGCGCTGCTGACCTAAATTCTTTATAGCTTTTAATTGCCGCGCCATGTATAGTAGGTGACGACTATTTTTGCTTGTCAGCATAAGACAGGAAAAAGTTTTGAAGGAAAGATAGGATGACTTTTTTCGAAAGTTGGTTACAGTCAAAAGTCAAAACCAAATGCCTCCTTCCGGAAATCCTGGCTACGCCACTGGTCGTAAATGTCACTAATCTGCAATGAAGTTCAGTGGCCAGAATCGTCGTCGTTGTCATCGGCTTCATCGTCATTGTCGTCGTCATCATGGATTTTCAAACACTCTAGAATTAAACGCATCTCTTTCAGTTGGAATTTCTTCCGTAGTCTGTCTAGCTGTAGGGCCTATCCTACTCTGGCTAATCCCTGAAATGACCTGGTCTTCAGCGCAAAGATTCGGAATATCATCGATTGATGAAAAGGCAGTCCTTTCCTCGAACGAACGTTGGATCCGGAGCTGATCTACGCGTAGCCTACTGTGCAGGCAGCGACACAGGTGGCTTGCGCCGTTAGTCTAGAGCAGTTTGCCAATGACCTAGACCCGCATTTTACCTTCGCAGCTTAACGCTGCTGCAACCAATTTATACACGCCTAAGCGACGAGCGGCTTGGTTGATCGCCGGCAGCGCGACTAGATCCCCAGACGGCCACCCATCAAAATACCAGCCGCGCTCGACGTTGCCTTAACTTCGGTGTTCTGACGGGAACAGAGAATTAAAGGCCTATTCAAGACTAGTCTCCTGGTTTACAAAACACTGCAGTACGACCAACCTCAGTATTTGAAATCTGCGCTAGACACCCCTCTCCAAAGCATTCTCATTCAACAAGATTCGCTGATTCATTGTTAAATATACCTAGAACCAACACTGAAATAGCCAAGAAAGCTGTCTCTATTTTTGGCCAAAAAACATGGAACTCACTTCCCTCGCCTGTCAGATCTTCCAAAGAATTGAGTATTTTTCGATCCAGACTAAAAACCCGTCTCTTTAAATTAGCATTTCCTCCATAGCTCTGCCTTGCTGTTGTCTCATTGACTGATTCCTGGAATGACCCGGTCATTTGCTGATGCATTTGGCGTACAATCGATTGATACTTTCAGAGCATTAGAAATAATGCCGCTATAAAAATGTATAATTATTATTTTTTATTAACCGGTCGCACAACGCCAAGTGGCCCAGTGGGTCGATCCGTCGGCTGACATATTTCGATTATAAATATTGGAACTGGTACTGTAGACCCCGAAATGCATAATTACATTAGGCAACACACAGTAATTATTACGTCGTCGTAGTCATCATCATCGTCATCACCATCATCATCATCATCATCATCATCATCATCATCATCATCATCATCATCATCATCATCATCATCATCATCATCATGGATTCGGACTCACGTCGTATTGCTCAGCGTGTGGTCCGATGCAGTTCGTCGTCGTCGTCGTCGTCTGCTGTTGCTGCTGCTGCTGCTGCTGCGGTGGAAGCGAAGCAGACGAGAGTCTTCTCTTTTCGGCGTCGACCGTCGTCTGCGAGATCGACCTGTCGCCGGGCGTCAGCAGTTTCGAGGTCGTCTGCTGTGAGACTGACCTTGCGACCATCTTATTGGCGAGAACGACGGCGCTGGCCGTTCGCCGCGAGGGGCGGGACGAGGGAGGCTGGCAGCAGGTGTACGAGCAGGCGGTCTTGTAGATGTATCTGAAGGCGGTTGCCATGAAGCCACCGAGGTTGGTGATGGCCAGGAGCGTCAGAGGTATGCCGATGATGGCGTACAGCATGGTCACGATCTGACCTTGAGGAGTCTTCGGAGCGATGTGACCGTAGCCTTCAAACAGACAATCCAGCGCGCAGTCAGATCAGTGGCTGCGACAACGTTGACTATTATACCTTGAAATCTGTGGACAGGTCATAGTAGAGAACAGGCAGGCATTGAGCAGGGCCGGAAAAAACTATTTGATTCTAAAGCAAAAGCTAGGTTTTTGTTTTCTAAATAGTTTTTTTAGATTTATTTAGGTGTTAAGGTTTTTAGAGTTTTAGGGTGTTAATGTTTGACATGTAAACCCTTCTTTATATTCTTGTCACATAATATTGTGCGTTCTGCTGTCTTCAGAAAGTAAAAAAAAAGTTGAAAGCAATAAATATGAGTTGTTCATTTTTTGTCTTAAAAATAAAATAAAAACATAACAAACGTAAATTTTGACTTTTCAGGTTTTTTTTTTTAAAAACCTAAAATTTAAGTTTTAAAACTTAGATTTTAGGTTTTTAAAATCACATTTTCTAGCCCTGGTGTTGAGTAGAGAGATCATCCAAAGATCATGGAAGATTCAGGGAAGCGTAGCATTGCCGGACATTAATTAATTCCAAGGCGTCTGAAGAAGCACGCTTCCACGGATATAGGAAAAAGTCACGTCCTACATCATCATCATCATTTGATCGTATTAAAAATTGAACGACAGTTCGAGATCATCTAGTATGATATCGCTGTACAACCTACGGATGATTACCAGAAACAGCAGCACAGTTTTAGTGGAAATTCTGATCGGAGATTGGTAAACCGCGATATCATTGGGCTGCCTTATTTTCTTCAAATCGAGGAGTTGAATTTGATCATGGCGAGTTACAGTAACGACTATCTCTGTTCTTTTTATTTTTTAAACTTTGTGACTTTATTTTATATTATTTCCAAAGTTCATCGTTATCAAGTGTACGTTCAGCACAAAAACAGATAATATTAGCATTTACAATAGTAACAGTAATATCATATTTTAAAAATTAAATAATAGGCCTAATCAACTATAATATCATATACAAATAAATTAGATAAGGAAAGAAATAAGGAAGTAAGGAAGTAAGGAAATAATAAGATACCAAAGGGAAACGGCTTCCCGCAAAGAGGTACTTTTGATTACATTATATAAAGTCCAACAAAATTTCATGAAATTGACAGAAGAAACAATTATTAATGGTATTTACGCATAGTAAAAAGAGAGAAGAGCATTATTAATTATAAGTAATAACCCATATAAATAAATTGCAGCAAAAGATGTTCAGCTGAAAACGAACTGTTCTGGTGTAGCGCAACTTATTGACGCGTCTGATGTCTTAAAGGTTTCTCTATAGTGTTTTATGAATTGTTTTGGATTTTGAACAATCCTTGAATACTTACAGGAAAATAGATTCCTGAAAATGCACTCGAATTAATATTTACAGCGTTCGCAATGTCACGAATTTTCCGTTTCTTTATGGTTCGTCGATTATAGATTTGATTATTTATAGAGATCACGTTGTCACCATCCGAGTTCAACAGCAACATTAGCGACTCTCCCGGTGACAGTTGAGATTGTCAACGGTCCAATGGGTCCTCTGTCGATGACCTTCGAATAGCGTCAACTCTCGTCTCCAGAGCCAATACTGTTCCACTATGGATGACCTTCGCCAAATAGGCAACCAAGGCTTTGCTGGGGCGTTAATAAAAATACGTGCACATACATAAACCATAGGCGTAAACTTCTATTAGGTCTCTAGGCTTGAGTCCCCACCTTTTGAGAGGCTACAATAGAGAAGGGGAAAGTTTTAGGGGTTTTGTCCCTCCCCACGTTTCGTCCACGCTTGCGCCAGCGAATACAACGCATACAGGAATACTTGGTTATTCGTGTCTTTTAATGTCTCTTTCTGCCATTTGAACAGCTATTTGGAAGCGCTGATCTCGACAGATCAACCAAAGACAAAGTGCAAACAACAAAAGGACCACGTGACCTTTCTGCACTTCCGGCGACCGCCTATAGTCTTGCAGCGGTGTACGCGTCTCCTGCTACAGGTGGAAATAGGAAACCCTTGCCAGAGGAAGTGGCGGCGCAGCTGGAAGCTGGAAGAGAACCCTCCGCTACCCGCACCCCACGAATGATGTCCCATCGATGAGCACAAATGTCCACATCCACGTTGACATAAGTCAATCACTGAAACCCTGCGTGTACGTATGTGTGTGTGTGTGTGTGTGCGTACGAGACAAGCGTCGTGTCACTGAGTGATTACTTATATAGAGACCGTCTTCTCACTTAATTCTTCAAAGTCATTCATTCCAAATTTATTTTGAACTTTGCTGTCATTTTTCGACTACTGTACATTTACTGTACAGTACAGCAAATCATTCAGCCATATTTAACCATTATTATTATTATCAATGGAGTATCTCGAAATCTATTCGTTGTTCCTGATTTTGTTCTCCTCCTATACCTGAACAACGATTTGTGTTCTACAGTATATAGATGTGTTTTACTTCGTTCTATTGTCGTCGTCATCGTGTGTCAATAATAATTCGTGTCGCCTTCTCGATCTATTCGCCCGCGCAACGTCGAGTCTTTGGTCGTCTTCCTCTTTAGAATGTCTCTTGTGTGGTCGGCCAAACACAAAACAATTGGGCTTCTCCGATCGACCGACTCCTCCTTTACAGAGCGCAACAGTCACACCTTGAATATCTCATTACTCTGTTCTGGTAGCAAGTTTATTCTATTTTATTGTTGAATTGCGGCAGTCGCCATTAGTCCCAATCAGATAGTAAAGCCTCATAAACCACTTTAAATCATGCTTAGTAAGTAAGTAAGTAAGTGAATCTGTTCAATCGCATATCTCTTAAAGCGACGCTTCTTCAGCTTTCGTTGTTCGACTACGTGTATCTCCACAGAATTTGACAGTTCTTCGGAATATGAAATTAGTATGAGATTAGCATGGTTTGACAATATTTTTGCGCCCTGCCAATCGCTTCGTCACCAAGTTTCAAGGAAAAGCTGTAAAAAGTGTTGTCGACTGGATTTTCTTCCATCATAAATACGCCGAAATGTTTTACTGGAAGATCTGCATTCGCGAAGCGTATGGACGGCTGCTTCGCTTTCTAATTGAAGTTAAAGTCACAGTTGGTAGTTCAACACATGTGTAGGATAAGGAGGCGTTGAATTCATCGAGGAGGCTGAACGCCATTCTTGAAAATTAATATGCCGAGGTCGAGAAACGTTGCCGGCGCTGTCTTAATCACGACTCTGACTACCACGCGTCCGAAAAAACAACACTCTCGCGTCTTCGTTGACAGAAACTGACCGACGATCAATCGGACCTTCACCTCATCAGCACTCCTCGTCTCGTGTTTCGCCTTCCTCTTCCTCCTCCTCCTCCTCCTCATCTCCCTCTTCCCCTTCTCCTTATTCCTCCTCTTTTTCCTATCGTCCGCTTCCAGGTGGCTGATTGATGAAACAGAAGCATTCCTCTGTCTACACCATTGCTGATCGCGTGATCGCAAGGCAGAATCACGAATAACAAACAAAATGATTGAGCTAATTGTTGCGCCTCAAGCTCCTCTCTGATTCCATGTCATGGCGCTATAGAAGCGGAAAAATATGGTCTCAGAATCAGAATTAGGTTTACAGTGAAGCACGTATCCTTATGCTGTAAATCTTCATATATATATATATATATATATATATGTGGCCTAATTATATATCCGCATCTAGTGAAAAGTCTATGTCGATGTCGAGGTCTTAGTCGATCCGAGTAATAAATGACAATGACGTTAGATTAGTCTGGTACTAATCAATATTATAATTTATGCAAATTATGCAGATTATGTGGACGTCGTCATGGAAACGCGGTGTCCCTGGTGCCTCGTGATTGATCCGTTTTAAAGTCGAGGTTGGAGCAGTGTTTAATCTAGGCCGTTTCCCGGGGGGAAAATTGCCCTTCCTCCCCGGAAATTTCAAATTCCCCCGGAAATTTTGGAATACTACATGGACTAACAGCGGCCCCTAGCAGAATTCCCCCCGGCTTTGTCAGTTTTTCCCCCGGCTTTTTCAGTTTTCCCCCGGAGTCCAGGAGTCTAGATTAAACACTGGTTGGAGCAACAGGATATTGACAAAGATATTGAAATTCTGCATCTAAATTGCATGAGCCCTTCCCTCGATTTTAGAAATATTCAGAGAAGTAAGTCATCATACAATATGTTTTTTTAATATACCTAGTAACTGCCGTAATATACGTATGCATGTACAGTAATAGAACAGATATTGTAGTATATTCTAATGGCGCAATGATAAATAGTTACGCAGCTTATCTACTGTACTTTATAATATCCTGGTCTGCTATTTGATCAAATGCTAAACTTTTGAGGTTTCTGATGTTAGACTTTGCGGGTTTTCGACATTTGGAATGTATAGGTCTAGTGTGGTAATTCCAGATTCCGTGAAAGAAGCAGAATTTTTATTATTTTAATTTTTTGTTCCCTTCCTAAAAATTTTGCCGGATGACCAACAGTAAAAATGTCTTCAAAGACAATACAATATATCGGACATCCATTTTTTTATAGTAAATGGTCGAAATGAAATTAACGTCTTTCGTTGACGTCATTAGTCTTTACAATGTAAAAACAACAGCGTCTGAGCGCGCAAGGATTTTTGGCGACATGTGTTGAGATCAATATCTAGAATTTGAGAAGATTTAGCCCTATGAAATTTGAAATGGATAAATTTTTGGCAAGATCTGAGAAAAAACTGAAAACGACACTAAAGACGAGAATCACGAGTTGTTTGTTACATCTATATATATTATTGTGACTGCAACGCAGTTCCTTTAAAGAACACTCAATTTAA
The DNA here is from genome assembly GCA_018105865.1 of Metaphire vulgaris. Classification (NCBI taxonomy): domain Eukaryota; kingdom Metazoa; phylum Annelida; class Clitellata; order Crassiclitellata; family Megascolecidae; genus Metaphire; species Metaphire vulgaris. The sequence goes on from CM030832.1 coordinate 14,553,763, forward strand.
TAAATTGTTGGTTGTTTTGTAAAATGTGCCGTGAAAAAAATTTGTTCTGTTTAGTGAGAGTAACTGTCTAGTAGAAGCTGGCGAGAAACTTAACGTTCTGTGTGTGTGTGTGTGTGTGTGTGTGTGCGTGTGCGTGTTCAGCACATGGTCTGGAAAGCAATTTGGTTTTACAACGAATCGCATTACATCAAAATTACGAGCAAAATATGCGAAGTTCGACGCATCAGACATTGAAGAGCTGAGTCTGCGAAATCTATTCTTTCTATAATTATGCATGTAGATCTTGGATTGCGTCTCTGTATAGAGGCGGCGGCCTACTCACCGATCGTAGTAATGACCGTGACGGAGTAGAGAAGAGCTCCGGCGAAGCTCCACTGGAGTTCCTTCTCGCCGTCCGTGCCGTCCCAGCCTCGGAACTTCGTCGCCCGGTAGACTTCGTGCTTGAACCTGTCGAGGACTAATTCGGCTGCCGACGTCCAGTTGTCCGGATGAAGGACGTTCATCTCTTCGGTGACGTTCCACAGCCACTCGACGTGAAACTTCAGCGATCGCTGGACGTCGTTACGGATCGTCGACTCGTTCGGCGCCTCCAGGGACATGAAGATGAGGCCGCCGAGCATCGCGTAGCCGATCATCAGGCAGAGTAATCCGATCGTCGAAAAGAGAAATGCGAGGAAGCGCTTACAGCAGTCGAGACACCTCTTCGACCGACTCACCTCCGTCGTCGTCGTCGTCGCCGTCGTCGTCGCCGCCTCCAGCTCTTCCTCCTCGATCGGGAGTTGCATCAGCGACGAGGACTTAGATGAGGAGCCGACTTCGACTGCGGCGGCGGCGTCGTAGCCGATGATGCCGAGGCGGCGGCGACCGAGCAGTCGCGACTTGTCTTCGTTTTTCGAGTATCTTGAATCGCGATGAACGACGACCGAGTTGCCGTTCATCTCGGAATCTCTGGCGATCCGTACGGAATCCTTGACGAAGGTGTTGTAGAGAAGTCTTCGCTCTCTGTTATCGAGTGACGCTAGGAGCGTCTTGTTCTTCTTGCTGTACAGCGTCTCTCCTTCGGAACGGTGTCTTTTCAGACGGGTTTCTCCGTCTTCGTCGCCGCCTTCCGATTCCCCCCTCGCTACGATGCGAGCGACGCCGCTGCTGACACTTCTAGGAACGCCGCCGCCGCCGCCGCCGCCGCCGCCGCCGCAGTGACTGTCGGTCTCTCTGGCAAACGAGTTCGTCGAGACTGAAACTTCGATCGGGACCGAATGAATTCCGACGACCTCTTGGACGTTCTGCAGGACAAGAGACGAATCTTGGTCCGAACAACCGACGTGCTTGGGATACTTCGGAAGAAAACGGACGAATTTGCGCTCTCTGCCGACGGAGAAGACCTTTTCGCGAATCGTCCTTCTCCTCTTCTTCCGCGGGGTCTCTTTCGGAGACGGACCGACGCCGAGACGGCCTTCGAGACCGCTCCGGCGCAGAGCGGTCTCGCTTGCGGAATCCATCGTCCTGTCCGAATATCACAACAAATGGTCCGCGCAGGACACCTCAAAAGCTGTGTCCTAACGGATGAAAGTTTCGGAGAATAAATAACTATAGCGTTTACCAGCAACACAATTGTAGACGACGATGAGTTAAAGAAAGCTCTATAGTTAATTCCGCGGTTAGGTTGAGACCGTAATCGTCGAATCGACGCTCGAACTCGAGTACGGGACCTACCTCTGTCTTTTCCCCAATCGTCGATTTAAGTTTAACGATAAACTTCTGTTTTCACGGCGTCTTTTAAACGGATCCTAGGAGTCGACGACGGAAACGAATCGCTAAATGCCCGGCGGAATAATCATCCATCAATTCGCCTCCGTCTTCGCCTACGCATCGTCGGTTGCACGCCCCGTTTCACCTGACACGCGCTGCAGGTCGAGCGAGTCGGTCGGTCGGAGGCCAACCGTCGACCGCCGCTCCCTGCCGTGCCACTCGGTTCGAGTTTCGTCGTCATCGTCGTCGTCGTCGTCGCCGCCGTCCTCGTTCGCTTGTTCTGTTTTGCTTTCCTGTCGCGGCGCATTCTCCGAAAACATTCGATTAAGTCACCGCAACCGAACGACAGACGAATATATTCTCGTCCTATACAATTTCTAATTCTTATCGAACACCACTGCGAACTCACCGAACCGTTCAACCGTCGCAAGGTGTCGGGTTAACGGTACTACCACCGGAAGACACCGCTGGTAATGAGCGGCGGCGAACGTCAATCTGGAGTGCGGCGGACGGGGGTGTGGGGGGGGTGGGGTGGGGGCGGTATACAGCCGAGTCTATCTCTCTCTCTTGGCCGCGGCCGCCATCGTTAGATCTGTGCTCTCTTCCTTCCGGTTCGTAGTAACGCACTTCGTCGTTCACTCGTATCAAGTGAACGGCGATCTGCTGAACGGGGGGGGGTGGCTGCGGTCGATGGGTGCTGTGTGCTGCGATTATTATAGCGCCTGTTGTGCAGTTCGTTTCCTCCGTTGAATGCGAAATTCCGCGGCGCCAGACGAATCTCCGTATATGCGCGACGTGTTGCGCGAGCACGTGAGTGAGACCGCCCGCACTGAAAATTCGAATCCGGAGGAGTGGAGATTGAACGATAAGAGGAATCAACCGCTGCGGTATACAGGAGGACAATTCATCATCATTACTATATAAACGGACGACGGACGAGAGATAAAACGAAAAACAGCTATTGCACTGCTGCTCCGCTGTGCATGCGGGCAGTTTTTTTTCTGCCGGCGAGTCTGGGATCATTTCCCAAAATGGCGTGAGACATACTTTGCAACCATCATGATCTCTCGCAAAACTATCGTCTTCGTCATCTTCTGCGCTGCAGTTTTCTTTACATTTGCACGATTTGCGCTCGCTTTGGAGAATTATACGATGGAATATTTTGTCTTCATCTTCTTCCATCCCCACCTTACCCCATATCCAATCTCATCCATCCCAATTTCTTAGGGATTCCGAATTCTGGAGTGACAGACAGAATATCAGAATTGCACAATCAATCACTTTGAGAAGAAAGGACGTTGTACAATGTACATGTAAATTGAAGGAATTCGTTAAAAAGTTATACTCCATATATGCCAGCGCGGGCTCGTCGGATAACCGAAGGGTTAGCGCCTTCAGTTTTACATAGCAACGGCTGAATAAAGGCGGTTGCCAGCCTTTCCCTCGTCGCCTTTTCTTACATCGAGTTAACACCCGATGTACTCATTCATAGCTGAGTCGACTGGGGGGGGGGGGCGCTTGGGACAGAAACAACCGAAAAGTTTCTGGCGAAGGAAGGAATTTGCTGCGGGCATTTAAGTCTGTTGAAATCGTTCAGAGGACCGAAAACGACACATTAAATATGATGAACGTCTTTGATCTTTAACGTAGAAACATTCAACCGTCGAATAAATCTAAAACATTGCATACTGAAAATTATTATCCATGATGTGTGCAGTACTACTCTCTTAGTATTGCCCCACCTCGAGGTATGTTCCGTGATCACCGTTGCGCAAACTGCTATATGCATTACATCGGATAGAAGACTGCAGAGGCGTTTTGACCACCCCAGAAAATTGCGTATATAGGAAATGTCGCGTGCAATTGTTACATTGCCTTAAAATTTCCCAGCGTCATCTTCAAACATCGTCAACACATTTAGATAAAAATGCTATTCCATGATTTTCGTCAACACTCTATACCGTCTACGACAGAAGTTCTGACGTTCTAAGACGTTTTCAATCCTGGGAACCTTTACAAAGTATATGACATTTGCGGACCCCTCATGCGGTCAGCAACCCCTCACTACAGACGCATAAGCTGAAATTTGTAGCATCTACTGTCGATCTTTGTCTAATTCCTATAATTCATAGTCATACATTAGCTCGGTACAGACATTAGCGCAATAGTATAATAGGGCCAACATGGCTCAGAGCCAGGGACTTCGAGAATGCGAAATACACTGTATTGACAATGACAATCGCGAAAGGCAGAAGAAAGAGATTCGAAAGGACGAAGGCGCGATACTAATGAAGCAAAACCTTAGAGAGTAAAATATTCCTCTTCGCTTCTTCCGACCTTGCATTCTGACATCCAGTGACTGATGCATCGTCCGATTTATAGAAGCGATAAAGAACAAGGAGGAGGAATCTGCGCCGAACGAAAGCAGTCTGTATACATATATGCATATATATTCGTCCACATATAGATAAATATTCGCCAATGCATACATCATACATACACATATATATATATATATATATATATATATATATATATATATATATATATATATGCCCTTATACTGTATATACATATTATATATATAATTTCTGTCATATTGCCCGTCTCTCAAGGGCGATATTGTATCTGTTCTGTTCTAAGAGCGTCAGGTCTTTTGTCGCTAGAAGCGTCCCAATGGCAATGTACAATCGTCGAGACATCTAATTAGGTTGTTAAACAGACACAACTGCTCCATGTCAAGTGTGCAAGTTATCGGACGATTTATTTTGCGGGGGCTGTGGGGGGGCATTCATTTTCAATTAATTCGATCGCTTGCAGAAGGGCTGCTGTCAATCCAAACAGTCGACAGCGGAACCCGGATTCCGATGCATTAATATTAGCATCGTCGCCGTTCGTTCGTTCGTTCGTCGGCATGATTCCTCGTCGCCTTTGCTGCAGATGCTGCTGCAGATGCTGCTGCTGCTGCGTAAGTCCCCCCCCACAAAGTATTGGCAGCATAGGCGCCGCCGACGCCTTGCCACAGGACGCGCTGTCGATCTCTAAATTCCTGTGCGCGTCGGCGGCGGCGGTTAATTATCGTCAGTCGAGTAGTGACAACGGAAGTTTGCGCCGATTGGGACGGACACTAATCGCTGAGTGCACGCGAAGAGTGACGGAAGGGGCCTCCAAGGGGCTCCGGGGGGCTCTAAACGGCTCCGAACGGCTCTCGCGGACTCGGCGGCCTGGAGAGGTTGGAAAACATTAATGACGACCGCAAACAGCACAAGTAGCGACTGGTTACAGGAGCCAGTGCGTACGACAAACAGTTGCTGCGGGAACGGGTATAGGGTTCGGTGACAAATTCCTGGGAGTTTTAAGGCCAACAAGAGAGAGAAGGACAAAAGCAGAAATTCAAGCCCACGGATCCTAATTTTTCGATCATGAGTCGTGATTTTTATCTCCCCACTATTCACAGTTAAATCTATTCTATTCTATACGACAATTTATATAGCGCGGTAACATAGCTGGGGGCCAAAGTCAAGGGCGCTTTACAAAGAGCAATCGTACGATCTTTTACTGAGGTGCGTCTTAAGTTTGATGGCGAGCGACTCGAAGGAGGTAACCGCAGTCACCGAGTCCGGGAGCGCATTCTATAGCAGAGGGTTGCCTCGTGTCACGGATCTCTCCCCGAATTTCGCGGTCTTCGACGGAGGGGGAACATGTAGTAGGTGCCGCGTGCTGGATCTCAGTTGAAGACATCGATCATTCATCGTTGGCCGGTGCACCAGGGTTGATAGGTACTCCGGACAGGCTGGATCATGTAGGGCTCGGAAGGTCAGCGAGGATCGTTTGTAGACGATATGCGCTCTGGAATCCGGAGCCAATGGAGCCTGCCCCTGAGCAGTGGTGTCACGTGGTCGTGCCATCTTACGCCGAAGATTATCCGGGCAGAACGCATTAAGGACTGACTGCAGGCGAGCTAGCTGGCAGCCAGGTAGGCCCATGAGAATGCTCACATGGAATCACATGGAACCACAAGAGTCCTATTAAATGCACTTTATTCTAGAGACTTCTTTTCATCGTCTTTGTGTGTATACAGCGATCGAATGCAATTTCATCCGTATGTACTGTACTCCGCTACTCCGCTTTATGAATTTTTCGGTGTTTCTTCTAATCTAAGGATTACAATAAGACGCGGTCAGGTTTTTTCCTGCTCGACAATAATATTATTGATACGTTCCTAATCAAAACCGTTAACAAATGAGTTTCACCAAGAGTAGGCATAATGACCAGGGTTGTATTTGAGAGTCATGCCAGTGGGTGTGTGGATGGGGGAGTTGATTACTACCAGTGGCGTAGTCAGGATTTCTGGAAGGGGGTTTGGTTTTTGGTTTTGACCGTGACCAACTTTGGAAAAATCTTGACAAACAAAAAAACGTTATCTCCTCTAGTTTTTTCCTGACAAGCAAAAAAAGGTCATCGCCTCTTAAACCGTTACATTTTTAGCCAAGGGGGGTTTGACCTCCAAAGTCGCGTCAAAAAAATTAAAATGCATCTAGAAACTCATTAGAGATATTTTGTTTTCTGCAGCCAAGGTTGGAGGAGTTTAACCCCAACCCTCCCATGGCTACGCCACTGATTACCACATCCCAGTTCCTCTTTCCTTGCTATTTAAAGAGTGGACAAGTCGTTGTTACGGAAGCGTCTCTAAATGAACGCACTAAACCAACGCATAAGTCGTAAGCATTGGATAGGAATCTACCATGACTTCCCCTACAAATGCCACATCGGCCATAAAGATGAGCAAAGCTAAGCCATCGGATTGCTGTTTTCCTCTACTGTATATTGACGTTAAAATGAGTGCTGACGTCGGGTTTTTGTGTCTTACAAGACTTCGCATCGTATTAGTTTAGTTACGACGCAAGATATTAGTTCCTAATTAAATTCTACTACTGGCTGTTTATTGGAGCCATCATCGAGACCTGATTTTTGCATTGCAGAAGCTGTTTCAAAGTGCAATGATCTGTATAACTCTCTTTCGACAGCGACGTCCGCATGCGTATGAACAGCTCTCGTTTCATTTAAGTAATCTATAATTTGCACATTACTTTCAACATTACTTTTGCATTTACCTTTCACTCACTTACGTATACACACTATATTCACTCATCTCAATTCTTTTCTGCCATACAACTTTAGCTACAAATTGGGGCAACCATTTTAAGGGATTCTTATCCCTTAGGTTATCCCTCACTCGTTTATTAAATCATGAACAACCCTGATCAGCTAATTGGCTAATTACTTACTAGCTAATTAGCTTAACTATGAACATATTATTTAGTCACTCAAAAGTTGCACATTAGTTGAATTTAGATTCTTTTCTAGTATAAGTTAGTTAAATTTCTTGCATCAATATGTATACTGAACTTATTTTTCTTTATGATTCTGGTCTTGCAATAAATAAATTTTGAATTAATGGAAAAAATTAGCATTGAGTCCATGTCTTGTACTCTCAACACTCTTATATGGAAGTGAGACTTGGACGATGACTGATCAAGAGTGGACAAGACTTGAAGCTTTTCACACTAAGGCTAAACGTAGAATCCTTAATATTAGATGGTTTGACTTCATATGCAATGATGAAGTATACAGTACATGCGCAAGACTCCCACCAGCAGTGCCTGCCTCAGCTGCACTTCAACTAGCAACGCGACTTCGAGACAGAGACATTAGGATTACAGGATGGAATCGTCCACGCGGCAGACCACCAATCACCTGGCTTCGCCAAATCCACGGGGACTGTGGATTACCAGTGTCCGAAGTCTTCCAATGTGCACAGAATAGACTGTTAATTGTGGCGTACAATCGCAACGGCCGAAAGGCTATGCGTTTAAATAATAATTAACAATTGAGGCCATGCTATCAATTTTTGTATTTTCTGTCTATAACTCAATACATGTAATTCTCAATCGGATTTTTAGAGAAATGCTGAAATTTTCAAGAATCTTAGGAAATTTTTTAGAGTATCTTTTATCTCTTATCTGTAGGTTATTTATCAATTTGTGCATGCTATTTGAGATTAGAATTATAGCTTCTTCTTCATCAGCGCGTTGTTTCGTCATCCTCAATCTCTTGCAGTCCTTTCCCGTGTGTCTGTGTTGTCGTTCGTGTTTTGATGATTTGTGTGCCGTTGCTTTTCATGCACTTTTATTACAGCAACTCTTCTTGACAGACGGCTGATTACTGCCAAAGAGTGCATTCCAGATGGCCTTTGTCATAAATATATAGACCCACGTCGCTCATCTCCTAACCTTGACCAATAAAGTAAAGCACTCGTACGTAAAGTCCTTTCTAAGCTCTCAGGGCTAACCTCAAGGCTCATAGGGCGGCGCTCGTCTTCGTTTGCAAGGTCTTCAGCCAGGCGACCAGGGATATTTTTACACCCCTAACACTCCCCCCAACACCCCCCAAATTTGAGGTCGACATCCCCCTCAAAAAATTGGTAATGCGACAATAGTATGCATACAAAATGCATATTAATTAGTTTAGAACACCTCCAAGTGGAGGACACCCCAACTTTTATTCTCGGATGACATTTTTTGCTTGTGAGAGGTTTTTGAGACTTTTGAAGGTTTCTTGGTTGCTTTTGGGACTTGATAACGTTTTTTTTTGTTTTTGCTGCCTTTTTTGGGGAGAGACTTAAAAATTCCGACACCGCCCAGATTTTCCCGACACCCCCAAATTCAAAATCCTAGAAATAACACTGCAGGCGACTGATGCAAGCTACATGATAAGGGGCCAGTGTTCTCATGCAACGCGCCTGTTTACTTCGCGGATTAATCCGCTACTGAGATGCTATCGCCAGCTGGAAAAAGAAGGCTGAGTCGACCTTAGGGCTCCTGCGGGTCTCGAACCCGCGACCATCTGTTCCACCGTCCAACGTTGTTACCACCCTGCTAACTTCTCAACATTTGCATTCAAATTAAAAGAATAGATAATGGAAGAAGGAACAATTTCATCATACATCATGGCAACTGATTTATAGGCCTACAGTAAATTATTTTATTAATTATTTAACGATAATTATTTAACTACTTAATCACGGTTATTTAATTGCACAGATATGCTGCCGAGTTTCATAGCGTCATCATCGGTCACGCGACTGCCGACATAATTGCTTCGCTACTTTAATTTTTATTTAGCGCTCGTTGACTGAAAACATTTATTTCCTCGTTGTTTCTGGTCTGTGTTAATTTGACGAATGAACAGACTGAGTAAGCGACACTGCGCATCGTTCTGCGTCCATTTATTTTTTTAAAATCTTCTCAAGAAATAAAATACTTTACGCAAAGATTTAGAAATTGAATTGCCATCCACCAGCGCATATCACGCCACTCTGGCGTTCATTCTAGGATCTAGAGGTCAGGGGCGTAGCGACGGGGGGGTATATCGGTATATATGCCCCCGAAATCAGTCTACCGTAAAGTGTTTTATGTGATTTACATGTGGTTATATGTGCTTTATATTGTTTATGTGGGTTATAGTTCAGATTTATACCCACCCAAAATATTTATACCCTCCCAAATCAAATTCCTGGCTACGCCCCTGCTAGAGGTCCCGGTGAATTCTGGACTTCCTTCATTTGCGTTTTAAGACCTGTAGTGCTGCTGCGTAGTCTACATCGCAGAAATAAGACTGCCATGTATGACATTAACGAATGTAATGCAACATATCGTCAGTTTCTTTAGCGCTCGTTGGATGAATGCGTTAGAATTAGCTTCTCCGGCACGCTATCCCACCGTCCTTAATCCTCGACTGGCTGTCCTTTCTTGTATGGCTGTGGTTGTTCTACTCGATTTGACAATTGCGTGCGGTTGCTTTTCACATATTTGTTAAAGCTATCCTGTTTGATAAACAGCTACTTTATTTATCCAGTGGCTATTCTAACCACCTAGACATTGGGGAGTTAAGAATTTTGGAGGGAACAGACATTGGGGAGGTCATACTACTTGCCAAAATTTCAAAAAAAGGGGAAATTCAAACTTTGGGGGCGGGGGAATTCCCCCTTCCCCCCAAGAAAGCCTAGAATAAACACTGATTTATCAGTCTCTGATCTGCGTATTGCCGCCAACATGCCAAAGCACAGCACCAATTGACACGTTGAATGGACTGTTGTAACTTCCGCTACGTGCCGGCGGACATGTGACCGCCCGAGAAATCTCTGCATGTCCCCTAGATCATCATCAAGCCAGGGTATGGCTGATGGTCTGCGGATCGGGTCAGCCATCAAGGCCGGCCGGCCGGCACGAACGAAGCGAACTGGCAATCGAATGGCATGAAAGGCATCGAGTGCTGTTTCCGAAGCGTATATGCATTCGTAGTTGTTGTATAGCAGACGATTGAAGAACTATTGAAAGACGGAATGGAAACGATCATTTCGCAGATGGAATTCGACTCGATCTTGCTTTTACTGCCAAGATAAGCAATCGATTTGCGTACAGCTAATTACGCGCTGGTCTGGCATTTATTAAGGTCAAAATGACGAAGCCACTAAACAAACATATGCGTTCCTGCATGGATTTCGAGATATATATATATATATATAATTTTATATATACAGTATATATATATATATATATATATTATGCCCTCGGTACTTCATTCCCGAGGGACTTATGATAAAAAATTGTCATATATATATATATATATACATTGGCGGTCTTTTGTGTTTGCGGCGGTGTAGAGAATCAAAGGCTTTCTTCGAATCAATGCAGCGTCACAGAAAGGCCGTCAGCTGCGGTTGAAGTCAATGGAAAAGATTTCGAGGTTGAAGAGCAGAATTATCGATTTGGAATAATATGCGACAACCCGTTCGATCGATCGATTGCACCAACGCCTATACTCCAGAATATTCGCGTAGCTGCACAATCCTTTTAACAGGGCTTCCTTCTCAAACTTTTTCCAGCCACGGCACACTTTCCAAGAAACATACAGTCAACGGCACGCTGCAGTCGAAATGCACACATTTCATTTTTGGATGATGCATTTGCAGAGCCGTAGCTACGGGGGGCAGGGGGCAAGCCGCTCCGGGCGCCGACCGGTGTGGGGGGGCGCATTTTGGATGTGAAAAAATAAATAAAAAATAGCTCTGCAGAATACAAGGGTCACCAGCCCGAAAATTGGATAAGTAAACTGTATGACGACTAAAAAAAGGTCGTCACCGAAATTTAGGGGCGCAAAATATGAATCTTGCCCCGGGTGCCGAAAACCCTAGCTACGGCTCTATGCATTTGTATAGGCCTATTAGTACTATAATAATATATATAATATATTATAATATAATCTATATAATAATTAATTATTATATTATATATACTCTAGTCTAGTATGCAGCATAATATTGACTGCCGTTCTTCATAAGTACATATTTTCTTTGCAATATCTATCACTATTGAATGCTCAGCTTCATTTAACAGATATAATTCAACTTATAATTAACAATCAATGCAGCACCAATATTATTTTGCTATTTTCAAACATTTTGCCACGGCACACTTCTACCGTTGCAACGGCACAGTTGTGTGCCGCGGCACACACAGGGCCGCCGAGAGAATTTGCGGGCCCCTGCGCAAAAATATTCACGGGTCCCTGACCTGACAAGTCTGTGAAAAAGTTGATGACCTTTTTTTGCTTCTCGTTCCTTTTAGAAAGGAGATTACTTAACACGATCGGCCCTGGTCACCTGACATTCCCCGGGCCGGGCCCTGTGCTCGTGATCATGAGAAGATGACCTTTTTTCCTTGTCAGCCTTTTTCATGGTTTAGGTTATTGTTTATACATCATCATCACTGAGCCCGGGCACCCTGCAGGCCGCCGGACCCCTCCCACCCCATCTCGGCAGCTCTGGGCACACAGGTTGGAAAGCATTGCTTTATAGCAACATTAATCTTGCTTTGAAGCGCGCTATTTTGAAGTATCGTGATCTGTCCAAAAAGAGGATGAATATGCCATTTATTTATGGTTTGCAGCGTAGCAATAAAGGCAACGTATAAGTCCACTGTAATCGTAGGATAGCCACCAGCCCACCACTCTATTTGAGACATCCCAATTTCAATAATATAGCGCTTTTCGTCCCGCCTTCTGTAAATATGACATATGGTGTTATTTCACATCGTTTCTTTACTGTTAATTTTATCTTAACTGCTATTGTTATAATGTAAGTTTAATCTCTAAACAGGTGAACTAGAATGCAAATATTTGGTCGGCGAATAGTGCCATAAAAAGTGTCACTGACAAATAGTACGGTACAGCTATTTGAAATCAATGCAGCACTTGGTGAGTCTATATTTTGCAAAGCAGTAGGACTTAATGTTTGATTGATTTCTACTGTTTATGTAGCCGTAACCTACCGGCAAAACCATTCACAGTAAAAGACCAATCAATTTCGTTGCTTTAATATAAAAAAATTAAAGAAAAATACAATTGATCCTTGAATATAAAAGGCGTTTTTGATACTGAAATCCAAAAGCGATACAAGAAAGTCTCGATACTGAAATTCGATCTGTTTGTGGCCATTGTCCTGTTCTTCCATCACTCTCCGCCACCCCCACTTAACCTACGCTACCTGTCACAGGTGACCTGAAGTATTACTGAATCAGCGACAGGATCTTTTTATCGACGACCATCTCATCCTAGAAGGACGCAGCGTCCAAGTTGCTCGTCGATTCATGGCAGAGAGCGCCAGGCCCTCCGAGAGGGGGGGCAGGGGGGCAACTGCACAGGGGCCCGGCGGTCTGGAGGGGGCCCGGGCCGATGATGAATATGTATAATTAACAATAAAATGAATAATAACGCTAAAGAACGGTTAAAAATGTCAGTTCAGCAGAGGGGCCCGGCGAGCACAAGGGGGCCCGGGACACAGTGCTAAATAATAAACGGCAGACGACGAGCAAAAAAAAAAAAAGGTCGTCAACATAAAAGGGTTGTAAACATTTATAATAAACGGCTGACGAGCAAAAAAAAAGGTCGTCAAGAAAAAATTATGACTTGTCAAGGGCCCGTCGGCCATTCTGCACAGGGGCCCGGAATTTCTCTCGGAGGGCCTGGAGAGCGCGAGGGCCATGGGTTGTTGTTGTTGCTGATGGTTGTTGTTGCTACTGCCGTTGTCAGAACAGCACTTGAACTATTATTACCAGATGGAATCAGTGCCGTCGGATTGCAGGATGTCACCGTTCATCGCCAAGTTCATTCTGACGGTTACGTACGATTACTCGATTAGCATATACGGTAGATTTCGATTCACGCTTGAGAGACATTATGACCGATTCTTGTATAATGCCAACTGAAGAACGATCGCCCCTTTTGGGCTGTCCATTAATTACGTCAACAAAATAGGGAAGGGTGGGGTCTGAGAAAGTTTGACAGTTGTTGACAGGGCGAGAGGGGTCAAGAGAAGTTGACATCAACAATTTCACTTTTTACAAATAATCAAAAGAAATAGGAAATTTCATGGAATACTATTTATTACAACGAACAAAACCTTGACAAGAAAAAAGGCAATCATTTTGACACTTGATGAACAAAAAAAGAGGAAAAGGGTCATCACCACACAAAAAATAATAACCTTCTAAACCTTTGGGGAATCGCCACTGATCTTGGGGAGTCAAAAGGCTTTTTTACAAAATTATAGGGGATCACAGAAAGTTGACAGTTGTTGGCAAGGGAGGGGGTCAAAAATTGACCGAAAATTGTTGTCATAATTAATGGACGGTTCCTTCGACCGATCTACGGACTGCAGTTCAACGGCAGGCCGACGTGTCTGGCAGGAGGCAGGAAGCCCTGAGAGGTCGACATGAATTCTTTCGTCGGAGTCTCAAAGAATCTGGTCATCTGCGAAGCGCCGTTTCCCTGCAAGAAGTTCGTGTATCCGTGTCCGGAGATCGCCTGCTTGGTCTGCTCGTACGGCATCAGCGGCGGTTCTCTGTAGGGAAACTCGAGGAAGGGCGAAAGGTAGGGGAGAGGGGCAAACGGGGCTGTGTTCGGCCAGGAGAGGTTGTTGTGATAGGATATGTTGACGTTGTCATTGGGGGCCCAGGAGATGCGCGGGTGGACTGCTGCTGCTGCTGCTGCTGAGCCTGTTTCGAGATCATGAGGGAGTACGGCTGAATACTTTGTCGTGTCAGAAACTAACGACGTAGAAGTGACGGACGCCTGGTCGAGCAGCTGTGGCTGGATCTGGGAAGTGAAGCTTTCCTGTCTGCGCCATTTGGCCCGACGATTCTGGAACCAAATCTGCAAAGACCAACAATAGCGAATATTATAACTATTTTAGATCTATAGGCCTAAAGAAGGGCCAAGATTGCAAACCATCAGTATTGCATCAACCTAAGTTACACAACTGTAAAATAAAACGTCACTGATGTGTCACTACAGTTATACAGTATATATATATATATATATATATATATATATATATATATATATATATATATATACTAGAAAGATGCTCGCTTCGCTCGCGCTCGCTTCGCTCGCAGTGCAGGATAAATACTAATCCAATACCTATACCTAATACCCAATCATTGAATTCATGCTGAACAACATTTCAATGAAGTACATCGCCACATAGCCAAGCTGTGCGCCACGTAATAATTAGGCCTATGTACGTTAAAATCACGCAACTGTGACCATTTGTGACGCTGTACACGTATTTTTGTGTAAGTTAAAATTGCGCAACTTCCTCAAGCTACGCCCACCAACGCATCGCGACGTTGTACACATTATGACGTTGCAATGAACAATTGAACGTACACTTCGTCAAACGCTTCTTCGACTAAACCGTTTGGTTACCAATAGCAACGTCGTTTTCGAACATCGCCCACCAACGCATCGCGACGTAAGGACTAAACGGTCTAAACCGTCTACCAATAGTCAACCAATCAGAACGCTTGAAGGTAACAGACAGAGAGACATACAGATAAGGATCTTAATATTATAGATATAGGCCTATATATGTCTAAAATGTGTATTTCCAATGTATATATCCAAAATATATAAGCCCTCTATATCCAAAATGTATATATCCAAAAATGTATATATACAAAATGTAGGTCTATATATTCAAGTTGTATATAGGCCTATATCCAAGATGTATATATCCAAAATGATACGGATAGATTCTAAAAATTCTGGAATGGGCGACGCCTGAGCTATTTTAAAAAAAGAACTATCAAATAAATATGCTGCATCTTTTAAATTTTTATTTTTAAACCTCAAGTAGCCTATGAAGCATTTACATGTATCATAAGTGACTAATGGTAGATCGAAAGCAGAGATCAAAATGGAAACGTCATATAGGCCTAATGCTGAAATGATTCCGCAAAAGCGCTATATGTCCATTGCCATGATACTTTACTTAATCCTAAAGAAGTGTTGATATTTCCTCTTGACCTATTGACCTTATGTAGGCCTTGGAATATTGTGTCAGCATTTCTGAGTCTACAGAATAATATAAAGTCGAGGCGTCATTGTGTATTTGCTGACAACGAAGGTACCTAAGGAACAGATGCATAATTATGCATGCTTTTGTTTGCAGAGGAATTATTTAACAGACAGGCTTTTGAAGGTGTTCGCTTTGAACGGCTGAAAATTTGCAAAATAGAGGTTTTTCGCGACAGATTAATTACTAAATATAAACTTGCATGTCCTTAAACCCTGAACTAGTATCTTCCAGTATCCATAAGCCTCCGAGTCAACCAAACAACGAAACAATAATAAATAAATCGTATCTGGTACATACAGTAGAACGGTACGAGAGCTTTTTATAGGCCTAATAGGCGGCGATCTATAAAATTCTCTGGGAAACTCTTTACAATTAGTATGAAGCAGAGTTGTCCATGGGTTGGGTTAACCCATGGGTTGGGTTGGGTCGGGTTGGGTTGGGTCGGGTTGGGTTGGGTACATATTTTTAAAAAATTAATGGGCTGGGTTGGATTTCGTGAGTCTATACCTGTTAACCACGCCAAATATAGATATTCTGTTTAGACCTTCTGCTTTGACAATGGCCATAGATTCTTGTATTATGTCACATGAAATATTGGCGCCATGTACGTTGACCCAGGTTTCATCGTTGGCAACACATTCAACGGAGACGGCTGTTGTTTATAATTATTTGTCTGAGCGCCATTTCTTAAACCGGCCACAACTAGTTGGCAATAGGCAAGAAAGAGAGATGTTTTCACGTTGTTCGACTGTATAATTCAGTACGTTATAGGCCACACTCGAAAATGGCAATTGCAAACGATATCGAACGTCATCTGAGAGGTTAGACTTTTAAAAACTTGTATAGATAACACTGTAATCTTCATATCCGCCGGCTTGGCACAGTCAGAGCGTATCTTTCCATCTGTAAGAAATACTTTTACAGATGCTAGATCGCTGCTGTCGGCATCTAAAGTGGAAAGCGTTGAAATAGTCCGATGGGGATTACATACAGGATTGTTGCAGTAACGACTCTAAATAAACTCTTTGTGTGCACGAATTTATGTATGTTTTTAGACGTGCGATAGTACTTTTCACGTTTTCGTCGGGTTGGGTTGGGTTGGGTCAGCAGACAGGATATTTTACATGGGTTGGGAAGTTGGTGGGTTGGGTTGGGTTTGGGTTCAGAAAACCGACCCATGGACAACTCTGGTCGGAAGACCAAACGGCTGAAAGCCTATAGATTCTCACGACTAATATGTTGAAATCCGTCTTGTGGGTGCCAGATGTGCTTTAAAATATTCAAAATTTAATATGAAACTAGAAAGATGCTCGCTTCGCTCGCTTGCAGCAATCAGAACGCTTGAAGGTAACCTTCGAGCAAAGCGAAGCGAGGCAACGAATATTCCAGAACGACCAATCAGAACGCTCACCCAGGCAACCAATCAGAACGCTTGAAGTTAACCATTGAGAACATCACACAGCCAAACAATCAAAACTCTTGAAGGTAACAGGCATACAGAGGAAGGATTTTAATATTATAGATAGGCCTAATCTTAGTTTATTAAACGGTAAAACTAATCAGCAAAAGCGATATTGAGTAGTAGGCTAAGCAGCCTTCAACGTCCAGTAGTGTATGTAGTGATATGTAGTTCCAAAAGTCGAGGGATCGAATCCCTTCCGAGAAAAAATGGATTTCGTCTTCGTTAAATCTTTTATTGTCACAACAGGATGGTAATATATAACCATTAAAAGACAATCGTTGCGCAAATTACAAGATAAATATTTCTACGCCGAATTAACCAGGACGATCGTTGGACCAAGATTAAAGCAAACCTATGAAGGCATGGAGACACATTTTATTGATCGATGTCCTCAAAATCGTCTTTCAACAATAAAAGCATCATCATTAGGGTTGCCTGATGTTCGGGTTTTAACCTGATTGTCCGGTATTTTGCTTATTTGTTCGGTGAAAAAATTGAGGCAATAACGAACATGCATGTGTCCGGTATTTTCTTGCAAACCACCGAACTACCGCAAGGCACTCCCAGCCTAGTACAATGCAGCATTTTGGCTATAATTCTATAAACAATATCATATGTTTGGGAAAACCCAAATCTTAAATGTTTAGCCTATTATTAAGCAGTATAAAGCAGAGTTTCCCAAACATTTTGGAACCACGACCCACCCCAGATCCTATAGCCTAATTAATCATAGCATGCAATACAAAGATGCATTAGGCCATCTGGCGAATGCTAGTTGAAAATAATCTTCTGAGTTTTGAATTAATGGCAAGACAAAAGCTCTGATTCAATTCGAATGAAAAATATGGCTAATATATTAGGAAGAATTATTTATATTTTTGCCAAATAAGACAAAAAAGGAGAATTATTATTGAAATTTCTTGAAAATTATCTTTTTACAAATTTACCAGGAACATACCTTTGTTACACGTCTTAAATATCCTATGAGTAAGACAAAATCACAGATGGTTCTTTACTAATCTTTAGGTATTTTAAGCAGAGATTCCCTATTGTTATTGGAGTTTCAGAGCAAAATGGTCGCAATACGCTTTCCCTGCGCTATTGCAAAATAAGATTAATTATTTTTTAAAAAAGTACTAGCCTATAGGGCCTCCAAAGTTGGCAGGGGCGGTTACGCAGACTAGGAGCTTTCAATTTCCAGCTTTCAGAGTATTGGTTGAAACCAGATCAGAGCCATCAAGTCTGCACCAACATTCAATTTGATTTTAAATTTGCAAATTTTATTAACCGTATTTCCGAACTTTTAAGCAATAGTAGTAAATTTTGAATTCGTAGAAATCTGGGTTTAAAAGTTTTGATGAATTTTTTTAACCCGGTCAAAAAGCATGAAAAGTTAAAAGAATGTTTTGAATATTTGTGAGGCAGAATCTCATGAATTGATCAAGCATGTTCGAACTCGTTGGCTGAGTTTGTTAACCCTAAAGCCCCGTGGGACCGGTATTTTCAGTTACAGTGTATACTTTCAAGGCCCAAGTCCAGTAAATAAATACAAAGTCATATAACAGTTTCTTTTATTCTTTGCTGTAAACGGTACAGTTTACATACATTTAAGGGGCTGTCCATTAATTACATCAACAATTTAAGGGAGAGGGGATTTGAAAAAGTTTGACAGTTGTTGACAGAGGGAGGGTGTCAAGAGAAGTTGACGTCAACAATTTGACTTTTTACAAATAATCAAAAAATAGGAAATTTCATGGAATACTACTTATTACAATGGAAAAAAGCATGGCAAAAAGGTCATCACCACCACATTTTGACACTCGATGAGCAAAACAGGGAAAAATGGTCATCGCCGCAAAAATAATAACCTTGTTATTGAGATCTGTCATTGATCTTGGGGTCAAAAGTTTTTGAGTAATTATAGGGGGTACAAGGGCGCCCACAGAAATTTTTCCAGGAAGGGCAAAACATAATGGTCATGGCTGTCACATAAATTTTTCCAAGAGGAGGCAAAACATCTTAACACAATGGTCACGGTAATATTTTAGCAAGGTTTTCAAATTTCAATGGGAAATATTGGCATTTTTATTTTCCAAGAGGGGCAAGTGCCCCCTCTTGACCCAATGTGCGGGCGCCCGTGGGGGTAACTGAAAGTTGACAGTTGTTGACAAGGGTGGGGAGGGGTCAAAAATTGCCCAAAAAATTGTTGACATAATTAATGGACAGCCCTAAAGAGACAGTAGTTATTGTTTACTAGGTGTTTACCCGTCAAAAATGACGTGGGAGATTGGCTGTTTTACCACCCGATTTTGCGCAAATGCAATAGCATTTAGAGCAATTAATTTTCTCTAACTCGCCGCCTTTTCCTTCAACCGAGTTAACGCCCATTCGCATGAATTTTCTGAAACTTGATAGTCAAGGTAAGTGTACTGATTTGGCAGTGTCGAACGACATGCAGTGCTTGATTCTCTTGTTTGCTGTGCTGCTTTTGCACGCCGAGCAACAGCCTGCTCCTCATTCTCACTTGATTGTCGGATATCTCGTGAACGCTGGACTTTTTATGTATTTTGAGAACGCCGAACAGCTAGGTTCTCCGGACTTTTTTCGAGAATTTTGCTTTCGCTCTCGCGCCATTCGCTGTCTTCGTTCTTCTGGAGTATCGCCATTCATTCGCACTTCATCCATTGTCAGTTATTTAAAGAGAGTATCCAGACTTTGTTATAGCGTAGTCTACATATAGTCTACAGTCTACGGACTGACCTTTGGATTACAACCTCGATTCACCACGGACAATGATTCACGACTACGATTATTCACTGAAGCGACCATCTACTGGTGCAGATGTACTACTACAATGGCGCTAAAGAAGTCTACTACTACTACTACTACATATACGAATAAGCTTATTGCGATCGAGGAATTACGCGTACGCATCAGCCGGTTCAATGCTAAACCAAACGAATAACGCTATATGAACAACGTTTCAATATTGTACATATGTATATATAGATAGGCCTATTATATATGCACAGTTGCATTTGTATATACGTAAAAATCACGCCACCTAGCCAAGCTCCGCGCCACGTAATAATTATGTATGTAAAAATCACGCCACTGTGGGCGGGGATGTGTTGGGGCCGGGGCGATTGGGAGAGGGATGGGGAGAGGGAAGAGGGAACGGGGTTTTGGGGCCTGTGGGGTACGGCGGGGCGGGGATAGATTGGGGCCGGGGCGGGGATGGGTTGAGGCCGGGGCGATTGGGAGAGGGATGATGGGGAGAGGGAAGGGGAGCGGGGGTTTAAGCTGCAATTAAGACGCTTCGTTAAACGCTCCGTTGATTATACAGTTTTGATTAAACAATTTCGTTTTTAATGACAAAAGCGTCTTGCAAAATCTACCGTGTATCGTGACCGACAGACCGTCAGACATCGAGAATTATATATATAGATAGATTACAATATATGTTATTTGAGGCGCTGAGGGCCAGAGTGGCCTATCAAAAAATGTAAAATTTTAAGAAAATTAGGGCTGCGAAAATTAACGATTAATTAATTGATTAATCGTTAAGACTTTTAATCGATTAATTTTTCGATTAAATTTTAATATTTTTGTGCCGTATTTACTTGAATACCTACTTTATCTTACTAGGCTATATTTCTATATCGTTCAGACAACAATGGCGAGTAATGAAAGCAATGCTGCAATTAAGCATTTAGGCCCTACGGGGAGAGATGAGCAAGCACTTTTGTTTCGTTTTTAAGCTAACTGCAGACGGCAAAGTAGACAATACAAGGAGATAAGCAAAAAGCTATGTCTAATTATTTTAATCGAAATTAATCGATTAATCGATTTTAAAATTTTCCTATTAATCGATCAAGAAAATTTTAATCGTTACCAGCCCTAAAGAAAATGGATTTTAAGTTTGGAATGAACTTGTGAAATCACCAAGTTACAATTTATTAGCTTTGACCAAAATTAATATATTTAACAAAATTTCTCCTGGTCCACCGTCCATCTTGTTGCGTTTGAATTTTTTGTTCATCTACTGTACACGGGTATGGTCGTCTACCCGGTGTTTTCGAGACGGAGGTAGGCCCCTATGGTAAACCTAATCATCATGACGATTTCTGGTTCATGTCAGTACCCTAATAATCCACTTTATTTATCACTTTTCCTTCGTCATTTGCTATGACTATTCTACACAATCCTTAAGTCTTTTTATGATAATAAATATTGATTAAATAAATAAATAAATTTGAATATTACAAACGGTGTGAGTACATAAATTGCGGCCAATGTGATCAAATGACACCATATTTAGAAGGAAGTCAAGTCCATAAACTTTGACGACTGGTACTTTTTGGTATTTAGCGAGAGAAAGCGTACAAGAATAAATGAAGCTCCCAATATTTTTCTCGTAAATTTGAAACCCCAGAGAATTTTCTCAAATCTGATCGGCCACAAATTTCAAATATCGATTTGCGACGTTCTCATCTGCTCGCTGGCAATCAGTCTGCTTCTAACACGATTTCGAATGAAACCACAGGCCGTTGTTTCGCCGGGGGCGCCGCCAAGAATCATTGGCAGGGTGTGGCAGTCGCTATATGATCCGAACTATATTCACTCTTGTTTTCGTAGAGGTCAACTGAGGTCGTGAGATAATTCTGCTTCCTGCAATCATTACCAGTGATGGCCGCTTTCATCAAATTTTGGACAAGCAGTATTGGCCCGGTCTAGATACTGTCTCTTTCCCTTTTGAGATAATTTATTCAGTGCATCTGTCGAGATACAATATTATTTTCTGAATGAAAACCTGTATTAAGGATATTGTATTTCAACGCCCAAAACTGCACAGAGCTAGAACAAAAAGCGAAAGAAGATATTGGAGGCAGGAAGGCTGCGGAAATATGCAATCGATTCCAGTGAAAAATCCCCTAATACAGATGTCCTATTTTAATTACCGTAGGCGCAGCCATTGATGTCGCCATCATCAGCAGCAGCAGCAGCATCAGTAGTAGTAGTAGTAGTAGTAGTAGTAGTAGTAGTAGTAGTAGTGGTGGTGGTAGTAGTAGTAGTAGTAGTAGTAGTAGTAGTAGTAGTAGTAGTAGTAGTAGTAGTAGTAGTAGTAGTAGTAGTAGTAGTAGTAGTAGTAGTAGTAGTAGTAGTAGTAGTAGTAGTAGTAGTAGTAGTAGTAGTAGTAGTAGTAGTAGTAGTAGTAGTAGTAGTAGTAGCAAAAGCGTCAATAACAGCGCTATCATGAAGTCTAACAACACCTTCTGCGAGAAAAAGGTTCCCAAGGAAAAACAAGCAAGAAACAATCAAAAAGTTAATTCAACCTTTCAAAAAGGGAATCCATCGAGGAAGAAAGTTTAGGGACTCTCTATTAATTAGGTCAGCAAAATAGAGGGAGTGGGTCTGAAAAAGTCTGACAGCTGTTGACAGGGGAGGGGGTTGAGAGAAGTTGACGTCAACAATGTTATTTTTACAAATAATCGATAAATAGGAACTTCCATGAAATACAGCGGATTACGATTACAATAGGAATAAGCCTGACAAGCAAAAATAAGGTCATCGCCACATTTTGACACTTGATGAGCAAAAAAGGTAAAAATAGGTCATCACCACAGAAATAATAACCTTCTAAACTTTTTAGAGGGACCTGTCACTAATCATAGGTGTTCAACATTTTTTACATAATTATAGGGGTGTCACTTGAATTTTGACAGTTGTAGACAAAGGGGAAGGGGTCAAAATTTGTCCAAAAATTGTCGACATAATTAATGGACAGCCCCTTATTTCATTTTAAAAACAATTGACCCTAGAGTATATATAAGACTCCGGACGAAAATCCTATCTAAGGTCAGCCACGTTACACACTTTATTCTTATAGGCCTACTTGGTCGATGTTCGCTTCAATTTATTGTGCGCCAGTTTACATAACAAACAAGACATTAATGCAAATACCGCTGCGTCCTAAGACCCTATTGTCAACGCTACACTATAGACTCCCATTGGTAAAATGGTACTCAATACTATTTTTCCTATCTTTATATAGCAATGTTTATTCTAGGCCTTCTCTGGAGGGAATTCTCTCAGTTTGAATTTCTCCCAAATTTTTGACATTTTGGCAAGTAGTATGGCCTCCTAAATGTCTGTCCCCCAAATTTTAAACTCCCCAAATATCTAGGTGGCTAGAATAGCCACTGTCTTTATAGTATAGTCTTTATGTCTCTATGACGTTTGCTTGGGAAAATAGCTTTGAGCAGTTTCACATTCATCGTATGTGATCAGAAAATTTCACTTTCGGTGAATTCATTTATTCACTTTTGAATTGATCTTGGTGAAAAACCAAATATTCGATTTGCCTGCGGTTTTGCGGATTTGCATTCAACTCACTGTTCGAGACCCCCGGTCTGTGGAGCTTAAAACCCTCCCCCTCTATATGTCAAAACATATAGAGGGGAGGGAGCATGGGAACATGGGTTCGGAGGAGTCGAATTCTTCAATCTTTTGGGAAAATCGAATACTTTTAGCACCGTTGCAACGTTCCCATTAATAAGCGTAAACCTAGATGAAAAAGTGGGGGCCCAAACCCTATACCTCTCCCTCTCAAAAAGTGGGAATGGGTCTCGAGCCTTGCGGCCCAATAGAAGTTTACGCCTATGGTTTTTCAATACTTGAGCCATACGATGGCACCCGTCGGATAAAAACGAAGCGACCGGAATAGCCTAACTGACGCAAGCAGCGATGGGCCGGCCAGTCGAGAGAAATCCTGCAACGGACAGAATCCGTATTTCGCCGAAACAGAACGACATCTGCTCGGTGACCTCGCTACTTACTCGTAGTTCCTCCTTCGACAGTTCCTTTTGTCAATTCAGTCTCTCGAAGTTCTTGACACGAAACAGACGCCGACTGAATTCACGGCAGGCGCGGCGAAACTGAAGGAATGACTAACTGGTTAGTATTTATTAAGCGCTATTCATCACGTGCCTTGTTCTTTCGACGAAATCCTCCTATCTCTCTTAATTAACCCGCGCCAGTTCTCTAAACGCGGGTCTTAACAATAATTAGCATTTGGGCAGCTGATGTTATGCGTTCCGACAGAGCTTAATGCCTAATGTGAAATATATTGCATTTATGACACTTTCGCCATTTTGCTTTCCTCTGTTCACACGCTTGCAGTTATGCAACTTAGCCTATGCAGCAGGTCTATCGCGAAATACGTAATTAAAAATAAAAATTATTGCGAATATTTGCAAACTGAACATTAAGAATATCTCCATCCCTTCATCGCCCCCACACATTCTGCCGATCACTTTGATGCTTAGCGCTATAATAGACTTTAGTTTAATTAGCAACGGGTCTATAATTAATTGCACTGTTGCCAATTATTGCACTGCACTTGTTCACAATCAGTCTGTGTGTTATGGTGTCTATGTATGTGCGGTGAATTTGTCAATGATCTAAGAAATGATTCAGACGAATTAATCAATTTTCGAAGCCCATGCAGTCGATCCTCTTTGAGCCCTTCCCCCCTACCGGACCCCCTGCCGGAAGCTTAAATCTGTTTCTACGAAACGGTTTCTCGCTGATCATTTGCCGAAGCTGCGAAACGCGAACGCCGTGAGAAATCACGGCGGACTCCGCCGATTGACAGATGACGAATCGCCGGCGAAACAGCTCTGCGCCGCCGACGACAGCCAACGTCTGATCAGAAAATAGGGATTAAGGGATTCAAGTCAGGGAAGGAGCGACCATCGACTGACGTCAAAAACATTACTAAAATGGCGCTGTAGAAGTTCAATGATGATGATGATGATGATGATGATGATGATGATGATGATGATGATGATGATGATGATGATGATGATGATGATGATGATGATGATGATGATGATGATGATGATGCTGTTGTTCGTGATGTGGTTGCTGTTGTTGTTGATGATTGATGATGATGATTGATGATGATGATGATGACGACGACGACGACGATGATGACGATGATGATGATGATGCCGATGACGATGATGATGATGATGGCGATGATGAGGATGATGAGGATGATGGTGATGATGATGATGATGATGATGTTCGTGATGATGATGATGATGATGATGATGACGATGACGACGATTATGACGATGATGATAATGATGATGATGACGGTCGTAGGGCGATGAAGAAGAAAATCTGCAAGCTGCACAGAAACTGCCCCGACAAAATTTCTGGCTCGGATGTGAACATATGGTAAAGGTAGGTACTAGGCCCCGTACTCGAGTCCGAGCGTTGGGTTCCGGCGCTTATTTCCAGTCTAGGCAATCAGCGACGTAGGTGGTATAAGCCATTAATCTGAGGTAGGTTGTCATTACTTTCCCCAGACCCACATTTTGCCTCGCAGCTTAATGCTACTCCTCATTTTTATCACCGCCCTCTAGCCAGTAAGGCTGAGTCGACTTTAATGCTCCTGCATGCAGTTATCGAACCCGCGACCTTCTGCTCTATCGTCCAGTGATGCAACCACTCTGCTAGCTTCCCGCCCCAATTAGCATACTAAACTTAATTGGTTGCGACACTTGGAGATTACCTCCACCAGAGTTAGTAAAAACTTTTATCGCCCGTCTAAAACAGCAATTGACTTTTGGGTTCGGCAAATACGATATCTCTAACTATCTCATGAACCACCATCGTTCTTTTGCCCTTACTTTTGCCAATTCCACACCTCCCACCCCAATCGAAAATTTGTTTTTGACTTCGTCTTCAGGTATGTACAATTTTATCCTTAAAATGTACAGTAGGCCTAAATGGTTTCTTTCCTATCTTAGAGGAAATTAGTCCCGTAAGAGTAATGGGAGCTTGGAACGTGGACTGAGAGCATATTATATAGAATATTCTCGAATCTCTAAAGAAGGCCGAGGAAGGAAGGAAACCCATCCGGGGCATCTGGCGGCCACAACTGTTAACAGATCAATGGTTGGGAAGCAAGGCGAACGGTACGCGATTAGCAGGTCGTTCGTCAGTCTTTCTAACAGTCTCTGATTCGAGTGGTTTAGGAGGCTAAGTAAGTCTGTGTGAAAACCACTGCTGTAACTCTCCATGGCAAAAGAACAAGTGATTCTAGATCTAACGATTTACCTGAATCCGTGCCTCGGAGATGTTACACCTTCCGGCCAGCTCCTCTCTGATCCTCTGATCCGGATAGTGCGTCTTCCGGAACATCGCTTCCAGTTCGTCCAGCTGGAAGTTGGTGAAGGTCGTGCGCTTCCTTCGTTTCTGTTGTTTCTCCTGTGACCTTGCAGCAGCAGCAGCAGCAGCTGTTCCGGGCGCCGCAAGACCAAGGTCTAGCGACGGAAAGGTCATGAGAGCGTTTGCTGACGGCTCCATGCTTAACAACCCGATTTCCTCCGACTTTCAGATCAACGGCCGACTGCTGTTGCAAACAGAAAGCGCGCTTAGTGAGGAGTTAATAATTCGGCAAATCGTTCGAACAATATTTACGCTTTTACTTTTGCCGAAGACACAGTTACGGATCTAAACAAAACTCGTGAGAGAAGTCCCTAGCTGACTAGCCCCATACTGATTTGTCGTTTGCTTTGATATTCGTCGTCGTCGTCGTTCGATCAGTTCCCATCAGAACCCTCCGATCGCTGAGCGCATCTCGTGCTTGGAAGGTGACCGTCGTGGTTCCGACGGCCAACTAAGCCGTTCATCGCTTAGGCGTGGATAAATTGACGACAGCGTTAAGCTGCGAAGGTAAAACGCCTGTCTAGAGAATGCAATGGCAAACTACTTGAGATTGTTAGCGTAAGCCACCTGATTGCATTACGCATCGGAGATCAGCGCCGGGTACCCTCGGTAGGCGATATATATATATATATATATATATATATATATATATATGTATGTATGTATCGTTGTATATGTGGTATATAAATATATACTATATATACCTTCTATATGCGCAACCTTTTTTCATAGTTCCGACAATTTCAAAAGAAATGACTGGCGTGCTCTCGTTTATTTGTATTTCAATAGATTCAGGACAGACTGCGTAGATCCATCGCGAGTTTTTGCAATCAGCTGTTCGACTCTTAATGGCGCAATAGAAGAAGATGGCTGAATCGGAGTTAGACCGTCAGATTAACGCCGCGTTTGAGTTAGAATCCGACTAACAATTGTTAAGCTGTTCAGTTTTGATGCAATTCCTTTTTCTTCATGCATTTCTGTACATTTTGGCAAGTTAATAAAACGCAATGCGTGTACGGCTTAGGAGACCGATAGAGATGTTTGCCCTCGAGGGTCCTAGAGAATCCCAGTTTCACTCTATGGCCAGTACAATCCTGCACAAAGAGATCACCAGACTCCCGTCCCTGACCGAGTCTACACAGGGATGTCCATGGGGGCGGTTGACACATGCTTTGGGATTGGTTGGGTTGGATTGGGTTTGGTAAGACTTTGCCATATTTATGGTTGGTTGGGTCATAAACGAAATCGTGGTTTACCGGTATATAATTAAGAAATTGTAATGTATTGCAGTGGGCTGGGCTGGTTTGAATCAAATAGCCCTATTGCCGGCATGGGTTGAGTTGGGTTGGGTTGGAGATTTAGCGGATTGGGTTGGATTCTAAAACATGGACCCATGGCCATCTCTGAGCCCATCACTCTGTTTTACATGACAAACAGGGAATTTGACTCGATTTTTCTTCCCTGGAGTTCTTGATAAACGCAGAACCCGCTGAGCAGTGAGTCTTGGTTTATGTCAAAAGTAGGAAAGTAGCTACAGTCTGCAAGGACTTCTGCTGAGTGACTGCCGAACGAGAGAACGCTTTGAACTTTCTTTGAAGTTTTCAGCGCAAAGCTTCATAATCTTAAGCCATAACATCGTAAAGTTAGCAGCTATTGACACGTTGATTTATTAAGACTAAAAAGTGGAAAACACATTTAAAAGGTTTGAAGTTTAAAACGTGTTTGAAAAATTGAATGTAGGGCCTACAGAAAAAGTTTATCCTAATGACAGCACGGCTTAATCTAAACTTCTATCTTCGCAGATTTCTTTTATATATATATATATATATATATATATATATATATATATATATATATATATATATATATAGAGAGAGAGAGAGAGAGAGAGAGAGAGAGAGAGAGAGAGAGAGAAAGAGAGAGAGAGAGAGAGTCCGGCACTTTTTTAAAAGATGGCCGGCGTGCTCTAGTTAAGGCCCATTTACATTTCGATAGATTCAGGTCAGACTGTAGATCTCCCCCCGCTAGTTTTTGCAATCAGCTGTTTGACTTTAAATGGCGCATTAGAAAATGATGATACTT
Organism: Metaphire vulgaris; assembly: GCA_018105865.1. Taxonomy (NCBI): domain Eukaryota; kingdom Metazoa; phylum Annelida; class Clitellata; order Crassiclitellata; family Megascolecidae; genus Metaphire; species Metaphire vulgaris. Next base: position 14,581,782 of record CM030832.1, read on the forward strand.
AAAATCCATCCGCAAAAGACCAGGTCATTCCTATGAATCTAAAATGGATTATTGCGATTCAAATCAAGGAGCGACCATCGACTGATGCCGTGGATGTTACTTAGATGGCACTATAGAAGTTCAACGATGATGATCTGGAGTGTCTGACCAGTGGCGTAGCGTGGGAGTAGCGAGCGCAAAATTCTTGGGGGCGCAAAGCTCTAACTGAAAAAAGAAAACCCAAGTAATAATAAAACATAAAACAGCCTGGCGTATGTACATTCACAAAGAGGAAGAAAGAAGGATTGTAAGTACTTATCGGGATTCTATTATAGCAATGTGGGAAATACCTTTTTTGCTTGTCAAGACATTTTGGCCACAAGTTAGAGGGCACAAACCCTCTGTTACCCCGAACGCTGGTAACCCACGTCACGCCACTGTATCTCACAGAACCAGGGGGAGGGGGGCTGAATAGTTCCAAAGTTTCCGACCTCCGATGGCCCCAGGACGCATCAGACCACCGTGACACCGTCATCCAAGCTTCATTAGAGTAGCATCACTTGTTACAGAAGGTTTTTGATATGATAATTATAGGCTGAGATGTCGTCAACAATCATGTTTAACTTACCTCTGCGCTCATGAATGACAATACTGACTCTTCCCGCCGACTAATGTCTGGATTGACCTGGTCTTTTGCGGCTCGGATTCTAAATACCTTCAACTAATGTCTCGAGGAGTATTAACTGTGGCGTTATAAAAGTGTATAATTATTTTTTCAATAATTATTTGTGTGTGTTTAAACAATTAAAACACACCCGCGTTTGCTAATTGTCTTCTCGCTGCATAGCAGAGCAGATTACCGCACGGATTAGATTACACCAATCAGCAGGCATTTTCAAATAGGTAACTCGCTCAGCCGAAACAAAAACGTCTGTTGCGGGGCTCATTAGCTAACCCTCGTGCTTTGAAAACAATGTGGATCAATTACCAGCCTCGGCTCTAATTTTGCACATGACGTTAATTTGCAGTACCAGTAAAACAAACCCAAACAGATTAGATATAATAAAACGAACCTGTATTCTCTTTCACTGCAATACGTCTGTAATGATTAGACGCAATGTTTGTTCTGACGGTTATTGTTAAATATATCGCGCTATACGTTCTAGACTAATTAAGATTCAATTAAGGGCGTATTTAAGCGATGATCGGCTTGGCATCCTTGAATAAATATGCATCTTCGTCTCGCAGTTAACGGATGCAGCAGTACCCGATTGCCAGTCGAACTTTGGGTCATCGGTAGCTGTCGAGCTGCTGCTGCTGCTGACGGGGGCTTAGAGCGGATTTGAGCAAGCCATTATAAATAAGCCTACGCTTTGTGATTGAAATGAAGATTGACAAACGCACATGCGGTTAGCATTTAGCTGTCTGCAGAAGATGTCGGCATGTCTCTGTCTTTGCGTATTCGCAGACGTTTGAGCCTCGTCTCATCGTTTCTAACTCTCTTCAGCGAGACAGACAGACAGACGGACAGACTGAGAGACAGACACACACACGCACACACAGACGTACTTTAGATGTGATTCTGTTCTGCTCAGTTGCGGTTGGTTCTGTCGTCGACTGACAGACGTCGTCTTTACGCTTTGAAGATTCAGTCAGCGCTGTCGCACATGATCGTCTGCTTAGCACCTGTTCCAAATCTAATCTATAACAACTGTTCGGCATCTACGTTCTCCGAGCAGACGACCGCTAATCCACAGCGTCCTCCGTTTGGTAAGTTTCTTATCGGACGCAACACAACGAAATCTTAGAGACACACGCACGCCATCCACCGCCGTAGACCAGCAGAAAAAGTGGCCAGACGACGTTGATATATTATCTCAAGTTCCCCATTACTGTATATTAATGTCTCTAAATCTAGAGTCTCCAGCGCTTGCACATAATTGTAAAAGATCACTTTCATGCGAGCATTCATCAAATCCACCGCAAATCCATCTACTTAGAATATTTGGGGCCCAAACCTAAAAAATGTGCATGAAGTGCTGATGTTGTCATTTCTTGCTGTCCTGGTCAGTGGGTGATTCTAACGACATTGCAAAAAATGTGTGTCTGTTTTCTTTGGCGGATTTAAAATTCAAAACTTTATTTTTTAGAATCACCCTACCAGTGGTCACTCTTGACTCGATGGTATTATGATCAGAAAGGGATATCAATTCAGCCATAATGTTTTATTTGCTTTTGGTTTTGTTTAATGAAGTTATTCAGTGTTTGTAAAAGCAAAAATTCATAGTTCTGCACTACCAACAATATTGTTGACCAATCATATTAAAACGTATGCACATACGTAGCCTACATTGACTGTACCTTACCTGCTCGAGTAGTCTATCTCGTAATCTCAATTCGTGTTTTGAGTTCAATATGCGAGGTATGATGAAAGGCTTGACAATTAAAAGAGTCCAGGTTTCATGAGCAACATCCTAAACTATAGACAGGAAAGCGTTTCAGTTTTTCGGAGTTCCTTCTCTACGCGGAAAAGCGTCAAAATAATTATGTTCTTACTTAATGGCGTTTTCTTTGCGAACACGGCGACCAACGTTTCGATATCCATTTGGTCAATAACGTCTTTGTTAAGTTGTTAACGTATAAGGCATTCAACAGTTCCATATCCTCTGAGTCATTGCGCTACGCATCTATTTTTTAGGCGGCGCATTGCACTAAAGAACCTCTCAGCAGCACAAGACGAGACAAGACTGAATTCATGGCATCAGACGATCCAGCGAAACTTCGCCAAACAGTCAAACGCCATTCACTCAGCATGTTGGCGAAGTTGCGTTACTTTACATTACATAAACACTGGTGTACAGCCGTTAACTGTCTACTGTATTGTAGCAATTTCGGTTCACAAGCTTCACATCTTTACATCGTTCTCGTCAGTGTTTTATCCAGACTCCAGACCTTTGGGGGCGATGACTTTGCTGGAGGGGAAGAGACAAATGCAATGCAAAAATTTGTGTCAGTGCTGAATTGTTTTGGGGGAGAGAGGGAATTTGAGATATGAGGGATCTTCCCCTAACAGACCTGGATAAAACACAGGTTCCTATGATGACCGTTACGTGGCATGACAGTTCCACTTAGGGTCAATCAACCAGCGACCGGATTTCGACAATCCGGTCGACTGTTTGTCCATCCCAATAGATTAATTACCTGGTTTAAAAGGTTCACATTTGCAGGTAATTTAGATAAACGCAGTCACGTTACTCCATTTAATAATCATTGTCAAATTATTTAGCAAACAGTTAGAAATACTGGAGTGGGCAACAAATGTTGAACCCACTCTGAACCAACGGAGGGGATCGGATGGGTTGTCATCTCTGAACCGAAAGTATGGAATTTCAAAAATATATATTTCAGGACATTTCAGGAAGAACACGTATTGAGACTGGAAAATGTGTTAACTGATCGATCAAAATAATGAAATATTGGGGAGGGCACAACAAGTGCACATGCTGAGCCCCACCTCAATTATCGGGAGACTGGGCCCCCGAACCCCCTGTGGATTGACGCCCATGATCAAATCTGTAGTACTAGCACTAAGTCTGCATATTAGAACTATACAGCAGAGCAGGGTTTAATCTAGGCCGCTTCCGGGGGGAATTGCCCTTTCCCCCCGGATATTTCAAATTCCTCCCCGGAAATTTTGGCAAACTACATCAACTAACAGCAGCCCCTAGCAGAATTTCCCCCGGCTTTGTCAGTTCCTCCCTGCTTTGTCAGTTCTCCCCCTCCCGGAGTCCAGGAGTCTAGATTAAACACTGCAGCAGAGCACTAAATAATAATAATAATAATAATAATAATAATAATAATAGTTATAATAGTAATAATAATAATTATCATCATAATTATTGATGGCAATGGGCCAATGGGTCATGGGCAAATGGGTCATAAATACTGGATGGGTCAATGAGTCAATGGTCAATGAGTCTTGGTCCATCGCCCATCAACACTTTCGAGACTCCTGTGGCAGATACGCTAAGCACGAACTTCTAAGTTCACGTTCATTGAAAATTCAATCATTTCAATGCAATCTTTGCATCTGCCACATGGCAACGACGTCACTCTTGATTCTTGATTGCTTGTCATGATGGTTGTATTTTTGATTGGTTTGTCCAGTGGAGTTATTTAGTTGGTCTGTTGTGTGTTTCGACGTAGGCCTAAGTGAAAACTTTTCTATCAGACTACAGACCAAACATTGCCACCAAAGATGAGAACTCTGCTCTTGCACCATGGCGATGTCATCTCTGTATTTCGACCGTTATCTTCGCCATCGCCACCGCCAGCGTCATCATCATCATCATCATCATCATCATCATCATCATCATCACCACCACCAGGAGCGAATCTACAGGGAGCACAGGGGAACGGGCAGTGGCGTGCAGAGAGGTGGGCGCCCGGGGCCAAGTCGATAAAAATGTTTCACGAGCTACAAAAGGAAAAAAGTCCTCAAGTCAATTATGGTGCCCCCATCTGGATCGGCGCCCGAGGCCACCGCCTCACCTCCCTCTTCCTCTGCACGCTACTGAGCACGGATCCCTCTCAAACTCACAGCAAAAATTTTGTTTACATTAGTGGTGTCACTTATTATACGTACGGACGGATGGACGCACGGACAGACAGACGGATGCACGAAACGAATGTATGGTAAGCGATCAGTAAGTTGACGGATGAATAATGTTTAGTCAAGGAGACGTTTAATAGCTTAGTTCCGGATGTTTTTCTGCCTTTGCTGATTATTGCTTTGCTAGCAACAAGCGCTCGAGTGATAACGATACAAACAAACAAACAAACAAACAAACAAACAGGCTCAATACGGGAACCAGCCGGACAAAGACAGACTTAGAGAGAAAGTCAGAGATGACGAAATCAAGATCACCGAGAGTGACAACCGAACCTAGAAAGGCGCACTCGCTTTTCGAAATTAGCGTCGACAACAAGCGACAAAGACTGAATCACGTGACCGACATCTGTCTTCTGCAATCGTCGTAATCTGCCGAGTCACGAGGCCCCAGACGAAGGTACAGTAGGGATAGACGCAAGACGAGGAGCAGGAGGAGCAGGAGGAGGAGCAGGAGGAGATCGTACTGAGTTTGATGACGAACAGTGGGAACTTATTAGATCGTCGGTAATACGATCTAAATTGCGGCAACGCTAACTGCATCCGCCTCAACTCCCGCTGGATGGGTTGGGGCGGGGGACGGCGGTCTTAACCGGTGGGGTGTTAAACTTCCTCACCCTCTACAAATGGAACCTGAATTACTATAAACTATAGGCGTTCGACTCGGTAGGCAAAATATTGTCAAGCATAAATCTTTTCCGTTGTGCGCGTGTGTGCATAATAATAAGTATGCTTAGATTTCGGCGTTGGCAAATACCCCCTCCCCCCGTCGCCTGCCGATGAAGGGGTGACGTGGGAAACTGTCATCCGCTGACGAATATTCGCGACCAAGTTAAACTTTTTCCCAGAGCTCCGGCTCATCCTTTGTCATCCATCCAACGCGCTGTGGCGCTGCTACTTACTAAGCCATCCATGGTCCGATGAAGGCCACGCGACAAGGTGAGGCTGGTAGCGGCGGTACATCAAAGGTAGTTTTTTGACGGTCGTCTCCTTCAAAACCGTTTGTGGGAAGTAAGTCTTTTCTTCTAACCACAAAATTGAAGCTTCTGAAATGCGTCGAGTGGTGAGAAAATGAATTTTAAATTTATGATGCCATCCCAATTCTCTCAGGGCAGGCTAAACCTCTATCTTAGTTTACGAGATACTGCTGTTAGAAATAGATTCAATCAACCCTTTGTTTGTCAAAAAAAAAATTAATACTAAACAATTTCAAAGCAACTCTGGGTCAAACACAAGTCCGTCGACAGAAAATGCAGGCCCTGGGCAGAAAACTTGCGGGTCTCTAAACAAGTTTTCGGTTTATGAGAAAAGTTTAAGAAAACAAAGTGAACGGTTGCAAAAATATAATAACTGTAGGATAATAATATGTGACGACGACCTTTTTTGCTTGTCAAGACTTTTCGACCGCACGTGTCACCCTGTTGCATCGACCAGTGGCTGTTCCACACGGGGGCCCACACTTGCAAAATCCTGGAGCCACCACTGGTATCGACGTTTAAAAAATAAACTGCGGGCAATGCTATCTATGTCTGGCCACCCGGAGCTCTCACAACAAGAGCATTCAGTCAAAAGTGTTGTTTAAGGTAAGTTTATTACGGACCCACCCACCACGGGTTCCAAATAATTAACCGCAATGAAAACACGATAATAATAGTCAAAGCAATTACACGATCAATCAATCGATCAATCAACAGTCAGTCAGTCAGTCAATCGATCGATCAATCGATCGATCAATCAACAGTCAGTCAGTCAATCGATCGATCAATCAATCGATCAATCAATCTGTCTGATTCTTTTAATTGAATATAGTCTCGGAAATCAAAGTGTTTTTAAACTTGTGAGACGAACGGAAGTGGCAATTTGGTTAGATTGAGCAGTTGACAATGTTTAGCAATTCGGTGGTTTAATTGTTCATCATCAACTTTTTCCCCTTTTATTCCGCAGAGCTATTTTTTATCTATTTTTTCACATGCAAAATGCGCCTCCCCCCACCGGTCGGCGCCCGGGGCGGCTTGCCCCTCTCCGCCCCCGGTAGCTACGGCTCTGGCTGCAACGCCAGTAAACGCTACTATACGCGCCTTTCGGGCATGTCTACTCGGGTCTTTCTGTTAACAGAACATTTTATAAACGATATTTTTAGTTAATCGTGGCACACGATAACGAAAGCGAAACATGAAACCGAAATTATCCATACTCTTAAACGAAACCCAGCATTAAACGATCAATACGACACTTCGAACAGGGTACAAGATATCGCTACTTATCAGACGCTAGAGTATATAATATTAGTATGCATCAGTGCCAAACATTACTATGCCTTCAATCAAAAAAAGTCTGAATACAATTCATGTTATATCATGCCATATATTCATGATATACAGGCTACAATTCGTGTTAGATGTTCCTATCTTTCAATCTTAACGTCACATTCCAAGGCAAGAAGTTGGCAGAATGTTAACAACACTGGACGATAGAGCAGAAGGTCGCGGGTTCGATACCCGCATAAGCCCAAATGTCGACTCAGCCTTACTCGCCTAGACCAGGGATGACCAACCGGCGGCCCATAGGTTGCTAAATGGCGGCCCGCAGGGCATCTTTCTCAATTGTATTGTCACTATTTATGCATACAATATTGAGTCATGTGCTTAATTTAGTCAAATAGTAACTTACTTTAAACTGCTGTTTAATTGTAACTGTTCCTAGTTACTACCGTTATGTGACTGCAGTGATTGTCACTACTGCTGAAAATGCTAACGATGTGCAATGGACAACAAAACATGCGACCCTCTGGACGATTATCAATATTTATAACGGCCCCTTTCTAATAAAAGGTTGGCCACCGCTGCCTATACACCGTAGACCCTATATGTGTCAGCCAAAATCGAAAGCGCTTACGCGAATTCTTGCTGTTAGTGTCCTTCGCTCATAATCTAGAGGATTGGTCCGATTTTGCTATCGGTGAGAAATAAGGAATTCCCAAACATGTTCTACGTTCATAACTTTGAGGATTGGTCCGATTGCCTATGCTGTAACTGAGAACTGAGGAATTCCCATACTAGACCTCATATTATAGGCTATATTATCAATGGAGATTCAAAAGGCCGTATATGATGTCAAAGGCATTCGACTGTCGCCCGTTGTCCGTTGACTATACGTACGTACTGTACCTCCAAAATCATCGACGATGAAATTTTTCGTATCGTCAGCTGCTGTTGATGTTGGTGTGGTCGTCGGAAGCTTTTCGCTGTTCCTTGCTTTGTCGCGGATTACTTTTCTCGCGCTATTGAAAGCGCTGCGAGTGACTCGCGGCAGTGAAGTCGGCGGCGGCGCAACGGATGAAGAGTCCCAAATACCTGCGGACGGAGACGTTTCCACAAAGGAAAATGAACTTTCTTTCCAGTTTCACGTAAAAAAGGAAAATTTCGCCAGAATTTCAGATTTGTGAGTAGCTTTTTCATAAATCGGCAAAATTACCAAATGGAGAAAACAAAAAACCCTCTGTCTAATTTAGAAATGAACGTTTGCTTGTATAGGAACAAATGTTTATTCAGCATCTTTTAGTATGCACGTTCAGCAAACTAATGCACGCAATAGGTTTTACACTAGATGTTCAGCATAAGAAGTTGCAGTTTGGTCTATTTGCACTTAAATGCAGTCAGACGTCAGTCGAACGTTTAGATGCTGCAGGCCAGGGTTCATAAGTAGCCATTCTAAAAAGATATACAGTATTCTCCTTTATCGCCAACATTCAGATTATGAAAATCTTAGAAAGTTAACAGTAAATACATGTATTTCGGTCGAACAATTGACAGATTGAAAGAGCGACAATCGAAAGGCTAATGGCGATCAGTAGAAACGATTTTAGCAAGTTCATCAAGTTCGTTTTTATCATGGTTCTCTTGTTGGAGCACAGCATAGTCACAGTATGTTGAAATATTAGCATTTCAGTCAATAGAATTCGTATGTAGAACATGGCCGCCAAACTCAGAAGACATAATGGAGAACTACTTAATCCAAATGAAAATCTAGTAAATACTGTATATTGAAACACGCGAAAATGTAGTTGTAATTTTGCCACAACACAGCTTATTTTGGCCAATGTTATGGTTGCACATCCGACGCATGCAGCAGATTTACCTGCATGAAAACGCAGGTAAGGGGCCATCCATAAATGACGTAACGCGATTTTGATGGTTTTTGCCCCTCCCCTACAAGCAAAAAAGCAAGCAAAAAAGGTCATTAGCAAGAAAAAAAGGTCACGACTTCTCATCTTTTCCCTTGTAATTTTCCCTTTTTTCTTTCAAAATCAGCCGACAAGCCAGAAAAAGTCGCCACCTAAAAATTTTTCATTGCGTTACGTCACATTCCCTCGAACCACCCCCTCGTCACACATCGTAACAAATGTTTGACCTCCCCTCCCTCCCCAGGTGCGTTACGTCATTTGTGGATGGCTCTAAAGAAAATTAGCAGAAAATTCACGAACCAGAGTTAGACTCGGTTGAACTTTCAACATAACTACGGTGGCAGTTAGTTCTATAGCGCTTTGGTAACATGTCCTGCAGATGCAATGTCGATTATGTTCTTTTCCAGACCGAATCAGCTGACGATGACCGTCGGAGGAATCGTGATTGTCGCGCTGGCATTCGTCATGACCAATGTACTCGGTCATCCGCTGTCGTCATCGGGTCATTCGCCACTGACCCATTACAGCTTTTTGGTCATCGTCGGTAATCACTCGTATTGCATGTTTTCCAGCTGGTTCTTCGGGACATTACGTGACAGAGTGACGCCATTGATTAACCACAGCGTCGCTGCAGCAACTTACGCAACTGCGGCGTGTACGCAAGAACTAACAATGCTGGCTCTGACCGGTGTTTTCTACAGGATTACGTTTACTGTTTTTGATTTCGAAGCTGTCTGCACGAAACACAGCGGCCTGAAGCTATTCCTACAGAAACTGTCCATTGTAGGGGTCGTCGCATTTCTTCTGATCCTTCCGACTCTATCGGTGGGATTTTCTCTGACGAAAGAAGCGATACCCCAGTCGCTGTCTGTTGGGTCGACGTGCGTTTTATTTCTTTCGGTGATCTACTTTGGACTGTTTGCGCTGTTGGTTCTTGTGGCTAAGATCAGGCGATTTCGCCGATATTCGACGACCGTTGCTTCTAGCGCTGCTGTCACAGAAACATCGGCGCTTCTGAGAAACGACGAAACGAATGTTTCAGTGCGATGATGAAACACTCAACTGATGGACTGCATCGATGACAGATATTTCCTGCATAAACAATAATACTGACGACAGCAAATGAACTCACCTATATATGTCCTCTTAATTGGTAGATTTGGCTCTTGTGGCTAATCGCGAATTAGGCCTATTCGAGTTTGTTTTGAACACTGTGTACATCGATATATATTTTAGACATTTGTTTTGATGCTAACAACTGCTACTTGATTAAGTTAAAAGTGGCCAGTGGCGGCTCCAGGATTTGGCAAGTGGGGAGGGGGCGTTGGGGTGGCAACTTCTAATCATGGGGGGCCAACCATTTGTTGTTAGGTATGTAGTATTAAGTAGAGGGTCCCAACAGGGGCGCCACTGGGGGGCAGGCACTCAATAGGGGGACACGGGCCTCCCAGGCCCCCTTGTGGAGCCGCCACTGCCTGTAGATCAAAATTGAGAATGATATTATTGATTATAGGGGAGAGTTACCCAAGATGCCCATGCTAAGGGAGATGGCCTCCCTAAAGATCTTGTTTGAAGAGTGAAGTAATATTTCATGCTACACAGTGAATATAGACATCAATGCACTATTTTACATAAAAGAATTAATAACCAACAAAGAAATTCTTTAGAAAAATCAATTTCTAATGAGTGACCCAAAGTGGCCATCTTGTGAACCCCATACCACAAGATGCCCATCGACTGGGCATCTTAAGTACCAGACACAGTAGGCTAGTTAATAACTTGTATAACTTGTCCAAAACAGTCCCTAATGCATTAATGTCAAAATCAACTAATCATAATCTATAGGGCTACAAGTAGAGATGGTTAGCAAAAGTTAAGAAGCAATGAATCCGTGAAAGTTGCTATATCTTGGAGGGCGAAGACACTTTAAATGAGCACGTGGCTTACTCTAAGCATAAATCAAATGTTGTTAAACAAATGAATTGCAAAACAACAAGTCTAATTGATGACTGTTGATCACTGGATCTCAGCAACTAAGACTTATCATACTTATATAACTTATCAAACAACCATAGACCTACACACAGTAGAACTTGGGTCTAATAGTCGGCCTAGCAACAAAAGTATGAGACAAATCCAGTGCTGGTTTCACCACCACTGCACTCGACATGACACCATTCTTTACATTTTTACATTGGATCCATTGTTCATGTGGCTTACTGGAACAAAAGTTTCACCACAGATTATACATTCAGCATCTGTGTTATGATTACTATCATATTTGCTCCTCTGTAAATTTATGTCTCCTCTTGACTTCACTTTTGCTGAAGCTTGTCTCCTGGGTTTATCTAGTCTACAAGTCAATTTTTCTTGTTTGTCTTCTCTTCCTTACCCTGCAACACTGGATCTTTTATTGAATTGCTTTTCTCTTTTCTGTCTTCATTTTCTTTTTGATTGTGTAGATTTACTTATCTTCAGCTGACCTGAAACCTTTCTAGCTGCCTGCTCTAACAGATGGTTCTTGAAGGGAGATCCAGTTAAGAGGGAAGACCCTTCAACTTTTGTCTTTCTTTTTCTTTCTATTTTACTCTTTGGAATGGGAGAGATGGTATTGATGGTTTTACATAGTCTACAACATCCAATGGCATGTTTGTTGAAATGCCATTCTCCAAAGAAGACAATGGATCACAAGAAGATGTATGATTGATGCCTGTAGGACTATCAGACTTGTCAGCAAATGATGTGGAGGCAGCTTCTGGATCAATAGAACCTGCATCATGAGTAACCTGACGAAAAAATTGAACACAATTTAATTACTCTGTACTTATAACATTAATTTCAACTAAAATGACATGCATTGCTAAGCAATATCTGATCAAATAGCTTAGCTAGGCCTAAAGTAATAATTCATATTATTTGCTAAAAAAAAGTTATATGTAAGTTATTCACAAGCAAACTAAATTTAATGATTTTTAGTTGTAAACATTTACTTAGCATGAAACATAATGAAACAGTAGGGATAAGTAGAGACTGTACTAAAAAATTTTATTCAATTAATAGAAACTTTACATCATACTTACAAGTGCATTCTTAGCATCAGCTCTAGGTTCAGATTCGTCAGTAACAAGGCTCGGCAAGAAGTCATCATCGCTAAAAATTTCTGGGTTGTAAGGCCAAATCCCTGTACATCAAAAAACCAGAGACAGCTTTCTCCATTGTGCAGGTCTTCATATAGGCTGAGCCAAATAACCCTGCCAAATCATATTGAGTAATCCTTTGACCCGGGTGTGACAACATCCATTTGTCACATTCGCTGTTGTAATGTGCTTTGAGTGGTCCAAAAATTATGCGGTCCAAAGGCTGCAATCTATCGTTGTGTGTGGCGGCAAACAAACCATTACGATGCCGTTTACTTCTGGCTAGTTCAATTGCTGCCAATGTTTTGTGTGAGCCATGGCCATCAACAATTAAAACAACCTTGTTTGCTTGTGATGGTTTGACAGCATCAATGAAATGATGAAGCCACTTCAAAAACAAGTCATTGTCAATCCATCCATTTTCGCTACATGCTCCAACAGTGCCTGGTGGGCTATCCTTGAGAAGGCGTTCTGTAAGACGTTTCCTCTTGAAAATTAGCATAGGGGTACATAAACCCCAGTAGCATTAACAGCACATATCACTGTAACTGTTTGTCCCTTTCGCCACTTGTTACTTTTCCAATTTGTTTCTGTCCTTTATTCGACAGCACTTTTCCAGGTCTATGTACTACTGTCAAACCTGACTCATCCATATTAAATATGCAATCTGGTTTATACAACTCCTTGTCAAGTTCTGTCTTGTATATATCAAAAATTTTTTAACGCTTGGCTTGTTGAACCTACAGCCCTACTGAGATATGTTGGTTCAGGAGCACGTATGCTTAACTCTGGATGTCGTGCCAAAAATCCTCGTAACCAATTCTTTCCGGCACACTGGTGTTTAAATGGATGCTCAATTTTAATTTTTCTGCAAATTCATATGCCACCTTTCTCAATTGAAAAGGGGATAGACCGAAGAACATAAGCTGCATCTTCAGCACATGATCCAACAACAACTGCTCGACTTCTTTTCCAAAGACACTTTCGATGACCAGGCTTCCAAACTTTGCAACTTGGCCATTTAGGTGTCGCGATTGAGGTACTCCATAAACCAATTCAGCCTTCCTCTTACTAATTTCTCCATTCTTGACTTTATGCAGGGCTTCTTTGAGATTCTCAACTCCATAATGACCGCGTGCTGATTTTCTAGAATACTTATAACCCATGACAGTAGCTGTTAAACAATAAAAGAATTAGACCTATAGTAATCACAAGTAATGTGATATGTAGCAAAGCTTTAAAATAATAAGCTACAAAATAATAAACAGTAATTAGGTTAACGATAAACTTATAAAATATATTCTTAAACAGCAAAGTTTATAATATCCAGAGTTGTCATCAAGACGCGCAGGGTGCCCAAAATGCCCATGGGCATCTTAAAAATTTCACTAGCACATAGACAGTGACCATTTGCGACAAAGCACGTTGATATCACAAACGTTTGATATGCTTCGATTTTACCTAACACAATATATTCCAAGTTTAAATAACTTCTACAAGCAGCATTACGTGATTTAGTCTACAATTAAATACATTTCAAAGTGCACGGCTTACTCAAAATAGTCGAAAAAGTAATAATAACGGAATTTTAAATAAATCAAAAAATACTGATCATTAAAATGGTTTGCAAATATTCGCTAGAGGTCGCATGACAACATAATGTTATAAAACATAGAGTTTTATACATATATTACGAGATCTAGGGGGTGGGCGTCTTAGCTACCATGGGCATCTTTAGTGACTCTCCCCTAATTCTTGCCAATATTAAAGCAGTAAAGATGGGGAAGAGGAAAGTGTGGATTTTGTCGGATAATTTCTTCAAATCGATTAGATTTTTCGATATCAAGGCCCAATAAACCCTCTATTCAACAGGCCTTCAATTGGCTTCTCTCACACAGCGATTTAATTATAAAACTTGTTTTTGATGTCTATAAGACCTGTTGTATAATGAACCAGATATCTTAATACGCGACTCTTCCCTCGATCGACCTACTATCGACCTATCTACAAGATATTCGGGCGGACTTTCATTTAGTTGACGCCCCTCGTTTTCGTAGTCTATAGCGTTAGTGTGTAGTATGAAACGGCTGGGAGTGCTCTATTTCGAACCCTGTAGATCGAAATTGAGAAAGATATTATTAATTATTCTTGCAAAGTTTAAAGCAATAAAGATGGGGCAAGATGAAAATGTAAATTTTGCGGGAGAATTTCTTCAAATCGATTAGATTGTTGCATATCTATAGACTATAGGTCATATATACACCCTCTATTCAACAGGTCTTCAATTGGCTTCTCTCACGCAGCGAATTATTACTTTAAAACTTGCATTTGATGTCTATAAAACCTGTCGTATAATTACCCAGATATCTTAATACGCGCCGTTTCCCTCGATCGCCTTACTAGCCATTCTACAAGATACACGGGAGGACTTTCATTTAATTGATGTCCCTCGTTCTCGTACAGTCAATGGCGTTAGAGTGTAGTAGGCCTATGAATTGAAATGGCTGGGAGTGCTCTATATCTAACCCTGGCGGCTCCATGATTTGGCAAGTGGGGGGGGGGCGTTGGGGTGGCAACTTCTAATCATGGGGCCAACCATTTGTTGTTAGATATGTAGTAATAAGTATAGGGTCCCAACGGGGGCCACGGGGGCCAGGCACTCAATAAGGGGGCGAGACATGGACGCAAGCTGTGGCTAAAAATTTATTTTTCAAACGAGGGGTGTAGCTTATTCGGTATGTACGCATAGGGAGGAGTCCCAGAAATGTACGGGGTAATGGGGTCTGAGGGGTTAGAAAATAGTGTTTTTTGGAATGCGTAATACTATAATATATCGATGGTTCCACGTTGACTTCCTATTCTATACTTATACTAGTTTCTAGACTCCAGTTGAAAAGTTTAGTTAAAGATTCGGAGAATAGTCCGTGATATGAATAGTCCGCGATGAAAGTCCGGAAATGAAGTCATAGAATCAGGCCCGTACGAAGTGGGGGTGCAGCTGCACCCCCTGGAAAAATGTAGGGGTGCACTTGGAAATTAAGAAGATGGTCTGCATCCCCTGTAGCCTTAAAAGTGTGCAGATGACCTTTTTTGCTTGTCACGGCATTTTTGGTGTCGACCTTTTTTGCTTGTCAATAATTTCAAAGAGAAAACTTTGATCTAGAGAAAATCTGCATCCACTGACGAAAATTCGTTCCGACGATACTGCATATAATCAAATTCAATTAGGGCGGCCATGGATCAACTTGTCTAGGGCCAGAAACCAGTGGCAGACCTAGGGGGTAGGGGGCGGTAGCAATGTGGTTAAAGAGTCAGAAATTCCCAAGAGATTGTTTATTGTGAAAAATTATGAAATTGGATTTGTCAATGTTAATAGAGTTTAATATTAAGATGCAGCCAGTGAGCACCTAAGAATAAGCAGCTACTGTTGTGCTGCTCTCCAATGCGCTATAGAAATCCACGAGATTTTACTACTTACTTTTACTTACTTCTATTAGTTCTTTTGTTGCCAATTTTCCTACTGATTGCATACATATTCACAAAAGAGTTTCATACACTGAAATCCTTAACCAATAAATTTGCAAGTCTGATTGAATGCTGAAATTGTAAATAAAAAGTTTGCACAAGTACAATATGCCACCTTAATGAATAAAAAAAATTAGAAATTTATAGTGTGACAACATGTTGAGCTTGGGATATTTCATAACTACATATTTCAAAGATTACTGTATATTTAAGAATAAAGTGATGCCTAGTTTATTCTCATGGTTTCATACCGCTTCAATGACATGCAGAAATAAATTAAGATTTTTCAAGAACCTCAGTATCAACTTCAAGCAAAATTGTGACAAGAACAATTACAAACATAAGGAAACATTTTCCAAATTCTAATTTTAAGAAACTGTCAAATGATGTCATATATAGCAATAAAATAACATAAAAATAAATTCCTTTGATTGGACGATGGAGTGACAAGTCTTTATTTCAGAAAATTTTCACAGAAGTTAATAACTTATGATGAGAAAGAAACTGGCATTTAAGCAAGAATTAACAATCAATAAATTTTTTAGCATAGAATAAATTGGCTCACAATAGCAATAGATCCTTATTTATATCAAATTAATTCACTTTACAGGCATTATTTATTTACCAGATTAACAAAACAACTGTCTAACAAAGCCCCAGCAGTTAGAGCAGTTAACACAAACGATGACAGGAATGTTAACGGTGTTATTCTTCTTTGCTGATCTCTAACAGATTACCGGAACCTTATCCATCTACAGAAAACTTAACTTCAACAATGATCTCACAACGTTTTGTTCTGTATGACCAAGATGGCCAACTTTTATCTCAGCACAGAATGCCAAAAGCACAATTCAGTCGAAGGGTTATGTCTTGTAACCTCCGGCTGATTGACGACAGAGTCCACAGCAAAGAGCAATGGAAAAGAAAAGGCTAAACACCTACAAACATAACGTTAAGAAAACTCTACCAAATCATCAGTTTCTTCACTTATCAATTGCTCACATTCCTATAAGCACATCCTCTTTGAGGGAATAGGGGGGTTTGCATTTCTCAGATTCTCAACTAATAGGGTGAGCTGCTTTGTTGTCATGTTGAGTTGCTTTTGTGTTGTCACAACTGGCTATAATGTTGCAACCAATTTACCCTATATATAAACCTTACCTATGCATATTTCTTAATTTTCAATTTCAGTAGAAATCAGGTTTTCATATAAATAAATTAAATCGATGTGTGGTTTATAAATTCTAGTCTCTTGCAAATTAAAATGATATTTGTTTGGACAGTTATTTTTTTACAGCCAGCAATTTTTCAAATTTTCTAACAATAGATAACATACTACTGTTATCAGAATCATCAACTCATTATTTCTTTCATTGAATGTTCTTTACATAGGAGAAAAAAAACTGCAGTTTCCCACTTAGAGTAGTCAATATATTTTGCACACATTTCTACAGTAATGAATAACTCTACTGAGTCTAAAAAATTTTCTTCATACTGTAAAAATGTTTTTAAAACTTATCCAATGCAGACTAATGTGAGTAACTAACACTGTATCACATTGTCTACAAAGTAACTTTTCTCAGTAACTGGTTGCAATTTTATGCAACTAGTAATAAGTAACATGTTACAAAAGTAATATGTTACTACCCAGCACTGGTGGCATAGAATTTGAAACCTGGACTCAGTAACAATTAAAAAAATTGCAAACCTGAACTCCAGCAAGCAGCACAGTGGCTAAGCCAATGACGAAAAGCTTCTGGTTAAAATTAGTAATTATCTTTTTGCTGCATCCCTAACAGAAAAGACATAAGGCAAGGCAGAAGGTGACTTCAGGATTAGAAGACATTTTATATTTATACTTCATTTAACTAATTTCTATTCAAAGGAATTTACAGAAAAATCAAATGACGAGCAACAAAGTCAAACAACTGACTCTTAAGCTTGCACAGAATTAATTTAACAAATCACAATGAATTTACCAGCCGAACTTAACAGGTAAAAATCCCAAACTATGAAGCATCATCACAAAGGGCAAACCTCTGTCCAGTGAGCAATTTTTCTAATGCTAGTCTTTTGCGCATAACTGCATGTAGTCCATGTATTAGGCGTGCTGGCTTCCTGCCTCTGTCTCATCAAACAACATGAGCCTGGCAGACGACCAGAGTGACCTGAGGTTGAGTTTTGCCAGTTAGACTGATCCCAGTCACCTGGACCACTTGCTCCACAGCAGTTCAACTGAAACAAAACAGATTAGGATATTATCTATGCAATAACAAATGCTGATTTATAATACATCACACACACACGCACACACAAACACACACAAGCCATCTACTGTATAACACTAAATCATCTAAGATACAGCAACTTCCTCTAAGTCTGTCTGTTGTGCACTGATCAGATGTGGCAACCTGAAGAGTAAAATGCGAAGTCTGAGCAGCAAAACATGGCATTGAAGTTTTATGCATTTTTTGCACCTGCTCAATAAATTTAAAGATGGTTGCAAGTGTTCTGTGGGAAAAATACACAAGAGTTTATATTGAAACCCTGAAAATGTAGCCACATCACTGAATGGATTGAACATAGCTGGAAGCAAGGGCAAAAAATCATTTCATAACCTAATCATTAACATATTCACACAAACACATGAGAAAGCAGAATGTGTGTATGCGCGTGTGCATGTACTGTGCGTGTGCATGTAGGATATCAAATAAAATTAATATTCAGTCTCATATTAAAAACATTTAATTTCAGGGAATGAAATATCTCATCCAAAAATTTTTTCAAGCTTACATTTCTCTGAACATAATCAATAGGTTCATTGATCAGTGGGTCATTGCTGTAAGTGTGACGAATGTAGACGATCATCGTCTCGGTTACAGAATTCTTCACCTATCAACAAAATTAAATTTGCGTCATTTTAACAATTCCAAGATTCTCACTTACAGATAAAGGAACTACCGGAACAAGGTCAGACAAAATATCGGTGAAACAAATGCCACTTAAAGTGACTGACACCACTGAAATTCTCACTTTCAAAATGGTGCGATGAATATGGAACACCTATATAAGCACATCAATATATTGTGAAAATTGACAACGGGGAACTCTTATTGATATATCAGAATTAATATATCCGATAGCACAGTAGCACTAATTAGCAGTCCACTTTAGAATCCAGCAAATAAAGGCCACACTGCATAAATGTCACATGACTGGGTCTCTTGAAACACATCATTTTGAGAAACGCTGCTTCATCATGGCATTAAATGGACAACTAAACAGAAACAGAACCCAAGAAATTTATCAGTTTAACTCTTGAAAACATCTTTTACTATGCTACCTGGGTCATACAATAGATGGAATAGAGAGATCTTACCAATATAAATGTACTGCTAAAAGTGTGCTGACTTGACACAATACAGTTCCAAATTTGACTCAATCAAGACCCTTTGCAATCACCCAGAAATGGAATGTGATAAATGTCTAGTCAATTATGAGATAATAGGCAGCCATTACTTAACCACATTCCTATTTAAATTTTATAAAGTATGAAATTTGTTGGACACAAAAAAACCTAATGAAGTCCATCATGTTTTTATATTTTATTTTAGCAATTGTCAAAATTAGTATAAGCATTTCCAGCATAATTATTGCACCATTAAAGTTGCAAGAATTTATTGACAGAAATTATGAACAGCTTCTGTACAAAAAAAAAGAATAACCCCTAATTATCTATTATGGTTTCAATTCTATTGCTCCACTATACATGCATAGCAGAGCATAAATTTACAGTAAGTAACATGAACTTTGACCTACAGAAATTTGGAATCCAAACATCAAGTTTCCATATTACAGATTCATTTGAGGTGTCTCCCAAAGAAAGCCCAAGTCATCATCTCATTTTATATCAAAACTGCCTGTTTAGATATGACCTCTGCCCAGATATGGAATATAAATCACATATCCAAAATATAATAAACTCTAAACTAGAAAGATGCTTGCTTCGCTCGCAGTTCAGGATAATACTAATCCAATACCTATACCTAATAGCCAGTCATTGAATTCATGCTGAACAACATTTAAATGATCGCCACCTAGCCAAGCTCTGCGCCACGTAATAATTAGGCCTATGTACGTTAAAATCACGCAACTGTGGCCATTTGTGACGCTGTACACGTATTTTTGTATGCGTTAAAATGTGCGTTAAGATCCTCAAGCTACGAACAATTGTTACCAATAGCAACATCGTCACACGCCCACCCTCTGACGCTGCAATGACTGACTAAACCCGTGTTAAACTACGATTCTACGAACAATTGTTACCAGCAACGTCGTCGAACATCGTCCACCAACGCATCTACGTAAGGACTAAACCGTCTACCAATAGTCAACGCCGCCCACCAACATCGCGATAAGGACTAAACGGTCTAACCGTGTTAAAATACGATTCTACGAACAATTGTTACCAAACGCAACGTCTTGAACATCGCCCACCAACACATCGCGACGTAAAGGACTAAACCGTCTACCAATAGTCAACGCCCCACCAACGCATCGCGACGTAAGGGACGCGGTCTAAACCATCTACCAATAGTCAACCAATCAGAACGCGAAGGTAACAGACAGACATACAGATAAGGATCTTAATATTATAGATAGACTAAACGCTCGCAGTGCAGGATAATACTAATCCAATACCTATACCTAATACCCAATCATTGAATTCATGCTGAACAACATTTCAATGACTGTACATACGCCACCTAGCCAAGCTCTGCGCCACGTAATAATTAGGCCTATATGCGTTAAAATCACGCAACTGTGACCATTTGTGACGCTGTACACGTATTTTTGTGTATGCGTTAAAATGTACGTTAAAATTTCAAACTACGAACAATTGTTACCAATAGCAACGCGTCGCGCACGCCCCCCTCTCACGCTGCAATGACTCGACTAAGCCGCTAAACTACGAACAATTGTTACCAATAGCAACGAACATCGCCCACCAACGCATCGCGGACGTAAGGACTAAACCGTCTACCAATAGTCAACGCCGCCCACCAACGCATCGCGGCGTAAAGGACTAAACGGTCTAAACCATCTACCAATAGTCAACCAATCAGAACGCTTGAAGGTAACAGACAGAGAGACATACAGATAAGGATTTTAATATGATAGATGTCATAAATAAATAGTATTAGTAGGGCTGGTAATGATTAAAATTTTCTTGTTCGATTAATCGCAAATGTTTTTAATCGATTAATTTCGATTAAAATAATTACATATAGCTTTTAGCTGATCTCCTTGCATTGCAACTCTGCATATTGTCTACTTTGCCATCTGCAGTTAGCTTAAAAACAAAACAAAAGTGCTTGTTCATCTCTCCCCTTAAAAGCTTAACTGCAGCATTGCTTTCATTACTTGCCAATGTTGTCTGAACAAAATAGAAACATAGTAAACTAAGAAGGTATTCAAATAAATAAGTTACAAAAATATTAAAATTTATTTGAAATTTAATTGATTAAATTTTCTTTAATCAATTAAACATGTTAACTATTAATTATTTAATTAATTAATCGTTAATATCCGCAGCCCTAATAAATAGCCCAAAATAAACTGTAAAACACTGCTTGCTTTCCCAAAAACAACTGTGCATTTTAGGACTATTATAATATTACCATACAAGAACTTGGTTGGCTATCAAGCAGAGCAAAACCTAATGACTAAAGTGGTTGCTGGTATGTCTGACAACAACCACTTATCAACAGTAAGCAATGTCCAATAACAGATAACTGAAACCAATTGGATCTATGAAATCGTTACCTTATCTTGATGAAGAAAAGCCCAGACACCAGAGGCAACTTCAGCAGCACAGATAAGGAGAAGAAATGCAAAGAACTGAAACAAGAATAACACCGCTCAAACAGTGGCGTAGCAATATGCTCGGGGAGGGGGCCCCTTGGCGAAAACAGGCAGGGGGCCCTTTCCAGAGACGATCTGACAAGTTTGCGAAAATGTTGACGACCTCTTTTTTGCTTGTCGGTCTTTCGATCTTACGACTTTACAACTTTGCGAACAATTTTTTTCCTTAGGTCGGGGGCCCTTTGCAGGTCGGGGGCCATTGGCATTTGGCCAGGTTGTCCATATGGCTGCTACGCCCCTGCACTCAAAGCATTTATGGCAAAATATAAATGTTGATGACACAGACATTACCAAACCACAAGCAAAGTATTTGCAAGTGTACTGGACTAAGCAACTTAATGGACTAATTTTTCCTAAAGGATTTACTACTTTCTCCAGTCTAATACAAGAAACATGAGAAAAAACACTTGCAACTGACCAAACAACATGCAAGTGCTGTGTCACCTTATGCAGTAAGTCAGGGAAGTGACTAGACTATGCAGAGCTAAACTATTCATTTTCTCAGCTGTATCACATGAGCACCTACAAAGTATATATATATGTATACATATATACACACACTTTGTAATAATAAATTAATAATATATAAAATATATATATATACTTTGTAATAATAAATTAATAATATATATTATATATTATATATATTATATATACTTTGTAGGTGCTCATGTGATACAGATGAGAAAAAGTAAGAAATCCCAAACACTTTTTATTTTGGCTATAAATTTTTCAAATTTTACCCAAGCTTGATAAACTTGGTAGGATTGTAGCTGAAAGAACCCCCAACACACCTAAGTTCAATTTGTCTGCAAATAACATATTTGTCATCTGATGATTCATCGAAATGAACCCAATCATATGTTTGAGGCATGAATGCCAGTCAGCAAGTAATATATACATGCAGGCCATTTTTTCAAGAGTACCCGTATGTAAACAAATACACACATTTACAATCTAGATGTAGTTATACTTACTGCTCCCAACATGCATCTTGACTCCTGGAAGGCACTACAGCAGCCAAGAAATCCAATAAAAGTCACGACTCCACCAACTCCAATCAGAACATAGCACATTAAGTGGTAGAGCCTGACCTCCTGAGTGTGTGAACTGGTAACCAAATGGTTTGTAAAAGTATCCATTCGTAAATAAATGGCAAAGGCCAACACCCCTATGCCAGTCACCTTACAAAATGCACAAGCGTGTCAAGTCATTTTAAATAACAACATGTATTACATAAAATACTAAAACTGCCAGAGACTGCTAAAATTATCAAACTTAATTGCAATTTCATCATGACAACACAATTCAAAAATAATATACAAAATATCAAGTAATGAATTGGAATATATCTGAAATCTCAATAAATAACAAGCATCTCCAGAATTAGGTCAAATCTATTGACTCCCAAGTCATATTCAAACACGACTATGAAACTGGGCAATTCCATGAGAAAATCAACCATAAAGCCAAAACTTTGGATCCTCATGAATGTGACAAAACATAGCATCCACTTAACCCTTTTCCTGTGAATTTTTTTTGCACAATGCGAGTATGTGTAAACATGAAGAAAACACACGTTTTAAATATCAGATAAATTTTGCTCTTATTTCTAGTTCTTTATAAAATTTTCCATAGATTTTATGATTCCGTAATGCCATCTACCAAATCACTATAAAAAACAACACAAAACACAATAATACATTCCTAACAGTGAGTGGATGTCACTGCCTATACAAAATTTAATATTACGTTCCTAACATTTTTGGAAAATTCCCCTACAATGTCAGCACATGAAAAGCATTAAAGCTAGCATAATGTAATGCACCAAACAATTTTTAATTGAACTCATTAATTCCTAATTGAACTGGGGGTGGAAGATGGCAGAGTGGATTACACTCTGGAGCTGCAGGCTGACACTGACTGGGTTCAAGCCCACTAGCACCCCTGGTGGCTTTCACACAGGCAGTAATGCCTCCCAAGCCACTTTAGATCATGCTAAGTTTGCTAAGAATGCTTCACTTCAGGAGCATGGTGGCAATATAGTAGCACTGGAAATTTCCAGGGCCCTTGAGGGTAAACAAACTTCATTGGCCTCTTAAACAAACTATCATGTATATATGGCCTCTTAATACTATATATATACTGTGTATATATATATATATATATATATATATATATATATATATATATATATATATATATATATATATATATATATATATATATACACACACACATATAATTATGTTTGTGTGGTGTTTTTAAGTATGTGTTTGTGTGTGAGTGTGTTTCCGGACACCTTGTTGTCATTACGACCTCAGGGAACTACCGTATAGCTGTTTTAGTAACTTGTCATAATATTTTACCTAATGAAATGTATCTAAACCGCCCACAGCCAATTAATAACCTGGAATCCTGCAGCTATAACCAATGGATCCTTGAGATCAACAATTGTTTCCAAGACCCCATTTTGTAGCCCAGTATGCCACAGCATCAGTTCATATAACACTTCATAAAATAAACTAATCAACAGTAAAAATCAACCATATCCAAGTAAATTCTGCAGTCAGTGGATATATTAATGCATGGGAATTGAATCAAGGTTAATTGCTCATCTAAGGCAGAGCCTGACAACATTCTACTGCAGGGGTGCACAACCACTGGCCCGCGGGCCAAATCCGGCCCGCCGAAGGGTTTTTTCTGGCCCGCGGGACAATTTCAAGCAACACAGAAAACCGGCCCGCCAAAGGTTCTGTCCGGCCCGCGGAACAATTTCGAATAACAGAAAACTGGCCCGAGAACAGTAATTTTGGTATAGAAATTAGGTATCTGGTGACTGACCTATTCATATATGTTGGACTACTTACAAATGTGCAACCTATAACAACGTGACACAGAGATTGGCGATAATAAACTACTTCGATAACATGCTTTATACATTTAAATTGTCACTGCAGTAAGTCTAGAATGTCTAAATTCGAGATTAAAAAAACGTAAGACTGAGGCAGAACAGCGACATTTCAGTGAGGAATGGACACGTCTGTATTTTATGGACACGTTTAATGGCAAATCGGTGTGTTTAATTTGCCGTGAATCACTTAGCGTTATGAAAGAGTATAACTGCCGACGACACCACGAAACGAAACATGCCGCTGCTTATGATGAACTGCAGGGTGAGTTGCGGGAACAGAAAATTGAACTGTTAAAGAAGACTCTGTCAACCGAACAGAGTTTTTCACGAGGAAGTCGCAAGAATAAAAGTGTTTTACACGGGCCAGCTGCAAAGTGGCCCAGCTAATTGCAAGGTCATCACGGCCTTTCGCAGACGGAGATTTTGTTAGAGATTGACTCCTAAGCATCTGCACTGGAATTTGCCCAGAAAACGCCAGTCTTTTCAGTAAAGTTCCTTTGTCAAGAATGACAATTCAACGCCGAGTTGATGACCTTGCAACAGATGTTACTGAGCAGTTGATTGGCAGATTAGCTAGGTGCACATATTTTTCAGTAGCTTTGGATGAGAGCACAGATAACACTGATACTGCACAGCTCTTAGTTTATGTGCGGGCAGAATTAGATTGTGCAGACTGAAGAATTACTGTTTGTGTTATAGAAGGTAGTAAGTAAAAAAACTGGTGTTTTATGAAGCATTACCGGTAGTTCATTATAGCATTTATTAAAGTTAATTTTGCTTGATTTGCTGATTTATATAAATATTATGGTTATATGCAATATATTTTATATAAAACATGCATTTTCGAAATTCTGGCCCGCGAGTACTCTGGGAATGTTAAATTTGGCCCTCGGCCTAAAAAGGCTGTGCACCCCTGTTCTACTGAGTGAAATGGAGGCATCAAGAGTCGTCAGATGTCTCTGGCAGAACATTACACCTAATTACAGAGAACTGCAACTTCCTGTCCCTTCCATATCTACAGTAGTCTAATACACTACTTGCCAAAATGCTAAACAGAGAAAAAGTGCAAACATTATTACAGCATTGGGCATCAACACTGTCACATCATGTGCTCTAAGGACATAGTGTAATTAATTATTTGGTGTAATTAACATTGGCATAATTAATAAATCAATAATGACTGAAATAACTAACTTATTGCAAGCAAAGAGCTTAGAAATTTGCCAAATAAAGCTGGATGACAAAAAATATGTACCGGAATGCCTCTGACAATTATTGTGCATATACTGCTAGACAGTCATAAACATGCCCTTCTTTCCACTGAATTTTAAAACTTCAACAAACTCTTAAGTCCAAAGATCAGCAGAGATTGGCCTCAGAAAAAATCTTTATCTTCCAAATTGTCAACTACTGATTTATGAGCATAATGTAAATCTTTATCAATCAGAGCAATTTCAAGCACAGTGCATACTTGTCAAACAGGTTGCACTACCTGCCTTGAATGGAAGCTATTAAAGAATGGACGTGGCACTGAGTTAATTTTACTTTTTGACTGAAGTAATGGTAAAAATAGAAGCAAGGATGTGAATATAAGTTCAAAAGAACAGATGTTAGAAACAGCAATGAAGTCTGAAGCAGGTCATGTAGGAGCAGTCACTGAGGTCAGACAAATGCCCCATTGCCCCTCAACTTAAAAGCAGTGATGTTGCAATGCTTCCTGTGTTCCTCTACAACAAAGTCAAATTACATGCTGCAAGTGTCAATTATAGATACCATAAAAATTGCTGGGCAAGCCCAAATACTCAGTCAAAGGTGCCCCACTAGACCACCCTGGACAAAAGTTGTACAAAACAAGAACAGGCACGATAATTCATGAAAAGTCTTGGGGTGGGGTATTGGTTATATTTAAGATAGAGGAAACACTGAGCAATGGAACTGCACTTTTGGCTAAAATCTGTCTGAGCGTAAAAATGGAAGGGAATAATAATAATAATATTATTATTTGACAATTTATATAGTGCAAATAAGTATGGTGAAGGCCAAAGTCAAGAGCACTTTACAGAGGGCATTTATAGAAGATAGTGAATAAGTGCGTCTTTAGTTTCTTTGTGAACAGTTCAGCGGAGGTCGCTTTAGTCACTTCCTCTGGTAATGCATTCCATAGTATGGGGTTCCCTTGCATGACAGATCTCTCACCAAGTTTCGCCATCCTGGACGAAGGAGGAACGGCCAGAAGGATGCGACTGCTGGACCAAAGATGCGAGTGTTTTCAGTCATCATGGGCCTGTGCATCAGTGCCGTTAAGCAGGCGGGACCAGAGCCATATTAAGGCGGGGGCTGAAGCCAAAGGCCCAACATAAAAAATAGGCCCACCGTTTTTCAAGTGACGACCTTTTTTGCTTGTCAAAGATTTTCAGTGAAGGTGGGAATTTTTTTCACAAGGGGCAATTTTCAACTTATGGAAGCGACGACCTTTTTTACTTCTCAGCCCAGGCCCACTCGGACCTTAATCCGGCCTTGGGCAGGACAGGTAGAGTCATGCAGGATTCAAAAATTAAGCCAGCATCGTTTAAAGATGATGCGTTCCGGAATCTGGAGCCAGTGGAGATTGTTTCTGAGTAATGGAGTCAAGTGGTCATTCCACCTGGCTCCGAATATCACTCGAGCGGCAATGTTTAGCACCGACTGCAGCCGGCTCAGTTGACTGTCTGTCTCTGAGGCCAAGTGAAATACCATTACAATAATCAATGCTGTAAAGTAGCTAAACTTATACATGTAAGAAAGACTGAAACTAAAGTGCTTAGTTCCTTGTATTCGTTCACCTGCAGTTGTCTTGTAAGCAATGTCAGACCATGACATTTCATAGAAGGCACAAAATTCGGCTTTGGACTCAAAGATAATTGGCATCTAACTTCTAAATCAAGACAAGGAGCCCAAACCTCTCAGCTCATAAATAAGCATAGTGCAATAATATATTTCCACATACTGGTAAACTAAAAATAACATAGATTACCAGGCAAGATATTAAATTTCATAATAAATGTCTTATAAATTTCTCAGGTCTAAAATTATTTTTTAAATATTTGATTTTTAAAATTGTGCTGGGCACTGTGCTTAAATTTGTGCTGTGCTGGGCAGTTACAAGTGAACATAAAATTCTGTTAAATTTTCTCAACAAATCAAGCAATATTACCTACCGCAACCATATGTACATATTTCAGTTTGAAAATCTATAGTGCCTTTGCTGTCATAAAGACATGCTTGTTTGTGGCTTCATAAAGCCAACAATTGGCCAATTACTTATACAAAATGGGCTAACTTTTCAAATATCAGCCCCCATGGGAATACAGTCCAAATAATACCCTCACTGGATGGTCACAGACAGAACACCCACCCACTCAATAATGTCCTTTATTACTGTCAACACAAGAATACATGAAGCCATGAATCTTTCCCCAGAATGGCTGTTCAGCTACACAGGGTGACCATTAAACCACTAGCATCTGAGCTCACCACACTGTTCCTCCATGATCTCATTTATTTTGCCTACATTGGTTAGTCATGGCTGGCTTTAAATAATCCACCCAGCCCGGATGCAGACATTAACCCACTTACTTGGTCAGTTATGGTTATCTGGAAAATCAAGAACCTTTTATCAAGGATCTAATTTCTACCAAGTAATGGTTTCTATACATGTCAATATTTCCAAAGATGCCAGTAACAGCCTCAAACCGGCTCTATGTTTACAGTTTAGTAGATAGCTACAATTATTTCATACGTGGGGAGACACTGTAGCTGCTATTCTAGGTGCTCAGCCTCTCTTAAAATAGTGGGATCAGCCAGGCAATAGTCAATATCTAGGGCAGTGAGGCTACTGCTACTAGAGTCAGTAATATCCCTTTCTCTGTGCTTAAAACTTGTCCTAATATGATCTATGGCTTAGTTAATATTTACAAAAAGCACTTTCTGAAAGTGCCATCAATAAGCAAGCTTAAGCATTACTGTAACAAGATAAATCTCCTATGTATCAACTATCAAGCTTCAGTACTAGGTGCATAACAGCATAACAGTCTAAATTTTGCAAAGCATGTCCCATCATCTTATCAGATCCAAAACAAAATTAAGAGAATTTCAGGCAAAATTTCCACATATCTACACCATCAAACAGAAATTTCCAATAGTTTTAGATGGTGCCAGAGTAAACAGAGGAGGAACCAGTCAGACAGACCATGGAGTAAAATCCAACTGAAAGAGATCTAGATTTTACTTTACTTAAAACTGGGTTGAAAAATAATTAATTTGTGTAGTTTCCATCCAGCAAGGACTGAATTTCAGATAACAGATCATGAGTAGTGATCTCAAGTGAAGCTGTCTATCCACATTAAATTTGAGAATCATCAGAAAACAAATGAGTCTATGCTATGACCTGATAGCTTGCAAAACACAAACCCTAAGCACTTCAGAGATTACACACAAGCTTGTGCTGAGAGAGAGAGAAAAGAGAAAGAGAGAAAGAGAGAGAGAGAGAGAGAGAGAGAGAGAGAGAGAGAGAGAGAGAGAGAGAGAGAGAGAGAGAGAGAGAGAGAGAGAGAGAGAATTTAAGAACCCAACCCTGATGCTATGTGAAATATAACACAATTCAAAAAATAATTTATCACTTTTATAGCAACTTTTAAATTAGACAATCATCCATGTAAAACTCACCCAAATGGTGAAATTCAGAGCAAAAACCAAGTATTTGAGACATCTAAGACATCCATGTAATGACATAACAGCATCTATCTATCTATCTGCTGTCATCTGCCATAAAGAACCACTTGTGATGAAGCTTTTAAAAATGAGCCAGATTCTGCCAGCAAATTCCTAAACAAGAGAAAAACAAAACCTTATGTAATTACTAACCCTTGCACTGCTAGAGACAATGGTGCTTGACACCCTCTTGGTTTTTTCAAAGATTTCAGAGAACTGATTAAATATTTACAAGTGCTTCTGATTAATTGCCTGTAGGGGGGATCCATTAGCACACATCAACATATTTTTTGTTATATAAACCATAGTGGTTAATGAGCTACACCCGTTTTACCAAAGACACCCGCGACGGATGCCACCCCATGAATTTTCCCTCATTGGCCATTTTTCTTAATTACAATCAGAGTCTTTAAACCTATCGCTAACTGTAGCATGGCAAAGCATCCAATAGGAACAGTTTTTGCCAGACTCAGCTTTAACAGAGCCACAAACACCCTTGAACCGAGAAATTTAACGTAAAATTTTACGTCTGAATGCACAATTTTGCCATGCTTACACAAAGGCTAATTTACCGGTAATGCTAACAAAGCAGAATAATGATGCTGCATAAACAGCCTGCAACAAGAATTCAGAGATTGTGCAAGTGCATTATGAACAACAAACAATGCCAAATGCCGTGATTGATAGATAGATATATTTTATTTGAACTTGACATTAATTACGGTACAGGTAATGGTTAATTAATAGAATAAAGAGTTCAATAAAAAGAGTTCAAAAAAGAGCAGAGGATGATAAATGAATATTTAGGACATTTGGTGAACACATGGGAAGCAAGGTAAATTTCCATGGATTTAGAAGGTGATGGGCAGAATGGTGATACCTTATCAAAACCCACAATTTCTGCTAGATTTCTTGAGTATGCCTCAGAGTAAAATGGTGGAAGTTCTCTGAAGTCCTTTGAATATCTGTTATAACTTGAGGGGGTGCAAATCAGCCCTATCAATACAGTAATCATTTCTCACCATGCTGTTTCATAAGCTAATTAATTCTCACCTTTTGGAAGCTAATGAAGTTTATTATGAAAGTTGGATAAGCAAAGCTGAAAGTTGACTTAAGTCCAAATATTTAATACTGCTGACCTGGCAATTCTACCTGTAAAATTCAGATGAGAAAAGCTGGAAGTAGACAGATCAAAGCTAAACTGAAGCATTGCTGTTATAAATATGCTAGTTCTATATATTTTTACATGCCTTCAGTACTTAGTTCCCAAGGGACTTATGACAAAATATATACATACATAGTAACATACATACCCCTGCCCCCGGTGGAGCCACCACTGGTCTTTGGTTCCTATTTTATATATGGCCTCAAGAATTTTGAGCATTAGTGTTGGTTTATAAAGTAACTCTCTAATATATTACCAGTATACCTTGCAAAGGTCAAAATATCTTTGATGTGCAGATGTGGCAACAATATTCTCCCATAGATCATAAAACATGGAAGATAAATTATGGTTAACAAATAAACTAAACTACTGGAGCTATACAATTTCATATGGAGTCCTATAGGCAAATGAATGAATAGCACAAATACAGGATACTTTGAAAGCTATCTTTTGTCTAGGACATCTGTCTAAGATTCTGTTGAGAACACTTTCTCCAGCAACATTCTGCCTCTACAAACCAATTCCATCCTAAAGCTCCTTTATGGTCATTCAATAATTATACCAAATTCCGAAATTTAACTCCTCAACCCCTTTCTGTTATGAAAAGTCATGCCATCTCAGCAACCCCTTCTCATAATAATGCTATGAGAACACAAATTCATTCCACTTTAAAGCTTTAAGACTCTTACTCTACTAACTAGTACTGGTACTCAAATACACTTACCTTTTTAGTAGGAGTTTTATTACTAGGGAATGCTGTTCATCATCATGGTTACTAGATATCTGAAAAGGTTTCTATAATCTGCAATAATTTTCATATTGGTAATCAACGTTCCCTTTAAGCTGTGCACGCGCAAGAGAACACACTTGTGACACTACATAGGCTTCATAATTATAAGACAACTTTCACAGTGCTACCATGCTAGCATCTTTTAAAAGTATGTTTTTGAGTTAAATGTCATATTCAATTTTTAATAGTAATAATAAGAATACTTGAATCAGTCAATGAAAATATCATTTAATATATAGTCTAGGCCAGTGGTTCCCAAACGGTGGTACGCGTACCCCCAGGGGTACAAAATGGACTTCTTAGGGGGTACGCGGCGGAAAGTGGAAAGTCAGTGGAATTCTTATGCACTGATGTTTGATAGTAACAAATTTCACAATATTTTCAAAAGTTCTAAAAAATTGATTGGATTTGATTTTCTCAAACTGCAGTGACAGATGTAGACCGTTTGGACTCCTCTAACCCGTCACCCCTCGCTATAAGTTTAAAGTTTAACCTGTCCTATCACCTTGCGGTATTGGACTCTTCCTTGGTCATCGCGGCAAATTCAAAAATCGCCCTGTGTGGATCAAAGACGCAGCCAAGATTCTCGAAACTGGCTGATGAGATGCAACCTCATCCATCTCATTGATTCATTTTATTGTTTTCATTTGACCGATAGGTTATGCAAGTTTAACTTTGAATGCTACAAGTACGATATTTGTATCCTAATAAGCTTTAATAAAATCTAGTAGGTCTAGTAACTAGTTAATGATTATGGCTAATGCAGTCCGATTACATGTAGGTTTGAAGACATTAAATTTCATGATTCAGATACCATGTTTATGCTTTAAAAATCGAAAGTGTGCTTCCTTAAATTTACTTTGAAAATTAGGGGTACACGGATTTTCGAAAAATGTCTGAAGGGGTACTCTGACCGAAAAAGTTTGGGAACCATTGGTCTAGGCTATGCAAAATTTCTTTGCATTTCTACATTTGATATAAAATGTAAAAATATTGCACAAAGCACAATGACCCTTGCATAATGTTGTTAGCACAGTGCGAATAGCTACCTCTTGCTTAGAGGAAACGTTGTTGGTAATGCTGGGCTGGTCCAAAAATTTACATGGGACTAAGTACACATTCATTAAGCCTCCCCATCCTCTGGTGGATAAAGTGTCACATCTGATTAAACTTCCTAGCTGTGTGACAAAATTACCAAACAGCTCCCATCCACAATGCCCTTAAAACCAAGCAATGTTATCAAGTGCTGGTTACATTATTATAGGCAAATTAGATTTCCAGTGTACTGAAAATCGAAGAAATTCTGGTAAATGTCTGTTGTTAGCATATGCGTCAGCTTTTTGTTAGTGATCTATCATCAACAAACCGCTGCTGCTTGGAATGCTCATCCAGTCTTTACCAATAGATCTGCCAAGTCAACTAAATGAAAACTTCTGCCAGCTGGGATATAGTTTTCATTTATCTATCTCCATCATCTGACATCAGTGAAAGGCAATGGATGTAAAGATGATGTTTCTACATATGAGTGAGCTGCTGAGGCAATCTACCGGTATATGGGAAGTTTTAATTGCTATGCAAAGTATAACACTGATACATTTCTATCCAAAGTATAGAGTAGCAGCAAACAATCACTGAATTCTTAAATTTTTCTCACCTGTTTCAGTGCACCTTTTAAATCATTATTTTGCACTAAAAATCAGCTGTGAAGACTTTACATGTTTTGTTATAATAAAATCTGTAATAGGACAATCATGGGTATCTGGAGGGTGCAATTGCACCCACCTGGATCAATTGTGAAATTATAAAAAAGTAAAATTAGCCTACTAAAAAGTAACAATTAATTGCAATAACAGTACACTATAGTACTAAGTCAAAATACGAATTTATCTAAGAATTCGGTAAATTTACCTTGCAGCGCTAAATTATTTATAATTATAATTAGTCCAACAAATCTTGACATTCTTGTACGGTACTTTTCAATTAAAGGTAGTGTTTTTATTTCGTGAACAAGCTAAAACTGGAATAACATAAACTTTGACTCAAAAACAGTATCATAGCCAACATCTTTCTTATATTTTGAACTTAAAACCCATTTGAAAATACATTTTCAGTAAAAAAAGTCTGCACCTCTGGAAAAGTTTCCATGGACACCCAGAGGGCAATATTTTTACAAAGTGATCACTCCAGTCAATTCCATGAGTGACAGAAAGCTAGTACCACATGACCCAAAAAAAGAAATGTGATCTTCAAAAGACAATTTCCATTAAAATTTTTTAAAATTTTTAACATTTTTAACCAATTGTTGGGGCCATACGGCCAGGGGCGGTTCCACATTGGGGATGACTGAGGATGCATCCCCCCCACCAGCTCACCAAAATTGCGTGTGGTGTTGATGAATTTCTGAGAAAAATCACAATTGAGGTTTTCAATGGCAGATGATCGTCTAAACGGATTAGCCTTGATGTATATCCACAGATATATGTACATATCTAATAGACAATGTCATCGTATATGTACATATCTATTGACAATGTCATCGACAAATTTTCTTCCAGCAATAGAAAACACAACTTTGCACTATGAGTTTGTACAACCAGACTAAAACGGCTTCTATACAGTCAATTCTGAACATTATATTTTATAAAATCAAATCTACAGATTTATTCTAAATCATTTACATATAATTCCTTTGGCAATTGGTGGGATCTTCCTAGAAATTCATTGCATCCTGCCACCAAGAGTTCTTGGAACCGCCACTGCACAATAATGATAAGCAATTGAGTTTTATCACCAAGCTCTAAATTTGTGGGTTCCTAAAGTATACTGCTCTCTCTCTCTCTCTTTCTCTCTCTCTCTCTCTCTCTCTCTCTCTCTCTCTCTCTCTCTCTCTCTCTCTCTCTCTCTCTCTCTATATATATATATATATTATATATATATATATATATATATATATATATATATATACACACACATATATATATATATATATATACAGCAGTATATATATCATCATCTTCTCCTTGTTCCTTCATGAACTGAAGTTAAGGTGACAGCATGAATTTCTTTCCTCAAACCATGTCGATCTTCTGTCTTCTTGACTGCTGCTGACATTTTCATTCCTGTCCACTCTTCCACGTCATCCGCCCATCATCTCCCTGGTCGCCCTCTTCATCTAGTTCCCGACATCATTCCTTGTTGGATTGTCCTCTCCAATGCTGACCTAGTGTCGCTGTTCCGCTGTACGTGTCCGAAGTATTGCAGCTTCCTTCTTTTGAACATGTTGAGGAACCGTCTTTCCGTGCCTGACATTTTCAAAACCTCTTCATTGGTTTTCCTATCTCTCCAGCTTATGCTTTGCATGGTACGTAATGAGTACATTTCAAAGGCTTCTATTCTTCTCTGTATTTTTCTTTTCAGAGTCCAACTTTCACATCCACATGATGCTGTACTCCATGCGACACTCTCAATTATTCTCTTCTTTGTTCTCATGCTGATATTATTGTCTTTCCAAATGTTCTTCATTTTTCTGATGGCAACCCTTCCTTTTGTCAATCTGGCCTTTATTTCTTCCTCTAGGAAGCAGTCTTCTGATATAATCACGCCAAGATATGTAAACTTTCCCACTTGTTCCATTACCTTCTGATCTACTCTGGTGGAAACTTTGTCTCCGCTAGTTGTCATTACTTTTGATTTATTTACATTTATTTTATTTACATTTATTTTATTTACTGTATATATAATATATATATATATATATATATATATATATATATATATATACACACAGCAGTATATATATACAGCAGTATATATATTATATATGTATACTGTATATGCTATAAGATTGTTACTCACTCAGACAAAGCTCTCTTCTTCTGTTACATCTTTTAATTCAATGGGTCCTTTCAAATCTAGACTAAAACAAATCTCGTTTGATTTATTTTAACTTTTACTTTTAACTTATCTTTGGATTAAAAGATCAAAATACCCACCAAGATCCATGCGCATAAATCACTGGTGCTGGAGTCCTACTATACAACTCAGATACGTGGACGCTCACAGCCAAGTTGGAGCGAAAACTAAAGGTATTTGAAATGGACTGCCTTAGAAGAATAGGAGGCATATCCAAGAGGGAACACCAAAGAAATGAAGACATCAGAAAATCATTGGAAAAAACATCAGAAATCAGGAGGCATATCCATGAGGAAACACCAAAGAAATGAAGATGCCAGAAAACGGCTAGGAGCAGAATGAACAGTAGCCAGCATAATCAAATTACTCGACATCATCAAGGGCGTGTAAAATCTAAATAACACAAACATTGGCAAAAAAAGAAGGACGTCCCTGCAGATTCTTTGGACATGTCAACAGAATGAATAATAACAGAGAAAAGAGTACCATACTAACAGAGACGTCGATTCATTTTTTCACTGATTTTTTCAGGGGGTTTTTTTATATAAAACACTTAGAAACTGGACCTGACAAGTTGGCAATCCTCAAGTTTTGGTCTTCAACAGGGATATTTCTACACCTCTAACACCCCAAAAATTTGCACCTGACGACTTTGTTTTTTTGCTTGTAGAAGGGGGCCAACCTTTTTGCTTTTCGACAATTTTGGGATTTTTGGTAGTTAAAGTAGTTACTTCAAATGGGGTCCTCAAAATTGATGACATCATCAAGGAAGGCTAGGAGGCCGGCCTCAAAATTCCAACTGGCCTGGGTAAAATCTAAATAACACAAACATTGGCAAGACTTTTTTCCCCTCAAAATCAGGGTGGCAAATGCCCCTCTGCCCCCCCAAATGACGTCCCTGCATACCAAGCCCTGTTTGGAAAAGTTTCAGGAGAATGATCAAGAGGACGCCAGAGGAAAAGATGGCTAGACAACATAAGAGAAGACTGCACTGATATTGAACTAGACTTAACGACGGCCACAAGTGACAAGACTTACACAAGACCGCACTAAACGGAGATCCATATTGAGGCTGTCAACCCATGCAGGAGCATTGCTACGGCATTGATGATGACGATCTTTGGGTTAATAATTTTGATGCATCGTATCATCAACTGATACACTCTATCGTTGATGATACACTCTATCATAATTAATCAGAGCTAAAATTGAATTATCATAACTAGTAATATTATTATGAAGATAATTGAATAGGGCCTACTGATGTTGCAGACGCCATATCAACAATAAATATTTAAAAGATCACCATCATCGTCATCGTCATCGTCATCACCACCATCCATATGTTGTGCAAAAAGAAGGACAAACTGTTATCATTCGTACAGAGTTAAATTTCATCAGTTTTAGCCTAATATGACAACTTCATTGAAGCGTGCGAGTCAATGGACCGTAAGTCCAGAACCAAGTTATTAACTCAAAACCATTCGTTTAGAATGACGAGTACACAGAAAAATGACGACGACTCACTATTCACCGTATTC
The DNA here is from genome assembly GCA_018105865.1 of Metaphire vulgaris. Taxonomy (NCBI): domain Eukaryota; kingdom Metazoa; phylum Annelida; class Clitellata; order Crassiclitellata; family Megascolecidae; genus Metaphire; species Metaphire vulgaris. Next base: position 14,618,271 of record CM030832.1, read on the forward strand.
ACGACGCCGAGAGAGTGAGCAAGAAACACGAGACTGCCGGCTACAACGATCGCACCGATGACCGGTCGCTCTCCTCGTACGACTCTCGCGACCACAAATCAAACGCATATTACCGCAAACGACCCGAGAGCTGCATTATTAGCGCTTCATCGGAGGGCATGTCTATGTCCATATAGTGCGACACTTCGACGACGTCAACGGATTAAAGGACGCTCTGTGCGTCGATCGCAGCGGCGCCGTTCCTGTGGTCCTTCTCACTCCTCAGCCACAGCACCAGCCAACGACCGCTTCCCCATCCGCTGATGTGGCTGTTCACGCCGTGTGATAATCGCCATCCGCACAGCTTGATACAGTCATTTCGCAACAGATGCAGCACAAATAACCGGCCTTTGCATTCTGCAGCGCTGCCGCTCTAATGAGGATTGAGCCGATTGACGAGTGAAAATCGACATCCGACGAAAAAATCACAGAACCTCTTATATTGGCAATATCAAACAGCTGGAAACTTAAGATATAAATGAGCCGGATTAAGCATTGGATAATCAGACTCGGATATGAAGTTCCAGGCAGATTTCTAAAGCTTGCAGTCTTTAGTTGTTTCATTAATTCTAAAGCAATTATTTTGTGCAAAATGCGTCCAATATGGAGTCACATGATGACAGTGATGTAAATGTCTTGGTAGGCTGCCTCGAGGCCGGTTGGCCTTGGTCTTGTGGTCTAATGTCTTGGTCTTGGTCTTGGCCTCGTGGTTTGTGGACTTGGCCTTGGTCTTGGAAGCAAGTGCCTTGGTCACATCACAAGGCACTGATGGCAGCTATAGTTTGTCATTACAACATGTGTACAATCAACAGTTATTCGTTTGATCCAGATTCTGACTACAACATTTACAGAGCCACTATTTTCTAGGCTTCTTTGTGTGCCTGCAACTTCGACCCCATTGAAAGAGTATTTTCCAAGGAGGAATTGTAATGAGACTGCATCGAGCCAGGCTTGGGAATGAGCATGAAACGTTGATGTTTTTGCTTTGCAATGGCAAATGAGTGAAATGAGCAGTTTTTGTTTAAATAATGACAACATCTTTACTATTTTAGCTGCAAGTAACTGAAAAACCAAAAGCTGATTGCAGAATGCAGATCATAATAACTAAAATGTTCAATGCATTATTACACATTTACAAAACAACAAGATTGGCTAGTTTATTAGTAGGCTGTGGTGCTAGCTCTTTCACATAGTATCTTCCCATATTTCCACGAGTGTTACCCTGCCGATAGTTAAAATGGATTGAAGCCTTGGCCTTGGTCTTGAGTGAAATGTCTTGGCCTTGGCTTTTTCGGTCACTTTGGTCACTGCCTAACAAATGGCCTTGAAGCTCAGAGTCTTGGTCTTGGCCTTGGTCTTGAGGGTTAGTGTCTTGGCCTTGGCCTTGTACTGGACTGCCTTGGTCACATCACTGCATGATGATGCTGGTACTCTGTTACAGGGCGTGATTTGTAGGGGAGGAAGTGCAGAATTTTCTTCCCCACTGCCCAACTACAGTACATCCTCCCACTAAGGTGACATCCCACCCAGGGAAGTCGATCTTCCCCTCCACTGACAGGAAAATTCATTCACCCTCAGCAGAGGGAGACTTTTTTCAGCACTTTGTGCCAAGCATGTAACAAATGAAACTTGATGTTCGGTGGTAACTGGGGGCAGATTTCTTAATCTTGAAAAAATTTACCTGTGCTGCTGACAGGGAGTCTTACAGACTCCCTGCTGCTGATTAAACCATTTATACTGCATCATGGCCAGACAATAAAATTGACAGATCATTATTTGGTGACAGAGCAATAGTTTACATAGCAGAACTGTGCAAAGTAGATCCGTCACTAGCCTTTGATCAGTTCCAACAGTACAAGAACAACGTGAAAATAATCGGCAAAGTGCTTGCTTCAGTACTCAGTAGAATTCAAATTCTTAGCTGATTTCTCTTAGCTGTCATTTGGGGGCAGGGGATTTGTGATTTTGAGGAAAAATTTTTTTGCTAATGTTTGTGTATTTTCGATTTTACAACGCCCTAAAGGAGTGCTTGATGATGTTCGTCATGAAAATTGGCTGACAAGCAAAAAAAAAAGGTCGTCAGCTTTTAAAGAAACTTGTAATGTCAAACCAGTTGAGAAATAGGCAGAAATGGGGCCAGTGTTAAATGTTAAACCAGTTAGTGTTCACACTTTCATCTCTTCTTTTCGTGACAGTTAATGGGCCACCACAAATACTGTTCAATCCTGCCAGTTATGTTGGAAAATGGGTATGCAATGGACAACATGCTGCCTCAGATGCACCAACTGGCAAAAATACTGACAAGACATCTGTGTCAATTCCTGCCTGCTATGCATTAGCCTAATGTTAAATGATCGTTGGTTGAATCTAGTTGCAAATTTTCAATTGTTGCAACTTGCAGTAGCGCTATTACATTTATGCAGTTCTTTTTTCCTAGGAAAAAAGGTTTGAGAACTCATTCTTTTTTACTATTTAACAAAAACAGGCGTAGGAACGCTGTACCTGTACGTTCCCAAATGCATTATTACATATTAATAATTTTATATACAACCTGGCAAAAGAGGTGTGGGAACACTGTCCCCGTGTGTTCCCACTGATAAAAGACCTGAATTTATGTTTTATATAAATGGTGTGTGGCAATTTATACAAATATTATTGAAAATTAGAGCAAAGTACAGTAATGTCCATTAAACCATGCATTTCCCATGTTCCCCTACTGCTCACCATGTCCCCCCACTGTTCCAGGTCACAAATCACATCCTTTGTTAGAAAATTATAATGTAATCATGCAACTAGCACTTGCTCTGATTTTTATGGTGTAATAAAAAGTAATAATTGTTTTTACAGCACCATTTATAACACCCTGAGGCATCAATTGGGGATACTGGGCTACTCCAAATATGAACTGTGAAAGACCAGGTCAATCGAAACAAAGTAGATATACACTATAAATAAAAAGTAGATCACTTTTTAATATTCATTGTTAGCATGGGCGTCTGGAGGGGACTGCAGGGGGTGCAATTGCACTCCCCTGGAAAAATTGTGTAGTTATGAAAAACGTAAAATCACTTGTTTCTTCCATCACAAAACAATGTTTTGCACCCCATGGAAAATTTTTTCATTTATTTCGTCAAAAGACCTTGTTTTGCACCCCCCTGGAAGAATTTTTGCGGACGCCCATGATTGTTAGGAGATCCATAAGGACCACACCACAGACTGTTACTTGCAAACCACAGGATGTTTTAAGTATACTTTATCAAGCGTGCTTAAATACTAACAATCACACAGCATGCATACATGCAAACTGACAATTACAGTGGTCAGCAATGCAAGTAGAGCAGAATCACAGGAACTTAACCGAGAAAACTTGTGGAATCTTGTTGCCCTTTTATTTTGATTGAAAACAGTGCATTATAGTTAAGGAAACATTGTAGAATTGATCAGATTAAATGATCACATTAAAGAAAACTGATCAGTATCATACAAGTTACAATACTAAATGATGACAATACCACTTGCAACACATGAAATCTGCAATCAGCTAATATATCAGACTGTCAACCACTCAGTTTTTAAATGTAATGGAATAACTAACTGTTTTAGTATTTGTTTTTTATTCAGGATGGTCTGTTGGTTGTAATTTTTCTAAAAGCAGCTTTACTCGAGCCCCCATGAATGGCTGGCCTCTGAAATTGGTCTTTTTAAGCTTTCTGTACGTATTTTCTTTCTTTTTCCTGTATCGTTCTAATGCTTCATCTCGTTCCTTCCTCTGCCTTTCCTTTTCCTACAGAGAAAACAATAAAAGAAATCTGATTTTACAATATGAATAATTTCCCAATGCCGTGAGAAATTCATAAATCCTTCTAAATGTTACATAATATTGTAACATCTCTATTTACCAGAACATGAATTTTGCAATTAGGAAAGCATTGGGTCATAAAATTGGCTTGATACAGGCAGGCTGACTGTATGCCTTCATGTTGTCTAGCCTTGCAGCCAATAAGTCTTTGCCCAAAATCTGCATCCATTGGTAAAAGTGAGCCATGCCACAATTTTCAAAATTTCTTTTAATTTAAAGGGAAAAAGCAACAAATATTATAGCATTTCTGTCATCGTGATATGCATAGAAAAACAAGCAGAGCCAGAAAAATAAAATTATTTACAGCAGCATCTTAAGTTAAAATTAAATAATAAAGAAATCCAATGGACAATATAAGCATCAAAATGAGTTAAATATTTTGAAAACAAACACATCAACAACTTACTTGTTTCTCTTGAACTCTCTTTTCTTGTGCCAGTTTCTTCTTCTCTTTGTAAGAAAGCTTTCTGGTCTTTGCACCATTCCTGAAATTTTAAAGTGATATTTAAAGATTTTAAGACATCTGAGACTTTGACATTGATCACAGATGAAATATGAAATTGCTGTGGTTGTTTTAAAAATGCACAAGTGAAATGTCTGGAAATTTTTAAAATGACAGAAATTTACATCTGTCACTCAGTGTTCAGCAGCCAGAGCACAACAAAATTAATCCGCACACCATTTCTTGCATTAATACAGCATCTATAAAACTGTATGCTTTTATTAATATCATTTAAAGCATAATGAGGCATAACATATATACTTCAAACATGGTAAAAACCAGTTTTACACTTATCAGTTAAATGTCTACAGCTCATAGTGATGCACCAGACAGCAATATTTTATCCATCTGCAGAGTATTTTTCAAAGGAAGTATTGCCCATTACTTGGCACTGCAAATACATGCCGCTAATGATGGATTTTTTCAGTTATGTGCCTTGAACAATGATCTTATTTCCCTTCTTTTCTTTGCACATGTGCTTATAAACTTTTCTACTCCATATTCAAATCTCTACCTAGTGTTCCAGGCTTAATTCTACCAGGTAAATTGACTTAAATTTGCCAAATCTATAATTAATCAATGCATTTATTTATGCCAAGGCAAATTAATGCTGAGATTCAGTAATATTACAGTGTCTCAAATGTCTATATAAATGAACTCCCTAGTGTGGGGCTGTGGACGCCTGGACGATAGTTTCCACAAAACACTCTAGAAGCCAATTATATTTTAAGCACGACATAATGAGAAAATCACTGAAATTTCAAAAAGTGCTAACTTCTGAACTGATGTTTTCTCGCTAGCTGCTTCATTTTCCTCATCACTGTTCTCTTCCTCATAGATCTTCTGTAACTTCTTAGACCATTCAGTTAAGCTTTTAGATTCCTTCAATAAAAGTTTTTTATAATCATTGAGAGCCTTGTCGCTTCGTTCTGAAAAGCCATGACCTGCAACAAAATTTAACAAATTTATTAATATACACTCTGACCATCCAATCAAAGCAATAACAAAATCTAACACACAATGTGTGAAATGCAGATCTTAATAATACATATGCAATTATTAAAATAAACCAAATATCTTCATGGCTATGTTTTTTCTAAATAAGCACCAACTATAAATCCATACTACAATTAAACAATCAAATTGTAATCAGCTATTCATATGTCTTTTAAAGATAATCAATTTCAGATTTAAAATAAAAATCATAACTAAAATGCAAAACAGACAGGTTTTTCAAGTTAGAACCTTTGAAACTGATGCAAAAATTTAAGACCATACAAGAAACCTTAAAAGAAGTATCACTTTAAAAATCTCAAAAAGAAAAACAGTACAATCAATATGAATAAAAACACTTGAAGCAATCAAAAGAGTGATAGATAGTCCAGACAAATCACAGTATCATCACAACACTGAAGAATCTTTGTATGAATAGAATATTTGAGTTGTCATTCAATTATACTAAATCATCACCATTGTACGCTCATACAACATGCTAAAATTGTCATGGGTTCCCTTATATCAGGGGTCAGCAACCTATAGCCCACTGGCCACATCCAGCCCGCCAGTGAGTTTAACCCGGCCCCACAGCCTTTTTGGTAAAAAAGGTCATCACCCTTTTTTAAGCCTGACAAACAAAAAAGGTCATCACTAATATTTTTTGCACCTGATATGTATATTTTTTTAGAACACTTGAACTTCTTCGAGCACAAACTTTCTAAAAAAACGTACACTTCAAAATTTTTTGCATCTGTCAAAAAATTATTTAACTACATGGTCCTTGAACAGAAAATTCTTTAATTACATGGCCCTTGGACAAACACTGCCATAGCAATTTGGCCCTTGCTGTCCAAAAGGTTGCCGACCTCTGTCCTACATCAATAAGATTGCCTGACTAATGGTTTAATGTTGCAGCTTAATATCTGTAACGTAAGACAGCAGATATACTACTGTTTCAACATTGATGTCTAGACAATATTTGTGCTCAGACTGGCATCTATTTGATTAATTATACTTAGAAAACCAAATCAATAATTTTTAAAGCTCATTTCCTCATTAATTAATTGTCTGCATTAACAGAAAGCAATTTTAAAATGGACAATTGTCAGACACAGCAATGACAGTACACTGCTGCTAGATATTTTATTCATCCACAGAATACAAAAAGAGTGTGCACAAGAGAGGATGAGGCAGCACACAAAATGCTGCAAGAAATACAAGTTTTGTTGAATGACAGACATGTTGTATAGATATAACTAGGTTTTGCAGGAGCTTACTAACCTGAGACACACTGCATTTACAAGCTGATAATTGCCTATAACATAGCACAGCAAGGAATCCAGAAGATATATAATGTCTTACATATGTCTTGCCAAATTCTGGAGAAAATAGGCCTTTAATATTACAAACCATAATAAGATTTATGATATATTCTAAGGTGCTACAACCAGCAATAATATCGGTTAGACAATTTCCATCAGTTATTGCACACTATCTCATTCTCATTAATATATATATATATATATATATATATATATATACATATGTATATATATATATATATATATATATATATATATATATATATATATATATATATATATATATATAATACAGGAAAATTATCGCCCAAAAACTACCAGTTATTTGCTGCTTATATTTTATCGACTTTCTCCTCTTGTTTGATTTCTTCCACTGTGGAGCAGCATCTTTAAGCCTTCCCATGTCAACTAAAAAACATTTCAAATTTGAAATAATTAATTTATTAATATATAATATACCACAACACAACTACTAAGTTCATTCATTTCAGCTATGGTTTGCTGATAATCTCACAGTATTCAATTTATAATAAAATGAAAGAAGATTCATTTCGTGTCAATTCAACAAATGGCTTCAGGTCGACCACCTCAAAAAATTATGAAATTTGCCACAAATGTTCCCCAAACATCCAAGTGAAAGTATGAAAAATTTTAGCCTGCCCTCTTGAGCAGTTTTTGAGACATTCGACTTTCATAGTACCTAGGGTGGGCTGTTTATTGGTGTTTTGCAACAGCTGCTTCAATTTCTTGCAACTTCAGACCTCTGTAACTTCAGAAATATCATAGCTAGGGGGCTGAAACTTTCTGGACATAGTCACTACTAGTACCAATATTCTACAAAACAAGAGCAAAACTTTGTTGACAAAACTGTCCTCTCTGCTGAGTCACAAAAATTGAAGAAAAAATGTGCACCTTTCCTAATATTCAATGTTTATCTCTCCAAATGGAACCTTTCTCTCTATTTCAGAGTTGTAACTTTTATTCTGTAAACTGTCCAGTAGCTATATTTTCTTTCAGTGCAAACAGATTTTCCATATTGTTACCCCCTGAATTTTTTACTGGTTCTAAAGGTGTGTCCAAAAGGCCTACAGCGACTTAGCTTTGAGTATGAAAATGGCCAAGTGGGACAGGTGGTAGCTTAAAATGAATGGTATCACTAAATAGAGCACATTCAATGCTACAATATATCCAAAATCTGTTATGGTACTTTTTCTTTAAGATATTTAATAAATTAAAAAATTTTTTGTTGTTGAAAGTTTGCAATCACTTAAAACCAAATTCTTCACAGATTAATTAGAGCCAAGAAAGAGAAGTTTGATACACATCCAACAGTACAGCAGGAATTGTCAAAATTCACTAATTATGTGGTTTTTGGTTTGTATATTGTTTACCTAGACTCCTAGAGCTAACAAATTGATCGGTATATGCAGGTTTACAGCTTGCATGAATCATGTTGTTCATCAGTTTCATGATTTCTTGATGAACATCAAGTGGCGTATCATCTTTATGCTGATGATACTCAAATTCTCATCTCTTTTGATCAATCTTCTTCAAACTCATCCCTTAAGACTCTATCCACTGTCTTTACTAATATTCAGTAGTGGATGGATTCAAATAAGCTTCTTTTGAATTCATCAAAAACTGAGTTCTTGCTATTAGGTACTCCAGCTCAATTGACTAAATTTAAATCTCTGAAATCCGTAGTATTAGGAGATTCCACTGTTGTCCCTAGAAGTACTTCTGCTCGCAACCTTGGTGTGATATTTGATTCTTCCCTCTCTTTTACTAGTCACATAAATTCAGTCTGCAAAATTTCTCATTATCACATTCGGGACATCTATCGCATCAGACATCTCCTCCCTAAGCCTGTTCTTATTCAGTTAGCCAATGCATTGGTATCTAGTCGCCTCGATTATTGCAATTCCCTGCTTTTTGGCATCACAAATTCAAATATGCAGAAACTCCAGAGAGTACAAAATTCCTTAGTTAGAGTAATATCCAAAACTCCAAGATTTGAACATATAACTCCAGCTAGACAGTCCCTACATTGGCTTCCTATCAAATACCGAATTAATTATAAAATTTGTCTTTTGGTATTTAAAACCATATCATATAATGAACCCTATTACCTTAAGATGCGACTAATCCCTCGACCTACTATTCAATCAACTAGGTATTCGGCAGGACTTTCATTTGTTGTTCCTTATTCTCGCACTGTCATTGGCATTAGTTGTTTCTCAGTGTGTGGCCCTAAGCTTTGGAATTCATTACCAATATCACTTCGTAAAACTAAAAATTTATCATCTTTTAGATCTGGTCTTAAAACTTACCTGTTTGACTTGGCTTATCCCCATTAGATTGCTCCCCCGCTGTTCTGACTGATCTTCCGGATTGACCTGGCTCTAATTCTATTTGGATTTGGTGCGTCATCGGCTGATGCCCTGGGCATTATGATAGTGGCGCCATAGAAGTTTATTGATTGATTGATTGATTGATGACAAATTTGTATTAGAAAACACCTCTATCCTGAAATTAGCACAGCTGGAGAATGGAAGACATATTGTACTAATCACATTTTATTTGCATCTCTGATAAAGGCCATTTCCACAGCTGTTAAATCCTCTGCTGATATCTGGTATGATCGTTAACTAGAATTTCTGCACAGGATACAGAATTATAATAACCTCGGCTAGTGGTGGTTCAGTATACCGAATCAATATCACGATACTTAGCCATACCGATACCGACTTTTGTAATTGCAATACTGAAAAATACCTAAAACCAACAATTAAATACCGATATTGATTCAGCATTCCCCGTATTTCCACGCATGTATTACTAAGCCACGTTTTCAAGGAATACAACCCGACTTACCAAACATGAAACATGAATTTGAATCAAAGCATAAAATAATTAGCATCACTAACCTGCTTGTGGGAAGCAGTGACACAGACTAGAAGATTTAAAATTCCTATATAGATTTTTCTAATAGGCGCTGGAAGTGGTATTTTTAATGCAAAAATCAGAAATTGTAGACATGTAGTTGTAATAATATGGTCTTGCTTCCTACTTATTTCAACAAAACTTCTGATGAGTAATTTGTGTGACCTTGCCTTAAGCAGGCCCTCCGAGAGGGGGGGCAGGGGGGGCAACTGCACAGGGGCCCGGCGGTCTGGAGGGGGCCCGGGCCGATGATGAATATGTATAATTAACAATAAAATGAATAATAACACTAAAGAATGGTTAAAATGCCAGTTCAGCAGAGGGGCCCGGCGAGCACAAGGGGGCCCGGGACACAGTGCTAAATGGCTCACGAGTATGACGAGCAGAAAAAAAAAAGGTCGTCAACACTTAACACTTATAATAAACGGCTGACGAGCAAAAAAAAAAGGTCGCCAAGAAATTATTACGAAAAGGGCCCGTCGGCCATTCTGCACAGGGGCCCGGAATTTCTCTTGGATGGCCTGGCCTTAAGCCTGGAGTTTTGGCTTAAATGTGTATTTGCCCCTAAACGATTGCGCATAGTCACCGTCTCGTTTTCTAGCTAAGTTCTGCTCATTTCCTAGCTGTGTTCGAACAAATAACAGGATGAATTTCCTAAGGTTATGTCACAACAAAGAAAGCAGCATAAATTTTTACAAGATCACGGCATCGTAAATAACAATCATCTCTGTGCAAATGGTCATGCAATGGCTTTGTTGATGAAAGAAAGACAAGACTGCTGGAGATGTTGACTGCAGCTTAGAGCCTTTTTAGTTCTGATGAAATGATTATCTCATTTACTTTCAACACCAGGTAATTTACCTGCAAACTCGAGGCTCGCAGGGTCATTCTAATACTTTGTGGCAATACTCGCTTTGGACCCGGATAATGTTGAACAAAATATCAGGATCCGGTAGCCAGTGGAAGTTCACATCCGATCATTTCCTAAATACCGACACTAACCCACCAGTAGCTTCGGCGTCCCAAGTTTCGTACGAATACGGCCCATGATTTCCAATATTTTTCTCTTTCACTTTTAAAGGTAAAAAAATTTTTTTAGTGCAAGGGTTGTGGACAAATGGAACAGTTTGGACGAGGTGGGAGTGACAGTTGAAACAGTAAATGGATTCAAAGGCTATCTCCATAAACTAGGTTATTGAATGCAAATGGTTACATCAGTTGTTTTCACACAGGCTTACTTAGAATTCAAAACCACTTAAAATCACATTATTCTATTATTATCATCCCCTTCGTATGTTTGTATGTTCCCGTATATATTTTCACACGTGGTTTATTATTTAGTCCTTTCTCCCTGTTTCTCGGCAGTGGGAACTAGAGAACGGCTAGCTTTACCATTACCATCAATTGTCTAGCAAAACTGCTCCACGCAAATAATCTCACGATCTAAAAACGTCGTACAGAAAATATATAAAAATGTCTAAATAATCAAAAATCTACTATATCGATTCGATTCGATAGAATGAAACATTATAAGCATAAGCAATCGTCTCCTCTTAAGCTCACAAATGTTACAGCTTCCGGTATAAAATTATATAGGGCAAGCGGGTGAAGCGAGGGTCCACCGGGGGGCCCGTGCCCCCCTATTGAGTGCCTGCCCCCCAGTTGGGACCCTATACTTAATGCTACATACATTAAACAACAAATGGTTGGCCCCCATGATTAGAAGTTGCCACCCCAACGGCCCCCCACTTGCCAAATCCTAGAGCCGCCACTGTATAGGGCCGCTTTAGCTTTGACTTCTTAGGTTACTGTTTGAATTGTTCGTCAACACAGATAATATTATAGTACTTGCTGCGAAAGGACACAACTATAACTTCTTGATTCCCGAAGTTTTGTTCAAAATGCACAATGTGCACTAAATTTGTTCTCAAAGTTGTAATGCCTATTTTAAACTCAAATTTCTCACATATTGTCGAAGTTTTCTAGAATACATGGCTAATTAAATATTAAGCAAGCTACGGCAGCCGTGAAGGCATGTGATGAACTCTGAAAACGGGCGGCTAACGAAGCTCAGGTGAAGATCGGACAGCAGCGGATTCTTCCTCTTGTTGGCGGATGTGAGTTACGACCGTCGTACGGCAACAAGGAGCACCAGCGGTGAACTCCTGGTACTGAGATAATCGGGAAAAGGCCACACCACTGCGCTTTCCATCGCCCCAACCCCAAGAGGATGTCATACACCGGCAATCAATCTCGATTAAAACACGTCACACATCATTCAGCACCAGGGTTAAACCCCTAATTGTCAACACAGATGCCTGCAACCGACCTCACACGAATGGAGGTGCCTCGAACCCCTTTCTGGACGGCTCGTCTCCGCTTGTGGCCGGACAGCGGGCGTCAAAAGCCGATCTACGACCCACAACACGCTTTGCCACCTGGAATGCCCTCACCTTGAACGACGTAGGCTACCAAGTGACAGTGGTGGCACCTTTCAAATGATTGTGAATACAGAATCGCCATCGCTGGAAACACCGAGACACGACTACCTGCCCATGGTCAACACTGCCAATGGTTCTTGACGATTTCTCGTGTGAGTAATCCAACAAGCCAAGTTAGCCCGGCAATACCAACATTAATAAAGCGGATTTTTTACTGCAATATTTCAAACAGCCGGCCTAACAAGAATAAGTCGTTAGTCAATATAGACATACATGTAATCATTCATGAAACCAAGTAACAATAAGCATTTCTCCTGCATTAATTTGGAAAAGGAAGAGAAAAGCATGATTCAATTACAGTATATGAAATGGTCAGCCACATTTTTATACTTTAAAAGAAATTGGTTCAAAGAAAATAAAATTAGACTTGTGACTGCCGATTGTTTACAACACAAAACTACAGAATTTACTGATTAAATGCTTAAAGCAGTCTTAAAGCAGTCTTCATCAAAAAGAAATGACGTCTAGCATGTCAACAAAACAATGCGACACAGGCCATTACAGACAACTTCAGAGTCACAAAATACAGACACAGTCAACTGAAAAATTAGAACTTTGATAATCATCTTATCCAAAAACTTATCATGTCCTCATAAAAAGGTTAGATTTAATAGAGAAGTGCCACAATAAGGCACAACTTCAATGTACATCACCAGAAGCAACAACTTATGATTGAGTGACTATTTAGTAAAAGGAGTTCAGGAGTAAGGTCAAAGAATGAGTCAATTAGGAACACATTCTTCAACAAACAAAAACAACTATGCCTCACAATCATAATATTCCTTCTAAGAAATGTAATATTGAACAGTACAAGATATATGCAGCACATAAAAAATGTCACTACATAAATGCACAAATAGGGTTTAAGTGACAAAAAGAATCATGCAATTAAAATATATCAAGAACTAAAAATCAAGCATTCAGTGATCCACTCCTTACTGAATGAATAAGAATCAACACAAAAACTGTCAGATGAGTCCACATATGATTTTCTATTGCAGATCAGTCACATTCATCAAACACTTCAAAGTCCTTGAAGCTGAAAGAGGGTTTTCCAGCCCCTGAAACATGACCAAAACATCATTCCATCAGAAGGTTAACAAGAACTTTGATGATGAAAATATTCACTGGAAGTTTGGACTTCTATTGATAATTGCTAATTTAAACTCCAAAGTATTTGACAAGAAATACAATAAAAAAGATAAAATTAGTCCCATACTGAAATCTGAGCCCAGGGGATGGTATTGATCTATGGTGTCAAAAGCAAACAGTGCCAATAATCTCGGATAGTTTGCCAAATGCTTTCTCTAGACCTGTGCTTTACCTTCACAGCTTGATGCTGTTACTAATTTATCAATACCTAATTGGCACCATCACTGAATCCCAGGACATTAACACACCCAAGTTAGAATCCTTATTCAACACTACTTAACTTCATAAACAAGAATCACTGGACTCAAACTTATGAAATATAGTCAAATTCAACTGCTGTCACTCCCTTTTAATATCTCACAATTTATATCTCTAGCCAACTTCCAACACAATAATCAACTCATGATAAAGTTAAATAAATTATAAATGAATTAACAAAAATTTTAAGATGACCCTCGATGAGTTTGATTGCAGTATGAAGATTAATGGCCATAATATTTTCCCAACAAAATCATTGCTTTAGAAATAGAAAATAGTTTGCCAAATGCTTTCTCTAGACCTGCACTTTACCTTCGCAGCTTGATGCCGTTACTAATTTATCAATGCCTAATTGGCACCATCACTGAATCCCATGACATTAACACACCCAAGTTAGAATCCTTATTCAACACTGCTTAACTTCATAAACAAATGGTCTACATCTATAATGCTATAAACAGCAAGTCAAAAACTTGTACCTATGATCTCATCCATTAATATTATTATAAATACTAAATAAGATATCACTTATTACAGAACTATCATGATATACATGAAGCTATTTCAACCAAACACCTTCTGACTGATTTATGAATTAGACCTGCTGGAAATTACATATGCAGGACTCCCTCACGTGATGACTAATGCAAACTGCTACAAAGACAGGAGGAAAAGTTTAGTCAAAAGTTTATCTGTTCAATTAAGCTTTGAAATTATAAATTACTTAAAGAATCTTAAGAAATTTTTCTTGCAACTACTGTTGGCATATTGTTATATTATTAAGATATTTAGACATGTGAATAATATCAATACCAATTATTAAAAATAGCAACAAATAATTATATCTTCCTCTCTAACATGAATAACCATGCTAATTATGAAAAAATACTAGCACTAAAATAAAACATACTAAGAAAGTATAACAATACTGTACTGTACATTGAAACCTGATGGCATAATTTTCTAACCTGTTCCCATAGAATTCTTTTTTTTCATATTGAGCTGGAACTTCAACCCAGATGAAGTAAGATCCACTGCAGACTTCTTTACAACAGCATCAGGTCTGCTTTCAAAATTCTTGTCAGACTTCACAGTTGGTTCAGTAGACCTCACCACACCTTCAGATGGCAAAGTCTTTGATTTATTTGGGGAACTCCAGATGTCAAAGCCAGCTTTGTCTGGCTCTTTTGATGTGCTAGTATTCTTTTCATCAATCACTGCTACTTGGTTTACCTGACGCTTGAAATGAAGCACAGGCGATTCAATAGATGGAAGTTTTTTTGCTGCGTTTGCATTTGGCACCTGGCCAGGAGGACTTGGATTCCTATTGAGTGCAGACGGTTGAGATAAATTGATTTTTCGGTCACACAAAACAACCCTCTTCTCTTCAGATTTTTTAATAACCGGAGAAACAACTTTGTTAAGACTTCCAGAAAACACCTTGATCTGTATCTTTTCAGCAATATTCTGAACCAATGGCTGTTTTGTCTCTTGGGTTAATGGCGTGATTTTAATTCTCTTAACTTCTGACTCTTGTGCAGTTTCATCAGAAGCAGATCTCTTTGCCATTTCATTTAGGCTGGCCATTCCTGCAGATCGTAGCAGCGCATTCATTTTGCCCTTCAAATACTGAAACTCATATGATGGATTTTCTTTCAGAAATTGCTATCAGCAAAAATAAAAAATAAAACTTTAGTGTTTTCAAAGAACCAATGCTAACCTTTCAATTACACTGTACAATATGTTAATATTTTCTCATAATCTCTTACTGAACAGTTTTATCAAATAGGACATGAAGTGTGTGTTATTATTGCTCCTCTCAATATTAAATAATTTCCTAATTATTCCAATAAAACAATTACTATTTTAAATACCTGATTTAATATTTTCATATTGTATTTAAGCAACCACTGGAAATTAATTGCAAATAAGTCTTTTAACGCACACATACCTTAAATTTATTATTATGAGACACACTTTTTAGGTGAGTCTCAGCATGATCATTATCTTGTGAAAACTCACAACAGAGAGAACAAAAGAAAGCCTGAAGTGGCATTAGGAATTCATCACCTACAACATAAACACACAGATATACACACATGTCAGTAACAACAATTGCTTGAACAAAGTTCGAAGTATAGCAAATGAAGAGAAAATGTTGTGAAATAACATTTCATATATTTTCAATTCATCAAAACAGAATAAACCTGAGGAACTGCTACATATAGGATCTAATGAAAGAAGCTAAACTTAACAGACACACCAAGAATGAGTAAAAAAGGATTTGTTTAGCAACTACCAGTATACAATAGCAAAATAGTACCACAAAAAGTCATTTGTCATAAGAAAAATTCTTAAAATGATGAAAATTAAGAAGTGCCAAGGAAGCAGCAACAATAGATAAAAAGTGGCACGAGTGGAAAAATTAGCAAAATTTTAACACTTTAACAGTGGCATGTAAAGGCATGAAGCCTACAAAGACATATGCCACAGGTCACAGAAAATATTCTTAAAGTTTCTTCCATACAAGTTGCCCCAAAAAATAATATCTGTAATATAAAATATCATCAACTTAATCCCCCCACACACACACACAAACACAACGATTCTCAATGGCCTAGCCCAACAGGATTCTCAGATGGCTTGGTACTTGTACTTGTAGCCAGTACAAATTTTTAGTACTTGGTACTTGTACTGGAGGCCAGGTACTTGGCAATCTATGTTTTAGGAATGCCTTGTACTTGTACTTGTACTGGAGGCCAGGATGCATTGTGTACTTGCTACATCTCTGGCTACATGTACTTCAATGGCTGTTCCTTTAGGCTAATGACAAGCACATCTTCACAGATGGCCAAGTACCTGGAACCAGATTCCAGTTAATAGAAAGGAGTTCAACAGGCTGTATAATGCAGCCATTAATTAGCTAGGTCATTTAGGTGGGGTTAATATGACCGATGCAAGACTATCATCTCTATTTTTTAAGTGCAACTGTGATGATATTTAGATGCTAATATAGTGTCAATTTTAGACAAACTGTCCGAGGACAAAATGTCACGGACAAAATGTCATGTAGAAAATGTCATGGGGACAAAATGTCAGCTAAAAAAATGTCATTGTCAAAAATGTTGATAGTACTTAACAAACTTGCACTGAGTGAATTTATTTTATACTGCAGATGCCTTTCTCCTTCACTTCCACATCAACACCTCCATTGTTGGTCAACATTCTTCCAAGGTAGGAAAAATTGCTCATCTCTTCAGGATATCTGATTTCTAGGTCATTTAGGTCATTTTATACTCAGATGCCTTTCTCCTTCATTCAACATTCTCCTAGGAAAAATTCTCATCTGCTATTCGCTATTTATCTTTGCATTATCTTTGTTTTCCTGACATTGATCTGTAATCCCACCATACTGGCAGTTTGTTCTACTCTGAATGTCATATGCTGCATGTTGTCTACCAATTTTCCCAGGAGTGACACGTTATAGGCAAAATCCAGAGCCTCTCGCATGATGTAGTCTATTACCAATAGGAACAGAAATGGGGATAGAGCGCATCCTTGCCGCAATCTTGTGCTCACACTGAAAAATCGGTTGCACCACTTACAGTTCTGACAAAGCATTTGGAGTCTGTATAGATTAATGTAAAGTGCTGTTGGCACTACAAAATATATAACCAAAATAAAAGTTGAATACTACAAAAGCATGGTAAAGCTGAGAGTAATGTTTGCCAGCAAAACATAAAAGGTCACAGCAAAAATAGAACAGAAATTAAACGTATTCCACCAATGATGCTTCCAAGACTGTGTCTCAAACAAGGAGCTACCAAAACTATGTAACATTGAAAGACCAATGGATATAATCATACAACGATCAGATTCTTGGACAGGTTCTCCCGTCTTTCAACATCCAAATATCGCACTATGATGGAAACCAATAGGCAATAAAAAGAAACAAGGGAGACCAAAAAACACTTGGGAGACATACTATCTACAGTGACCTGTCCAAGGCTGGTACATCCTAGGATCAGAGAGGAAATTGCAGCCAAAAGAGACTAACGGAAAGATGTTCTTGCCCGATGTACATGCTATAAACGGAGATGATGTGATATTATTTCAAGCACTATGCTGTTACAGATCCAAATCAATGCTTTAATAAAAATCAAAACTTGCCAAATGTAATGGCATAAATTTGAATGGTCGGCATGAAAAAATATCGTAAAAATCTCCCCATACTTGCTCCTGTAATTTTCCCTGATAAATTTACAGACCTAGCAATTGTTTCACTATAACTCTGCACACAACAAACTAGCCTGACAAGCAAAAGGGAATTTACATATTAGCCCATAGTACAACCTCAACTTGTTTCTTGAAAATCTCAGTAAATTAAAAAAAAGAAAAAAAAGTAAAGTTTTCCCATGCCCGAATTCGAGCTTTGGGGCCAGTGCTGATCTCCGGTCTCTTAGGCATACAGCGACACGGGTGACATACGCCATTGAGATGGAGTAGGTTGCCAGCCAAACATCTACTGTAGGCCCACGCTTTACTTCGCAGCGAACACTGCTCCTCAATTTGATGTTATAACTGCCCTCTAGCGAGTAAGGCCGAGTCGACCTTAGGGGCTCCTGCGGGAGTTGAACCCGTGACCTCCTGCTCCATCGTCCAACGTTTTTGCCACTCTGCTATCTTCCCGCCCCAAATTAAAAGGTGAATCATTTCCTCCTCACTTTACAGGTAGATTCTTCTAATGACTGTCACTACAATCAAAATTCAATAGACTGCACATTCTGAGGATTCACACGAAGAACTCATCACTATAAAAATTACATGTAACTGTTAAACAACTTAGTAGTAAATTTTCCCAAACAGTAGCGTGACAGACTACTATACCAAAAAGACTTTGACCTCAAGAGGGTTCAGAATGCGAAAAACCAAACTTTCAACCCAACTGGGGTTGTCTTCAACCATAAAGAGTAAAATATTCCAATACAATCACAAGTCAATTATTGGACAATATACATTTAAAACAAATTCACCTCTAGCAGGAGCACTTGAAATGCTTGTACTCTGACTAGGTAGCTTAGATCCAGCCGATACTTTTGGCTTGCCATAATTTGGATCAAGTACCTAATACATTCAAAGAAACAAAACTGAAACAATAATTAATTTGCTTAATCACAAAACTGTATAAATCAGATTAAGTTGGTAGCAGTGAAATTCTTGTCAGAACAGTTGCTCAATAAAATGAAGACAAATCACTAGCATTCAGCATCACTTTGAAACATATGCCGCTGCTAAATGTCAATCACAGATGCTTCAGCAACATATTAAAACATTTGTAGAATACATGCAATTACTTACTTGCTGATGATGATCTGAATGCAAGTGGTGGCACAGCATTGACATATCAGGAAACACCAGATCACATTTTCTGCACCATATGTTCCCACCATCATAGTAATCTTCAGCCCTAATGTACATATTGATTGCCAACTCTAAAGCATGCTTCCTTTTTTCATCCAAACTTCTGTTATCAACCTGTGCTTCCAACCCGCTAACTCTGTTGTCTGTGCTTTTGATCACTTCTGTAGTGCTGCTGGCAACGTCTGGTTTGTTGTCAGTCTTTTTATCAACAACCTGCTTCAAATCTGGCTCTTTAGAGTCCCTCATCTTTGACTCCCTCTCCTCATTGTTTCTATCCAAATGTTTAGGGCTTTTTGCCCCCAAAACCTGCTTACTGCTTTTATCATTGTTTGATTTCTTACTCGCTAAAGACCTGCTTCGACTTCGACCTCTTCTTTCTCGTCTTCTGCTAGGTGACCTACTTCTATCATATCTGCCAGCTTTAACCTTATCGTCATACCTTTTATGGTCTGAACTTCCAGTCTGATGACTCTGCCAATATGGTCTTGCTCTATTCCAGTAACCAACATTTCTATTCCTAGAGTTTGACCCCAGAGTTTCACGTTTATACCTCTCACAACTCCTTGATTTTCCTCGACTATTAGATCTATCCCGACTCTTTCTATTACTGACAAGACCTGATTTCTGCTTAGTGTCTCTAGATGCATTGCTACTCCGTCTTCTTCGACTACTTCGAGACCTACTGCGACTGCCACTACTACTGGTGCCACTACTAGAAGAATCAGATGAACTGCTGCTGCTAGAACTTCTACTTGAAGATTTTCTTCTCAGAGTCTTGCTCTCCTTTTCTGAAGCAGATTTCTTTTCATCTCTTGATTTGACCGACTGCTCCTGAAGTCAAATAAAACAAAATACAAACAACTGCAGTAGTATATAACAAAATAATATTGCTTGGAAGTATCTAAAATCAAACAATAGCTCAATGTCATTTAAAGGTTTTGAAATCTAAAACATTCACTCACCTGTTCACCATTCTAAGCCAAATTTCAATTGCATTAAGAATAAAGAAACTATTAACGAACTACAGAAATCGGAAACAGCATGCTCAAAACAAGATGGCATAGTAATCCAAAATTCAAGCACCATTTGGTTACTTATGCCAAATGCTCACCTAGTTGACTAAACTGCAAAGAGGTACATCAAATGTTCACTCAGTTTAAAGAAAAGGTTGGCAAGATAAAGGTTGATAATTGCATTTATTTAGCCAATGTCAGGATAGTTCTTAATCTTGATGGTCAAAATTCATAAACAGCTAAAATATGACCAGAGATTATGGCGATTGGCCAAATGAATGGCCAAATATGCCAAATGAAAAAATGCATAAAAAGTGCCCCAAATATTGTCTACATCCAAATTTACATATTTTCAATTGCAAAATCTATCTGTCATATAATTCTGCAAATCATACACAACTTCTAGAACTATGCTTATGCCATAAATTATATCCAGATGCATCTAGTACTTGGGCAAGTGTCATTTAAATGACAAATTGGTGAGTATTATCTGCCTAAAAAGCCTATGACTCTAAAAACTTTTATCAAAAGCTTGCTATGTGACATGAAAAATATAACATCACCAGTGGAGCTAATACAAACCACAAAGCACAGGGAGGCGTGGAGGTCCATGGTAACCATGTAGTAATACAGAGCAACTAAGAAGAAAATGCCTATAGGCTACAACATAATCTGTCTAGAATAGCCTCTTTTGCCAAGTGCATCATTCTAACCCAGAACTCAATGAATAACTTACAAAGTCATGTAATATACATAGCCTTGAACAGAACACCCTAATTTTTCTCTCTCCCACAACTGGCACAAATGTGTCAATACAAGTCTCCACAACAGTCCACATTAATATAAATAAGAATGAATTTTTTTATAAAAAGCAGTCAAATATGTTAACACAATGGCATCATACTGTGCCCAGAAAAAAGTGGCTCCGTAAGCATACTGCAATGACTAATTCAAACGTGCACCAATTTAAACAAAACCTTAAATACACAGAGACATCTATTAGTGTCCTCAGTGCACAATTTTGTTAAAATCAGTTGACTCGTTTAAGAGGTTTTCAACTTCTGTGGTCAGCTGTTCCAGATTAGTTTCCCACTGATTTATTGGCTGAAATTTTCTACCTCACCGAGCGAGTTGACAAACAAGCACAAATTTTTCCAAACAAAGATCGTGCTTTAATTAAAGGACTTGGAATAGAAAAAGAGACATGGTGCTAAAAGACTATGTAACTGGCTGAATTACTGCAAAAATGATCTCTTCTGTGAAATGCTTGCTACACATGATTGGCACGACAGGGCCTGTGGCCCATAAATTCAGAAGTGGTTGATTTTGCACTGTGCACAATGATAAGAACATTGATGATGCTGAACATCTCGCATTGAGGAAGAAGGATGCACCTGGAACTGACAGAAATAGGTGCTAGATCGCAAGAGAAACCTCTAAATTACTAAATCACCTGTTCACAACATTATCCATGTTGAATTGAAACTTAAATGCTTAAACAAAGAGCTCAGGACATGAGTGAATGACCAAGAACAAACATCTCACCTGGCAAAGCAGTCGCTTAGAAGGTAACCTGAATGTTCTGCTACACTCATATACTGGTGGTTCAATAATGAAAAATGTTTACTGCTATGCCACCAGGTAGTCTTCTGAATGACATCAGCCAAAAATAGGCAGGAAACTGTAATCTGTGACACCTGACTGCAAAAGTTGCAAACCTCTTAAACAAGTCAGCAGATTCTAATGAAATTTTGAACCAATGTCACAAATAGAGGTCCCTTTATGTATTTACAATTCTGTTTAAATCAATACAGGTTCGAGGTAGTTATTGCATTATGCTTCGGGACATTCTTTTTCCAGATACTATGCATATTTCGGATTTATTATAACGTCATGTACATAATAAATTTTAAAAAATAAACAAAACATAACACTTCAAGATTAAATATTGCCAATGAAAGTTTCAAATTTAAATATTAATGTACTGCTTTCAAACAAAAAGCAAAACTGAAGCTTGACAGTGGCAATTATTGTAGACACAATTAAATCCACTGTCAAAATGTCAAGAGAACTTCTGTAGAAAGTTATTCCACCATTCTTTTTAGACAAATGAATTCATTTTCTAAAACAAATGCAAAGCAATAATTCAGCACATTAAAATTGAATATTAAATGGTATGATTGAATGGTCGTTTTCAACCCATGATAATAAAGAGATCGATTTCTCAATGGGAATCAAATTTTCATTACATAGTATTTGCTGCGGCATCAATCACCTGATAATATCAAGACAGTTAGCAACCAAAAAACATACACTGACTGATTTCAAGTTAAAAGCATTTACGAAAGCTAAGAAATCATCCAATACCAATAATATCATAAATGCGTTCGAAGCGAGATGCATTTCAAATAACTTCCAACTATCAAGTCACAAATGTCAATTCAGTTTGGCAACTGGATTACGAATGACTAGAAATCTAAAAAAACAATGGTACATAGAAGCAGACAGAACAACTTTACTGGATCCAGCCGGTTATGATCTTCTGAAAAAGCTTTATAAGAATATCTGTGATAAGGAAAGACTGAAATCATAACTTATAATCAGCTGTAAACCTAAATAAATATTATGCACAAATGTCCTTCTTACTGAGCCTCAATCTCTGCCATGTCACAATGGGATTTCTCCTGGGTCTAGATCTAAAAATAAATAAAACTGAATATTAAATAAATTCCATTTACTGATCTACCAGAAGTTATCAACTGATTAATCTATATTTGGCTCATATTTACAAGACTTCATGAACCAAAGAACTAATAAAACTACACTTCTAAATTAAAAATAAAAAACAGAACCTTTTTCAAGCTATATTACTAAACACAGACAAAAGAGATCTGAATTTCTGTATAACTATGACGAGACTTACCACAATGGCTACCTCAACAAGTCATTGCTTCTTCTAATGTTGTACAGCCGAAAAATCACCAACACGTGTTCAAAGAAATATCCTTGCACGAAAACAGGCTAAACCACTCATTTAGCTACGAAAGGCATTGCATGTGTGACAGAAATGTCACAATTCAAGTGCATCTTGAGGAATAAGCCTGATCTCTCACATATGGCCTATGGTTATATAATCCAGTGCCATTCTTTTATGTAAGAACGACCAGA
The DNA here is from genome assembly GCA_018105865.1 of Metaphire vulgaris. Lineage (NCBI taxonomy): Eukaryota > Metazoa > Annelida > Clitellata > Crassiclitellata > Megascolecidae > Metaphire > Metaphire vulgaris. The sequence continues at coordinate 14,641,445 of CM030832.1, forward strand.
GAAATGAACAATAATATACAGAAAGGTTGAAGTTCAAAATTATAAAAACAATAAAAATCTAAGCTTCTAAGAATAACATTATGCAAATAGCAAAAGCTATGCAACAAAAGCTGCTGAAATTCCAGACAGTTGAAAAAAATCTGAACCTCTCTTGCATTTCGGTAATGCCATAACTTCCTACATCTACCACGATTAAAAATTTTCTGTGATGCACCCAGCATTAAAATTCAACTTCAGTATGCTCAGTACAATCAATATTAAGAAATTGCAGCATAAGCTTGCCCTGCTACAATTTCATAACATGATTCTATGTCATATTTAGTCACATAACTGAAAGATGTTGTTTTCATTAGTGACACAAAAATAATTTATATAATTTCCACCAAAACATGTTTCAAACAAAATCAACATTCTGTCACACCACAGGAAGCCAAACCCCTATGTATTGTATCAAAGGAGACAACCCCTCTCCCTGAGTTCATAAAGCAGGCAAAACTAAAACAGGTATACATGTGAAAATGGAAAACCAGCATCATATGAGCTAACCTTTGACTCGGATGCAAGCTGTTTCTGGACTGCTGGAACAGCTGTAGACACTTCAGTTAGTGAAATAGAAGCAGGAGCTGACATTTTTGTCTCAGCAACTTTTGAAGGAATGCTTACAGAATCTTTTGACATTAGCATTTTCGACTCTGAAGCAAAAGATAATGCTGAACTAGTAACAGCAACAGATGGTGCTAAATTTTGTACCAGACATTGTTGACCATCTTCTTGCAATAAAATCTGTTCTACCAGTTCCTTGGTTGCCTTGTTCACTGCCCACAGTTGGTCTTGGACTTCTTCTTGCATTCGCTTATTTTCTTCTAGCATCTGATTTCGTTGGTGGCTATTGGGTCGCTGAAGGAGCCCATTTTCCAATCTCCGAAGGTTTTCTAACTCTAGCTGCAAAACATCAATATTTGCAATCATTTCCATCTGATTCACTTTCATCTTTATCATTTGTTCTGTTGTAGGCACAGGGTCTACAACAGTATTGTTGTCTAGGACAGTCTGCTTAATGGATGAAGAAACAGTTGACTGGTTTGTTCCCTTTAACACTTGTCCAGTATTTGTTAGCTCATTTCCCACAAGTCCACTGTGTAACTTTTGGAGATTTGCCAACTCTGTTTGTAATGCTTCAATGTCAGCTTTCATTTCTTCTTTAGTTCTTTCACTTTTGTTTTCCAGAACTTCTGGTAAATTTGCTTTAGTTACTTTTGTCATGTCAATTTTTTTAAGCTCACTGTCAGAAGTTAAAGCAGATGCCTGCCTATTGTGAGAAACTTCAGGAAAATTAGTTTTCTTTGGCACTGGTGACTTTGAATGTCTAGCACTATTATTTTCTATCACCTTTCCTAGGTTTCTTTCACTAGAATTTTGATCTCTGACTTCGGCTTCTGATTCGTCTGCAGACCCCTTGCTACTGTGTGATCTAATTTCAGACACTCTGTAGGATCTACTATCGCCATGAGATCGTCCTCGTGAGACTCTAGAAATGCCTGATTCTTCAGTAACAGTTCTTGCCCTCTTTTCTTCCATTTTATTATCCTCTCTGTTCTGCAATTTCCGCAAGAACTCCTCTGTGCTTTTCTCCCAAGCTGAATCAATATTGTTTCGACTTTGACTAAAATTTTTAGCTGAATCAATTTCTGGCTTCAAAAGATTTCCGCTAGTAACAATCAACCTGGTCTCAGTTTCAGCTGGTTTACTTTGCTGATTTGAAGACTTTACAGTCGATATAGGATATATTTTCTTGTCTGGAAATGACTCATCAGCAGCATAAAGTTCACGCCTGTCACTGATGTCACGAGGCAGTTTACTAGAACCAAGTAAAGTGTCTGATGCTTCTTTTAAGTCTTTTCCTGCATTTTCAGCAAATAAATCAAGCACAGAAGTCGCTAGCAGTCCCTCCTTGCCCTCTCTTGCTTTCATAAGATTCACTATCAGTCTTTCAGCTAAAAGTCGGTGTTGTTCCTCTAACAGCAGCTTTTTATGTTCCTCTACTTCTTTTGCTGCTTTTTCTTCTTCCATTCGATGCTTTGCCAGCGACACACGATGCTTTTCTTCTTCTTCTTTGATTACCTTTTCATTCTCTTTCTTGAACTTTTCTTCCATCAGTCTACGTAAATCGCCTGCAGACAATGAATCTAGATTCATAGTCTGCAGAATCTTGTCCAATGTTGAGCTCAGCATGGAATTTTCCTCAGGGGCTGGTTGATTTGCCTTATCTGTTGGATTCATAGAATGACTTTCCATATCTTTACGCTCAGTTTTACCACAAAACGATGTCGTTGCCATCTTATTATCAGTCCAGAACACAGATGGTGACTGTTCAAATTCAAGTGGTCGAGACAGAGTGGATGATAGACGTGAACTTTCTCTAGAAATGACTGGATTTTGAACTTTGGCAGGAGTCCAGTTTTGGTCTGGAATATTACCAGTTTGATAACCACATTTCAGAGCAGGATCAATCATCAACTTGTTATCTGAATGATCAGGATAAATAGTTGGACTTTGTTTTGTGACCATTTTCAAAACATTCTGAAAAACATCAGAGTTGATACCAGTATAACTCAGTTCCTTCTCAGGCGCTTGACCATAGGTTTTCTCAGGATAACTCGCTAAGGAAGAGTGTACTGTAGCTTTTACATTTGACTCGGGTCTTCCTTTAGGCAGATAACTAAGAAAAGCATTGGCAGACAATGTTCTGTTGGGTTCATTGCTACTATTGTTGCCATACAAAAATTCATCTTCATCTTCAATATTGTCAATGTTTCCAATGCTTGAAAGAGCATTGGCAAGCATCAAATTCCTTTGAGAAGCAGAATTGGTTCTGGCATTCCAGTGACTTTCACTACCACCACCATGACTAAAGTCAAATGTTTTCGTCCTATCTCCAACAGGCTGGTAATTATCGACAATTGTAGTAGAAACTTTAGAATTCTGCAAACCCGCAAAAAACGAGACTGTATTTGTCTCAACTGGGACGCAACCAGTTGCATTAGCAGTTGGAATCTTCTTCACAACATTCTGTGACTCGCTATCCTCCGGAACACCTGTATAAAATTTTTTAGCTTGTGATACAATATCTAGCGTGTTCTTTAGTCTTGACAACAGCTCTTCTTTGCGGCTTGACATTTTACACTAAAAATTAAACATCAAATTTGTAAGAAAATTCATGTATAAATTAAAGAAACATTGAACTTCTATAATTACTCAAATAAATCAATTACCAAATTTAATTCACAAGATCACCTTAAGTTGCTTGCAACTAAGCAAAAGACATTTTTGCAATGAGAGGTATACTACTGAGTGGGGCATTGCAAAAAACAAGGGCTCACCTGGCAAGCAAGAAATCTGTAGGTAAGAGTTCTGATGAACAATTTTCTGCAGTTCTGAATTCTCAAAATTCAGCTTAAAAATAACTAAAACTAGAGCTGCAACTGAAAACTATAAGTGAACTCCTGTGTTTATATTCAGAGCTGGATTTATTTATGAGCTGTGCACTATTGCTGAGATCCGGTACGTGATCCGTGCTGTACGTCCTTCCTCCGTCCAAGACTGTGAAGTTTGAAATAAGGTCTGTCGTTTGAGGCGACCTTCTGTTATGGAACTCACTCCTGGATTCAGTGAACGCAGTTACCTCCTTTGAGTTGTTTGCTATCAAACTCAAGACACACCTTTTTAAGACCTCATACAATCGTCCCATGTAAAGCGCTCTTGACCTTGGCCCTTGCTATGTTACCGCGCTATATAAATTGTGGTTTACGGACAAATCGCCCCCAGCAACTCGCCCCCAGAAAACTGGCCCCAGTAACTCGCCCCCAACAAATTCGCCCCTGAATGAAAAGGTTTTGCGGAAAATTTGCCCCCAGCAATTCGCCAGATCACTAACAAATGAGGACAGCTGCAATTGTTGCCAGATTTAAGCGTCTTGTTGAGGATTTTCCAAATCACGCTCTGAAAGACTACTTAAGCGGGATTGCTTGTAATTTGTAAGAAAATTCATGTATAAATTAAAGAAACATTGAACTTCTATAATTTTGCTCTTTAACCATCATCCATAGATTTTGTTTTAAATATTGACATTCGTTCATTACTTTACATTTTTTGTACATTGACTTTATTAGCTTACAATGTCTAGCTTTCGTTCTTTAGATTGCATTAGTTTTACATTTTCTGTACATTGTCTTTAAATGTTGACCATATCTAGATAGCATTAAGAAAGTACTACTGTACATTTTAACCCATTGTATATCGGTACGAATTTGTCGGGGGCGAGTTACTGGAGGCGAGACTTGCTGGGCTTATTTTACACTGGCTGCCTTATCCTGCTCGAGTTGAGTTTCGTATGTTGAGAGCGGTTGCACTCTCTCTTTATGGTGCCACTCCATCTTACCTTTCAGAGCTACTCCATCCTCTTAGCTCTATCCCTGGTCGGCCATGTCTTCGGTCCACAACCAATGGTCTTCTCAGTGTGCCCCAAGCACGAACCTCCATGTTCCTGAAGCGAGGTTTTGAATCAGTTGGCCCTATCCTTTGGAATGCTCTTGACGCCAGTATGCGTGGCTTAGCAACTCCTAATTCTATGGCCCTCTTTTTGAAACGACTTAAAACTTATCTCTTTGTCAATATACAGTAATTTGCTGTGGGAGCGCTTCTGAGTGATCTTTCAGAAGAGGCGCTATACAAATATTTTGTTACATTACATTACTAGTCTAGAGAACGACACAGATGCCAGTGTATTTTTTAGAAAAAGAGCGGCTGCACAAAGGACAGTAGCGCTAGAGAAATTCGCGGAATTTTACTCGTTTACTTACATATTGAAACGCATTCGCAGATCCGAGATCAACGCAAAACTCGCATCCCTATTTTTACGATTTCTTGTAACGCTTTCCTATAGAAATAAAATGTCTGCCAAGTGTTGCCACCATAGACTTTGATTCATCAGTATTAATATCTCATTGTTTGGGGATCTGTATATTTTTCGTCAGTTTTATTCAGGGAGTCTACAAGACTTATAGACTTTTAGAAGACTTACAGGTTTTATTGTCAAAAAAATTCGGACAAAAATGGGCCTCAGGTAAGAGCTGACAGAACTTGACAACAACATCCCCAAATAATATGAAATCTCACAGACCCGTAAGAAGTTGGGGTGCAGCCGTGCAGGTGCTGACTGCTGAGGTGCACCCCCTGGGAAAAAAGGCACTGCACCCCCTGGAAGATGAGGCTTTTTCCTTGATAATTTTGAAGACACGATAAAGGAAGGGTGATGACCTTTTTGATTGTCAGGTTTATTATGATAAATGACTTTTTAGCTACGCCCTGAAAATATGCACCCTTGCTAAAAATTCGTTCTGACGTGCCTGAAATCTCATGATTTCAAGAGTTCTCACTATACGGTTTCTACAGTAAATATTTGAGTTTAATCCTAGTGGCACTTAATGATTGTGTGATAGCGTTAGCTTGGTGAAATATAATTGGCTACTTACACCCTAATGACTTTATAACTATTGTGACGGGCGCCTATCTCTCTTTAATGGTTATCGTTATCGTCTAGGGTTTTTTAGTATTAATGGAGAATATTTTATCTCCTAGGCCAACCCTATCAACATTAATTCTCTAACAACTCCCTTCTTATGAAATACATTTTAATCTTAACTAATAAATATCTCTTCAACAATAGCGGTCATCAAATCAAATTAGTATTCAGGACCTACAAATTGTTCACTAAGCAAAGCGACAGTACTAATATGGCAACACGTCGCTAACGACGCTAAGCTACAACAGCTGACTACTATCAGTTTTGAATCAACAATAAAACAAGAGTCCTGCAAAACACAGTGACTCTATCAAATAGTTCCTGATAACCACAACCGTACGACTTCGCTTCGATAAGATTATAAATATGTAATTCAACAGTTTAAATAAACAAGAAAACAATTTTCAATCGTCGCCGAATTCTCTTCCGATCGACCTTCGCCTCCGCCGCGTTCCATCGACCTCGTTTCAAAAACCAACCGTCGACGCTTTTCGTCGTCCACCAATCACCGTTCTCCACGCTCGTCAACTGCCGAAACGACGTCTTCTTATTCGCTGAAACGATACATAGAAGCAAGCACACACACATAGTTAACTTATGCATCAATCTATGCTAATAACCTGCTTAGTAAGGCGCGAACTTGTTACCATCACACCCCTAGTACACGAGCCTACGGGATGGATCATCACGTCAATTTCAAAAAAAAAATCAGGAACAATCTCTGAAATGAGCTTGTGAAGAACATCTTATACTTCTAACAACTCAACTAATAAACTTGGGGTAACGGTAGAAGACATCACCTCGAGTCAAAACAACCACTCCACAAAATTGAGCAACTCCTTGTAGTTATATTACATTAGTCAGTATCTTACTTACACTAACTTAAACTCTTATATCCTATGCATTACTTACACGACATTACTCGAATGAAAACCTAACTACAGTATGAATATTACTTAATCTGATGGCCTGCTAAGAATATCTGGCAGCAAGTTATCTCTGCCGGGCCTATGTCTTATCTCCAAGGAATATTGCTGGAGTTCTAACGACCAACGCAGAAGCTTCGCATTATGTCTTCCCATCTTATGAATAAATGTCAGTGGACTGTGGTCTGAGTAAATAATTGTTTTGTCAGTCCCAAAGTAAACACTGAAGACTCGTACCGCTGACACTAAAGCTAAAGCCTCCTTCTCAACAGTCGCATAACGACACTCATGAGTGTTAAGTTTCCTACTATAGTAACACACAGGGTGTTCTATATTATCATATACCTGGAAAAGAACTGCACCAATTGCTTTGTCACTGGCATCCACTGCAACTGCAAATGGACGATTAAAATCTGGTGTCTTCAGTATTGGTCTAGAAGCTAACCTAGACTTAATATCAAGGAATGCATTTTCTGACTCTTCTGTCCAGTCAAACTTTGCATTTTTCTTTAATAAATTTGTCAGGGCTATGGACAAGTGAGCATAGTGTGGCAAAAATTTGCGGAAGTACCCGCAGACTCCAAGGAACGACTGCAATTGCTTCCTTGTCTTAGGCCTTGGGAAATTCTGGATGGACAATATCTTATTCTGCAAAGGTTGGATCTGGCCCAACCCTACACGATGACCCAAATAGTCTATCTGAGCGTTTGCAAATTCACACTTGCTCAGTTTAAGTTTTAAGCCAGCCTTATGAATTTTAGTTAAAACTGCATGAAGATGTTCCAAATGTTCAGCCCAGGAGTTACTGAAAATTATAATATCGTCTAAGTAGGCATCTGCAAATTCTTCTAGCCCACATAGAACTTTCTTAACTAGCCTGGAAAACGTTGCGGGAGCATTTCGACAGCCAAAGGGCATGTACTTCCATTGGAAAAGGCCATTTTGGGTTACAAACCCAGTAAGTGGGACTGACTCAGGGTCCATACGGATCTGCCAGTATCCGCAGGTCATGTCGACTTTCCTTAAGTATTTGCTACGCCCTACTTTGTCTATCAATTGTTCTATCCTCGGCATTGGGAACGGGTCAGGGATGGTTTGATCGTTTAACTTTCGCAGATCTGTGCAGAGTCTTAGAGATCCATCTGCTTTGGGAACAACTACAACAGGAGCACCCCAGGGCTGTCACTGGGCTCAATGATCCCATCTGCTAACAATTGCTTTATTTCATTATTTACAAACTTAGTCTTATCAGGGCTTAGCCTATAAGGAGAAAAGTACATTGGCTTGGCATCAGTTTTAAGATTAATTCTATGTGAAATCAAATCAGTTTTCCCAGGTTTATTACTGAAAACCTGTTTGTGTTTGAGAATTAGAGATTTCAACTCTTGGGATTGAATGCAATCCAAATGTTTTGCTTTATTTTCCAACTGTTCTTCAAAAAGAACATTGAACTTTCTCTGCAATTTCAACTAGATTTACAACTTCTTGTGTATTGTTATTGTCTGCTGATGAATTCCTCTCAAAATAAGGTTTCAACAAGTTCACGTGGCATAGCCTAGTTTTTTTTTTCCTATCAGGTGTGGAAATTACATAATCCACGGATCCAACTTTCTTAACCACTTTGTATGGCCCATGGTACGCTGCTTGTAATGGTTTACCATCCCTGGGTAACCACACTAACACTAATTGTCCGGGTTGAAATTCTATTTCAACAGCTTTTCTGTCATAATATTTTTAATCTTAGCTTGCTGCTGAGCATACAGCTTATTCGCTATGTCTATGGAAAATCTAATCTTTTCCCTCAACGACATAACAAATTCTGACACATGGACCTTTTTGATGTGTTCCAGGGTGTCTGCTTTTTGGAACCACTGGTCTTTTAATAAGGACAGAGGTGAATTGACGTGCCTTCCATAAAGCAAATCAAAACTTGAAAATCCGAGGCCTTCTATTGGTACCTCTCTATATGCAAACAGAACCCATGGGATTAACTCATCCCACTCAAGGTTGGAATCCTTTTTCACAGCACGTATCATCTGTTTTAACGTGAAGTGGAAACGTTCCAGAGAGCTATTGGACTGAGGATGGTATGCGGAGATTTTAACATGTTTGATGGCACATTGATCTAAAAAGTGCTGCATTACGTCCGACATAAATTCTCGACCTTGGTCAGTAAGAATCTCCTTAGGAAAACCGCACCGGGCAAAAACATCTGTTAACATTCGGCAAACAATAGGCGCCTTATGCTCAGGTATAGGTATTGCCTCGGGGTAGTGGGTGCATAGGTCCATTATGGTTAACAACCACCTGTTACCGGACTTTTTACACTCGGGTAGTGGTCCGACGACATCTACAGCTATTCTATCAAAAGCATTGGACATGATGGGTAAACTGTGTAGCTTGGCAATATTACCATATTTACCTTTATTAAGTTTTTGGCAAATATCGCAAGTTTTAACATAATCCTTTATGTCTTTGTTCATTGAAGGCCAGTAGAAATGTCTTATTATTCTCTGTTTTGTTTTTGTGTACCGAGGTGACCGGATGCTGGGATATCGTGCGCTACTTCTAACAACCTACGACGAATCTCTTCCTGGAGCAACGATTTGAACAAAACCCAAATCAGACTCCTGTGGACAATCGGATTCCACAAATTTTCTCACCAGAAGACCGTCATGCACACAATAAGAAATTTTGTGTCCTGAAGTTTCGAACTCAATTACCTCTTCAAACAATTCTTTGAGAGTTTCGTCTGCCTTTTGCAGCTGAATCAATTCATCACGAGACACAGCCAACTCCCTACCAACTACATCTTCATTGAAAACCATTGATCAAATGGGCGATGCAACACCATCGAACCATTAACCACCCCATCCTCATGAAAACCAATGTGAAACTGTGGATCAGAAACCTCCAACGATTCACCAGAAACAACTTCATCATGAAAACCATTTGGATCTGCATCACACGAAACGGCAAAACGTGGATCTTCATCAGAACCCAACAAATTTCTCTCAAAAAACTCCTCTAAATTAAGCTCTGTATCATAAAATTCATCTGGCTTGTGGGTGACATCTTCCTTTCGACCCAACAAGTCCTTCTCCAGTTCAATTAATGATTTAGTTTGTGCCCTAGTAACAACACACGACTCAAATGGATCATCACTGCCACGACAATCAACGTCTGCACCAATCAGGACATCAATGGAATGTGGCAAACGATCAATTAGCCCACACAACACCTCTCCATTGTTATACACACAATTTAAGTTAATCAACACCAACGGAATCTTCACAACTTCCCCGGTGATACCGCGAATCATTCGAAATTCACCTGTGTCTTGATATTCACTTGGATTAATTAATTCTTTACTAATCAAAGTCTGCGCTGAGCCGGTATCTCGAAAACAGGTTATTTCTCTTGACTGATTGTGTTTGTTAAAAATTACTGCTTTTGAGCAGAATGGTCTAAAGCTAGGATTGACTGTATTCAAGTTATTTGTTACCTGCTGTACAAAGTTAACATTGGAATCAGGAAAATTTGTGTTTGGACCAAACTTAGCAGTTTCTTCTCTTTGTTTTTTCAAAGCAAAACATTCATTCACAGTGTGATTTTGCTTGTGGCAAAACGCACATCTGGGTGAGGTAGAAAACAGATTTTTGTCCCTCTTGTAACCTGATGTTCTCCCCTGTGTGTTAGAATTGGACGAATTTCTAAAACTTGTATTAGTCCCAGGCTGCAATGCTCTTTGATTAGCATTGTGGTCTGGTTGAAATCTCCAGTTCATATTATGGTTTGCATTGTCTCTGCCAGTGTGAAATTTGTTTGTTTGATCTGAATTAAATTCTGGTCTGTATGCATTTGAATTGAACCTGTTTCTGCCAAATGTGTCATTATTAGCAGAGTAGTTTCTATGGTTTGCTATGAATTGATCTGCTAATCTAGCCAATTCTGCAAGTGTTTGTGCTTGTTTGTCTAAAAGCCAAAACTTTAATGCACTGTCATTAATCTTAGACAAAAATTGCTCCATTTTAAAAACTTCTTTCAGTTTTTCAGGGTCATCTTGAGCTCTTTGGCCCACTATCCACCTTTGGAATGGCCAATTCAAACGGGTTGCAAAGTGACTAAACGTTTCGCTTGGGACTTTGGAAAGCTGTCTAAACTTAACCCTATATGCTTCTGGGACCAATTGGAATAAGTTCAAAATAGCCTCTTTGACATTGTCATAATCACGGGCTTGCTCATCTGTCAACTCAACAAAAACTTTGATTACCCTCCCAGTGACTTGTGACTGTAGTACTGAAGGCCACTTAGTCTTATCAATTTGAAAACTTATCATCGTCCTCTCAAAAAGTGTTAGATAAGAGTCTATGTCACTTGTCTCACTAAATCTAGGCAAAGATTTCTTTGCATTCTCTAGGGACTTATCAGAACCCCCCAAATTAATTATGTCTCCACTTACTCTCTCACTCTGTACACTTAATTTGTGAATTTCAATTTTTTCATTTGCTTCTATTTCTCTTTGCTTGGTTACTGCCTGAGTCTCTAACTCTTTTGTGTGTCTCTGAGTTTCTAACTCTTGTGTGTATCTCTGAGTTTCTAACTCTTTTTCTTTAAGTTGAGTTTGTGCAGCTAACTCATTCTCTTTAAGCTGAAGTCTATGCATTTCTAATTCTACTTCCAGTCTCTTAAGGGCAACTACCTCTGATTCTACAGGTGGCATTGTGTTTGTTTGTTGGGTGGAGTTTCTGCTACACACACTTTCTCTATCATCTCTGACTTCATTCATCACACTACAGCTCAATTTTATCAAATGGGATTGAAGCTGACATTTTGTCATGCCTTTTTGTGACAATTCCCTTGCTGGATAAATTTGTTCTAAGCTCCTCTAAGCTCATTTCAAGGATTTCTTCCAGGGACAAAGCTGAAGGTAAATCTAAGCCTATTTGTTCTGAGGCCATGGTAACAAATTAGCAAATACAATTCAATGCAATGCAACACAATCACAAACAATAATCTTACTGCAACCTACAGTTAATCAGCTACAATTAATTTTGGCTGGGTTTAACTGCTCCACTATGAGCTAGGTTCAAATCCTGCGGCACTAACTCCCAACTACCAGAAGGCGAGTAGCGTCAAAAACACAGGTTCTATTCCGGACGCGAGTCCCCAACAATGTGACGGGCGCCTATCTCTCTTTAATGGTTATCGTTATCGTCTAGGGTTTTAGTATTAATGGAGAATATTTTATCTCCTAGGCCAACCCTATCAACATTAATTCTCTAACAACTCCTTCTTATGAAATACATTTTAATCTTAACTAATAAATATCTCTTCAACAATAGCGGTCATCAAATCAAATTAGTATTCAGGACCTACAAATTGTTCACTAAGCAAAGCGACAGTACTAATATGGCAACACGTCGCTAACGACGCTAAGCTACAACAGCTGACTACTATCAGTTTTGAATCAACAATAAAACAAGAGTCCTGCAAAACACAGTGACTCTATCAAATAGTTCCTGATAACCACAACCGTACGACTTCGCTTCGATAAGATTATAAATATGTAATTCAACAGTTTAAATAAACAAGAAAACAATTTTCAATCGTCGCCGAATTCTCTTCCGATCGACCTTCGCCTCCGCCGCGTTCCATCGACCTCGTTTCAAAAACCAACCGTCGACGCTTTTCGTCGTCCACCAATCACCGTTCTCCACGCTCGTCAACTGCCGAAACGACGTCTTCTTATTCGCTGAAACGATACATAGAAGCAAGCACACACACATAGTTAACTTATGCATCAATCTATGCTAATAACCTGCTTAGTAAGGCGCGAACTTGTTACCATCACACTATATATAGCTAGGTCTATAGAAACGACAAGTAATGGAAGTATGAACGAAAGCCTTAGCGGCATGGCAATTATATAACAATTGTTCAAGTAGTCATTTAGAAGTGCTCCCTCTAAGATTACTTTGAACAGGGAACAAGTAAAATTTCAGTCATTTCAGTGTCTTTTCACAGTGACCTTTGCCCGGTCGACAAACCACTTTGCCTATATATAGCTATTTCAAGAAAGATTAAGCGCATAAGAATAAGAAGCTACTGCTGTACTGCTTTTTGGGGCGCTGTATTGTTTACGAGATTTTACTTTAATTACTTACTGTCTTTGAGTCGGTGATCATGGGCGGTTCCATATTGGGGATGACAAGGGATGCACCCCCACCAAAATGCGTCTTCAATGAAAGTTGATCGTTAGCAGATTAGAATTGATGCACAGTATATCCACAAAGTTATGGACATATCCATAGACAATGTCATCAGCAGATTCACTTCCAGCAATAGAAAACTCGATTTTGCACTAAGACTTTCAACTTTGTACAATCAGACTAAAATGTTTTTTATACATTGTCAAATCTGGACAGTTTTATAAATTTCAGATTTCTATTAAACCGTTTACATACAATTCCTTTGACAATTGGCAAGATCTTCCTAAAAATTCATTGCATCCTCCCACCAACCTCCTAGAAATTCATTGCATACACCACCAAGGGTGTCCCGTCACTTCCTGGACCGTTCCTAATGTTCTATCTGTTATGTGTATGTAAACAAGTGTATACACTATGATATACAAATCGTTGTGATCTGCAATAATACTTAGAATTACTTACTTAGAATATATAATTCATATATATATATATATATATATATATATATATATATATATATATATATATAATATATATATAATATATATTCAGTCATCAAAACCTGTCTACCTTAGATCACTATTAACCCCTCAGCCTCCTCGACCCACACGTTCGTCATCTCATCTCACTCTGTCACGCCCGCTAAATCAGTCATCCCTGAAAATTTGCAACCGTGCCTTCTCATATGCTGCACCTGAACTCTGGAACTCGATCCCAGCTTCCCTTCGCACACTTGGACACTTTAAAACAATAAAATCTGATTCCTCATTTCCTATAATTCCCGCACTATCTCCTCAAGTCTTCAGGTCTAAGCTTAAATCCTTCCTGTTTCTGAAATCATTTCCGCCATAGCTGTAACAACCTAGCCTCACTGCCCTTCGGATATTGACCATTGCCTGGCTGATCCCACACCTTTCCTATAGCTATTTTAAGAGAGGCTGAGCGCCTAAGAATAAGCAGCTACTGTTGTGCTGCTTTCCAAGGCGCTATAGAAATCCACGAGATTTTACTTACTTACTTATATAATATAGAAATTCAATATATTTTACTTACTTCCTTACAATGGTTTGAGTAAGCAGTGGACCAGTGACGCAGACTAGAACTATTCAAATTTTGAATCGTTGGTTACGGTTATTTTTTACCACCTACACTGGGCGGAGGGGTCAAAAACTGCCCAAAAATGGTTGACACAATGAACAGCCCCCAACCTACCTACCTATCTACTTCCATTTACAATGACAGTCCAGGAAGTGACGGTCCAGGAAGTGACAGGGAACTACCACCAAGAGTTCTTGGAACCCAACCATGCATGCATTACTGTCGGTGATTGCAAGTCCTGTTTGCTCAGGTGTGTGCTCATGGGGCATGGAGTAAATGCTGTTTGGGGCTGTCCATTAATTATGTCAACAATTTTTGCCCCCCCTTGTCAACAACTGTCAACTTTCACTTACCCCCATAATTACGTCAAAAATTGTGACGACCCCCCCCCAAATCAATGACAGGTCCCAATAACAAGGTTCTTTTTGTGGTGACCATTTTTTCCCTTTTTTGCTCATAAAGTGTCAAAATGTGGTGGTTATGACCTTTTTTGCCATGCTTTTTTTCATTGCTAATAAGTATAGTAGGGCCTATTCCATAAAATTTCCTATTTTTTGATTATTTGTAAAAAGTGAAATCGTTGATGTCAACTTTTCTTGACTCCCCTCCCTCCTGTCAACAACTGTCAAACTTTTTCAAACCCCGTCCCCCTAAATTGTTGACATAATTAATGGACAGCCCCTTTTGAGGAATGGAGGCAGTTGACCAGAGCCAAGTAGGCACTCAAATCTCCAGCCAGCATTCACATGATGCACAGTTGACAATGAGCCAAGTAATGGAACCAGCACAGTCTGGCGTCTTTCATGCAGATGGTGACACGTCTTCTTAACATACACGTAACATAAAGTCTGAACATCTTTCATGAAGTTGGTGATGTCTTCTTAACATAACAATAATTCTGGTGTGTAGTTCAGTTGAAAGAAGTTCAGAGAACAAAGGAGAACAAGCCACCACAGACCGAGTCTAGATAAAGCTGAACAGAAAACAACTCTGGTTTACAGCAGATAAATGAATGGGTCAATTGTGGTAGAAAGCCTGTAAAACTTCTCTCTGGCCTTGATTATAGATCAGTGGTTCTCAAACTTGTTAGGATTTCTAGCAATTCGGTCCCTTAGAAATGTTGGTGATGACTCGCAGATCCTAATAAATTAACTTCAATCAACATATAGATTATAAGCTACTGGTTTTGTCTATCAATTATTTAACCATAACACATGTATTGCAAATCTTAATCACCAAATTTAAATCCAAATGGAATCACAACTCTTGGAGCCATCCATGTGTTTGGTGTTCTGAGGTTTTGGCGAGATATTTTGAGAAAGTAGTTCCTTCCCGGCCCCCTGAAACCGCTTAGCTGTCCCTTATGGAACCGTAGACCCCAGTTTGAGAAGCAATGTTCTAGATTGTGACCTTTGCAACTTGCTGTCATGATATGAAGAAATAATCTAAATTAAAATGGATAAATTTAAAATAAAAATGCGACAAATAAAAGTCTCATAATATTTACAAAAGTCCATTATATTTGTACACGCTTGACAAATTATGCATACCAGTACACCTATATGCATACCGGTACACCTATATGACCTATATTAACAGAATGATAAATTGAGTATGCAACACTTATATATTATGACAATTATACACTATTTACACAACATAAAAACATTACAACCACCAAAAAATTTCTTGAATATTTTTTTAGCTCAAACAAAATGCTCAAGCAAGTACTAATATAATATTATGAATCCAGCACAAAGAAAGCCTTTAAAATTTTTAAGAAATGTAGGCCATAGTAAACTGAAATTATAAAGTCTCAATCAAAGTCAAATCTGATGTCAAACAATCAGATAAGTTTCCACTTCATTAAGTCGTATACACTCAATTTAAGCAATTTGTCAGGTTCATTCCAAAAACCCATAGAATATGTTATAGAAATAAAAACTCAAATTTAATCAACCACTCCTCTGCAAGAATAAACATTTCAACAGTTTTATTTTTTTGAGGCCTACCAAGGGCCGTCCATAAAATATATCATGCTCAAAGGAAGGGTCTAAAAAAGTGTGACAGTTGGTGACAAGGGGAGGGAGATCACATGGTCACACTTTCCTTACATATAAAACCTGAAATATGCAGTGAAATGTTACTTTCTATTCTGATTAATGTATTCTAATAGGAAGATGTCACTGGTGTATAGTAATTATATTATGCTAGGTACATGGAATTCGATTACATTTGTCGTCATTGCTAGAAGTTGATTATTTCTGCACTTTGCTGCTGAAAATTGAAAGAGAAACTCGAATTTATGAAATAGAAAGTCTGCACAATGTAAGCTATGGACGACACTTTAAAGGAGGTTCTGAGATTGGTAACATGCTTTAAGGGGTCGCGAGAATTGTGAAAGATTGTGACAAGGGGAGGGAGTAAAAACCATCAAAAGAGCCTGACATGCCTCATGGATTGTCCCAACCAGACAAATGTGCTCTGTCACAAGATTCTTTTAAAATATTTTAAAAATAAAGAATAAGACAAACTGAAGTAACGAAGAATGAGATCAGAACACAAATTTCTACATTTTTCATAATATTGAAACTAAAATACTGAAAGCACACGTTAATCAGGCCCAAAAGTCATTTGGCCGGGACCTCCTTTTTTCATGTACCTTCGATACTTTTTATACCTTGAATTCTCTGCTAGTTCTTCACGTTGTGCTTCCTCTTTTGCTGCTTTCCATTTCTGCAAAATGCAAAATCAATAAAGAAGAAAATACAAAAACAGAGCATAAATATTTCTACATGGCTGAACCCAGAGTAGATTTTTACATGTGTTCATCAACAAATTCCTCAAGTGTAGCAGTTGCAAGTTTATTATGGAATCAGAAAGTTGCCGTTTATCCCTGCTAGATGCTGATTAGCAAATGTTCATTTATTTATTTATTTTATTTATTGAAAGTTAAGATTTTTGTGGTAAATCGTCCTAGAAGGACTACTCGAACACATTACATAGTACATGAATAATAGGCCTATAGGTCAGGATCTATCAGAATAGCTGATCTCGAACAGCCAAGTCTTCAGTCACTTCTTAAATATGTCCAGAGAAGTTGATGTTTGGACAGAAATGGGAAGAGCGATTCCAGGCTTTCGCTGCAGTAACCGGGAAGGCACGGTCGCCGGCAGTGGCAAGGCGTGTGCGCGCGCACGAGGAGTGCTTGAGTGGAGCCAGATCGCAGGCGCCTTCTACTGTCTATGTCTGCCGATCTCTGGAGTTCACACTGGAGATAGGAGGGACCGATGTCGTGCAAGCACCCGATAGACGAGGGTTGCCAGTTTATAAGTTATTCTCTCGGGGACTGAGAGCCAGTGTAGGTCGATCAACAGTGGCGTGATGTGATCGTACTTCCTTGATTGATGGATCAGGCGTGCAGCCGCATGAATGCACGCTCTGGAGTCTGTCGAGGAGGTATTTGGGAGCCCTGCTAAGGTGGCGTTGCCGTAGTCAAGTTTAGTGATTACTAAGGCACTGATCAAAGTCTTCAGGGCATTCAGAGATACATATTTTCGTATGCTGCGAATTAACGCAGTGCTGCAAAGCAGCTGGCGACGTGCGTGTCACGTGTTGCCTCGTCGTGGCGGTATTATCGATATAGATGCGAGATTTCTGACATAGGGGCTTGGATGGATATCGTGACCATTGATCCGGACGAAGTGGATTGGAGCAGGTGCTGCTGTCTTCCGGTTGCCATCCATAAGATTTCTGTCTTCGCAGTATTGAGCTGGAGACGATTTGAGCCTAGCCATTCTGTCATTTCAGCGACACAGTTAGTAATTCGTGATTGGAGTTGTTGGGTTAGAGCTGAGTGACAACTCCCATATACTTGGGTATCATCTGCATATAGGTGTCCCTGCAGATCATGCTTGTGAGCTATGTCGAGTAGATCGACCAGGTATAATGCAAAGAGGATGGGTCCGAGGACTGAACCTTGAGGGACCCCATTCATGACTGGGTAATTCTCCGATGTTGAGTTGGCACAGCGCAGAGTAAGTGCGCTGGTTAAGGTATGATGAGAACCATGCAAGTGCGGTGCCACCAACTCCGTAAGTTATTTCCAGCCTCTTCAGCAGAGTGTCATGGTCGACAGTATCGAACGCTGAAGTCAGGTCTAGTAGTATCAGTGCCGCTACCTTTCGGTGTCGAGTTCACGCGTAGGATATCTGCAATTACCTTTCAGGACCGCTGTCTCGGTCGAGTGTGTGAGGCGGTAGGCGACTGCAGACTTGGAAGCAGCTTGTGAGTCGTCAGATATTGGTTGAGCTGACTTGCTACAAGGCGCTCCAGTAGCTTAGAAAGAACCGATAGGTTGGAGATCGGTCGATATGATTTGACATCTGAGGGGTCAGAGTTAGATTTCTTGATCCGAGGAACAACATAAGCGGTCTTAAAAATAGTAGGCACTGTCCCCGAGGAGATCGGCGATTGAAGAGCTCAGTGATAAACGGAGTTAAAAATTCAGCACTCTCTTTGAGTAGACTGGTTGGTAATGGGTCCAAGGAGCAGTGTTTGTCGGGAGTGCCCGTATGCTTTGCGGCGACTTCTTCTACCGTCAGCGCTCGGAGGGTGCAGAACGAGTGGAGGATTTGCTGGTTTGAGCGTTGGCGGAGCATACATTTCAGTGGCAGTGCGTATTCCGCACTTTTTCCCTGATACACTCAGCGAAGAGCTCAGCTTTAATCGAGTCGGACACTTGTATACGTCCACGCCCAAGAAGCGCGTCTAGAGTCCGCCATTGCTTTGCGGATTGCCCAGCTTCCACTTTTTCATTCCAGAATAATTCTTTTTTCGTCGGAGAAGTCTTCTGTATTCTTTACGTTGCGCTTCCCAGCTTTGCGTAACCTCCTGGACTTCAGATTGTTGCGCCCGGCGCATAAGGCGTTCTTTTTTCCTCGCAACGCCCTTTTTGCCTCGCGACATTCATCATCGAACCAGGGGTCCGAGGCGTCGCGCGACATGTGACAGTTGTAGCTGGAGCAAGTTTGTTTAATACTGTAATGATCTCTTTATTATATAGTTCCGCCATTTCATCCACGTCCATCTCCGCCCACGCTTCGTTATTACAGAGTGAGGAATGCCTGAGTTCTCGCTGGAAGACTGTAACGAATAAACTTATGTTTAAAATAAGTCCTATAACTAAAGGACTTATTTTAATCAGAAAATTATTCATTACTCAATAATTTATTAGTGGAAATTAGTGCTCAGTTGAACAGTCATTATTGAGGGTTGACTCATCAAATGTGAAAGATATTACCAACAATCTACAACTATATTGCAATGCCACATAAAACAAGAACTGCTTTTAGTGGGAATTTCAATGTTAGTACAAAGTGAATGGAAGCAGAGAAGAATGTTTGAATGGTTGGACAGCATTAGCACTGTTTTTGCTAATGCCACTTACATGAATAGAAACATATATAACTACAACTTACATGAAATTTTTCTTTTACCCATAATTCCTCACCCAGCATTTCAGCTCTTTCCTTCTCTTCAAGAGCCTATTGTAAACATGTAGAATTTACAGAAGCAGAACCTTTTCATAAACTGGCTGCACAAAATTTTCACTCTCTGGAACTCATTTAGAGACAGATGCATGAGTAAGTATAACAAACAGCCATTTAAAAGCCAACAAAACAATATATTGCAAACACATTAAAAACTGTAAATTCATTTTAAGTCTTGAAAGAGTCAGTATTAATTAAGCATTTCAGCCAAATTCAGAAATGACTATAATACAAAGGTCAATCCTGTTCAAAATGCAAAACAAATGTCCAGTAAATCAGTTAAATAAAGTTCACCTACCTCCCACTGCTGTTCACTTATTCGTAAGTATCGTCTGATAAGGTACTGTTTGTCCAAATCAGAATACTCAAGCCGGCAAATGGTATAATGCCAAATCCAAGACATATACCATATTATATATTGGACAATATAATATGGACTAAACAACAATTGAAGCCACAGAACATCCAAGAGGCTGGGTTTCCGATAACCACCCCTAAAAACAAAATAATGCATTAAAACTAGGACTGCACCCAATTCCGACAAAGCCGAAATCCAGCCATTTTCACAAAACTGACTCCAGCCAAATTCAGGCCTGATTTTGGCCAGATTTGTACTGCCTACAAGCTAGTACTGGTAGTTAGGAAGTTTTTGAAATGACACTGACTGAAGTTTCAAGTTACAGAAGTTACAGTGAACTTGAGCAGAGTAACATAGTACAAAACTATGCAGTAGTATGTGTTGCTAAATGTGTTTCAGTCTTACGTCGTTGCTTATTAACTTAATAAGTTCATACTTACTTACTAAATAATAATGTGAACTATCACTGAGCTTATGGAGAGTTACTTTCATTTAATTTAGGGCTTTAAAGTTTGTACTAGATTATAAATTGTAATTCAGAATTTCATACGATTTTTCAACTCATTTGTAAAATTGTAACTAAATTGTAAGTTGCTAAGTAATTCGTTAGCTGTGTAGTACTAGTTATTGCCAATAAGTACTAAGCGCAGGTATAAATTTTAACATGTAATTTTATTAATTACCTAATAAGTAACGAATAAACTTATGTTTAAAATAAGTCCTATAACTAAAGGACTTATTTTAATCAGAAAATTATTCATTACTCAATAATTTATTAGTGGAAATTAGTGCTCAGTTGAACAGTCAATTTAGCTATGTACCACTTTACCACTACGGTACCAGTCAAGTTTTGCAGGTCAACGTCGTTTATTTGTAAATCCGGCTCTGGCTGGGTTTCATTTTGTAAATCGAGTCAATCGAGTAATCCATTACAAAGTAAATACGCTGACCTTTACCAGACCGATAATTCAGTACCCAAAACTGCTGCTATTATTGCAATAGCAATAGCTATTATTGAAGGTTATGCCTTTAAACTAATATTTGAAGGGAGACGGGAAGATAGCAGAAGTGGTTATATGCAGGACAGGCACACTGTTGGAATGAGTTCTAGCCTATTGGAGCCCATACGATCGACTCAGCCTTACTCGCTAGAGGATGGTAGTCAAAAATTAGGAGCAGCGTTCAGCTGTGAGGTAAAGCTCAGGTCTAGACATTTGACTGGCAACCTACTCAAGATTAATGGTGCAAGCCACCAACCCCAAAGCTTGAAATCGAGCCCGGAGAACCTTTACCCAAAACATGGACAATTCACGGCACAAGACCCTGTGCTGCATCGTAGGTTCATTATTTAAGACATCACTAGTAATCCACCATCAATAATATGGCAAATTATTGGATGAGCATCTGAAACCATTACCTGATGTCAACTTTTTCGGCTAAAATGTTTTTTAAAATGTTCTCTTCCTCTTCCTTTATTTCTTCCTGTAAACATGGTTAAAACATTACCTACTACATGCATTTGAATTTCATAATTTTATCCAGTTTAGCATAATTTTACAGGTTTATGCAAAGAATACCTGTTATTAAAGAATCTAGATAAAAAAACATAAATTTTCAATTTAACCTATTATACTGAATAAATCTACTCCAACGAAAGAATAAACTTCAGACAGACTCACTCACTTTTGTCTTCATTCTGTCTCTTTTTTTGTCAGAGTCTAATAGACCTTCCTTTTTGGCAATTTCTTTTGCCTGCATTCGATATTTTGGAACAGTAACCAGATAAGCAAGAGCAGTCTTGTAGTTGTTCCAAGCCCCAAGATACTAAAATAACAATTTATACAACAATAAACTTATAATATCACTCCAAAAGAAATGCATGTCATAACAGAAGCAACAAAATTATCAAAATCTGCCCTGAATCTTATTTCACATTACTTCACAGAAATATACATCACAAATGCCATTTCAAAATGGAATGCTAAATAAAGTGATCCAGTACATCCAGTACATACAAAGTCATCAAAAATTAAGCTAACAGAAAAACTAGGGATGGGAAGATGACAAAAGTGGTTACACGCTGGGCAGGCACGCTGACGGAACGGGTTCAAGCTCCATAGAAGCCCCTAAGGTCGACTCAGCCTTGCTAGCTAGAGGGCAGTTGTAACATCAAATGAGGAGCAGCGTTCGCTGCGAATAAAGCATGGGCCTAGATGTTTGGCTGGCAACCTACTCTAGGTTAATGGTGTATGCCACCTGCATCACTGTATGCCTCTGAGACCGGAGATCAGCGCCGGCCCAACGCTCGAATCCGGTTATGGGAAAACTGTACTTTTTTAAAACAGAAAGACTATGATAGCACAGTGCAATGATTCATAAAAGCAACTGGAGGGATGCTAGCTTAGATCCCAGCCACAGCATGCTTGCTTTATCGCTAACTTTCATAAGCTATGGTAGTTAAACTTGTGGCGTTGCTTCTTTTATGACCTCACAGTGCACAAATACTTCTCCGTCAAACTGGATTCAGGCTATTACCTCAAATTGGAGGGCAATAAAGCATAAATAATCATCACTGAAATGAAGCAGTGTCAGTCACTGGCACATGCCTCCAGAAACTTGTGACCATAACATTAACAGTGCCAAGCAAGAGATCAGATTACAGTACACTGGAGATTCAGGCAGTACTGAAATGCAGATTTTCTGAAGTGAAAAACCCTGAGGTCATCTTAGGCAGGGGTAGCTAAATAAATGTTTAGGCTGCTCTTCACCTGTACAACAGAGATGACTGTGATTGTCACAGCAATGACAACTCGCACATCAACTTTAGGTGCAACACGCCTCCTGTAGTACCTGTAGTAGTGGGAATAATATTCCTCTGTAATAAAAACACAAGGCAGCGGTTACTTTACAACAGAAAATTTTGTCAAATCACCTTCTAAATAATGCTGCAACTCCAATTATGCTTTCATTACATTGTAGCACCCAAAGCCAAATTTATATACATAATTATCACATTTAATACATCTCATTTTAAACATATCCTAATATTGACATCACATATAGATTCAATTTCAATGACAAGAAACTATAAACAAGCACAACGCTAGCAATGCTTTTATTTATCAGAAATATCGCATTAGTTTTGAAAATGATATTTAGTTTAAGCTAACTTTCTGAAAGTCATTATTCAAAAAGTTATTTTTATGTTTATTAAACCACAAAAATTTCATGAGTATTAGTGATTGCAGCTCCAGTTGTCATAATTTTTAAAATAATTATTTTATCTGTCAACATAATAACACAACACCTGAAAATTTTGTGCAAGTGTTCAATGATTTACTATCTATTAATGGCTAAAACAATATTAAATCATTCAACTATTTAATAATCTACTAAATGTCAATTATGGCAGCCTTAACCCTTTCATCTTGGCAATCCATATAACAAATATGTTATGTAGCCGAAATATCAGCCTTACATGGCCAAAGGGTTAATTGCTGAAAATAATAATCATTACCTGGATTATCGAGCATGTAATCATAGTCCTTTCTGATATCCTCATCCTTTAGGGTCTGAAAATAACATGATCAAAAATAGGTAAAGCAGGCAGAAGTGCAGTATCACATATTCAGTAAACACTGAGGAAATTAGCAAATTCTGCCAAACCAAGCATTCTTAAATTTCTATCATCTGTCCCTGGAGCTCTGCTTTAAATGGAATGCAATGATTTTCCTGCATGTGCGTAAGAATGACTTGTATAAATAGCTTATTTCATTGTATGAAACTCTTGTTTAGAGACATACATTTCACTCCATTATTAGAACCCCAAGTACTTTAATTTAACCAGATGTTCTTGTTTTACACTAAATAATAATCTTTCATTCAACTGAAATTAATAAATGGAGATGCTTGATTAGGAACTGGAAAGCTGTTATGGATAACACATTCATAAATTAAATGGCTAACCAATAGAATTAAAAATAACCGACGGATAACTTAAATGCAATTTTGTATTAGTCACCAACAGTGGTGTCGCTAGGGGCTGCGGGCTGCACCAGATGACACCACCCAGTGGGGTGGCACCAAACTGAGAAATTGTAAATTTTCAAAAAAATTTGGACAGAAGAAGTACAGCACAAGGTATTTTACCTGCTGTTTGTGACTTCACATTTCACTGCTACCTTTATTTTTGAGCTGATATACTTGAGGAAGTTAATCTTACACCAGAGTATCTGCAGACTAAAGGTTCAAATCCTGGCACAGTGGTGACCAAGTTAAAGGCATTAAGACTTTTTCTGCATGAGAAGCACAGTCACTTAGTGGAGCATGCAATTGAAAAGGTACTTTAAAATTAAATCAGACGAACATTACTATAGATGATCATGTAGAGACTACCGTATTTTCACGCGTATAAGACGCACCTGCATATAAGACGCACCCGCATATAAAACGCGGGTTTTGATTTGTGTTAAAATAATTATGGATAAGACGCACCCATATATAAGACGCACCAAAAGGCGACCCGTCGGCGCCCGTCTGTGCTCCCGGCGCCCCGTCGGCGCTCCCGCGGCGCTCTAGGCGAACCGCCGGCGCTCCAAGCGACCGGTCGGCACTCCAGGTGTCCCGTCGGTGCTCCCGGCGACCCGTCGGCGCTTTAGGCGACCCACCGGCGCTCTAGGCGAGCCACTGGCACTCTAGGCGACCCGTCGGTGCAGTTATTCATGTTCCAAAAAATTTAGATAAGACGCACCCGAGTATAAGATGCACCAAGAGGGCTAATTGTCGAAAATATGGTAGTAAAGGAAGATTTGGAAGAGGCCCATGGTGGAAGCCTGGAGGGGTGACACCACAAGTTTACTGCACTGGGTAACACCAACCTTAGCAATGCCACTGGTCACCAATATAATAACAATAGAATATCTACCAAATGAAAGTAACTTTAGCCCACCTCATATGCAGTTGCAATTTTTCTAAACATTATAGCTGCTTCATCTTTCTCTTTCTAAAAATGAAAATTAAATGTTATAACAACAAGTCATATGTTTCATAAGCACTTTTATAAACAGAACATAATAGTAAATAATGTTGGTGTCAGATAATGCTAAACTCAAGCATTTGCCAGACATGATAGAGATAACTAAATTCCAAGTTTTTGAAGACAAAACAAAAGTCTTATAAGAAGCCAATATGTTGAACTATCATATGCAAAATGAAAGCCAATGCAACCTCATGGTGCACCCAGAACTAACCAGCAAATACTATATATGTGCACACACACATTGCATTATGTGAATATATAACGTTGTAACATACATTGCAAAACATATTACTAAAGATGCATTTATATCACAATCAGCAATCATGCAGCATAATGCAAATATGCAAATCATTGTTTACATCTCATCAATCAGAAGTTTTGACCTTCTAATTTGCAGTTTCTGACAAAAAGAAACGAAAAATATATAAATGAACTAAATTCACTGCTTTGCTGCTCACTTGAGTTTTATGCATGTCGGGATGCCATTTTCTGGCAAGCTGTCGATATGCTTTACTCAACTCGCCCTGAAATCCATGACAAAACAATAAATGTCTGTTTCGGTGTGTAGAAAGAAAGCGAACATGAGACAAAAACGGCTTAGATGCATGTAGCGAGGGTTGTCATCTGGCTGGCCATCAAGTTAAAACTGGCCATCATATTATAAAGGCTTGAGGACTAAGAAAGATCGTCATCATTTTTCGCAGTGTCAGCCTATAAAACTATAAAATAAACAAAGAAACACCGAAAACTGTGAGTGAGCGGGGCAATGGTAATAATATATGTGACTAGAGCAGTGGCGTGCAGAGGCTGGTTGGTTCACCGACATTTGCGCGACTGACATTTGTGCGACTGACATTTTGCGCACCGACATTTGCGCGCTGACATTAGCGCATATTTTGAGGAAGCACGAATTGCTCTGTGCCCGAATTTTTACATGTAAAGACGCCCCTGGGGATGGCCCATCCAAAATGTTTAAGGTTTTAAGCTAAAAAAGCATTTACGAGTAGAAAAACTTCACCAGGTCAAACAAAATATTCTTGCTTTATTTTTCCTCTTAAAATTTGCAATTTACACAGCACATGCCCATAGTTGGCCTCTCATTTGGATGCCCCCATCTGGTGGATGTCCAGAACCACCGCCCCTCTACACCCCACACTGGCATAGGGGTACATGCGAAGTTCAAATTTTTGCTAGAGGGTACAATTTTAAAATAGGTTGGGAATTGCTCATATAGATCAGTGTTTCCCAAACTTTTCGGAACTGTGACTCACTTCAGCAGCATTGTAACATGCTGCAATCCTGCAAACTTATTGTCAACTAAAGTTGGATAAAACACTGGTCATTTTAATATAAGCTGTGTATGGAGGATTGCAGGTGCATAAATTTATTAAAACCTAAGCCTACTTGCAACTTTCAAGGCTTGTGACATTGTGGTATTGGTTAGAAAACGACACTTTTGAATCTAATTTTGCGCTACCCTATGACCCACTAGACCGAGCCCTGCGACCTACTTTTCGGTCGTGACCCACAGTTTGGGAAACACTGGTATAGATAACAAAGATGAGTACAAAATTATTCTGGAATCTTTTGCAGAAGTGGGTACAGGGATATCAGAATCTTGACATTTTGAGTTTGAGGCCTTGTGCCTATGTCCAAAAA
Source organism: Metaphire vulgaris (assembly GCA_018105865.1). Lineage (NCBI taxonomy): Eukaryota > Metazoa > Annelida > Clitellata > Crassiclitellata > Megascolecidae > Metaphire > Metaphire vulgaris. The sequence goes on from CM030832.1 coordinate 14,667,869, forward strand.
TTTAGATTTAGCAACCACTGACCTTGGATGAGTCTCGTGTGACACCGAGCACTGCAATGGCAAGGAAATGAAATATGAACAAAAGTATCAAAATTTACATAAAAGAATATAAACACAACAGAGCTTTGGCATATACCACAATTTTTTTACATTAAACTACAACACAGCTTGTATTGATATTTTGGTTTTATCTTTCAGTTATGCTTCATCTGGTGCACCATCATATGACACCTCATGCATTGAGTTAGTAACGTCAAATATGTAATTAGATTTAACCCCTTTAGTGTGGAGCCTGAGATATCTCGGGAGCATGAAGTCATGCCAAAGGGCAGAAGCCCAAGATATCTCGGATAAACCCTGGCCTATTATGAAGACCTAATTTTTATACCAATTTCTCAGTGTGAAAACCAAGTAATTATCAGGAACTATGCAATATGGATATCTAGTAGTTTATTGGCTGAATTCATGAAAATTTAAAAATGTATAATACTGGAACAATGTCAATCATAATTAATATTTATTATCTATATCTCATGCATACTGTATTCTCACATATCACATAGTCATTATTCATTGCATAGTTGCTATTCCTTGTAATTACCTACATATCATTTAGTCTTTATTCTTTAAAACTTACTTCATGATGTCATTTAACCTACTTTATTTACTATACTTTATCTGAGATACCTACTTGCAGGAATTCTTTCCCTTATGGTATCTTTTTATCTCCCTGTCTTGAACTAATATGAGTAATTATGTTGTGATCTTTCTGATTGTTTACTTTTAGTTAAGCCATTTATTTGAATGTCATTTATACTTAAATGCGTTAATTATTATGCTCATATGGTAATCGTGGGTAGTCGATACTCGCATGTTTGTGGGTGGTCGATACTAGGGATGTGCGGGTATACCCGTACCCGTGGGTACGGGTAGGGTAGGATACACATTTTTCGTGTACGGGTCGGGTATGGGTATAGCGCTATGGGTATAGCGGCTACGGGTACGGGTATACCCGTTTTTACCCAAAAAATTATATTTTCATTTCTCACTACTATAGCAAATTAGCAGTGCAGTAATAGAAAAATAATATTGAGTAAAGTGTATTAGTGTAACTTGTATATCACATTCAGTTTGTCAGACAGCATGCATTTTACTTACTGAAAACATAAAGGAAATACAGATGACGTCATCTGACATCATCAGTAATAAATCTATAATGGCATCCGCTGACTCCTCCAAGGACTCTTCGACCAAGAAAGTTCTTCTGGTAAAGTTTTGTGGTTTAACTTGAGCTCTAATGCCTGCTCATAGATAAATGATATCTACTAAATATTTTAAACAAGCCCATTCATGTAGGCTTAGGCTAGCTGACTGATTATCCTGATTCCTAAGTACTAGATCTGTCCTAATCTAAACATGTGTGCTATTTACATTTACAGACTTAACTTTAAACAAAGTTCTTGTCGAAATATGACATGTTTTAAAAAATGTACTCCTCTTTCATTATTTTTACTATTACTATTTCACTGTTGCGTCTCTATAGTCTCTAGGAACGGCTACGGGTTCTCGGGTCCGTGTATGGGTACTTGTACCCGTACATGCACCCGCGGGTATGGGTCCAACTCCAAAAAACTCCAAATTTCAACCAATGTCGGGTACGGGTACGGTAGGGTACACAGATTTCGGGTACGGGTCGGGTAGGGTATAGCGCTAGCGGGTACGGTAAAAAAGTTTTTTCATGGGTACGGGTAGGGTAGGCATTTTGCTGTACCCGCACATCTCTAGTCGATACCCGCGTGTAAACGGAAAGTAATCCGAAAGTAATCCGCTCATAATGAAAGTTCCAACGATGACTGATCCATAGAGGTCTTGAGAGGCGTATAATGCTAACCGACTTCATATGGCGTCAATATTTTCATGATATAAGGTCACGAGAATTTAAGATGTTTATTTTTTCAGTTTGGCAAACAGAAAATCTATGATATGTGCTACGATGCGCGGACTGATATACTGGTGCTTTGGTTTGTTCGGTTAGAGCGCAGATTTCTACTTCCTGTTTACATGCGAGTAGCGACCGTCCACGATTACCGCTCATTTTATATTTTCCCTGCAATAATTATTTGATTTGCTGATGGATTTGGAAATAATAAACTATTGAACTTGAACGTTAGCAAAGTGGTAACAATGTTTGACGATGCCTCAGAAGGTCGCAGGTTCGAGACCCGCAGGAGCCCTAAGGTCAACTCAGTCTTCTTTCGCCAGATGGCGATGGCAACTAAATAGCAAATTAAGGTTGGGAACTGCTGTACTATGGTAATGAATAAGACAGCTGAAAGTTGAGGCAAGTTATAATTAAAGTCTATGTCTCTATGACAGAGAAAAAAAGATTGATATAATAGATTCGCGCATGTTCCTCATTTCTTGCCGCGGCTGGACTAAAGGACTTGGCGGGCCGTACTTTGGAGACCCCTGCTCTAGACTGACAGAGGTTGATTTTAGGCTGTCTATTATGCGGGCTGCCCGCAAAATAATTAAACCGCTGATTGGTCGAATGAACCTAACCCTAACTCTAACCCTAACACGCGTGATAAATTACACCAATCAGCGGCTTAATTATTTTGCGGGCAGTAGGGATACCAGATCAGTTGGAAAGAATTTAAGGACACGCAAAACACTTTGGAAGCGATAACCTTTTTATTGATTGTCGGACTTTTTATAACGTTAAAGATGTAGAATAGCACAAAAACTAGTGATGACCTTGTTCCCTTGTTAGAGCGTTAAAGATACAAAATGGCACAAAAACTGGCGATGACCCTTTTTAAATCAATCGTTATCAAGTCCTAAGTCCTTTTAATGTAGCGCAATGTCTGAAATCGGTGATCACTATTTTAAATGAAATTTAAGGACATTTAGTGTCCTTATTAAGGACATGCGTCCTTAAGGACGGGGCCACGAAATTTAAGGACTGTCCTTATCATTTAAGGACGTCTGGTAACCCTAGCGGGCAGCCCGCAAAATAAACACTTTCTTGATTTTAACGCACATGTCCATTCAGACGTGTCACATTCCACATGCACAACGCCGTTTCAGCTCAACAAAACAAAAAATGAAGCGCCTCTTACGATCGTAGCAGTTATCCTCTCCGCAGTAAAGACCTTCGATCATGCCGTGACAAGAGACTCCGGCGACTAAAAACGAACAAAACACAAACAGCAGAGAACACCATGTCCAGCAGGCCATTTTTCCCTTGGAGGAAGTTTTCCTCTCACGCACGCACACTCGCACAGTGACAGTGACACAGGATGCTTTGGATAGGCATAAGTAAGTAAAGCAGTGAGTGCAGACTGCAGAGCCTGCAGGCTGTCGGATAGACAAAAAACACGAAGACTCCACTGAATAGCAAAATCTGTTAAGTGGGCCATAGCATCGGGGTCAGACCAGGGCCGCCGAGAATTTCGGGGCCCCGGTACCAACAATAGTCACGGGCCTCTGACCTGACAAGTGTGTGAAAAAGTTGATGACCTTTTTTGTTTGTCAATCTTTTTATGGCATTAATTACTTAACATCATCGGCCCGGGCCCCTAAGCAGACATTCGTCGAGCCCAGGGTCCCCTGAGCTCATGACGAAGATGACCTTTTCCCGTTGTCATAGTCTTTTTCTGAATTCAGACTATTGTTAATACATCGTCACCGTACCCGGGCCCCGGAACAATGTGGCTGCACCCCCCTCTCCTCAGGCTTGGGTCAGACCATTGTGCATACATAGCATTTATTCCCATCGTCATTTCATTACTGGCGGAAGGGCAGGGCGAAGCAAAGATTGATATAAATTCGCAAAATAACCTCTCTGGTCAATTACTGTTTACAGACAATACGATCACGTTATTAAAGCACAGGTCATTTTGCATTGAGTCACCATTGAGATCAGATAATCGATTTTGTTTTTTGGTACCTTAAGTTACTACCTTGTTCAGGGAAAACTGCGTCAGTTTTGCTCTTTTCCTCTGACTGATCTCTGGAATGACCTGGTCTTTTGCGGATGGATTTGAAGTACCATCGCCTGATACCAGTGGCGGCTCTAGGATTTGGCAAGTGGGGGGGCCGTTGGGGTGGCAACTTATAATATGGGGAGGGCAACCATTTGTTGTTTAATGTATGTAGCATTAAGTATAGGGTCCCAACTGGGGGGGCACTGGGGGGCCGGGCACTCAATAGGGGGGCACGGGCCCCCCTGGCCCCCTCGGTGGAGCCGCCACTGCCTAATACCCTCAATTGGATATTAGAACTGGTGCTATAGAAGTGCATAATTATTAGTATTGAGTTTTATGACTTGCTTGTGCCCTATACCATGAGTTTCTACTCATAGACTTTAATATCACAAGACAGAATCTATGGCATCAGAAAGTGATGCCAGTTTGCATTGGGGGCTGTCCATTAATTATGTCAACAATTTTTGGGCAATTTTTGATCCCCTCCCCCCTTGTCAACAACTGTCAACTTTCAGTTACCCCCCCCCCCATAATTACGTCAAAACTTTTGACCCCCAGATCAATGACAGATCCCAATAGCAAGGTTAATATTTTTTGCGATGATGACCATTTTTTGCTCGTCGAATGTCAAAATGTGATGGTTATGACCTTTTTGCCATGCTTTTTTTCCATTATAATAAGTAGTATTCCATGAAATTTCCTAGTTTTTGATTATTTGTAAAAAGTGAAATTGTTGACGTCAACTTCTCTTGACTCCCCCCTCTCCTCTGTCAACAACTGTCAAACTTTTTCAAACCCCCTCCCCCTAAATTGTTGACGTAATTAATGGACAGCCCCTTGGGTGTGTGTCAAGAAATGTTTGCTCTGCAGATATCTTGAAAACCTAAACATTAAATAATGATGAATGAAAAGATAAACCTATAAGCGTCTAATCTAATATGATTTTCAATTTCTATTGCGTCGCTTTAAAGATGTCATAAAATTAGTTTTTTTAGTGCCAAAAAGAGCTCTGCAACAATAAAAATTTTCATAATTTAAACAACTAGGCCTACATCTGACAGTTAAACGGCATCTTCAATCCACATTTGCGTACTGTTATCCACAAAATTAGATGATCATAGAGATATGTATGGAATAGATAAGTTCAAATAACCCTCTATTTAATTGCTATTGTCTATTGTGTCACTATTAAGTTATTAAATAGAAATAACACCTAACATTGCAATCTTTATCACTATTTACATGATAATTGTATTGATGTTCTAGTTTTTATCTTGTGCAGTCAGTCTGATAGCTTTGAATTTGGACTACCGGTACGTAAAATGCTTGGCCTTTCCAAAATACCCAGTCATTCTAAATTGTTTGATGCCTGTGTCAGAAGCCACTTAATTCAGTTAAACCAACTTAAAATGCAGACAAACAAGAGTCTACAAAAGCAGGTCTGTACTGCATGACACAGAATTAACATAGAAATAATTAACTGGCTATCAAAATGGCAGAAATATTTCAAACTTCTCAAGCAAAGACACACAAAAATATGTAAATGGCAATTTCACTCTATAAGTTTGAAATGCATACAGCAGCATCCAAAATACAATTGCATCTGTACCAACATCATACAAGGTTAGTTGTTATAATACAAGTCAGTGGTCCATTTAAATTGTGTGATGTTAAATGAAGCTGATGTAAACTGAAATTAGAATAATGTGGCTAGTAATGAAGAACGATAATGACTAGGTCAGATTGCATTCATGCCACAAGAATTGCAAGTAATAATAATAATAATAATAATAATAATAATAATAATAATAATAATAATAATAATAATAATAATAATGCACTTCTATAGCACCATTTCTAATACTCAAGGGTATCAATCGATTCGATGGTACTTCAAATCCATCTGCAAAAGACCAGGTCATTCCAGAGATCAGTCAGAGGAAAACAGCAAGACAGACTGTGATGAGTAGTGTGATGCTTTCAACTCAGGTCAGTCAGGTCAGGTCTTCATCCTCCAGCGGTGTCCAGCTATTGACTTCTCCATGACATCTCTCCAAAGTTCTCTGTCCTTTGCTATTTCTTCCAAAGTCATTCGGTGTCTTACGTCAGTTTTCCCATTGAGATTCAGCCCTGCCACGTGCAGATCCTCTTCCAATCCATCCACCCATCATCTTTTCAGTCTTCCTTTATCTTCTTCCCTCTGGTTTGTAGTTGAAAATTCGTTTTGGGTTTCTTATCTCTTCCATTCTGAGTATGTGTCCAGTTCATTTCATTCTTCTTTTTCTGATGACTTCCATGATGCTCGATTGCAGTGTTCTCTCTCTAAATTCTTCATTTGTTATATGTTCTTTGTATCCAATCCTTAGTATTCTTCTAAGCCATTTATTTTCTGTTGCTATTAATTTTTTCTCCAGCTCTTTTTTATGGTCCAAGATTCACATCCATAAATTAGTATTGGTATTACACAAGTGTTGGGAATTTTTCTACACATGCTTTCAACTACACTCTATTTAATGGACATCTGACATCAGCTGGTTGTTTACTTGGTATTTTCAATGCAAATCACGTGGCAATTAACTAACAAATTCAAAATCAACACAAGTCTTAAACTTAGTGTGATTTAAAGTGGCTTAGGAAGCATTACTGCCTGTGTGAAAGCCACTAGGGACACTAATGGGGCTTCAACCTCACTCCATCAGCCTATTGCTCAAGCGTGTAACCCACTCTGCTATCTTCCAACGTGACGTATAATATCCCCTGTGTACAATATACCAGTGTGTTTGTTTATGAGTTTACTTGATATAATAATTCAGTAATATATGGCAAAACAAGAAAGGTGCATTACATTTTTAAGGTACTGGTATAAAAAAGTCATCCAAACAATTTTAAAGTAATTCTTAATGAGTAACAAACAAGCTTGTTCAGCTTTCAGAAAACTAAAGCCACAAATGCACAGAACAAAAACATAGCACATATGCCCACAAATGTGAGATTTAAAATGTACGAAAGAATTTTGAGTGAGATCAAATAAAAGTTTTCTTTAATCTGAAAAATGTTGGTTAGACAACTTAATCTGAGTACAGAAAAGGCAAATTAAACCTAAGGAATGAATTTTTTTCAATGTAAAACTTATTGATGAAAGAATGCTATAATGTCTTTGGATAAGTTGCTATGAATACACACAAAACTTGTCATCACATGTAAAGGATGTCGTAATGACCTGGTCTGTACAGTAAATAGAGCTGTGGATTTGAGCCATCTGGAAAGTCATGATGGTTGATGGAAGATGCAGTTCCTCGATCCATGTACTCAATACGTACTGGTACTTGAGTTGTAGAGGTCAGTGAGATAATGTGAACATGATCGCTTTCTTTGCCCATTGGCTCTACCTCCTACAAATTAGAATGTAAAATGTAATTGATTCCTATAAATATATAGTTTCACATTTATTCATTTGGACCGCTGTGATAAAAGGCAACATTTTCCCACAAGCTTGACAGTGCAACTACCAGTAAATATAGCCAAAGTGAAATATATTATAAGCTTTCAAGATGAAAGGTTTAAGAAGAATACTCTGGATGCCTTGGGTAGTGAAAAAAAAGGGTGAAGTAAGAAACATGATATCAGAAAAAACTATTGAACAATGTTAAAAAGAAGCTGACATACTTTGGCTGTGCGTTTAGAAAGAGAAGGGGATTATCTGGAGAAGGAGATCATGCAAAGCACAACTCCAGGACCTAGAGTTCAAGGAAGGGTGAGGATCACACAGCTCGACAACATTCAAACCTGAAATGGGCTTTCAACATATCAAGCTGCGAGAGCAACTAATGATAGACAGCGATGGAATGACATAGTCCACAGTGCGACCAACCCTCGGATGGTATTAAAGATGAAGAAGAAATATATATTAATATTGAACACTTCTTTTAAGCAGTGGCACTGCCACAGTATCTGATCCTATTGTAGGACAATACAAACAAAATTACCAGATGTTTTATTATGACTTAAAAATCAAGCTTAGATTCAAATGAAACTTGTATTAAATAATATAACAAATAATTTGTCCCATTAACAATTTTTTTCAGCTGAATCACAAATCAATGAGACCTGACTGCAGAAATCTTTGATTGTCCTATTTCCTTCCACAAAATTAGAGTAGAATTCATTCTCCTTTTGAAGATGCCCAGAGACTAAAAGTCTGTTTAAGAACATAATGGCAATTAATATTGAATTATTACTATTCAATCATTGAATTCGACAAATAATTTATTTTGACTAAAATTTCATTGACATTATACTTAAATGATGAAGTTAAATCACAGTGAGATAAATACTTGTTTATGACTAAAATTAGATGCATTGTTATTAGAAAACTAAAACACAAAACTTATAATATACAAAAAATAGCAATGTTCAGTCAATGAATGACAACTAATAACCATTGATTTGAAAGCCTTGTAATTAAACTGCATCAAAGTGTCTGTGAATATATATATATATATATATATATATATATATATATATATATATATATATATATATATATATATATATATATATATATATATCTTACACACACAAACACATACACACACAGAGAAAATACCAAAGAAATTTGAACTCCACCAGTGTCAGACAGCATGTAATTTCTGACCCAGTCCAGCCCAAACCTTTGTCATTTACAAAATTGACAATTGATTCATTGTCCTACATGATTCATTTTTATATAGTCTAACAGCAAATAGAGCACTGCTTAAAAATGTCAAACACTCTGCTTGGGTAAACCTCAAAAACAACCCAACACATAATATCATTAAATCCCTTAATGGGTTTCACAATTAAATCATTGGTAACTACATGATATTTATAGTTTTATTTCAGAGTTTTTCCGTTGATGGCTCACCTGAGATAAACAACAATGTAGTCAGAATAACCTTGGTCATTGAAGGCATTAGACAGATCTTCCACTGAGCACCCATCACCAACTTTATCCAAAACTTCCATAAACTTTGACAACAGAAAACAATGCAATATAAGAATTAGCAAATAGTGAACATGCTCATAAATTGTACTACTGCTAAACGTGGGCATTTATAAATATAGTTAATTATTAAAATTAATCTGGAATAAAGACAAATTAATTTAGTGCCACACTGAAGCAACCATTCAAATTTCAGACACTAACTATATTTCAGAAAAAATTACCTCCATTAAATAGAATAATATATTCAACTATTTACCGGTAATAAAGGTTTTGCTCTAGGCTAAATTTAACATACAGGATGCAATAAAAGTCTTTGTCAATTGTCAAACCCAATCATCTGATGAAAATTTCATAACAAAACTAAGACTAAATTATGACTTAAATGTTCTGAGATTTCATTTGATAACTCTTCATCATAATCTTTATTGGAAGCCCTTTCTCAAATATTTTCTTGCATTCAATCAATCATAGATGGACTCCAGCAAATTCCTTCTAAGCCCAGTTAAATTCGAATTTCTACATTCAGGAACCAAGCCTCAATCCAAGAAATTTGAACCTATCACCTCTATTGAACTTGGCTATCTATCTCTGTAGATACTTCTGTATGGGATCTTGGAGTAGGCCTAATGTTTGATTCTATCCTTTCTTTTGCCATTCATAAAAATAATATCTGCAAATTAGCATATTGCCATCTTCATGACTTATATCACATTAGAACATTTCTTGATGAACCTGTGCCAATGCTCTTGGCCAAAGCCCTAGAGTCTAGTTGTCTCGACTGTTGCAACTTGCTTCTTTTTGGCATATCCAAATCCAAATTTGATAAACTCCAAAGAGTTCAAAATTCACTGTCACAGGTAGTCTCAAAAACCCTAAAATTGGAGCACATAACAGTAGTTTGTATGAGTTTCCACTGGCTTCCCACTAAAGAGAGAATATACAGTACTTCAAAATCTGCCTCTTTATATATAAAGCTCTTTATTGATCCTAGCTATCTTTCAACACCCTCTGCACAAACAAATACTCAACTCAATTCTCAACGGCAGCAACTCTTACACTACTGTATCTCAAACATTTCTTGGTGCCTGTGCTTTCTCAGTTTATACCCCATGCTCTGAAACTTGTGACGTAAGCAAACGAGTTCTGCAACTGCAAATTCAATACCAAAATTACAACAGAACTGAAATTCCGTCTTTTTACTTGGCCTGGATTCGACTCAGATCTTGTGTTATTAAGATTTTGTGTGATAGATAGCCTGGGGTGGAGCCCGTACTGGGCCAGGTGCCTTGGTATGGGCCTCGAGGTATGGGCTATGGGCGCAAAATGTATGGGCTGCGGGCCTTGTAAAGGCCGGGTGCTAACAATATTTATTTAACAAAATATCAATGTTTTATTAACAATTACACAATAGCTATGCAAATGTCAGGAGCATGAGCTGTTACCCATGTTATAAAAGTAGAGGATCGAAAATATTCATCCTTAGCAACTCTTGCTCAAAAACCTCTGCGCACCATATTTCTTACCCATGTACTAAAAGGTATAAATAGAGGCGAGTTGATACACCTATCCTCAGTGTGTTAACTCCTATCCCAAACCTAAATTCAAGTCGAGAGTTAACATAATAAATTCAAGTTTATATTTCTTTAGTCTTGCCTTTTCCCTCCTTTTCCTAACAGCAACAAAATATTAAAGTTTTATTGAAAATTATACAATAGCTACAACTCAGCTGTAATAAAAATTGTAATTAGGGAACAGTTAAGAAAATAATTTTTAAAAATGTAATTAATGAAAATATTTGAGTTTGAGTTTACAGATGAACATTGTATTCAATATCGTGTTAGCAGATTATACTTTTATGAAACTAGTTTTCGTTCGCCCATATCTCGGGCCGGCCTGCAAGGTACGGGCTTCGGGCGGGCCTCAAAGTACGGGCAACGGTCTCGGCCTCCACCCCAGAAGATAGCACAAGAAATTTCTGCACTGAATTGACACAGATCTCTCACTAATAGAACTTTGCAAACTGACCACAGAGTGGAAGTCTTCAATTGTAAACTGTGGAAAGCCAAGAGTCACCAGTTCATCTTTGCTCTTCTCTGCCAATGGCCTGAACCTAAGAATAGAATGCACTTAACAATCAAAATCCTATCTTTGTAAATAGCTTAATGCCTTTCGTCATATCCAAAGCTGGTTCACCTGGACCCAGGCTTAATTCATTGAGAAAAAAATCTTCTGGCCAGAAAGCAAATGTTTCACTTGTCTAAACATTTCTTCATTCACAAACCAATTAAAAGAAAAGTTTTCCCATGCCCGGATTCGAGCATCAGGGCTTGTGCTGATCTCTAGTCACTTTGGCATACAGCGACACAGGTGGCATAAATCTTAACTTAGAGTAGGTTGCCAGCCAAATGTCTAGGACTCTAGGCCCACACTTTACTCCTCAGCAAATGCCGCTCCTCAATTTTATGTTATAACCGCACTCTAGTGAGTATGGCTGAGTCGACCTTAGAGGCTCCTATGGGAGTTGAATCCATTGTCAGTGTGTAGGCCCAACGTGCAACCATTTCTGCCATCTTCCCGCCCCAATTAAAAATACTATAAAGCATTTAAAGTAAAGTATATATATAAATATACATACATTTTTATAATTTTATATATAAGCAAATAATTATGAAATTGAACACAAGCCAACAGATAGCATGGTGCAGTTCAAATACCTATTGAATTCATTTTTATCGTGAAGAAGTCGTTCCATGTAGGCAAACCCAAATGCACGATAGAAGCAATTTCCATCTCCACGCGTTCGTCGTTGAAAGGAATAATTTTCTTGCAGCTTCTAATTATGAACACCAGCAACAGAATTATTGAGTTTTCACACACACACAAAACAGACCTTTATTTTTCACAACAGCCCATGTCTACAGCAGGTGAATACCAATCAAAGCCTGTTTGACTCTAGATATCCATCTTATAATGCTACAAAAAACCTGAACTCAAAATCAACAGTCCAAAGGAAATCTGTGCATTAGAGCGCAATGAACAGCACCGGCAGCCGGTCCTAGACATCACTGGAGTGAAGGACAGCACGTGAACTTCAAATTTCCTGACGGCTGATGATAGGCAAAGAATTTGTAAAAGGAGTAGAATGTGGAACACTTTTAAACATAGGGAAAACTGAAGCTTTGCAATCACATTATACATCTATGCCAACTGCATTTTGAAAGGCAGTGTCTCTCTGTCTTATTTATCTATATTTAAGTGGTTGATGAACATTGTTAGTTTCTTTTATATTCATTCAAGTCAAAAAACAAAAAGGAAAAATAACATTACCTTGATTTTTTCCTGATAAACAACATCTCCATCAAATTCCTTCATTAAAACACTTAAACCTTCTTTGTTTCCAATCAAAGGTTGAGATTCAATAATCTAGCAAAATTGTAGCAACAATTGCATGATAGATCTCTGCATAAATGAAATATATTCAAGTCAAACACATCTAAGTAAACAACCAAACAGTTTCATCATTGCACCAACTTACCTACCTGCCCTGAAATGAATCCAATTTCACATGCAATCATAATTTACTTTGGGTAAAAGAGACACATTGAGACAATTTTTGCAGATCAGATCATCAGTGTAACTCATGCACAAATGACTTGAAAAACCTCACTCATCAGTGCAAACAACACACTCAGTCAGCTAATCCAAAGGTGTAAGAAAAAACCTTGTACAAATATTCACTAATGTCATCTCAATTCATAAGAAAATTTATTATTGATAACACTTTAAAGTTTTTTTTAAACTTGAAAATTGTCAAAACTCACTTCATTTTCAATCTGTCGCTGTTGCTGCATGATTGCTTCATCATAATTCACATCTGAAAAATCACAAAGTTTCAGTATGATAAGCAATGTCAATAAGGTTGTTGGCAATATATAAAAAGTCATTACAATAGCAATATTTTCATTCCAATTCAACTTACAGTAACACCTTCAGAAAAACCCTAATGCCTCAGTGTTCTGCTATGTATATTTGTATAAAGCAAAGTACCGGTAATCATATCCACATCACTTCCCATTAATTTATAATTAATTTGGCTATTGTTAGTTTGCTCCAACTTCTATAGCACCACTACCATAATGAACATGTATTGTAGCAAACTAACTGCAACAACACAGTTCAGTAACAATGACCTCTAAAATATATTGAATTTCAAATCTTAAACCTCAAAGATCATTGTGGCTTAAACTATAAGAATATGTAAATCAGTTTTTAGTGACAATGTAAACATGTAAAATGATGAGGCTTTTGACAAGAAGTCTTGCCAGGCAAAGCTTTGGAAATTTGATTGACTGACCAGAAATGCACTTCACTTTAAGCATAGGATCAATTTTATGACAGATAATAAATGTTAATAATAGCATTTAGCAGGGGTTCTTAACCAGTGGTACCAGCACCAATTAGGGGTGTGCGAAGGCATTCTTGGTGGCGTGAGGAACAGCATAACAATTACAGTTCTTTTTGTATTCACTGCACCTTTGTTAAACATTTGGATTTCTATGAAATAACAAAATGATGACTCGCATGAATCATATGGCTGCCATCATGGCAGGGTTCCTGCTCAGGCAGACAGGGGCGCAAACATGGCTTTGTCCCTTGTGTCCTGACACGGGTGTTTTTGGGATGCTCGTGTCCCTATGGGCGTGGACACGGGTGTTTTTTGGCTATGAAATAACAAAAACCATGGTTTATTTTATTGCCAAAAGTCAAAAAAGGTCATCACTACTCTTAAGCAATGCTAAGTCAAAAAAGCAAAAATGCCAACATTACACTTAAGTAATTTTAAGTTTAAAAAAGTCAAAAAAGCAAAGAAAGGGCATCACCTGAGAAAAAATTAGGTTACGGCCGTTTTTATGACCAGGTTTGCGCCCATGCTTGCAGAATGAACTATCTTCTCACGAATATCATTACCAGCATCTGAAGCATTTTGTGGATGGCCAGGTGTAAGATGCACTTTGAAGTCTGAAGGTTTAAGATAAAATATGATGAGCAGTGGTCAGTGGCGTCATTTCACACTTTTCTTGGGGGGGGGGACGAGAAATTTTGTAAAATTTAAAATTTTCTTTTCAATTTTTTTAAATTTTTCGACTTGACGAGTTTCCAAAAAAGTTGACGACCTTTTTTTTTGCTCGTCAGTCCTTTTTTACGATTAGTTACTTCAGGTTGCTCGACATCAAGCACTCCTTTAGGGCTTTAGGGGCTGCTGACCTTTTTTGCCCCCCCCAACGCATACGATGTCCCTGTTTTTGTTTTTTGTTGCACATTAATACATTATAAATTAATATTTTCATTTCCTTGGGGGCCACGGCCCCCCTCCAGCCACCCCCCCCCAAATGACGCCTCTGGCAGTGGTAGGATTCTTGCCTTCCAACTGGAGGGTAGTGGGTTCGAAACTGACCTTAACAACTGTATAGTGACTTTGGGCAAGTTGTTCACTCATCATCTGCTCCGCACCTACGATTCTCACTATCAACAATGTAGTAATAATAATAGCAATATGGATTTACATACATAAGAATGATAAGAGAAAGAAAAGGTGGTCAGAAGTCTCAGTGCGTCTGTAATGAGAAACTTAAACCCTCAAATTTCAAAGACAACTTTGGACTTTTCATCATCATCATCCCTCAGCTCATTTCAAAGACACAAAACTTTTCCATTTATCTTTTTCCGTTGTTAATCTCATTCCATCTATTAATTTGATATCTTTCAAAGTCTTCTTTGATGTTATCCATCCACTTTTTCCTGGTCTTCCTCTTCCCTCTTTTTCCTTCTTTGTATGTGTAGTGCTTTATACAAAACTGTTCATTCTATTTACATGTCCATACCATCTAAGTCTTCTTCTTCTGATTTTATCTATTATTGTCTCTTTCATTCCCAGTCTTTCCTGATGTCTTCATTTCTTATTCTTTGTAATTTACTTACTCCCAATATCTTTCTCAAACAACTCATTTCTGCCACCAATAGTCTGTTTTCATCTGCTCTTTTAAAAACGTTTCTGATCCATAAAGCATTTGTGGAACAATGATAGTGTTGTATATTTGAATTTTTGTGTTGATCTTTATTTCTTTAGCTGTCAAGTCTTCCCATTGTCTGTAATCCTTTTGCTGCTCTCTTTTTAATATCTTGTTTGTCTTCCATCGCTTGATATTTCTCCTCCCACATATGAAATTCTTTACTTGTTCGATGTTATTTCCTTCTACTGATATGTGTATCATTTTCTCTCTTTTTGTTTTTCTTTAGTTTTTGCTGGATTAAAGAGTCCAAAAGCCTTTCTAAACCTCTAGCACTCTCCGCTAGTAAGCTTACATCGTCTGCAAATTAAGGTTTGATATATTTTCTCCACTACAATTCACTCCAATGTTTAGATTCTCAGTTGCTATTTTAAAGATTACTTCTAGAATTATTATAAAGAGAGATGGAGATAGCACGCATCCCTGTCTATTCCCGGACTTTGGACTTTTACATCCACAAAATGCTTCAGATATTGGCGATTATATAAATCAGACAAAACCTTGGTTGGAAGCTACTTACAAAGTTGCACACTCGTAAATAAAAACATAGGAAGCCCCTCATGATTGGAGAGACTGCAATCAAGCCTTGTATAGTTGGAATGACTCAGAATTGTTAGGTTTTTCTGTTGTAAAGAACACTGAAGGAAATTAAATATGCTTCACTTATTTTGCAATATAGGTCAAACACAGTGCCACCTATGTGACCTACAACTGGTCATTTGACAATATGTTAAACTTAGATATAAACAAATAAACTTTTAAAAATCAATAATGTGGTAATTGGTCGATTGCTTGGGGCCGATAATTGGCCGGAGATACAATCGGTGCACCTCTACTAAATTGTTGCCAGAATGGGTGATATATAATATAGTGTGATATCCATGAGTTATTGCAGCTGATTAATCAATATTATGTTGCCTATGGTAATTTTCAATGTGTCTATTTTTAGACTGGCTGCCAACAATGTTCCCTCTAAATTTTGTTGAGTGTGCGCGGAAAAGTATAGTGCCTGAGCGGCACACTTTCATGCCTGAGCACCTGAATTGTTTCACAGATGTCAGCCAAGACAAAACACAACAAAACCAGTGTTTTTTGAAACTCAAAATCACTGCGCGGTGGCTGGAAATTGCTGCGCTGCGTTTTCCTGTCATGTGCGCGGCCGCGCAGGCGCGCAGCTTAGAGGGAACATTGGCTGCCAAGGCGACGTCTCCATAAAAGTCCAGAAGGTCTAAAATTCTAAATGCTCAGCAACCTTTGAAGTTTATTTGGCCAAGATCAATATTTCAGTGTCACAAACTTTGCGGGTAGACTCTGAGATGGGCGCCTCCGAAAGTAGTCTGTAAAAGCCGAAAAAGTTCCAATGATAGCTGTACAAAGACATTGAGATAAAGTGTATCTGGTCAAAACTAAAAAAATTATGTAGTACCCTTCTGTAGTTGATTAAAAATCAGAGTTGTAATAGAGGTTTTAAAGACTTTACAAAGCCCCACATGTTAGGAGGCCCATACTGATAATAAATAATAAGTGATAATAAATGAGAATCTCTCAAATCCCACTGATCTGTCTTGTGGTGGAATTCATTACCAATATCACTTTGTATAACTAAGAATTTATCATCCTTCAGATCTGGTCTTAAAACATACCTGTTTGACTTGGCTTATCACCCTTAGATTGCTTCCCCACTGTTCTGACTGATCTTCCACACTGACCTGGCTCTAATTCTATTTGGATTTGGTGCGTCATCGGCTGATGCCCTGGGCATTATGATAGTGGCATCATAGAAGTTTATTGATTGATTGATATTTGACTGCAGTAGATCAAAAATTAGAGTTATAGTAGTGTCAGAGTTATAGTAGTGGTTTTAAAGGTTTTACAAAGCCCCACATTTAAAGGTTTTACAAAGCCCCACATGCTAGGAGGCGTTCTACTACAGTTGATTAAAATCAGATTTATATTAGAAGTTTTGAAGGTGTTACATCTCATTTAATTTATTCAAATGTAGGAGGTCGCTCCAACAAATGTGTTTGTATGCGCATGTTTGGGTGAGGGCCAGCTTCATATATATCTACAGGGTGTAAAAGTGAAAAGGGCACCCCTTTATGATATTTAATATCTCGGCTGCGTGTATAGCGATTTCAATGAAATTTATAGGCCATATACCTGAGAATGTTTCTGATGTAATTGCCAAATTTCATGCTGATATCTTTAGTGTTTGCTGAAATATGGCCAAAAAACTAAAGAGACCCACATTTTGAAATTTTTTTTGACAACAGAACAGAATATAACGTCATAAGAAAATGTATCATTTTTACTCTAAAAATAGCGTTGTTTTCAGGGAGAGTCTTACAGTCGCGACGTTATATTCCAATGTCAATTTCAAAATGTGCTGGTCATTTAACTTTTTTTGGCCATATTTCAGACCAAGCACTAAAGATATCAGCATGACATTTGGCAACTACATCAGAAGTTGTTGGGAAATCTAGCAGTGGGGATATTGTCACGTGCGCCTATCATGATTGGCCGCGCCAGCCAATGGCGCTCTGCACGTTACAGCAGCGGGAGGGATGCACGGTCATCGACAGACGTTGAACCAGCGACACGCCTGAGGGTACTGTTGATTCCAAACATTCCTTGGGAAATGTAGCAGTGGGGGGATATTGTCGTGCGCCTATCATGATTGACATATGGGCCTATAAAATTCATTGAAATCGCTCTTTTAAAGTATAAAGCTATACTTTACACTCACCCCAGATACCCAGCCAGGAGAATGGAAGCGTTTCCGGTCCCAAGATATTAAATATCATAAACTGCTTGCGTGGGTCGGGACAGACCTACGAACTTTTCACTTTTTTACACCCTGTATGGCTCCATATCCATTTCGATAGCTCTGGGCACGCGCGGACTGATACTCGGGTGAGGCATGCGCGGACTGATACACGGGACGGATTGATACATTGTTTTCATTACATGAGGCGCCCGTCTCAGGGACCACCACTTCGCGAAATTAACAATAAACAACAGGGTCAACAGGCCCTGTGTATTTGACAAATTCAGTTGTGCTGGTGAGAATAGTGTTAAACAGTATAACAATTATATAAAAGTGAGTGAGCTAAGTAAACCTTCAGCTGATTTCCTTTGCGCAAGAAGCCTCGGTCAAACACAAATAAATCAACTGATTTCAGACTTTACATTTCTTTCAATTAAATCAGTCAAATTACCTGGATTATAGCGAAATTCTTCGTTCTTGTCATTTTCCATTGTTGCAACCTAATAGTTGTTTAGTCTTAATTTTTTTATCACAACAGAACAGATATTGTAAGAGGATTTTACTTCCAACCACTGATCTATGAACACTGACCGATAAACGGCAGTTACCGCACAGCCACATTTCTGGCCATCTGTCTTTTGGATAGTGCTGTTACGGTTAACCGAACAGAAACTGCGGTTTTTTGGTTAAAACCGAACCTACAGTAACTATAGCCAGGGAGGGAGTCTTACAGACTCCCTGCTACAGCTTATGCGGTGTAATTATTTTATAAAGTTATTAATTTTCTCAAAAATTTCTATGTTTATTCACTTATTGTGCTGATCATATAACTAATGTTAATAAACTTGATATAAGTGCAACTAATCAACTGAGTGACTGAATTATATCAGCCCAAGGGCCACCCAAATTTAATGTACACACTAGTCATATTTTCAGACCACTTCCCATGTTGACCCGTACATTTTTTGACTTACTCTCGTATGTGTACAAACAAATTGGCTTCTCTGCCTGCCACCACCTGTTTGAAAATTTAATTTTTAGCCATGGTCACAAGGATACAGTGGACTAAAGTTGTCATAACTAAGAAATGTGGGAAATGTGTTTCGAGTGCAAATGTGTGAACAATTCTCGTGACCCATTGCCTACCCGTGAGAATGTACCGGTAATTGTGTCCAGGGTGCGATTTGTGACCTGGAGCAGTGGGAGCGGGGGGATATGTCGAACTTGGGGGAATGTAGTTGTTGGGAAATGTAAGCAGTGGGGATCCAACTTCCTCTTAGTGGTGGAGGATGATAGCAGTAGCCACCAGGGGATGCAGTTGGGCAGTCAGGGGGAAGATTCCCCATTCCCCGTACAAATCGCACCTGATTGTGTTCAAATCTAATGCGTGTGATTTCAACCAGTCTTGTGCCAGCTAGAGTGCTTGTTTTTACTTGTTGCTAGGCAACTAAAGTTATATATATATATATATATATATATATATATATATATATATATATATATATATATATATATATATATATATATATATATGTTTGCATATGTACCCATTCAGTCATTCAGTCAAGGCCCCTCCCCATATGCAAATTCTCACAAATCCAATGGCCCCTTCCCCTCAATGCATGTGCATAATATATGGATGGCCCTAAACTTAAGAAATTAAGTCAAAAGACAGTATATTAAAACAAGTACAATATTTTGTATATTGTAGTTCTACCTAGGGCTTAATAGCTAAGGGGCTGTCAATTAATTATGTCAACAAGTTTTGACCCCTTCCCCCTTGTCAACAACTGCCAACTTTCAGTGACCCCTATAATTATGGTAAAAACTTGTGACCCCCCATTAAGACCAGTGATGGGTCCCCTAAAAAGTTTATTTTTGCAGCGATGTGACCTTTTTCCCTTTCTTTTGTTCATCAAGTGTCATAATGTGGTGGTGGTGACTTTTTTGCTTGTCAGGCTTTTTTCCATTGTAATAAATAGTATTCCATGACATTTCCTATTTTTTATCATTTGTAAAAAAATGAAATTATTGATGTCAACTTCTCTTGACCCCTTCCCCTGTGAACAACTGTCAAACTTTTTCAAGCCCCCCCATAATTTGTGCTGACGTAATTAATGGACAGCCCCTAAAGAATATCAAATTTGTGAAAGAATTGAACCAGAGCACAAGTTCATCCAAGATATTCTCATCTTGGCAAGCCTTCAAAGTGACTAGAAGCAAGTTTATAGTGCATATATATATGCACAAAACTGTACAGACTAGAATAGAATGTTTCTGAGCACAAAACATGCCTATGAATGTCATGCATGCACTGCAAATGTCTATATAGTTCCATATCCATAGTGATAAAGTGTGGTACACAAAACCACACAATATGTAAGTGAGAAAATGAAATTTGTTAAAATACAGTAAAATAATGTGCAAAACGAAGTCTTACATTTATGACTAAAATAATCAAAGAATTCTTCATAATAGACAACATAAATGAAATGCATTAAACATAAGTATATGCAAGAAAAAATGCGATTTGGTGGACACCTGAATAAAATTTTAACATGAATAGAAATGACAACAAATGATGAAAGGTGCAAAAAAGTATCAAAAAGTATCATTCACTCAAATACTGTTTCATTATTAAGAGGCGAATAATTTATATCAATCCCCTTATGCTTTCCTCTTCTACGTCTTCTGCAGTTTATCCTTCGCAGGCAAAATGTAGATCCAAATAAAAATGCAATTCCTCCAACAGCACCTAATACTACCAAAAAAACTTTTGCAGCCGAAGCATTCACTCGAAGAGTGTTCGCATGTCCAAACGGAAGCAGCATTTTGGCAGTATCCTGCTGCCAGAGCCAAAGATCATTTAAAAATGCAATGCTTCCTCGACCATCGTAACCAATTCCTCCAAATATGTAAACTACTCCATTATGTTGCCAGGATGCCATTCCTGCTCGTATCGAAGGTGTCGATCGAACAGAAAAATGTTCTGTGGTGACATTGTGCTTTGTAATTGGTTTACTTCTGCAAGTGGAAGAATTATAGTTCAATACAAACAAATCAGAAAGCAGTGAATTACCATATGGTTCCATGCGAGTGCCAGCACTTTGTCCACCAAATATGAGCAAATTATCTTCAGATAATAACAAGGTCATCGACTGATGTCTACTCAAAGGACATCGATCAACACTGTCCATGCATCCAAACAAGCAATTCACTTTAGCTCTGCTTTTCATCAACCACATTCCAGTATTCATTGAGAACTCCCAGACTTCAAGCGTATTATTGAAGTGCAATGGTTTCATTGGCAAAACATTTATTTTGTGATGCTTATCAATCCACATTGCTGCTCCTCCCACAGTAGGTGGAAAGAGTTTCTGACTATTGTTTTGAGATGTCTTTTGTAAAAGAAAGCTGTCTAAGCAACTCCATTCAAGTGTTTTAAACGAGAAACTCCACATATCATCTAGCACTGTGTCTTGACCATGACCCCCGAAAACAATCATCTGGTCATCAAGACACCAGTTTGCCATGTCATATCGTGCCAAAGGATGTAATGACATTTGTACATTATGATGTTTGTGATGTGATGAAAGTGGCAACCACTTTGAAATTGGAATGTCATACAACCATGTGTCTGAAAGAGCAATTCCATTGTTGTCAATGCCTCCAAAAATTAAAAAAACCAAGTCCGTAACCCCACAAGCAGCTGCTTGCCTCCGTCTGCTTGGAAATCTTGTATGGTTACTCATTGCCAAGGCTTTGTCACATTTTGGTTCAACTAATTTCCACTGGTGACTGGTAACATTAAACATCCAAAGATCTTGCAAAAGTCTTGGTGTTTCATTTGGGAGATCATCAAATCCAACACCTCCATACATCCAAAGATTACCGTTGAGGTCACACCATGCAGCCATTCCGGCTCTGCCACCAGGAGAAGATCTCTCATTGGCACTTTCTTCTGAAGAAACTGTGGCATGCATGTTGCAGAGGACAGAATGCTGATTTCCAACATCTGAACCTTGTGTCCATTTGAAAACTATCAAATTCAAACACACAAATGTGAATAATTCAAATTAATGCAATAATAAAATGTGACTATCAACAACTAGAATGTATATATAAACACCAAATGGATAAGTGTAGGCAGGCCTGTTGAGAGGAGCAAATGCCCAGGTGACAGGCAATCTGTAGGAGGTCCGGGCGGGTCCGCAAAATGCTATCTCATGCAATACTATTTATTATTACGAACACACTGAAGGTGGTTGGGGGGGGTCTGTCAAAGGCATTGCTTGTCCTTTAACTTCCTGAAGTCTGACAAGAAAAAAGGTCTTTACCATTTTTTTAAACATTAGATCTGTATATTTTTTGAAAACTTTAGAGCTTTTTTGAGGACAAGCTTTCTTTAAAAATATAAATTTTTGGGACCCGTGACTACTCTGCCCAGAGGCCCAGAATTTCTCTCGACGTGCCTGAGTGTAGGCATCCAAAATGTAATGCTTACCTGCTGGGCATCATAATTTGCTGTATTAGTGACTCTATGAACAAGGTCAATAGCTGTTAGACTGGCTGACATCTTGCCACTGCCCTCTAAGCAAGTGAAGGCTGAGTCAATTTTCGGGCATTTGTAGGTATTGAACCCACATACTTCTGCTCTCTAGTCCAATGTTGTTACCACTCTGCTAATTTTCCTTCCAATTGCAATAACATTAAACTTAAAATTACAATTATATTATACTTTGCCATCATATATTACCAGCAAGAAACTTTGTAGACCACAGCATTAAGCATTATAAATCATACCCAATTGCAATTATATTCATATTTCTCTATCTATCTCTATATATTGTCAATATAATTGCTGACCTTCTGATTTTAAAAATATGGTGCTAAAACTTCCACTCACAATCACATAAAACCAATAATTGAGTTTACAAACATCACACAATAATTGAGTTTACAAACATCACAGTCTGAAAACCAGTGTTAGGAAAGATCACTTGTAAAATGATCTTGATCAAAGATCAAGATCACTAGAGAGAAATTGATCTAAGATCAAGATCAAAGACCACTAGAGTATAAATGATCTAAGATCAAGATCACTTTAAAAGTGATCTAAGATCAAAGATCATACAAATATAGTTATTATATCATGTATGACGTGTCACGTATGATAACGATACAAATGTCCACTGTACGATGCATGTAAACTTTTGTAATACTAAGTTACTAACACAACTGAAAACAGTTCATGACAATTTTAGTAACTAACTGTCAGTTCACAAGTCAGTGTTGAACACGGCAGTTCATTTTCAGCATGAGCAGACGCTCAAACGTTGCGTCAGACAACCTGTTTCTTCGCGGTGTAGCTATCAAACCTCCAATACTAAAAAGTCTTTCGACAGGTGCAGAAGATGGCAGGGTTGTGTTATATTTCACAAGTGCTGCCTTGACATGTGGGTATGCCAACAAGCTAGAAAGTTCCTTATTTGGGTTATTCAGGTAGTGCATGACCTCTATCTTGACTGCATTTTCACGACCAGTTGCAACTAAGCAAACCTCCCCACTGAGTCCCAGTGGCAGTGCCAGTACTAATGTCAGGGCCATACCAATAATCCTCATCATCTGCACCGGCTGCACTAACATGATCATTGAGGTCCGAATGCTTGATTTGTCCGCCATTTTACTCAATACACATAGAAGTTCGTTGATTGATTGACTTAGTTGGGAGAATACGTATAATTTGATCTTTGATCTTCTGTTGATAATAAAGATCAAGATCACCGAAAAAGTGATTTAAAATCAGAGTCAAAGATCACTAGTAAAAAGTGATCTAGATCAAAGATCAAAGATCATGAATTGTGATCTTAGATCGTGATCTTTGATCTTTTGATCTAAGATCACTCCTAACACTGCTGAAAACAGTATTGATGCTCCTCATCAGAGTAAGAAGACATGACCATATATGTGACTACTTAATTGACTTCCCCATGCTGGCTCCTTTGCCCTTGGAAACCCGGACTTTACAGAAAAAGAGCATATAAGAGCAGAGAGAAGGGTATATAAGAGCAGAGAGAAGGATGCAATAATGAGACTTTACAAGACATTGGTATGCCCACATTTAGAGTATTGTGTTCAAGCATGGTGTCCATTCCTGAAGAAAGGCATAGAGACCTTAGAAAGAGTGCAACACAGAGCAACAAAGATGATCAAGGGATATCATAAACTAACCTATGAGGAAAGACTAAATCACTGCGGATTGACAACCCTGGAAAAAAGAAGAGAGAGGGGATTTGATCGAGACGTACAAAATACTAACAAAGTGGAAATGCCAAGAGAAAGATTTTTACAATGAAGCAGTATGATCAAACCAGTGGACACAGCATGAAACTGTTCAAGAAACGGGTTGGGAGACATAAACAGCATTTTTTTAGTGCAAGAGTGGTGGACAGATGGAATGAACTGGATGAGAGGATAGTAATGGCCACAACTGTGAACGAGTTCAAAATAAACCTCAGTAGTTTAGAATATTAGATTGGGCGGGAACAACAGTGGTTCTCACACAGAGCAGTCCCTACTGAACCACTTTAAACCTTGTTACATTATTATTATTATATTATATTATATATAAAAGCTATATAAGACACACACACATACATATACAGTGTGTGTGTATATATATATATATATATATATATATATATATATATATATATATATATATATACAGTGATGGGCACTAGTTGGAAAAAAAAGTAGTTAAACTAAACTTTATTTTTAACTAAATATTTGTAGTTAAACTATTATTTTAACTATTAGTTAAAATTTTCCAAAAAAAGTTTAACTAAACTTTTTTAAGGTAGTTAAACTATTTCCAACTATTTTGCAACTTTTTTAAAATTTTTATTATTCGATTCCTTTCAATGTAACAAAAAAGAACTCGTAATCTATGAAGGCTTTCAGTGTAGCGGTTGCAAGAACTCTCGGTGGGGATGCAATGAATTTCTAGGAAAGATCCTCCAATTGTCAAAGGAATTATATGTAAATGGTTTAGAAGAAATCTGTAGATCTGATTTATAAAATATAATGCTGAGAATTGGCAATGCATAAAAGCGATTTTAGTCTGGTTTTACAGAGTCATAGTGCAAAATGAACTGTAGTTAGTCAGTAAGTATACTGTTAGACCAAAGTACTACCAAGAAATAAATACCAAAGTTTTTTCTCAGAAATTCATCAATGCCACACATGCATTTTTGGTGGGCTGAGAGATGCATCCCCAGTCATCCCCAACGTGGAACTGCCCCTGAAGACTAATGCAGGCAGTAGGGCCTACTTGCATCAAATAATGTGATTAACTATCACGATCAGAAGGGTCAACAACAATGTCAGCAAGACTTGTGTAGTTCATTTTCATGTTTCAGTATAAAGAGAAACAAGAAAGCAGTATAATAAAAAGTTGGCAAAAAGTAGTTAAATTTTTAGTTGTAACTATTTTAAAAAGCAGTTAAACTATTTTGTAACTAGTTAAGAAAAAAGTAGTTAAACTATTGCCTCAACTAAATTTTTCCAGTTAAACTAATAGTTATAACTATTTTAGTTAACTAGTGCCCATCACTGTGTATATATATATATATATATATATATATATATATATATATATATATAATATATATATATAAGACATAAAAGCTGGAAGTTCTAAATGTGGCTATGGAAAAAGATGGAATAGATCAATTGAACAGACAAGAAATCAAACACAGAGGTACTACAGATGGCATGAGAAGAGAGATAGCTGATTAGCACCACCAGAAGATAGAAGAGTAAGATTGGGCAGGTTTTGAGAGGACAGTCATGTCAGTCATTGTTTAGATCATTATAACATCAATAGAGGGAGGTATACAATAAACGTAGTGGATATAGTCACGGTAACCGTGACTCTAGCTATATAGCTAAAGTCCCGGAAGCCGTGACTCGGGCTGAGGATGACGACCCAGGTGTTGGCCGGGCCTTGAGCGGCTACAGGTGTAGTTTTCTTTACAGGACTGCTGCGTTTCTAAGAAATAGGTTGAGGATGAAGGAGGTGCTGAGCTGGAATCTGTATAGGGATGACTGAGTGAGTCAGCGACAAGTCCCTGTAACACGTATGCATAGATACTTTTGTACCTTTGAATGTGCATGTGGCAATGTCTGTTCATTGTAATTGATCACTCAAAAGGAGGATCACCATGGAAACCCTAATTATAATAGGTACTCTAACCCGATAACTCTGCTCCCGGGAGCCAGGACACTACCCATATAGCTAGAGTGACGGCTCTCGAGACTTTAGCTATATAGCACCCGGCTCCTGAGACTCTAGCCATATGGATAGAGTCCGGCACTGTCACGTGGCCCACGTGACGCAAACTGGGTGAATCAGAAAACTCACAGGACTTTAGCTTCATGGATAAAGTCACGGTTACCGTGACTCTATCCATGACCGACAATAAAAACAACAAAAGGCAGACTAAGGAGGATGCTATTGGACTGGATGATGAAAATAGATGTACGGTCACAAATGATGAAGACAGATGCACGATCACACAAAATCTATACAGAACTCAAAGAAGAGGCAAGTGACTGAGAGGAATGGAGACAGTGGAGCTCTGAACCTGTCTCAGGACAGAGAACCTGATGATTATGATGAGACACATTTAATAGATCTTAAACTTAGCATGATTTAAAGTGGCTTAGGAGGCATTACCGCCTGTGTGAAAGCCAATAGGGGCACTAACGGGGTTTGAACCCGCTCCGTCAGCCTGACGCTCTAGCACGTAACCAACTCTGCCATCAGATCGGTATATATAATCCAATATTGAGAATCAGTGACGGTTCATGCAAATGCAAGCCCTCTGCCGATGGTCTTCGGTCTCGTCCTGATGGTAGGATTCTCGACATGAATAGAAGAGTCTATCCGCGTGGTGTATAATCTGCTAGGTGGTGGAAGTATTGAAGCTGCTGATCCGAGTCTCAAGCCATTATGTCATTAGGGTGAAGAGAAGTGGTGATATCCATTAAAGTGGGTTAGGGTTAGGTTAGTAACCCTAACCCTAACCCTGGATATGTATTTGGCATTCATACCATTACTTATTTCCACATATCAATTTACTCAATTAAACAGACCAATCTCTTCTTCCAGAATTTCGCTCAAAGCAGACGCAGTAAGAATCGGAACGCATATTAAAAGTGCAAACAGCTGAAGACAATAAGTTATACAAGAAATCCTTGGCATGTTTCTGCAATAACACCATAGAAATTAACGCTGATAGCCTGATAACGACATTCTATGCTCTTGTCATGCAACTGATGCAAGTTGCAAACTTGCAAGTTGTAAATTGCAACCACCCTAATATCTGCACTCTGCACTCATATTCATATGTTGCCAATATAGCAAACATGGATTTTATATAATCTAATTTTTGTTGCTATTAATAAGCTGTGACTTTCCCATAGATTATGTAGTGCTTTGTTGATCGCCTCGTCTTTATTTATTATGCTTCAGATTTCCGCTTCACATTCTGCATCTTCTTCTATATTTGACTCTAAGTAGGCCTACATAAGCAATATTTATTTGAATTCTGTAGATGCCGTGCAAATATTAATGCAGCAATATTACTAACACAAGATTAAACGAATGCTGCTTCTAGTTTGCTGGAAATTGGCCATTACTCTAATACACGTGTGTGTGTGTGTGTGTGTGTGTGTGTGTGTGTGTGTGTGTGTGTGTGTGTGTGTGTGTGTGTGTGTGTGTGTGTGTGTGTGTGTGTGTGTGTGTGTGTTTACACGAGTCATGTGTTTTCTTCGTTTAAATATTTGATCGTTTGACCGCATTTAAAATCACATCAAATCGTTGCAAAGCAATTAAAACGCCCCATTGTCGATGTCACTTGCTGCGATCGTCGTTGGAGGTTTAACATTTGTATGTTTAGTAGGGCCTACTCGGTAAGTTAGTTGATCTAAAATATTCTTGCGAAGTCTAACGACCTAAGGAGGCGGAAGATGACAGAGTGGGTTCCTCGCTGGAGCGGCAGGCTGACGGAGCGGGTTCAAGCCCCGTTAGCGCCCCCAGTGGCTTTCACACAGGCAGTAATGTCTCCCAAGCCACTTAAAATCATGCTAAATTAATGTGCTTATCGGAAATCCGACACTGATTTGATGTGAGGCCAGAATTTTCTGGTTATCTTGTGTAGCTTGGGAAGTCAGACAGACTCACTTAAAGCCAGTGGCGTCATTTTTGGGGGAATGCCCTTCCAGACGCCCTAATATAAATTTTACTGATGTTTGAGAGTTTGGTCTCAAAGTATCTTTTGACACTTTAAAAAGTTAGGACATTTAAAAACTATTATAGCTTTCTCATTAACCAAAGCAATTAACAATTATGAACGATAATTATTCTCCTTATCATGCAATGCTGTCACTTGCTGTGAAACTTTTTAGACACAAGATTTTTTTGGGATACCTGGGCATATCCTTGCTTCCATTGCGCAACGCCTCTGCATAAAGCGTGACAAGCGACTTTACTTCTGTATGAGTGGTTATCAGCAGATTTTTATTTTAAAGAGGGGTGAACGGTTCAGAAAGACAAGAGCGGTCAAAGATGTAATTGGGTTTTCTTGAATTAGTCATTCATTGGCAGCAGTTGTTTGTTTAAAAAAGCAGTGGTGGATCAGACTACTTGGCTATAGCTATTTCATATTAAGATTAAGTGCCTAGGTATAATGAGCTATAGAAATTCACAAGATTTTACCTACTTACTTCCGCCTCAAAGTTTCTGACATTTAGTGTGGAATGATGAAGATAAATCTAAATGTTTTCAAATGTGTGCTAAGAATGGCAGTGGCTTCTTCTCTGCAACAGAATTGAGACATGTTATGGTGAAGCTTGGTAAAAAGCTAGCTGATGAGAAAGTTGATGAGATGATCATGAGGCTGACATCAACTTAACATTGACTTAACTTCCAACATGTGTAGGTCAGTTGGAGGTTTAGCCCCCTCTTCTCAGCAAATCACACACTGCTAATTAATTAGCTCCTCATTCTGTATTTTAAAATTGGTCAATTGCTAAAATTATCTTCTGAACTGGTCATTTGGTGACAACTTTGTTAGAATATTAGCTTTATATGTCAAAAATAGTACAGTTTTGGTCTGAAGACAGAATCAGATAACTTTTTTCAGAATGTTTCAAAGCAGTTTCCATATTTGATATGTGTATTATTATTACTTTGCTGTGACTTAACCTTATTTTAAAACTATTTTTCAGCAATCTGAGGAAATTATTGTGATTTGGATATTTCTACTCTGATGAAAATGAATACAGCTCTGGAAATGACAATGGTGATTGTTGGCCTACAAGTATTAGCGACTCCATTTCCTTATGTAAGTGGTGAAGTACCAGTAATAGTCTTTAATGACAATGATCTTCAGAACCAGGAACTGGTGAATGAAAACAAAGCCATTTCAAATGTTGGTCCAGACAGACTGCATTATTTGAAACAAGGTAGTGATGATGCTCATCTGTTGAAAGACTACAAACGAATGAGTCAATTTGATCTTCATGAAGAAATTGGTTCTAACCGCATGTCCAGAAATGTAGAGGTAGTCAAAGTTTCGTTAGATACCCGTCGTATAATCAACGTTGTTGATGACTGTTTCCTCAGTTTTGCACTTGATTCGTACTTAATGGAGCCCAGTGTTCACTGGTTGAAATTCAATTTCAGGTTTGTTTTCAGATTGTGTGCAGAATCATTTATGGTACAGCTGCATTCAAGGCTGCTTTGAATGCATTGTTAGCCTCACCGGCTCAGTTTTGTTTAATGTTAACTTGGCAGTGCTGATATTTGATCTTGTTTATAATTTTGATCTGGAATTTGAAAATCTATTTATCTTGAGAAATATCATGTCCACTGGTATGGTATGGAAATTGATATGGACTGTATCAAATGTCCATAGCACAGTGATATTTGATACAGTCCATATCAATTTCCATACCTTAGGGAGATAAGAAGTGAAGCTGATAAAAGCAGCTGCCTGTTGAAAAATGATACTGTAATGAGTACCTGACAAAGCCCAAGAGTCATTTATTAGAGCCAATTAAAAGCTGATCCCGCCTGCGTGACATTGTGTGACTGATTCTCGCCAAAACACCGAAGTGAAGCAACATCAAGCGCGGTTAGTACTTGGATGGGTAACCATTCTGGGACCTAATCGTGGTGCCGGTGGCCAACCAAGCCATTCATCGCTTAGGTGTTGATAAATTAGTAGCAGCGCTAAGCTGTGAAGGTAAAAACGTAGGTCTAGAGAAAGTAATGGCAACCTACTCTAGATTAATGGCGCAAGCCACCGGCACTGCTGCTTGCCTAGTACCAGAGTTCAGCGCTGGAAACCCTACGCTTGTTCGAGTACAAGACTAGTACTGCCTTTACCTTTTATTAAAAGCTGGTTGGTGACTGGAACACATGATTGACACTTCTTTAGGCTGATGCCCCAATACATTGCATGTGTGTGTGCAAATATATATATATATATATATATATATATCTTATGTACTGTATATGTATGTGTAATTGAAGTGAATAAAGGATGCCTAATAGACCTAAGTGCAAAAATGAATAAGGAATGCATAATATACCTAAGTGCAAAGCAACCCTTTGAAACATTTATGATTTTTTTTAGATAATTCAGTTATTACTTAAGAGATAATTATTTTGATATTCAACGTTGTTGATTATTTAAGTTCTCCAAAGATTTACACCCTGCTGTCTGCCATTTCACCTGCGATGCTCCGAGTTGGAGGAAGTCCAGCAGACTGGCTTTTCTTCAACAAGCCATTTGACGTCATTGGCAACCTTGACCTTAAGCCTTCTGCAATTGTCATGACTAGTAGGTGCATATTATGAAACATTTCTTTTTAATTTTTTCTATTTCAGTTTTCAGCTAGTAACTTATTGCATATTGGAGAAACAGGTACCTGTAGCATTCAGGCTTAACCTCTTATATATGTGTTTTACAGCAGGCATCAACAGCCTTCTAGGAATATTGGGATAGGTGCTTAGACACACGAACGAAATTGCTGGGCGTAACTGCTTAAGTGACTTATTATATGCGATCAAGATGTAGTTTTGTGCATGTGAATAGAAATGGATATTACTAATTTGGTTGGCTTAACAAAGTCAACTGGCAACAGACTTCTTTTTGACCTGAATCTTCAGCTTCGTTTTGGTCTGCAGTGGAATCCAACAAATGCCATCGAACTGCTCGAATTCTGTTCGGAAATGGGATTTGGTGACAATATGGACTGGGAGTTGGGCAATGGTATGGTGCAATGTTCCCTCTAATTTTTGTAGTCTGTGTACGCATGAAATTTATTGTGTGCAAAATTTTGCATGGAAAGTCAACTTTTGTGTGTGCCCTGAATCTGTTCGAAATCAACATTACTTATTTGCTAACAAGATGATACATCTCAAAACACTGTTATCGGTCAACGATCCACTTTTTACAATTTCCCTGCCAGTTTAGAATATAAACACATGCATTTGTGTAAATTTGGATGAAAAAGTGGGACCCAAACCTATACCTTCCCGTTTTCTATGGTAACTTCTCAAAAAGCGGGGGCTCAAGTCTAGAGGTCTAATAGAAGTTTACAACTATGATTAATTATACATGCAGTTTAGCAATATGAAACATTCATTAGTTTAAAAAACAAGCATAACAAATCAAGCATTACAAATTTGCAAAGGGGGTTATGATTTTCATGCCTTTAGAGTTTCTCTTCGATCCTTACTATATGTATATTCGATCCAGGTCAGTTACGCTTCCTCAAAGAAGATGACTCTTAATGTGCATCATCATGTCTAGATGGTTTTCTTATAATTTATTCCTTCTCTTTTGTTCTTCAGCATATTCGTTAAGCCAAATTGCTGTTCACAGTTTGTGCTGAATGTCAGACACATTCCTCCTATATTCATTGTATTTGCTAGATCGTAAACTGTTCACAATCAAGCGCAACTATGAACTCTTAAATTTCAAATATAGGTGTAAACTTCTATTCAGCCTCTAGGTTCAAGTCCCCCATTTTTGAGAGGCTACCATATGGAATGGGGAAGGTACAGGGGTTTGGCTCCTCCACATTTTCTTCCACGTTTACATCAATGATTTTAAATCTCTATTTTAAGACATTTCTATCGCTGGCTTTATGTTCTTTTAATTTTATCAATATTTGGAACCGCGTGCTTTGCACAGATCATTAAATAAAGACCTTTTGGCCATAGTCTAGACCAGAAGTTAGTAATTTTATGGAGCCGTTACGAGTTAACAAGAAAGTGTGAATCTTTATCAGTAAGTATGTGTATGATATGAAAGCAATGGAAAAATTTTCAAAAATTTGTGCGCTCCATTTTTTCCTTTGTGCATGTACCTTGCGACCTCTGTTCACGTGCACATGCACACAGCTTATAGGTTTCATTGGTATGGTGTGCAATTTCTCACTGCTTTGGTCCTCGGAATCTTTGTTAGGATTGCCTTCATAAAGTTGTTGTGGCTTATTATTTATTGCTTGCAAGCCAGTCATCTGCAGCTGCTTAATGGATGTGGAATTGATTTCACAAATAATTATAATCTGATGTCAAGTCCCTTGTTGATAATGATTACTTAGATTTCATGGGCGCCTGCACATTAGGGCAAGAGTGGGCACTTGCCCCCCTAAAAAATGCAAATACCAGTATTTCACATTAAAATTTGAAACCTTGCTAAAATATTAGCCATGACCATTGTGTTAAAATGTGTTTTGCCCCTCCTGGACAAATTTATGTGGCGTAACTGTGACCATTGTGTTTGGCCACTCGTGGAAAAATATCTGTGGGCAGTGGGCACCCATGTTAGATTGGCTTGTTAATCTCTGATAGTATGTGCAACAGTGGTGCTAACTTCCTGTGGATTTGAATTGGATTAGGAGTTTTATGTTATCAGATCAGATCCGTAACGAATTTTATGTATGGTCTCTGAATACAATGGTTATCAGATTAAAATGTCAGATGAGATCATCAGACATAAATTTATGTAAATATGTTTTTTCTGTACAGTTTATGATACTATGACAAAGTGTTGTGTCTTTATTCAGAGCCAGATTCTTACTCTGCAGCTGCACAGATGACATTAACTCCCGAGCGCATTGGAAATGATTTTGTTTTGTTAAACTCGCTGCTTCACTTATATCCCAATATGGCCACAAGTAGGATCATAGGGCCTGATGTTGTTGGCACTGGAGGTGCCTCCTCACCTGGGCTTAAAATAATTCAAGGGTCTGTGAAATTTCTGTTTTTCACTTCTAATTCAGTGTTTTTAAGTATATGAACAATTTCACTGCATATGCTTTTGAGAGTTGTAAAGTGCTCTTGACTTTGACCTTCTGTCATGCTTATTGCACTATATAAGTTGTCAATTATAAATAAATAAATAAATAAAAATGCTTCTGCTGTATCAAAGTGCCTAATCATTGCTGTCATCATCATAATCATCGTCATCATCATTGTCATCATCATCATAACCATCACCACTGCCATCACCATCATGCAAGCACATAGCAAAGTGCCTTCTATTCAACTGTTTTCCAATCCACTGCAAAACACTGTAACGGTCCATTGCTGTTCAAGACAAAGTGATAAAATTGTCTAGTATAGTTCACTTATTTTAATCAGTTTGCATTCAGTTTTCAACGTCACTGCACAAATGTGACTCATTCATGCATTTTATTTTAGTTAACTGACATTGTTCTGAGTTTGTTTAAAAAAATTAAAATGAAAGTTGTTTTGCTGTTTAGAGTGGCAAATGCAACTGGCAGTTTCTTGAAAGCCATAACTTTTCATCAGTAAGTTTCTCTTATGGTTGGTCTCTCATGACTATTGTTGTAGTGTGATAAGTAGGGATCATAGTTTTCTGCTGCAAGATATTCCAAGTTTTACAGGCCAGTTTGCCTAATTCAGTGGGTCAATATGGCAAATGTTCTTAATTCCTAGGCATCCTATTTATTAAGTAAGTTGAGAATTTTTAGGAATACTGTATTATCTCTGGTATAATATGCATCCACATATTATACGCACCCTGCAGAGCTCCCATTAGCATGCATAATGAGCAATTACACAAGAACTTTAAAATATGTTTGACTGTTGTGCACAACATTTTAGATTTTGCCCCAAAAATTTACACAGGTGGGACAAGTGATTGACATTGACAAAGTGTATGAATTTTGGAAGCGTACCAAAGATAAAAGATAATAAACTTCAAAACTTTCTAAAGCTCTTCTGTAAACACTTTTAGACATTTTCTTGATATGTTATTATTGTTTTGTGATTCATCATTGAGTAATTCTTAGCTAGGGTTACCAGACGTCCTTAAATGATAAGGGCAGTCCTTAAATTCAGTGGTCCCATCCTTAAAGGCACTTGTCCTTAATAAGGACACAAAATGTCCTTAAATTTCGTTTTAAGATAGTGATTACTGATTTTAGACATTACGCTAGATTAAAAGTCATCACTAGTTCTTTGTGCTTTTTGCATCTTGTCCTAAAATCATAGTAGGCCTATAGTGTCCGACAAGCAAAAATGCTGTCACTACTTTTTTGTGCTATTTTGCATCTGTAACGTTCCAAAAAGTCGGACAAGCAAAAAAAGGCATCGCTAGTTTCTTGTGATTCTTTAGCGTACTGAAAAGTCTTACAAATCAATGTGTTTTGTGTGTCCTTAAATTCTTTCCAGCTGATCTGGCATCCCTATTCTTAGCCCAACTCATTGCCAATAGCTCACAAAGCTCCTAAGGGGCAAAACGTTTGCTCACACAAGAATATTTTAATATTTTTCTGCCCACAAAAATTTGCACTGGACCCCTCCCTAGTGGGAGCACTGGCACCCTGAGTTTTGATTAGTTATTATGATGCAAAAATCTTAAAACCTACACTTGTGTACTGGTAATACACACTAAATTTTGCTTCAGAATATTTTCTTTGCGCTGTATCAAAGAACTTAGAACTTTTCGTAATCGCCATCCCCACTCAGCTCTCTACCCTGTGGTGTAAACAAGTCTTTCAGATCTTTTGTGTCAGAAAAAAGCAGAATTTATGGACTTCTGCATATGTCAGACACTTAAGTCACTTAAAATTGAGAATTTTATCCATAATAATGTCATGCCTCCTATACTTTAAGTTTTGTAAACACTGTTGCTTACTTAGTACATGTTCATAGTTTATTGATAAAAAGTAATACTGGTATATATTTTCATCTAAAGTTAAGTTTGTGACACATAATTTCAATTTTTGCATGATAAATCTGGACCATATTACTAGTGATGGGCACTAATTACCTAAAAAAGTTATAAATAATAATTTAACTAGAAAAAATTTAGTTGAAGCAACAGTTTAACTACTTTTTTCTTAACTAGTTACAGCAATAATTTAACTACTGTTTAAAATAGTTACAACTAAAAGTTTAACTACATTTTCGTCAACTTTTTTATTATTCTGCTTATTTCTTATTGCACTCTGTACTGAAATATGACGATGAATTATACTAGTCTTGCTGACATTGTTGTTGAACCTTCTGATAGTGATAGTTAATCACATTGTTTGATGCAAGTACTGCCTGCATAAACCTTCAGGGGTGGTTCCACGTTGGGGATGATTGGGGACGCATCCCCCCACCAGCCCACCAAAAATGCATGTGTGGTATTGATGAATTTCCGAGAAAACTTTTTGTATTTATTTCTTGGTATTACTTTAGTCTAATAGTATACTTACTGACTAACTACAGTTCAATTTTGCACTATGATTTGTACAACCAGACTAAAATGGCTTTTATACATTGTCAATTCTGAACATTATATTTTATAAATCATATCTACAGATTTCTTCTAAACCATTTACATATAATTCCTTTGACAATTGGCGGGATCTTCCTAGAAATTCATTGCATCCCCCCACCAAGAGTTCTGGGAACCGCCACTTTTTTGTTACATTGAAAGGAGTCGAGTAATAAAAATTTTACAAAAAGTTTTAAAATAGTTGGTAATAGTTTAACTACTTTAGAAAAGTTTAGTTTAGCTTTAAAAAATTTTAACTAATAGTTAAAATAATAGTTTAACTACAAATATCTAGTTTTAAAAAGTTTAGCTTAACTACTTTTTTCCAACTAGTGCACATTACTGCATACTACTAACATTTTATGCTTGGATAAATAAATAAATTAATTTAAAAAATTATACTGCAAAATGTGGTTTTTCAGCTATTACTTCAGAGGTGATACAGCAACAATAGAAGATTACTTGAATCCGGAAAATTTTGCCAACCTTGCCAGCAGTATTCAACATGTCCAAAATGCAATTAGAAATTCAAAATTTCCACACCTTTCATTCTGGTTGGGCGAAACAAGTGATGCGTGGCATTCAGGGACAGAGAACGTCTCTGACAGATTTGTTTCTGGTTTCTTGTAAGTCACGAATTCAATTGTGAATTTAGTCAACTTGTATTCTTTCTCAACAGGCCATTTTGTATAGAAATTTTAATCAAAGTGGTTTTAATTTTGACTATTAAAAGCCATTTATGGTATAATTAGAGGGCACATTGTAAGGTTTCGGCACTCTGCCCCTATACTCTGTGCAGCAGCATGCAGCAACTATGTTATTATAAGTGAATTTTGTATTAATGGGTAATATAGCGAATATAATAAAACTGGGTACTGATATTACTATATCAGCAATCCCTAACACTGGCCACGAGTACGTTTTAATTGGCCTGCAAGCTCCTCTCCCTAAAGAAGTATTTGGCAAATGCTTCTCCTAAATGCCACATTTCATGTGCATCTCATGCAAGGAAGACAGGCCTCTAAATGTGTGTGCATATGTGTGTGCCTACATACTTATTTACCCATTCACACAAAATGATGGTTCGATGTGAGGTGTAGGGTTAAGGTAAGGTGTACACTTGTAGGTCACTGGATGGAAATTGGCAAGTTGGGTAATGAAATTCCTTTCCTCTGTATTTTCACTGTATTAGTATACCATATCAGTAGTTTGTCTCTATGCTTCTGAAACCAGTTTTGTATACTGTAGCCACAGATATGGAGAGGAATTCCTTGATGGCAGAGGGTCAAACTCGTTAATTAGTGTAGCCACAACTTTTCCCATTTGAGCTAGGACAATCTTGTTCTTCTTGCTATTATTATTATTATTATTATTATTATTATTATTATTATTATTATTATTATTATTATTATTATTATTTTATTATTGCTTTTATTATTGCTTTATTATTATTATTATTATTATTATTATTGTTGTTGTTGTTGTTCATGCCCTTTTCATTTGCACCTCCTTTGATGGATATGCAATTCAAATTTATTCTGTTCTCTTTTCTTGAGCCTCTTCTAATATCTGCTGTTGTTGCAGTCATCATCATCCAGCTAAATAGCTGTACTCTTGTCCTTTCATTTGTACTTCTGATACTATTACAAGTCTATGACATGGCAGTTGAATGTGTTGTGCAGAATGAAAAGGAACATATTCATTTAATTTGCATCATTGTGAGTGCTTACGTTTGTTTGCTTTTACATTGTCATGTTAAGGTGGATGGATAAGCTTGGTTTGTCTGCCAAAATGGGTGTAAAAGTTGTAGTGAGACAAACACTCTATGGTCACTACTACTCACTTCTTGATGTCAACATGGATCCCACCCCAGTTAGTGTTGAAGTTGTCTTCATTTTCAGCAACTAGTGAAGTGTAAAAGCTTAAGCACTTAAGCTTTCATTTCTTGCATATATTTTTTACTTATGTCTTCTTGATTTCATGACACTCTTTCAGGGCCGCCGAGAGAAATTCCGGGCTCCGAAACAAAAAAATTTGCGGGCCCTTAAGAAAAATTTATCAAGTCTCCAAAAAACCTGACAAGAAAGAAAACGTTATCAACTCTCCAAAAACAGCCTGGCAAGCAAATAAAACGTCAATTCTCAAAAAACACCCTGACAAGCAAAGAAACAAAAAAAACCTTATCGTCACCGGATCTGAGCCCCTGAAAACTCCATGGGCCCCGCAATGTACCGGCTGCACCCCCTCTCTCCTCAGGCCTGCACTCTTTGTTGTACCAGTTACATTGAGAATGTGACAAGAGGGACAGGATATATATATATATATATATATATATATATATATATATATATATAATATATATAAATATATATATATATATATATATATATATATATACAGAGATTGGTTGGAGAGAGACAGTTCTGAAAGAGGCAGAATGTTCTGGTAATTTCATTATCTGCATGGTGAATGCTTACTTTTAAGAAAGTACAGGACAGTTTTATTAAACAATTGCTGATGAAATCTTCTGCTGATTGTGTATGGAAGAGTACTACTAGGCAGAATAATTCATTTTGTAAAGAAATGTTGAGATTTTGGGAAGAATTGTTGAAATATTATGACTGGAATACTATAATTATGTCTTCTTCTTCATGTGCCATGTATTTCTAGTATATACCATGGATTTATACTCTTCTCTGTTTCTGGCTTTATATATCAGTTACAGATGTTGTCTGAGTTCTTGTCGCAGAAAGAGGCAAAATGTAAACTTTATTTCTTTATCTTCCTCTTGGTCTTTTCCCCTCTATTTTTCCTGTTACAGGACAGTTTTATTAAACAATTTTTCTTATTAGATGTCCAAAGATTGTGCTATGCTTTCTTATGGTTTTAGGCAGAATTTTCTTTTTGTAAAAAAATTTTTAGTATTTTCTCATTGTTATTCTTTCTGTCCATGAAATTTTTTTAATTATGTAGTG
Organism: Metaphire vulgaris; assembly: GCA_018105865.1. Classification (NCBI taxonomy): domain Eukaryota; kingdom Metazoa; phylum Annelida; class Clitellata; order Crassiclitellata; family Megascolecidae; genus Metaphire; species Metaphire vulgaris. Next base: position 14,706,531 of record CM030832.1, read on the forward strand.
ATTGCATTTGGCATGGACACCTATTTAAAAGTTTACCAACTGAAGTGTATCTACCTGTTAATAATTTATTTTTATTGTCTATTTTATCTTTTTGTAGGATTTCTGGCTATCATGGTTGCATCGCTTGTTAGTTGGAAATGGAGTACTATCTGTGCTTCCATCTGCTGGAGTTAATGTTTCCACACCAGACACTTTTAGAATATATGCACACTGTACAAACACCAAGAGGCAAGGCATATCAATGTTTTTCATTTGTTCAGAACTGCTACTGGTTTTGTTATACCTGCATAAGTACTTGATCCACTTTCTACAAATTTGTACCAAATTTTGGTTCATGTTTAATGTAAGTGTACCAGAATATGGGTGTGAATATACAATCTTACGAACTTACATAGCACCATTATAGAAGCAACTTTTTCTAAGTTCTAAGAAGAATAAATATTTAATGAATGGATTTAATGATTTCTAACTCAAAGTTCAGGAAAACATGATGGTGTCAGATTTAAGGAGAGTTATGCTGTCTGAAGAGGAATGCATGTGTTTTAGACAGAAGGGAATTTATGAGGCAATTTTTATGACATTTCTTGCATTTTATTGAGTTGTCTTTCAGAAGATTTTTATCACTGAATAGCACTGTATGGAAATATCTATTTTGTGAGCATGGCTTGTGACAGTTCTAAGTTGATTTGGTTTGAATGAAGTGTTGATGGCTTAATGAAAATGAAAGATTGAGATGCATTTATATTATGGCTAACTGATACAGTTTTGATATATATATATATATATATATATATATATATATATATATATATATATATATATATATATATATATATATATATATATATATATATGCATTCAGCAATCTTAGCAATTGGAAGTATTTAACCCTTTCGCCCCTATGGCTCCTTTGCGTCCGTTCCCTGTCCCCTAGGCTCCTGGGGAAAATTATGGGGTTGTTTGGGGCTCCCACATAAACTCAAATATCTTGAAGAAATGTTAACATAGAACAAAAATGTTTTCACCAGTTTCCTCAGAATTGGACTGTGTTTACTTCCAGCATAGAATATTTAATACTATGAAGAAAATCAAAACCGGCCGTGCGGGGATTAGGAAAAGACGCAGAAACCCCAAAAGCGGCCTTACGGGGAGTGGTATTGGTAGACCATTCCATTCTGGAGTTTTAAGGCATATATTTTCCAAATTTAAGAAACAGTAATACCTTATGTGAATTTTGGATAAACCACATAATATTATTTCAGAGATCTATATTTATTATTGTTGTTGTTTTTGTTGCTGCTGCTGTTTCTGTTGTTGTCATTATCATTAGTATTAATAGAGTCTCTTAAATGTGCTACTTTCAAGTATACTGTCAACTCATTACAGACAAAATTGAACGAAGCATCAAGCTTTGCAGTCCTAAATTTAGTGCATATGCTGTAGCTGTTGTATCTTGTGCATCTTTTCGGCACTAATAAAACGGCCCATTTCATGATAATATTTTAGAGTTTGAAAACTTAAAATATTAATTGAAATTTTTCTGGCAAATCAGTTAAATTTAGACTTAAGCACAATGTTTTTGAGTAATACATGCTTAGTTTTTGTCAGTCATAATTTCAAAAATAATTATCAAAATAGGACAATAGGCAGTTTTTAAACATGCACTATTAGACTTTGCTGCTGTAAAGCTCCTCCATGCTTCATTGTTGTATTATTTTTAGCATTATGCAGTACAAAAAAGGATCTGTAACCATGTTTGGTCTAAATGTGAACCCACTTGCAGCTGTGTCAATTTCATTTACTGGAAGCTTAGTCAAAGAAGGTGTTGATGTTTATTTACTTGAGCCAGATGGACCAAAGGGTGTTCTATCCAAGTAAGATTATATAGTTTCCACAGTTAAATTTGTCTCGTTTTATTTTTACCATTCTTATTTCAAGACTTGTCTGCCTTGTGGACCACACTTCTCCATTGATCTCTTTAATTACTGTGTTAATGTTTTGCAATAGTTCATTTATTTATTTCTCTATAAAAGATGTCAATGTAAATCAATCATAAGGCACTATTACCGGTAATAAGGACAAAGGCATCTCCTTGCTGATCCACCTTTGTTTATTATTATTAGTTCATTGAAAAAATATTTGCTCAGAACTATATTGAGCTAAAGAATGTTAATATTTCATCACAAATGTCATTGAAAAATTTCTCCCGTAAAAATTCAGTTCATCAACATGGTGGTGGTCATTGTAAAAAGTGGACAAGTTATAGTCCATCCAACACTATAACATTCTGAAGGCATTTGGTTTGCACTCTTTGAAAACTTGGCTGCCTGTTGTTTAGTTTCAATGTGCAAAATCCATGAAAATTTATAGACAATGTTTGATGTTCCATTTCAGATGGGTAAAGCTAAATGGTGAACGGTTGCTGATGACTTCTGACTTGTACATGCCAGACATCTATCCTAAAAAGCTACCGCCTGGCTCAAAAGTGTTGTTACCGCCACTGACATTTGCCTTTTTTGTATTTCCAGATGCTGACGTTATGATCTGCCAATAAAAATTGTGATCAAGGACTATGCATTGAAATTTGTGTGAGAAGTAAAATCTATAAAGTTTAATGCTTAGTCATGTAATGTGTCAATCCATTACTTTTAAGCATCAGCAAAACTTGAGCAATGCAAGATATGCAATAACTAGGTCTACCATCTATTTAAGAATAATTTTGTAAGATGACAACTTCATTATAGCATAATTTTCTGTCAGTCACCTTTGTATTTTATGTTAATCATGTGGTAAATGCAGTGGTTTTCTGCATTGTCTACTTTTACATTCCTCACTTTATTGTCTTACTATAATTTATCTGTCGCTTTTATTTTTATGGCACAGGTCAAATTGATTTCATAATTTTGGTTCATGTTGTGTTTTCCTTCACAATAAATGATGAATAAAATGTTAGTAGCATTTCTGATGACTCTTGATGGACAAGTCCAAAATCTCCAAGTAGTTGATTTAATCTTGAATCAAAATTCTTAGACTGGATTTCCAGTAAACATAGAGCCTTGTTATAATGACAGTTCAAGCAAGCACATCATTATAGCCATTTGTTGTAAACATCTCTGTATACTAAAGCCATAAAACAAGTATTTTCATCACTACTCCTCACTACACTAAACACCTATTATATTATCATACTGTACTTATTCTGTGTTAATCAGCATCTACTTGCTATAAAAGTAATTCATATCAAAATAAATGTAGATAGTTGTAATCATATTTTCAGGATATTTTAATTGAAAACAAGGAGACAATAAAAAAGTTAATCAATTATAAACTTTTACTGTATACAAAATCTTGTGGAATGTTGGTGTATATACATTTCAACACACAAAACAGCATCACAGTGAAAGGCACAGAAAGCAGTTGTGCTGTGCCAATGTCAATAGTTATGTGTGCAGACATTTAGATCCCTCACTGTTCTTCTGGCATACAACAGATTCCATCTCTGATTTATGCACTGAAAAATCTGCAAACAATACACAAAAGTTATAATATTCTCATTAGGTTGATGTCAATGGGGCGGGAAGGTAGAAGAGTGGTAATATCATTGGACCGTAGAGCCAACGGAAGCGGGTTCAATAGCTGCAGGAGCCCTGGAGTTGATTCAGCCTTCACTCGACAGCAGTGATAAAATGCGTAGCAATGGTAACATTGAAAAGTAACCATAGATTTGGTGGAATGGCTGGCCACTGTTCCGCTGAGGAATGGCTTAGCCGCCTATGGGCTGATGGACATGAAACCAGGGATCAGCACCGGCTCTTACAGGCATGCATTGAGCCTATGGAATAACTTCCTTAAAAATAGTGAATTAAGTTTCATATTGGGTCTATGGTAACTCAGTTACATTTAGTCATAAAACTTTCCATGAAACTTTACTTACCTAGAAATCAGATTCTTGTTCTTTACTTGAATCAAATATTTTATCTATGCTCATCAACATTATTGCATCAGTTGCTTACAACAAAAGTAACATCCAAACTACCAGACTGATGACTACAGTGTAATTCATTTGAAGATAAAATGATGGTGAAGCTTAAGATAGAATTAAATAAAATATCTTCAAAACCAGTTATTGAGTAACTAACACAATGTGTTGAGTAACTAACACAATGTGTTAGACAGTGTTACTTTGTTTGCAAAGTAACTTTTCCAGCAACTACTGTAGTTACAATTTTATGTAACAAGGTAATGGAAATGCAAATCTGCCTTACTAATTGCATTATATGTAGCCAACTACAGGTACTGTCCTAAGTAACTAGTAATGTAACTAGGTATTATTATCAAATAACATAATTCATTACTTTTTGTACAAAGAACAAAGTACTTTTTAAAGTAACATGCCTAGCATTGCTTAATTATTGATGAACTGACAAAAATTAGAAAGGGGACAAGTGAATTCAGTCAATAAATGTCTTTGCCACAACTATATTGTGACAAATACATGTCAAGTTTTACAGACTCTTGCAGTATATTTCGATTACAGCCAAACAATGTGGTGTAACTCCTTAATTAATATTAACAGCAATTTGTGCTATCAAGTCAGTATTTTATATATTCAAATTCATATTCCTCATTCACATTCCTCATATAAAAATCCTGTTAGTGTTCACTCTTTTTAATATCACACAATTTGAAGTCTCTTAAAAGTAAGAGCAGCCAGGCTTGACTATGTACAAAACAGAACTGAAATCTAGCTCAGTCCCAGATGAGAAATGGCGTAAATTCTAATCACTGGCCCCATAATTAACTGATGTTCAAATTAATCATTAAACTGAGTAAAATCATATTAAAATCTTGATTGATGGCTATGAGTCACTTACACAAGCATTAAAAACATAATGAAGATATTCCACAGTGCAATGAATATTCGAAAGTACTGTAGACTTCGCAAGAACTCTCGAATTTTATCTCCTAAAACGGCAACTCAAGAGCTATAGACGGCCACACACAGTCAGCCCTATATTTGTGGCAGTCCATTACATAATCAGTGGCAAACTGCAATCTTTACAAAACCAGTCTTCCATTATTCCATTAGATTCATTTCCAATCAATGAAAACATCATCCATATATCATTTGCATAACCTGCTTGTATCGCAAGTTGAAGCCTTAAGACTTTAATAACCAAAATTAATGAAACCTTGATTGCAGCTAACATCTTATGAGAATGCTTGACTGCACATAAAGTCGATAAAGGCACATTTTAGAAAATGACATTAAACGCATTAAACACTAATACCGATAAACAGGATACCTGTCAGACATCAATTTTGAAAATAATGCAGGTAAAATACTTGCCAGCAAATGTGATTAAAAATTTAACATAATTGGATATAGTTAGGGTTTGGATACTATTATAATATTATATTTTTAATTATATTTTTAACATCGTCACCTTTAGTCCTTCATTGACATATCAGCGCTGTCAAAGAGCTTTTGATTTTGGTTTTTAACTATGCTACAGCGCTATATAAATTGTCCTAATAATAATAATAATCTATAATATTAAGATCCTTGCTCTGTATGTCTGTTACCTTCAAGCGTTCTCATTGGTTGGCTGTGTGAGCGTTCTGATTGGTTGGCTGTGTGACGTTCTCATTCGTTACCTTCAAGCGTTCTGATTGGTTGGCTGGGTGAGCGTTCTGATTGGTTGTTCTGGAACCTTAGGGCTTCCCGGCGAAGCGGCGGCGGCTTAACGGCCCCGAAAGCTTAACGCCACGCCGGGCATTTAACGCCACGTTGCAGCGTCATAGTGTGTACATTTAACGGCGACGCGTTGCAGCGTCACGCCACGCGATGCGTTTGACAGCGTCGTTGCAGCGTCATAACGTACAACTCGCGGGCTTAACGGCGACGAAGAGTGAACGGCCACGCAAAGCGTTTGACAAAGCGTACGTTGCAGTGTCAGAGCTTGGCTACGTGGCGTATGTACATCATTGAAACGTTGTTCAGCAGCATGAATTCAATGATTGGTTTTAGTATTATCCTGCACTGCGAGCAAAGCGAGCATCTTTCTAGTAATAATAATAATAATGATAATAATAATAATAGACTTCAAGACTTCCATTAATTCTGTTTGTTGTATCCAGAGTCCACTACAAATTAGTTACCCTTAATGGAAATATATATCAGCTCTTGTCTGTCATAAACAAGTTCATTACAAAATGATTCAACTGTGTAGCATTCTTTCCAATACATGTATCAATGTCTAAAACAAAACAACACTAACACTGCATTTATGACTGCTTAAACTCCATGTTTATTTCACATCTGTGGGTTATCATAGACATTCTCTAACATCTTCTATTATTGTAGCTCCACTGTATTAAACTAGTAATTTATATGGCATTTCAGTTCACGAACTGATTCCTACCAGCAGTTGGCTCGATTTCTCCATATCCTTGATCCTGCCTCCTCCTTCTGAATAATCAACACAAAATTCATCTTATACAACCATTGAAGCCTATCATTCAATAAGAAATTAGTTGAACAGTAAAACATTTCATTTTAAACGATTTACAACGAATAACTCAAAACAAGTGCTCAGTAAAAATGCAGAAAATCCAAAAACAGAAAACTCACAATTTAAAGTTGAGAACTGCCCCTGCATTGATGAGTAATGTCCTGGAAAATAAATACATGAAACCTTGCACAAATGCATAATGATCCAAATGTAAATGACAAATCTTAACAGTCATTTGTTGCTTCTCAATTGCTTTTTTCTGCTCAATAATAACCACTGCACAATGCTGTCTGATAGTTCATTTTGAAATTTTTATTTCATCTTCTTCAACATAAACTTCAGTCCTCATAACAGTCTACAGAATACAATGGTCAGGAACGACAACTGGATTTCGCCTTTCCATCGATATCCTATTAAGTAGCACTTATATGAAGCAAATTACATGAATAAATTTCCCCTGAACAAACACTAAAAAGAGAGCAGCAATTAAAGAGTACAATAATCCTAATCAGATCTAACAAATAAAATGTCAGTCATATAACATCTGCCGTCAAAATATAAATTAAAAATAAAAATAGCCTGCCGTTTCAAAATTAAATCAAATCATTATAAAAATGAAGTCAAAATCAGCGCAACATAAATATTCTGTATACCACTGAGACCAATTACACAACAATGTAAATGAGACGCATTAAAGAAAACTACCCGCACAAAATCAAGTCAGCAATCATTATCGTCACTCGATTCTCAAGTTCTGTCGTCTAAATCATTAAATCTTAAGACTTTTGTAAGCTTTAATATCGAAAATTATTAATAAATCAATCGACAACTCATGCAGAACGCGAAGTCGCAAAACATCAATAAACAGTAAAACCACGGTGGTGGAATCACGTGACCTCGAGGAACCACCATAGAATCATCGTCAAATTATTTTCTATGGGAACCCAGTCTAGTGCTGTTAAGTTAACCGAACCGAACCGAAACCGCGGTTTTTCGGTCAAAAGAACGAAGAAACCGCGGTTTTGACATGCAAATTGGACGACCGTTAACGCTAACCCTAACCTAGACGTTAAAGTAACCCATGATCTCTTTTTTCAATGCATTTAATGCATTTTGAATGCAGTTCAATCAATGCACAGCTTTTAAACGCTAAAATAACGAGTGTTGTTCTTCTGTCATGTCTGTGTCTCTATGATGAGTCAGAGTCTGACGTCATTATTGAAATCAGTAAAAACAATTTTTAAATGGCTGCATTAGTAGTGTCGCGCAGTGCCAGTTTAGTGTGGAATGCTAATTAGCTCCGGACACCTTCAAAATTGAGGTAGACACCCCCACCCCCAAATCCACAATCCTAGAAATATCCCTGAGGCTAACGGAGCGGGTTCAAGCCCTGTTAGTGCCCCTAGTCACCCTAGTGGCTTTCACACGTGCAGTAATGCCTTCTAAGCCACTTTAAAATTAGTTTAAATCATGACGAGTTTAAAATTAGGCCCATTGGCAATTTCATCAACTGAAAAGAGGTGACTTAAATAAAGGGGCCGTCCATAAATGACGTCACGCGAATTTGTCACTTTTTTACCCCCCCTTTACGTCACGCAACGTCAAGCAACGTCGGACCCCCTAAAATATGACGTCACAACGGGACGACCTCCCATTTTCAAAAATCGCGTAACGTCATTTTATTTTTTATTTCTTATTAAAGTCCTCAAAAAGGTCATTCTTGGAAAAACCCTGACAAGCAAAAAAAGAGGTCATAATTGTATCATTTTTCCTCTCCAAAATGAAAGCAAAAAGAGGTCATAGGGTTAGGTTAACCTATCGCTAACCCTAGGTTACAAGTTAACCCTAACCCTAAAGGTTAAAAACCGAACTGAACTGAAACCGCGGTTTTTCGGTCCAAACCGAACCGAAACCGACCGAGACTGCTCGAGGTGAAACTGTAATAGCACTACTTAATAAACAGAGACCGACGACCGTAGACGTAAAGTACATGATAATAATGATGATAGTCAGTGGCGGCTCCACCGAGGGGGGCAGGGGAGGCCCGTGCCCCCTATTGAGTGCCTGCCTCCAGTGGCCTCCTGTTGGGACCCTTTACTTAATGCTACATAGATTAAACAACAAATGGACCGAATGGTTGGCCCCCATGATTAGAAGTTGCCACCCCAACGCCCCCCACTTGCCAAATCCTAGAGTCGCCACTGATGATAATGATGATAATGATAATGATGATGATGATGATGATGATGATGATGATGATGATGATGATGAATTGATGATGATGAATTGATGATGATGATGATGATAATAATAATAATAATAATAATAATAATAATAATAATAATAATAATAATAATAATAATAATAATAATAATAATAATAATAATAATAATAATAATAATAATAATAATAAAGTTTTGTCTTTTCCTTAGGTCTACGTTAATTGTAATAGCTCTCTTTGCATCTAATTTGCATTGTGTTGTATTATAGTCTTCTTGCATATATGCTTATTTCTTTTGTTTTCTTTTTGATTTGGTTTTGTGTTTGTAATTAATTGTCTTTTTTAGCTGCAGTTAATGCGAAATACAGATATAATAATAATAATAATAATAATAATAATAATAATAATAATAATAATGAGACTTAAAGTGGTCAATACTAATAGGGTCCGTCCTGTGTGGAAACACTATGTTTTTCATTCATTCATTCATTCATTCATTCATTCATTCATTCATTCATTCATTCATTCATTCATTCATTCATTCATTTAATTCATTCATTCATTCATTCATTCATTCATTCATTCATTCATTCCTATTATGGTCTTGCTGTGTAGGCCTACTCTAATTCTTTGCTGTCTAGACCTATATCTCTACAGGACCAGTACCTACTAGGAATAGTATCCTATAGTGGGCCTGACATGTTTAGGAGGTTTAAGCCCCATTTTAAAATCATTTGCACAGTTACACTATAGTAGCCTAGCTATCACTATCTTCTTATTCAAATCGCTTCATCTATCCACCACTCTAGCACAAAAATGTTGTTTCTATCATCCAACCCATTCCTTAAACAGTTTTAGGCCTATATATGTTATGTCATCGGGTTCCATATTACGCTGTTTTTTTGCAACAAAAATGCCTTCCTGCTGGAACGTCCACTTTGCTTTTAGTATTTTGTATGTCTCAATTAAATCTCCACTCGCTATCCATTTTTCCTAAGTTGTCAAGCTACAGCGTTTTAGCCTTTCTTCATAGGTTAATCTCTGCATGATGCCATTTGATCATCTTTGTTGTTCCTGTGTTGTAGGCCTACGCTCTTTCTAAAGCTGTATTTCTTTCTTCTGGAATGGACACCATGCTTGAACGCAATATTATATTCCAGTGGCGTCAATCTGTAGTAAAAGTTGTGAGGGTCCACCCGCGTTGTTGTGCCTAACCCTAACCTTAACCCTAACATTAACCATATAACCCTAACCCTTTTAGCATAGTTTCTACAGTGTACAGAGAAAGAGGATGAGAAGAAGAAGAGGAGGAGGAAGAAGAAGAAGAGAAGGAGGAGGAGGAAGAAGAGAGAGGAAGATAATAAGATGATGAAGAGGAAGAGGAAGAGGAAAAGGAGGAGGAGGAAGAGGAAAAGGAGGAGGTGGAGGAGGAAGAAGAATATAGTAGTCAAGACTAGTACATTGTAACGTCAGGATGGAACTGTGGATACTCTAGGGCAGGGGTGCACAACCTTTTAAGGATGAAGGGCCACATTTTTCGGTTCCAAGACTCCGCGGGCCACATGCATTTTTTGTTATCACACAGAAGTGGTACGTTGACAGTAACCGTTAATAGCAATATTTAATATGGTTACGGATAAAATTTAATTCGACAGGACTAATGGAATTAATAGAATTTCTGATGAATACAATCAACCCAGTAGAAACAAATGAAATTGGAATGATTGGTAATTTAAATGTAGAATTTCAGGTTAAGGTCTTGTTAATCAAAAAATACTATGACCATGTTCAATGATTAATTCATAACATTTTAAAAGTAAAGGTCAATCGCGTTTTAAAAAAATAGCCAATGGTGTTGTTAAGACTGAACGTCTTTAACAATTTTATTCATATTTTGTGGCAGTTCACTTGTTGCAACTTTCAAAACCGAGCACTCAACCCGAACCTTAGAACATTCTTTTCAATTTCATTACAGAAAATGTTTCTTCACACAAATAAGTGTTTCCAAATTGAGAAATCTGCAACCTAAATTCTTAGGTTTTACTAATCTCTTGGGTCTTGGGGCAGAGACTTCTGTAAACTGTCAGTATCTCAGTATCCTTAAGAGCCGTTTTTAATTCGTCTGAACACTGGAGATCAAAGGCCTCAAGCAGAAACTGAGTACACATCACAAGAGAAATTGTGAGAAATCGGCTGTGAAATTAGGCTAATTAAATTCATTCAGCAATAGATCACATATACCACAGTATTCAGAAAAGTCGCATCGATGCTAAATCCGAAAAGTTAATAAGCAGACCGGAAAATGGACAAGATTTCCAGATCGTACCTGCGATTGAAACAATAGTAATTTAAACTGAAAAGCTCGCCATTTTTGAAACATGTTGAAGATGAAGTGATTTTTTCCTTGAAGTCGTTGATTCATTGTATTCATGTGCACTATCATATCCGTGAGAAATGCAAGGTCAGTCAATAAATGCTTGCCATGAAAGAAATGCGTTTTCATACCCTTACTGTTAAGAAATTCACGAAATTCTGCTATCAGTTCAACAAAGCATTCTAAAATTCGTCCTCTGCTTAACCATCTCACAGCTGTGTAATATGGTATGTCATGGTAAGCTGCTTCAGTCTCTTCTATAAATAACTTGAATTGATGGCGTCTTAGACCCTTGGAACGAATGACTTATTCTGTAGTGCTAATATGAAAGCAAGAAAACCTGCGGGGCCACTTTAAAGCCTTCGGGGGCCACTTTTCATTGAAATCCTAGAAAAGTCCGCGGGCCACAAAAACTCGCCGGCGGGCCACTAGTGGCCCGCGGACCACGGGTTGTACACCCCTGCTCTAGGGCCATACTGCAGTGGCGTAGCCAGGATTTCGGGAAGGAGTGTTGGTTCGATCGTGAGAATTTTTTTGTATTTTTCCTTTTTTAGGAGCTGACAAGCAAAAAAGGTCGTCACCGCACTTAGAAATTTTTCAATGGGCAGCCAGCCAGGGGGTTAACCCCAAAAATCGCGTCTGAAAATGAAAACTGTATGGAAAAGCATGTAAACATTTTTCGTTAGCAGCCAAGGTACCTTACTAGGCCTATACCTTGCTCAGGGAAAACTGCGTCAGTCTTGCTCTTTTCCTCTGACTGATCTCTGGAATGGCCAGGATCTTTTGCAGATAGATTTTTGAAGTAGGCCTACCATCGATCGATACCCTTGGATATTAGAACTGGTGCTATAGAAGTGTATAATAATTATTATTATTATTATATACACGAACACTGTCAATTTGAGTAATTTTAGACATATTTTTCAAAAATGCATAGGCGGAGAATTGGCTTGTCAAAATTAGCAGCAGTCGACGTATCCTTAATTGCTTGATCTTGAATTGGTTCAGTCTAGAAATACTTTGAAGTTTGCATAGAAGTTTTCAAGCATCGTTTTCGACTAATTCCTTAGTTACATTCAATTTTGATCACTTTCACAACGCATGCCTGTTATAAGAATTTTAGTCTCATGCATGGTATCATGCGAACTTTTTAGGCACGTCTTCAGTCTTTGGTCAACTAGGCCTCACCTCCTGGCTTATTGCACATTCATAAAATGATTTTCCCTCCTATGAAGTCAATAAATTAATATAACGCGCCCCCAAATGGGCCTGATGCCTGTTATAAATGACGGTATCGCGATTTTGTCTTCAGTCTTTTGTCCCTTAGAATAAAATCACCTTGTCGCACGTCGTCACATAAAAAAGTCAGACACGTCGTCACAAAAAGTCAGACCCCATCAAATATGACGTCAAAACACGTTAACCTCCGTCATCTTGTCTTTCCAATGTCAAAATTAATGTTTCGTTTGAAAATATTCATTATAATAATTTATAGTTGAAACAATATTCAAAAACTTTTTCAAATTCTTTTTCAAAATGAAGTCAAATAATTATAAGTGTAAAATACGTTAAATGTTGCGGTAACATAGTATATATTGCGGTATTAATAACAATATTTAGTATTATGTGACGGGCACATTTCTGGAAACCTCCTCCCCCGTTGTCACACATCGTCACAAATGTTTGAATCCCCTCCCCCTAAATGCGTGACGTCATTTATGGATGGTCCATAAGATATTAAAAAAAGCGTTGAAGGTATCTGTATTTTTTCACAGTAGTCTTTTTATTTATTAAAATCCGCTGGATTTGGATTTTTGAGAATGTCACATTTTTAATTTCGATGAATCGGCCAACAAACACGCACAAAAGCTTCGGTAACAGTACCAGACGACGACGTTCAAAACTCCAGTTGAAGTTGAACCGTACCCTGTAGGTAACAGGGATTTATCTAAACCCCAGCGGGGAGTTACGCCCCCCCGCGGTTTTTGACAGACACCCCTGCCCTTACACCCCCTGCCAGGGGTGGTGTTGACTATCACCCAAAAAGACATATGTTAAAAGTAGTATGAAGCTGCTGTGAAGGACAGTGGTGTTATGATGCAGCTGTTTCGTTCTGCGTATATTATATGCTCAAATCAGAAATTTCAGTTTGCAGATGACGCAAAACCACTAAAAATCACATTATTATTATTATTATTATTATTATTATTATTATTATTATTATTATTATTATTATTATTATTATTATTATTATTATTATTATTATTATTATTATTATTATTATTAGGCCTATACGAAAAACAAGCCGTATAAGACTCAACACTGGACATTGACAACTCCGCAATTTTGGGACATCTCCTCCCTGAACGCAAATTCCTGGAAAAAGCTTGGTAGGGTATGTGGAAACAGACATTTCAGACACAACTCAGCGCCAGAATTTAACTTTGAAATCGAACATCTCTTCGACTGTGCAAATGTATATAATTCAGTGTACATCTGGCAAACATTTTTCTGCCGTAGAAAGATCGAGTGTTCGTTATTTTACTCGTTTATTTTCAGACAACTCTGTGCTGCAGAGACTCGTCGTAAGGTGGCGGCGGCGGGTTGCAGATGCAAGCAGTGATAGCAGAACGTGATGCGAACTCCGACTCCCTCCCTCTCCTTTCCCGTAGAGACGTCGTCGTCGTCGTCGTCGTCGTCTTCGGATTCAGTGAAATGCGTGGTACGACCGACGCACGTCGTGGTGCAGATTCCGTGGATAGGATATGACGTAATAAGAGCACCGCGATTGCGTGAGCGTGACGTCAGTGGAACGACGTCGGCGGCATCGACGGGGGAGGTGCAGACGGTTCGACGAAGGCGGTCCTGCCTCCTCCTCCTCCTCCTCCTCCTCCTCCTCCTCCTCCTCCTCCGCCGCCAGACGGGAAACACAGGAGACGGTGGGCGTAGGGGAGATGCCGGTCGACCGATTCTAAACAGGGAACGAGGGACGAATCGTATGGCAGCTGAGACACGGACAGCGGTCGGAACTGGTCGTCGTCGGCTGGTGGGCGGTGGCGGTTGACGGGCGTCGTGGTCGCCAGAGACCCCTCGTCCGTCGATCCGGTGGCACTCATTGAGCCGACGAATCTAACGTCCTCCTCGGTCGAGACGTTCCTCTGAGAAATAATTCGTTTCCTTTTCATTGACCCTGGCAGAAAGCAAATACGAATCTGCTGTCCACTCTCTATATATCAGGGATGCACAACCGGCGGCCCGCGGCCCAGATCCGGCCCGCCGACGTGTTCTCTGTCTGGCCATCGGAACAAATTAAAATAGCACAGAAAACTGGACCGAGAACAGTAATTCTGTTATAGAAATCATACATCAACTGATTGGGCTTATCAATTGGGCCAGTGGCGGTTCCAAGAACTCTTGGTGGGGGATGCAATGAATTTTTAGGAAGATCCCACCAATTGTCAAAGGAATTATACGTAAACGGTTTAGAAGAATCTGTAGATTGAATTTATAAAATATAAACTATAATGTTCAGAATTGACAATGCACTAAAAGCCATTTTAGTCTGGCTGTACAAAGTCAGTGCAAACTGCAAAGTCGAGTCTTCTATTGCTGGAGCCTGGAAGCGAATTTGCCGATGACATTGTCTATGGATATGTCCTTGTCTTTGTGGATAGGCCTATGCGTCAAGGCTAATCCGTTTAGACGATCTATCTTCAATTGAAGACGTATTTTGGTGGACCGGGGGGTGGGGGTGCATCCCCAGTCATCCCCAACGTGGAACCGCCCTGAATTGAAATACTACTATTCTATGTGTCAAACAGTTGTTCGTTGCAACATTTAGGCCCTATTAAAGTTAGTTTCGTTTTGAGTTGCAGATCTATGTAAAACATTGTAAATAATAGAACATCCATGTTTAGATTGTCGTCCTCGAATAATCTGAGAATGTTCAATTTGGCCCTTGGCCTAAAAGGGTTGTGCACCCTGCTATAAACAGTATACTGTATATTGTCATAATATTGATAGTAGAAAACTCGATAGGCCTACTTCTGCATAAATAATTCGGATGGATCGATAAGGCACGAGTTGAATGTTCTATAAGCAAACGTTTGTACATACAGTACATTTGCATAAGTTTGCACTGTATATATTATTAGTCTTCTCAGATCCGTTTTAAAGACCCGGAGTAAATAAAATCTCGTAAATTTATATAGCGCTTTGGGAAATTGTACAGCAGTAGGCCAGTAGCTGCTTATTCTTATGCGCTTAATCTTTCTTGAAATAGCTATAGACAAGGTGGTTTGTCGGTCGGGTAAAGGTCAGTGTATCGATGAGGCGGCGGGTCAGGCTGTTATTGCTATGGAGTAAATGCATTTTGGAATAGGAAGGTTTCAAGTTTGATACCTAAAGGCTTGAGGAGATAGTGAGGGAATTAAAGGAAATGAGGATTCGGAGCTTGTTGTTTGAGTAAGCGATTAGATAATTAGAGTCTAGACTAAAGAGGAATAGGCCTATAGCCTATAGGGAGGATGCAGATACATAACCAGTAGCAAATTTCTGTGTAATTATGTCTTGTAATAAATTCATTCACTTCAATTTTTTGGTAATCAGGATTTTAATTAAGCGATACTCGTTACAATCTATCGCGTGCAAGAATGTCATATTCTGCAATACGTCGAGGAATTCGAAACCCGTTGTGATAATGGATCGGAATGAAACGGAAAGTTCGAGCTCGGTCGCATTTTACGGACTCAAGCGTCTAAACGATTCAGTATGATAACGCTCCGATGCTATTGCTGCTTGTATTGCGCGTGGCGCAAGTGTCGTGTACCGGTCAGGACAGTGCACTAGTTCGGAGGTCACGGAGTTCGTAGAGACCGTCCGGGGAGTTCATCGTCGGTGGTCAGTCTGCCCATATTGCATGACGAGGGAAGTTATGACAGGCGTTAAATAAAACGCTGCGTTCGACCCCACACGGTCCGTCGACTTTCGATTAGAATGTCTTCTGTATTGTCAAATGGGAACAGCACGACGACGACGACGGCGGAGACCGAAACGATTCTATAGTCACACGTCTATTCTCCAATCGTGGCACTTCATGTTCGTGCTCGTCTAATTAAAACAAGCACCACACTCGGCGGAGAAAGTTTAAGTTTGCAAGTAACCGCTGGAATGCTGGAATGCAAAGAGGTGCGGTTACCACGCCTCTTTGTTAGCATGGCGCTGATCGAGGGCGAAAGGACTTCGCGACCTCACTCTACAGTGTAATATTAGAACGGAGCCGATCGACATCTTGAGACTTATCCACCAGGAGCGTAGCGACGGGGGTATATCGGTATATATATATATATATATATAATATATATATATATACACTACCTTAAAATTAAAATTTTTCATGTGTTTTTTAAGATTTCCAAAGTTTTTAACGTAGTCCTAGTCCAGGTAGCCCTAGTTAACGTAATCCTATAGTCTGCTGTATGCTGTATCGCTACTGTCTGTAACCGTCACAAAAGTATTATTAGACTTGTTGTAAGCGATATGTGGTGGTGGCTGATATATTAAATTCAGCGCCTGAGCCCTGATATGCGTTTAAGCATTCATAATATGGTAGCTTCGTTTCTACGACTACAAGTGATCATAGAGTCTACAATCAACCTACGAAACACGTGGCTTAACTAATATTTTGATTCAGGTAACACGCGTGTCTGCGTTTATACCTGGGCAACCACACGAGAGGCATCCAGGAATGAAGCTGTTGAGACACCCTCGCCCAATGTTGCCGGCTTCGTTCATCTTTTGTTGTCGCTGACATCTCCCCCTCCTCCTCCTCTTCCGCCAGCAGCAACAGCAGACGACAGAGCAGAGGAGACAGCCGACGAAGACGATCGACAGAGGAACCAGAGTGGATGGAAGCAGAATCTCCAGCGGTGGAAGGTCGAACATCGCTCCATTCGTTCCAACTCCTCTGAACAGCGACATTACTCGACAGTCCAATGAGTCCATTCATATAGGCCTACTGGCTCTTCAAAATGGCGTCGTGTTCAACAATCAACATAGAGACTAAGAAAGAATCTGAGACGTTGTCTCAAAATTTGTTGTCTCAAAAATCGTTGTCTCAAAATCTGCACTTATTTCTCTTACAAATTAATGTTCGTGGTTCTGGTCAACATGATTAGTGCAAGCACTTATTATTACTATTATTATTATTATTATTATTATTATTATTATTATTATTATTATTAGTAGTAGTAGTAGTAGTAGTAGTAGTAGTAGTAGTAGTAGTAGTAGTAGTAGCAGTAGTATTACATGGTTGTTAACGCACGTTAAGTCATTCACAAAGTGAAGAATCTTAAGTGCAGAGAAAGTCACGAATGAACAATAATTTGTCCTATGTCGCTACGACAGTGGCTGTGGTAAGATTCGAACCTGCTACCACCGGTTTCGTGTCAAGAATCCTGCCACTAGGCTACTCCAAAACGTCCCGTTAAAATTATGTAGGCTACCAAAAATCAACTTGCAGTACACGAATTCGAAATTCGACTGCTGGAGCCACTGCCACAAAACTACAAATTACGTAGGCCTATGTTCTTCAAATCTAAACTGGTGATCTGATCTGCAAATGAAATTAAAGTTTATCCAGTCTGTTAATTAATAAAGTCACAGTCCGACAATAATTGTCTGGCTGATTAGCGGTTTCACGATGCCTCCAGGCATTTATCATTTTCTCATTTTCTTATTATTTGAAGGCCCTACTCGTTTCTTCTGCACTCAAATCGCAAAATCTACTCGTTCGTCTTAATAATAATAATAATAATAATAATAATAATAATAATAATAATAATAATAATAATAATAATAATAAATAATAATAATAACAAATCCTGCGTTCCTCTCTGTTCTCAGAGACAGAAGATGGCAGAGTGGATTACGCGCTGGAGCGGTAGGCTGTCGGAGCAGGTTCAAGGACTTCAAACCACGTTAGCGCTCCTAGTGGGTGGCTGTCACACAGGCAGCAATGCCTCCTATAGGCCACGATAAGTCAGTTCTTCAGCCGCCATTGAAATAATTATGTCGCTTGAATCGTTTCTTCGTCCCATTCCTTTACGACAGAATCTTCCAATGGCACCTCTTAAAGGACTTTCTTAGTCGCCAACAGCAGTAGTGATTTAGACCACTTCCTAGTTCCCTCATAAGACTGCTTAATAAATTTGATAATAATAAAATTAGCAATAACAGTTATATAATAATATAATAACTATCGATTATATAGGCATAATGCACTCGTATGACCTAGTACCAGTTCCTATATAGGCCTACCCTGATGAATCAATCGATAATAACCAAATCCATCCGCATAACATCAATCCAACACTGAAATTGGTAACATTTCTGGGCCTAAAATCTGGAACTCTCTCCCTCCGGCTGTCAGATCTTCCAATTCATTGAGCATCTTTCAGACTTAAGAAGAAATATTCCTGATCTCTGGAATGACCTGGATCTTTTGCGGATTGATTTTGAAGGCGATTGATACTTGGGATTAGAACTTTTTGCATAATTATTATTATCATTCCACAAGAAGAAATATTCCAAGGAAGAGATCGCAGTGGCAAGGCAACAGAATTTTTGCTATTTACAGAGGAAGCGATTTACTAACGGCAGAAGATGCGAACTGCTGTGGACGTCCTGTTCAGAGGCGGATCTAGGGGGGAGAGTTAGTAGCCGTTTTTGTTCACATGTGGGACATTAGCTTATGTTTTGAATTTGAAACAGCAATGACTAGTTAAGATTTCTTCCCCTCTCCCAATCAAATTCCTAGCTACGCCGCTGATGATAATGTAGCTGATGATAATGATGATGGTGATTACGATGGCGATTATGATGAGTGATGACGACGCCTAACATACCGTGTCACGATGATGTCATCTGCCTCCTGACACCGAAATCGGTTCCAGTCTTGGTGGTAGCGGCAGCACAGGAGTGTGTCCTGGATATGTCGACAGCAGCAGTATTCCACTGTCGGCAAGGTAGTTGGTGACGGAGCACAGGTGAGTAAACTCCGTGTATCGTTTTGCCAGACATTCTCCGCTGCTTCTGAACGACTCCAAGCGACCTGCCATCGCTGCTTTGCGTCGTCAAAAGAAGACAAGATGAGACAAACGCACAACATTAGTGTCTGCAGCCGTCATTTGGAACACAGGTATAGGCCTACATCGGTGGTGGGTTCGACAATGGGTAAGTGTGAATGTCAAAAGTATAACACTGTAAATATTTTTAATGCCTATACAATACAATGTATACACCAGTGGCGTAGCCAAGCAGGGGGGTTGAGGGTTAAAATCCCTATATTGGCCGACCCAACATATTTTTTGGCGTATTCTGTGGATGGAGGCACGCCAAAATCTGGTTTAAGGTAGGGAAAAAAGAGAAAAAGAAGCACAGAATATCAATATAGTTACATGGATTGTCCGCTCATATAGCCTAGCCATATGATATAAGTGGCGACCTTTTTCTTGCTCGTCAGAATTTCTCGAGTTGGGAAGTGTTGGGGGAATGGTCGTTCGCAGCCCCCTTCGGAAAATCCTGCGCACGCCACTGCTATCTAGTATACTATGCACTGTGTCCGGATAAAAGGGGTCCAACTCTGTTTTCACTATGACTTTAAGAAATCGTGGCCGATTTCTATAAAAATTTGCGCGCACACACACACACACACACACACACACACACACATATATATATATATATATATATATATATATATATATATATATATATATATATATATATATATATATTATAAATGCATGTTGATGTAAAGCGCTAACTGTTAATGTAACTGCATAAATTGTTAATAGAATAGAATATATAACTGATGCAATTACAGTATAACTGATGCAGTACAGGGTGGGACGAAGAAGTAAGATGCAGCCTAAATATTTCATGTGCTGAATGCAATATTTAAAATGTAGCAGGATTGAATATCAGTGTGAAAGGTTCCAAATTCCTACCAATGTCGGGTACGGGTACGGGTAGGGTAGGGAACACAGCTTTCGGGTACGGGTCGGGTACGGGCATAGCGCTAGCGGGTACGGGTAGGGTAGGGTAAAACGTTTTTGCACGGGTACGGGTAGGGTAGGCATTTTGCTGTACCATCTCTAATATATCTCTATATATATATATATATATATATATATATATATATATATATATATATATGCTATGTGTGTGTAGCTACATATATGCATACAAAACGAACACACACACACATATATATATAATTTATATATACATATATATAATTATATATACACACACACATATATATAGGCCTGTATATATGTTTGTGCGCATATATATATATACACATATATATAATTATATATATACATATATATATAATTATATATATATATATACATATATATATACAGGCCTGTATATATGTGTGTGCAGTATATATGGAGACCTACAGTGTACATGTGTATCTATGCATGCATGCATGTATATGAGTCGTGAGTTAGTTGTAAGCGTGTAAAGGTAGTCCCGTGCCCGAACGAACCTTGGTCAGGCGCTGATCTCCGTGTCCCGGCAAGCAGCGACGCCGTTGCACGAATGGATTATTCCATTAATCTAGAGTTGGTTGCCATTACTTGTTTCATCTTCGCAGCTCAGCTCTGCTACCAGTTTATCTACGCCTAAGCGATGAACGGCTTTGTTGATCGCCGGCACCACGATACACAATACACAATGTACAATAACAACAGTTAATGACCAACCTGATTCACGACAGGCGTTTATCTGTTCTTCGTTGCAAGTGGCTTCTACAATTGAAGAACAAGCGAATCCACTTTATCCTCAAAATTATCAGAATCATGGAATAAAATAATTTAAGTAAGATCTTCTGTAAAATGTCCTTTAGTCAAACGTTAGTCAGGTCTCAGCGCCTAAATTACACGTGGGCATAGAGAACCTCAATAAGTATGGTGCCCTTTGCTGCCGTCAGCAAAAGATTTAATTGCCCAAAAATTAATTTTGTTTGCAACAATTTAAACCAGAGTGCATTTCATAGAAATGGTCTTTTAAAACTCGAAATGCAGTATTGGCAAAATGCATGCGGCTGCTTTGGAAAGCGTCATTGCGGGCTCCAATGACCTCAATTAGTCTCGAGAAACGGGAGACGAAGAAACTTCAAACTCGGCCTTCGTGAACCGTTCGGTATAACCGATGGGACTGGCGCTTATGAACAAATGGCATTATGGCATGTGAGCTTCCGCAGTTGTACACGAAAGACAGTCATTGAGCTGTCCTATACCGTTATCGTATCAATCAACTGAAACTGCGAATAACCTATAGAAAATGTTCATTGATAATAACAGAACAAAGTTCGCGCTTGATAAATTCACGCGCGTAGTCACGAAAACGAATTTTGTCGCTGAATATCAATGAAATATCGTCGCTGAATATCAATGAAATAACTGATATATGACGTCATTATTACGTTGCACTGAGCACAGATAAATCGTCGTTTAAGCTATAAAGACAATTAGATATAAACCCCCATAAGACAGTTTAGGTTTAAGGTCCTACATATTATTATGAATCTCCTAAGAGCGGTCTTTCAGATGCCTTACTATGCGTGCGCTCTTACGACTTACTCTTCGCCAGAGGCGGTTCCACGTTGGGGATGACTAGGGATGCATCCCTCTTCCACCGGCAGGCCCTCCGAGAGAAATTCCGGGCCCTTGTGCAGAATGGTCGACGGGCCCTTGAGAAGTAATAATTTCCTGACGACCTTTTTTTTCGCTCGTCAGCCGTTTTTATAATAAAGTTTTTGCTCGTCAGCCGTCCCGGGCCCCCTTCTGCTCGCCGGGCCCCTCTGCTGGACTGACATTTTAACCATTCTTTAGTGTTATTATTCATTTTATTGTTAATTATACGTATTCATCATCGGCCCGGGCCCCCTCCAGGCCGCCGGGCCCCTGTGCAGTTGCCCCCCTGCCCCCTCTCGGAGGGCCTGCCCACCGGCCCACCAAAAATGCGTATTCAATGGAAGATGATTGTCTAAACGGATTAGCCTTGATGTATATCCACAGATAAATGGATATATCCATAGATAATGTCATCGACAAATTCGCTTCCAGTAATAGAAAACTCGATTTTGCACTATGACTGCACAGCCAGACTAAAATGGCTTTTATACATTGCCAATTTTGAACATTATATTTCAGAAATCAAATCTACAGCTTTCTTCTAAGCCGTTCACATATAATTCCTTCGACAATTGGCGGGATCTTCCTAGAAATTCATTGTATCCCCCCACCAAGAGTTCTTGGAACCGCAACTCCTCTTCGTGAGCGGCATTTTCGCTATATTTGCGATAATCTTACGCGTTAAACATTTCTCATGAGCTTACAACAAATGACCCAACGAACAAGACAACAACAATTCAGATTATACCACTGCCAAGCAGAGGGCGATTTGTAGGGGGACAATTTTTCTCTCCACTGTCCAACTGCACCCTTCCTTCCCTCCCCACTGAGGTGGCTACTGACATCCTAGCCAGGGAAGTCAATCTTTCCAATCGCTGTGACAGGAAAATGCATTCTCCGTCGGCAGAGGGAGAAACTTTTTCGGTGCTCCGCGCAGAGCATAAATAACAAAATGAAACTCTGATGTTCGGTGGTAACTGAGGGAGAGACAATCATCTTAACCTAAAAATTATCCGAGTTGCTGATTAAACCATTAAATTTATACATCGTCATGGCCAGACATTGAAAGTGACAGGTCATCATTATTTGGTGACAGAGCAATAATTTGCCTAGCAGAACTGTGCGAAGTAGGTCCGCCGCAAGACTTGGATCAGTTCCGACAGTACAAGAACAATGTGAGAGTAATCGGAAATGTGCTTGCTTCAGTACTCAGTGGAAATAAAATTCGATGTGTTCATACGCGTTCATCTCTTTCATGAAGTCTAATAGGCCACCACCAACACTGTTCAGTGTTCAATCCTGCCTGTGCTAAAAATGGGTATGCGACGGGCGACATGCTGCCTCAGATGCACCAACTGGCCAAAAACTGACAAGACATCTGTGTCAATTCCTGCCATGGCAACTCTGTATTAATGTCAAATGTTCGTTGCATGCTTGAATTTAACTGCAGATTTCCAATTGTTGCAACTTGCAGACGTGCTATTACATTTATGGTTTAAATAAAATGAATGGTAGGCCCCTACGTGACAATTTATAGAAATAGCCTAATATTGAAAATCAGAGCAAAGTACGAATGCGCATTAAACCATGCATTTTTCATGCCCTTGCCCACTGCTCGCCATGTCCCCCTCCCACCACTGCTCCAGGTCACAAATCGCACCATGCATCCAAGTATCGTCTGAATCAGTTACTGAGTTTAACTGAGAATGGTGGAATTTTAATTGCTCAAATGACGCTCTGATGCCATCAATCTTGGCATTTAATTAACTCATTTAATAAGCGAATGTCATCAATTTTACGTCAAGAAATCAAAAAAATCGACCGAATAGACATTCATGGTAGCACACTTGCGAACAGACACACAGACGGACGGACGGACGGACGGAGAGATACAGAGACAGAGAAATGGCAGACTGTTGGTCGTGTAAACAAAGGACTTTCGAGGGTGGATTGAGCTCAGAGCTAGGTCGAGTTGCAAATAAAATAAACTCCAGAGTGACTTGAGGCGAGTGCGTTCAAATTTAGATTGCGATCAAATTTAGCTGCGACTGAAGTCAAACCTTATTCGTCTCATGGAGGTCTTTAGGAGGAACTGCGAGACGAGATGGTATATAAGCACAAAACAGTAGACAAGAACTAACAGAGGAAGAATTATTACATTGTCATACAAGTATACAGCATCACAGTCAGCCCCGAAGCCACTTTAGCTGCGACCTAAACGGAAAGAAATTGGGGCAGTTGTAGCCTTTCCTTTCCCACTGCATGGTTCTAATCTACAAAGTCCTTATATACAGCAAACACAACCGCGTTTTAATACAGTCCGAATGCAAACGAAAATACAGTTTAAGAGTTAAGTTGGCTGAAAGTGGCAAAGCGCCACAGAGAAACTACGACCTACAAAGGGTGATTGCCCACACCAATCTCCGTCCAGCTTTCCAGATTATATAATATATTGTCAAAGGTACTAATAACTGCAAGTCTGCGATATTTGAAATGATGGCTGGATTGCCTTAGCGGGACATCGTTGTCAATCTTGATTTCGAATGGTTGCAAGGCGCTTTTAATATTTTATAAAGAGGATCTAGAACTCACATCGCGTCAATAATTATCCTGAAATGAATGAGATTCTGGGAATGGATGTCACGCCCTCCACCGCCATACCGCATTCAGGAAACTGTCGCAATTGGGGCGGAATATGGTAGAGTTGGTTACGCGCTGGAGCAGCAGACTGACGGAGAGGGTTCAAGCCCCGTCAGCGCCCCTAATGGCTTTCACACCGGCAGTAATGCCTTCTACGCCACTTTAAATCACGGTATGGTTTTTAATTTGTTCATCATCTACTGTATTGTCCAACATCTAAATTACAAAATTTAATAGAAAACTTTGTGGATGAGCAAAACGCATGACTGCATTTCTCAATGCCACGACA
Organism: Metaphire vulgaris; assembly: GCA_018105865.1. Classification (NCBI taxonomy): domain Eukaryota; kingdom Metazoa; phylum Annelida; class Clitellata; order Crassiclitellata; family Megascolecidae; genus Metaphire; species Metaphire vulgaris. Next base: position 14,731,279 of record CM030832.1, read on the forward strand.
GAACCTAGGTAAAACTTCTACTTCCGAGGGCGAATCCAGGCCCCAGATGGTTTAGTAATTGTGCTGAAAGCAATTAAGCTCTATATACAGACCAAACTGAAAAGAAAATATCGATACATATTTCCTTCCAGAAATTTCTCCCAACTGGCACACAATTATTGTACGCAAAACACACATAGCAACCAACAGGACCTGTGTTCGCTGTTGATTTGTGTGACATTTTACGACATCGAACGACGATCGTAGATTTCATCAAGACCGTGTTTCATATCCCAGAAGAATACTCATTCAATCTTGATTCCAGCTGTGGACAACATATAGAACCATATATATATATATATATATATATATATATATATATATATATATATATATATATGTATATGTATGTATGTGTGTGTGTGTGTGTGTGTGTGTGTGGGCGTATATACTGTATCAGGCGTCATGTTTTGACAGCAGCATTGAAGCACTGAAGAGACGTGTGGCCACAAGAGGTGGCGAAGAGTGGGAGGTTCGGACGCAAAAGCTTGATAGCATTTGCAGAAAGAAAGCAAGATATCGACAGTTTTGATAACGCAGGATGAAAGAAGTGGAAACGATTCGTAACATTAACAGCTGCATGACAATGCGAAACAGCGGGAGTGGCAGCTGTATTGAAAATGGCATAGCCGCCATAACGGAGTCAGAACTGCGAAAATTCGTAGGATTTTGGAACGCTCGATTCTGCATGGACCATAGACTAGAAGTAGAAAGTACTAGGTATATAAAGTATAGTATAGACCAACTCGCTTGGCTGCTCACATCGATCGCTTCAATTCTGAAATGAATGAGATTTTGAGATTTGATGTTGCTTTAAACTCACACTTGCCCTTCCCAGGCCCGTCTTTACGTCTTAAAAATTGGGCACAGTGCCCGGGGCCCCGCTCATCTTAGGGGCCCCGCGCAAAAACGCGATTAAATTTTTGTTTTTTGTTTTGCTTGCCAACATTGAAAAACGTTTGGAGATGACCTTTTTGCTTGTCAACATCTGTTCTTCAGCAAGGACCACGTAGGTCGCCAGATGCCCGGGGCCTCACACAGATATGAGACGGGCCCGGCCCGACCCTTCCGTCTACCGCAGCGGTTCTCAACGACACGGGGTCGAATGACGATTTGCCAGGGGTCGCCCGAGACCATCAGAAATATGGGGTTGTCCCTTTTCTTATTATTCTACAAACTTTCCTCAGTGGTAGTTACAACGTACTACCTATATTTGTCATTCGAGGATAGACAGAGACAATTAAATAATAACGATTTGAACATTTTGATTGTCGTGCATTATTATTTTTAGCAGTTTACCTGAAAATAATTTTACCGTTTGGTCGCCACATCATGGTTAATTGAATTAAAAGGGTCGCGGCACTATAAAGGTTGAGAACCGCTGGGCAAACGACCTCTTCATGCCTGTTTGCTGCGTTGGCGTTGGACGTTCATATCGTTGTTAGCGTATATCATTTCGTTCATTCTTTCTGATCGCATGCTGTCGACATGTAAATGTCAATCTCTGTCTCCCACTCTCCCTCTTGCTGTGCGTTTATTGAGTTAAATTTTCCAATCCATTTTTCTCATTGCACGGAACACATGCTGTGCAAGAGCATCTGCATATATATCCACAGATTAATTAATTATTCAGCCTCAATTCCACAGATTAATTAATTATTCAGCCTCAATTCCTTAAAAGCAAAAGCTAAAACCAGTCCGACGATGTAATGTACAACCGAAGGCAATTATGGGGTTTCTTTTGCCGCTGTGTATTTCATGCCAGTTTGTTAAATGGCACGCGATGTACTCTGTACGAGATCAGTTTCAAATATGTCATTTTAAGTCCGGACATAACGTCGTCTTTACTTAAGTACAACAATCAAACAATTACGACAGTCTTTGAAACAGTGGATATTATAGCCACCTAGACATTGAAGAGAGTTTTTTTTTTTTTTTTGGGGGCAGAAGACATTGGGGAGGTCATACTACTTGCCAAAATGTCAAAATTTTGGGGGTGGGAAATTTCAAACGTAGGGGGTAGGGAATTCCCCAGAGAAGGCCTAGAATAAACACTGCTTTGAAAGAACCACTAAACAGGCTTAATTCTGTGATGCATGCATTGTCAAATTCAACTGACATCGCCGGGTTCAGAACTTAATCTGTACAGCGAGTCCTTTTACTTTTATTTTGAAAAAGTGACCTCAATGCAGTCGAGTGAAAAAGCATTATACTTATACGGGCCAAGAAGGAGAGAAGAGATAACATTCTTCAAGGCCACTACACGATTACATGAAGTTTAGAATCTTATGAAGCAAAACTTTGATCGCATAAATTTAGCATGTATTATAACCTAATTATGTTCAATATTTTGATAAATATGGCTACACAAATAAAAATATTTTAACTGCTTTTGAATGCCGAGAAGCAAAAACCGATAGTGAACAAACTGTTCCAGGAAGGCGCATCCATTAACGCCTAAATGTTTTAGGCATACTTCCACGTTATTTGTACAGTATGTTTTAAAAGCCTTTACTCTATAGATCTTCTTGGCGTTCTTCTAAATGCTTTTAACGATATTGTAATAATGCATATTTTCGTGTGGTTCTGGGATGCACCTGTATCCAATATACCTGCCCATGAGTACACCTGTGGCTATGTTTATACACATTCAAAGCATCGACATTCTTTCAGCTTTTGAGCAATCGCTAATAGAACCTTTCACCGACGTTTCACGCACAAAAAACGATGGCCTTTCGCTTTGGGGTTTGTCGCATTTTGCAAATAATATTATTGTACGTCTTACCGTTGTTTCATTGGTGAGAAGCTACGAACATATCGAGAATCGCAATTCTGATTTTTGGAATGCCTTTGAAACAATTTTCTGTTCCTGGGAGATGGCTGCAAGGAATAGACTATATATAGCCTACGCTCACTATTTGACGCATAAGAAATTTTCAAATTTTGACGGAAATTGACGCTATAAACTTAGAACCTTGGCGGACTAAATTAGTACTTTCAAATAGAACTGCAAAAAATCAACACACACACACACACACACACCTACCTAAATTAGGTCCTGAAATCAAAGCGCGTTCCCGTGCAGACTTCTTAAGTTCATAGCAGCCGCACTTGCGGTTGGCTTTTAGCTTCATTTAACACAGGACACGTTGCAAACCTCTATCGAGAAAATTGCCCAACGCATTCGCTTTTCAGATTCTCTTATCTCAATGGCGATCGGCGACTGTACCGGCGAAGTTCTCAATGCATACAGACCACCAACGATGCTGATCCTAACCTGTCCATACGGTACCCTGCCCAGGGTTTAATCTAGGCCGTTTCCGGAGGGAAATTGCCCTATTTTCCCCCCGGAAATTTCAAATTCCCCTTCCGGAAATTTTGGCATTCTGCATCAACTAACAGCAGCCTCCGAGCAGAATTCCTCCCGGCTTTGTCAGTTCCCCTCCCCAGCTTTGTCAGTTTCCTCCCGGAGTCCAGGAGTCTAGATTAAACACTGACCCTGCCTTTTCGACCATCGACACAACTCGATTTCCGATCTTAAAGCAGATTCAGAAGCTAAAACAGCTAAAACGCGTTCATTCACATTATAGATTTGAAGACGAGAGAGAGAGAGAGAGAGAGAGAGAGAGAGAGAGAGAGAGAGAGAGAGAGAGAGAAGAATGCGTGCTGTGGGAATAGTTATCTCAGACGTAGGTCATGTAATCGCACTGTATTATGACGACTTCAAACTCATAATATAATATTTTAACGATATATTCACAGAAAAGATGTCATGATGCATTCTCAGCAGTCGAATTGGAAGCTTCTTTCTACTTTTGGACGTTCTGTTGGCGAATCAGAATCCAACCATCTCTACTTTTACTTGGATTCTACTGAAAGCTGACAGTAGTCATTTTAATTATTTTAATAATATTAGTTTCATTGTATATTTAAAGGCAAAGTGTTTTCATTTGATAATCAAAGTGAATTGGTCTTTAATATCTCTGCCAACTGTAGACGGAAGTTTCTGTAATTTGGCAGGCCTACGCATTTGCTGAGGGTGCATCTATTTGCGTCAGATAAAAGCAAACTGCGAGTGGATAACAATGCATCGCTGTTCTTCTGATGATACACCGAAGAAGACCGTAGTCACAATAAAGGCGCATTCAAAAGATCAATCATGAATTTCTCTCGAGAAATCCGTCGCTTTAGTTTAGCCATGCCTCTTCGATGGACTTTGGATTTCCTCATTCGAAACTTCCTCAGACATTATCCCCGACTTTACCTTCTGGAACTGATACAGTGTCTAAAACCGTAGAGTAAATTAATTCATTTGTATCCACTACGATTGTCCATTGTCAGTTGACCGCCTGACTCCGTGGTCAGAAGTTCGTTTGCGCAATTGCACACAATTAACAATAATGAGAATTCACCGAATGCAAGATCCAGATCCGATCCCGGTCTAAGATCCATCATTCGGTTGGATCCGGAAGCGAACTGTGACCGAAGCTCGAGTCCGGATCAGAATAAGCGCAAGCAATTATTACGGTATGCACGCGTCTAAGTAAACGTCTTCCCGAACCAATCTACGTTGACGGCGAATCTAACTGCTCAAAGATAACCATTCATGGACTTAGTAAATAAAACGCCTGCGAGTCCTCCTTTGACAATGTCTCTCTCCCTTTCTCCCCCTCTTTCTCCCTGTCCTCTCTCCCTGTCTGTATCTCCCCTGTCTGTCTCTGTCTCTCTGTCTCATTTGGAAATCCACTTAACTTCGTTCCCAAGTAGACTTATAATAAATTAGCATAGGCGATGGGTGACGTATTCGGATGGCGGTTAATAACACCCGGCAGACGACGTAAAGTTAACAACTGCAGGCGGAGAAAGGCTAAGGCAGCTGGATGAGCACGTTCGATCGTTTGTACGCGCAAGAAGTTTGCACATATTATTTTTCGTAGGCCTACATATTAAACACTGTCCGCTTAAAAAGGCCTTTCGGTATATCGTGAAACGACTTAATAAGGTGTCTTACGTTTGTCTGAAAAGTTCGCGTGAACGAAATGTTTCTTATATACGATATTGTTTGAATTCGCAAACTTTTGTCAAACTTGAAGTCTGAAAACGAAATGTCCTCATCCGGACTCCGTAGTTGCTGCGTTAGTAAAGTCATCAGTAGACAAAAGAACCCAGGCAAAGGAACGCAAACGAGTGGAAATATCACACAGGCTCGCTAAATTAGCCTTCTAAGCCACTGAAATCTATAATATTTAAGATCCTAAAGTACTTTCTAATAGGAGATATTAAATAAATATGTTTTAAGGTTCTGAACAGTTCAGGAGATGTCACCCTAGTCACGTCCGCCGGCAGGGAGTTCAAGCGTTCTGATTGGTTGACTGTTGGTACCAATTGAGAACGGGTTTAGCTGCGAGCGCCGATCGTTTAGTCGGGGGCAGAAAGGGTCATTTAACGTCGTAAACCAGATGCGTTTGGTGGGCGAGCGTTGACTACATGCTCATTCCACCTAGCGCCGAAGATCAGAGGCGGTTTACCATCTGAAGACCGTTTAGCTGGCTGACAGGAAGTCCGAGTAAGTCGCGATGCGTCGTGATAGCGAGCGTTGACGTCCGGTAATGGCAGGTAGACGGTTTAGACCGTTTAGTGATAGTAACGTCGCGATGCGTTGTTTGGACGATGTTCGAACGACGACGTTGGAACAATGTCTACATGGTAAAAATTATTCGAGATAGAATCGTAGTAACCAGGTAACTCAGTCTTTGCTGGACGGTTTAGTCGATTCATTGCAGCGTCAGGACCGTAGTCGGGCTGGGCGTGACCTGACGACGTTGCGTGTGGTAAGCCCACAATTGTTCGTAGAACCGGTTTAGGACGAACAGTAGTCGAGTCATTGCAGCGTCAGAGGGCTGGGCGTGCGACGACGTTGCAAACCGATTGGTATCTGGCTGTTCGCAGCCTCGAAGGTAGTTGCGCAACTTTATTTAAGCCATACATTTTAACGCGACGAACAAAAATGTCGTGGTACAGCGTATCAAATGGCAGAGAGGTCCAGTTGCGTGATTTTAACGACCATAGCGATCCATCAACAATATTATTGTAAATACGCAGAGCTGTTTTGGCTTCCGGTGGCGATCTTTAGGCATTGTTTGACGTGAATTCAAGTTGATTATTGACCATTCCAGCAGCTTTGACAAGATAGGAAGATTAGAGACTGGATTAGTATTATCTTGATTGCGACTTGGAAGCGAGGTGCGGGTATACGACCGCATGCGAGCATCTTTGGAAATTCACCCTTCTCAAAGACGTCGACAAAGAGTCGTGAGAATTATTATTAGCGTATTATTATTATTATTTTATTATTATTATTATTATTGGATTATTATTATTATTATTATTATTATTATTATTGATTATTATTATTATAGACGTCGGTTTCAATGTTCCAGAGGAACGACAGGACCAGGTCTAATGTCTGAAGTAAGTCTGTTATTATTATTATTACGTTCTTTATTATTATTATTATTATTTTATTATTATTATTATTATTATTCTTATTATTATTATTATTATTATTATTATTATTATTATTATTATCATCATCGTATTTGTGACCATAAATTCCCAGTGTCTCCTCTACTGTAAGCTTAGAGCTCTGCGCCAACGGTATCGACGTCTTCCTGGCCTCAGCCCGTTCCTCCTAGACTTGGTGACCAGATTGCTGAAGAATGAGCTGACTGGTTCTCCATCCGACCCTGATCGCTCCCGGTCTTCTCTTCTGGTTTCGCGACGACTGCAATTTCGTAAAATAACACTCAATCGATTCGTTCGTCTTTCGATCGGAGACGTCTGTTTTGCATTGAAGTAACCGAGTAACAAGCGGCACCTTGGCGCCCATAGAACATGGGTTTTCAATTATTTTTAAGCCCTGCACCCTAAATTTTTTTCATAATGTCTCAGCAGTCGACAGGGGCTTAGGCGGTGACGGCTAGTGCTTAATTTTAGACTTTTAGAAATTTAGATTTTAGAGTCTCAGGTATAAGCCTTAAGCCGGAGGAGGCCATCGGGATCGACCAATGAATAAACCTTCTTAATAAAATTAAACTGAAATATGAATTACAGTCAATATGATTAAAACAAATGTGTATAATACATTTTTATCAATATACTATATTATACTAATATACTTGAATATAGCTACCAAAATGAAGCTTATGAAATAAATTATTACAGCTAATTACAAGTTTATAAACCCTATTATTATTAAAATGATTTTATTTCCGTGCGCGAAATGTCTTTAAAAGAAATTAATGTTAAAGTTATTAGCCATTTTTATTATTAATTACTCATTTGTTCTTGTTTGTTTATTATTATTTTTATTATTATTACTTTGTTGCTGATTGCAATTATTATGTCATTATTGCATCCAAGCGATTTCTGGATTTTGTTTTGATTGACAGAAGAATATTAAATCCGGACTATTATAAGTATGTTGTTGCAAATGGGGTTATTACAGTTATTATTTTTATTATTTTTGAAAACATGTTATTTGCTGAACACCAATATTGTTCTAAACTTGTAGTATCAAACTGCATTTCAAGGACACGATTTGTGCGCAGTTCACAGATCGAGATCTTATTATTATTCTTCATCATCCAACATATTATCCAAATTGAAGGAGTATGGATTTATAATCCATTTTTCAGCAGGTTCAGTTCCCCTCCTCCAAAATACCCATCAAATGACTTTGATAGTTTTTCCAAATGATCGACAATTTCTTCACACACGCTTGGAATTACAGATTCATTGTCACCAACCATTTCTTCAAGTGATGTGGTATAAAATATGAACAGGAAACTGAAACAAACCATAGATTAGAAATTTCATAGAATAGATTAAAATGCAAGTTTGTAGAAATAAATAAATAAAAATGGGCACAATAAAAGTGAAATGTTATCATGATCGCACCTGGAATGCTATCTGCACTGAAGTAATTGGGTGCAGGCAACCCCAGGTTGGGAAACAGCCCATAGAAGAACATCTGTACAGTGCTATTTTCGCGTCCATTATTCATATAGACGAGAACACAAGGTTTAGGAGATCTTGACACGTGGTCGTCGCTTCCTGCGAAGACCACGTGACCCTGTCCAACGAAATAATGACATTAGCAGTGCTGCTTTAATAGTGCTCATCATCCATTTCACAGTCGATCGATTCCTATGTAACCGAGGCCTTCCCAAGTTCCCATGCACTTCTTCGCAATCGATCATTTTTCCATTGTATGCTCGCACAGAAGCGACAGCAGAGAAAGTCAATGCATTTTAAAGGCTACGAGCGATTGCATTCTGTTGCTATGACGACGCTAATATATAATATATAATATATCAGAATAAGCCGAGTGTGACAATTAATAGTCTTTGGAAGTGCAGATCTTGCTGTGGATTGAGCGTCGTTGGTAATGATAATTATTATAATTATTATTAGGAGGATGCATGGCTAAGTACAGTGGAAAGACGAGGAGACTATATAGCCAAAGTATGGCTGAGACAGACGCGTCGTGAAATAATTGACAAAGCTTACATGCGACAGAGCAGAGGTCATTCGGTGTTCTCAAACGCTATTCATTACTGCTGTGGAAAATATCCACAGAAGACTTTCCGCCAATATCCGTCATATTGGACGTTCCTCTTAGGCAGAATGACGTGATTTGAGTGGCTCAGGAAACTTTAGGAGACATTAATCAACTGTAAAAATTATGTATAAAAATGTAAAAAAAAGTTCATGACATTGGATTCAGCTTGTAATTCTCGAAGGTACTCGGACATATTATATACTATATATATATATATATATATATATATATATATATATATATATATATATATATATATATATATATATATATAATTTCGTTTACAGTGAGCTGCTTCAAAATTACACGAATCTAACGTGGCCAGTGGCGTAACGTGGGGGGGGGCAGGAGGGGGCACTTTGTTGACAGCCCCCCCGGGCCCCGGGCTGGGGGGGCCCCCGAAGAGGGGTCTAAGCTAGGGTTAGGTTAGGGTTAACCCTAACTTCTTAACCCTAACCCTAGAAATGATGTGCTGACGACCCTTTTTTGCTCGTCAGGATGAAATAGGAAGTGATGACGTTTTTTTTTGCTCGTCAGCTCGTCGAGACTCTGGGGCTCCCATGACAAAGATGCCCCCGGTCCCCCAAAAGTCACGCTACGCCACTGAACGTGGCAATCGTATCTTTGTAAGTATACACTAACAGATACTTTGTTGTTTTTCTTTTGAATATAATTTTCAACACCGATGCGGTTCCGATCATTATACAAATGCCGTCTCTATAGTTTAATCGAAGCAAACAGGTGATTGCAACCCGTCTTACCTGTACTGCTGACAATCGCTAGTAGCATAACGAAGAGCATTGGACGTTTCGAAGAAAGACAATAATAAACGGAATTCAGGCAATGCCTTGTCTTCATATTGTCTTACTCAAGAGATGCAGAAGCAATCATTCAAAGGAAGGCATTTGCAAATAGCACCAACACTGCAGCAATCGCCGTCAATATTCGTAACACATCGATAGCGTGTCTTCATGAAATAGCCTTGCTCCCTCGATGAGAGAGAGAGAGAGAGAGAGAGAGAGAGAGAGAGAGACAGACAGACAGACAGACAGACAGACAGACAGACACAGAGACAGAGACAGAGACAGAAGGAGACAGACAGACAGATAGTCAGACAGACACAGAGGAGAGGAGACAGAGACAGAGAGCGAGAGAGAAACAGGCAGAGACAGAGGCAGAGGCAGAGGCAGAGTCCTGAGGTGGATGTAGGCAACGTATGAGCTCCAACAATGACGTCGCTAAACAGTCGGCTTTCAATATAGACACGATCCAAGGCTAGACGACGCAACGAACGCAGCTCGATTCTACACAAAACGAATCGATTCTATTTGCAACAATTTTACTCAGATCCCCTTTTCAACAGGTAGTCAACAATAACTGTATCGATAGCACGCGACGCGCCAATCCATTCTTGCCCTACTAGCCTACATTCGTTGCCAAGCGCTCCCGCTTTTCTACCGCTGCTTCTCCAGCACTTTGTGCCGTTAGTTCCCTTCTTTTCCAGCGCCGTATGCACGGACGGACGGGAAAGGGGAAGGGGGGAGTGGTGGCGTGAGTCGTCAGCCTAATAACGCGTCGTTTTCCCGTATATACGACGAGTGCAACAACCGCGCGTTTGTTTATCGGGTGCAGTTTAAACTCTCGATCGGCCTCCAACCCCCCCCCCCCCGACCGACGTGTAAGACGAGAACGACGCCGTCATAATAGACAGAAACGAATAATTCTACTGTAGATGTTCTCGACTGAGACCGATCCATTTCAGCGTTAAAACGCATTAATAATATTGTTGTTATGCCCCCCCCCATCCGCGATTCCCGTGGTCTGTTGCTTATTTTACCCCGCGGCTTCAGCTGATGCCACCCCCACCCCTCCACCCCATTCGCGCGCGATTCTATCCGCAGATTGTCGGCAGAATGCCAGAGCGAGAAAACCAAGTGGCGCTAATGGAGTTACATTTTGCAGCTACTGCTTTGGCAGAAAACACAGGAAAGCGAGGAGAACCAACGCTGTGTGTGTGCATGTGCGGAGGGGAGAAGAGAGAGAGAGAGAGAGAGAGAGAGAGAGAGAGAGAGCAAAGTATGTGCGATTGTGTTCAATATATAGTTTCAAAAGACTACGCGTCCGCACTTCTTTTTAAGGGGTGGAAGATGGCAGAGTGGGTTACGTGCTGGAGCGTCAAGCTGACGGAGCGAGTTCAAGCCCCGTTAGTGCCCCTAGTGGCTTTCACACAGGCAGTAATGCCTTCTAAGCCACTTTAAATAATGCTAAGTTTCAATGCTAAGTTTATTGGAAAAGAAAATATTCAACAGTAATTTCCTCATATTTTGTTTCGTGACCTAAAACTTTGAAATTCTGATCTGATGAAGACAGAGAGCGAGTCCAAACATCAAGAGGGAATAGACGGGATGGCATGACGTCCACGTAAACTGATCCGTACTATCCTCTCATCAATTTCGTCACTTCCTAAGCACGATTATCTGTCGCCTGCGCCAAGCAGTGATACCTTACAAGTACATTATAATTATTATTATTAACTTAAAGATATGCAAATCATACGATAGACGCAATGTTTGACCATGACTTTGCAGCAGCACATGGCCACAGTGGCGGTTCCAGGAATTCTTGGTGGGGAGAAGAAAATTTATAGGAAGTTGGTGGGGGGATGCAAAGCAGTGGCGGCTCCAGGATTTGGCAAGCAGTGGCGGCTCCACCGGGGGGCCAGGGGGCCCGTGCCCCCTATTGAGTGCCTGGCCCCCCCCAGTTGGGACCCTATACTTAATGCTACATACATTAAACAACAAATGGTTGGCCCCCCACGATTAGAAGTTGCCACCCCAATGCCCCCCCACTTGCCAAATCCTAGAGCCGCCACTGTTGGCAAGTGGGGGCCGTTGTGGCGGCAACTTCTAATCATGGGGGCCAACCATTTGTTGTTAAGTATGTAGTATTATGTATAGGGTCCAAACAGGGGGGCACTGAGGGGCCAGGCTCTCAATAGGGGGCACAGGCCCCCCTGTGGAGCCGCCACTGATGCAAAGTGAAGAAAAACAAAAGAAAAGAGAGAAAAGGTCATTTTAGTGTTTTGCCCACTAAATGTTAAAAACCTTGCAAAAACAGGCCGACAAGCAAAAGAAGAAGGTAATTCGCAGTTTTTTCACTAATTTTTTTGAAAAACTCACCAGAAAATAGGTTGACAAGCAAAAAAAGGTCATCCGGAACCCCGGTGGGGGGGGAAGGGATGCATCCTCAGTCATCAACGTAGTGGAGCCGCCACTGCATGGCCACATACAGATAATCTACAACAGACAGTCCAAGTCATCTGGTGATATCCGGAATTTGACTTGGACCTCGAGTGACTGTAATTCAGAGTGCCATCGGCTGATACTTCTATGCACTATGAGTCTATGACGTGGTTTTTATAGACGTTGATGATTGGATTAGATTAGATACATGCGATCCCACCTTTCTAGTCTAAAAACCATAAGAAGCCGTATTTAATAAAGATGTTAATTAATTGGCAGAGCAAAAGTAAATGACCAAAGCCTTATTATGGTACTAGATGCAAATGCCAATATATTTTATTTAAATACCGTATTTGCTCTAGCTTGTTACAATACATGCAAGATATAAGGTTGTTTATAGTTGTGCATAACAAAGTGCTAGGCTCAAATATACAATGCAAAAATGAAACATATTCATAAATTTGACAATTATTCAGACATATGTACAGTACATACCGGCACATTTTACCTTAATTATAACTTCAGGACCATAAATTAAAACTGAATTACTAGTAAATGTCATACCTTGGTCACTTTTAAATGGAAAACATCAAATATTATAATTAGATAATATTATATCACATAAGAAACCTGGTAACCACTAGAAAAGTCAAAGACAAAAGATCAAGAGGAAGACAAATAATGACTTACATCAGTAGTTTACTGACTGATGTAAAAAGGTGGTAACTACAGTAGTAGAATTTATACGATCTATGAACAACAGAGAGAAATGGAAGTCCAGAGTCAACAATGCAGAAATACACGACACCTGAAGAAGAAGATATAACATAAATTAAATGATACATATAAATACTCTAGAATAAATACGAATGAGCTAACTTAGCAATAAAATAATAAGCAAAACTGGTACCACAATAATAAATTCAGACTTCAATTGTCATTTTTCATGAGAATAAAGACTGTATTAAGAAAGACAGATATATTAACTACTCTAATTGCAATAACCTTAAAACAAAACCTGTTATGATATCAGACCACTAGAATCATAAGCTGATGAACACAAATGTTTATGAGGCCTAAACAAAGGAATGATGACTGTCTAAATCTGTTACACATTTGATTTTTAATCGTATTTGTCATAAATGTGACAAAATAATGAGAACAACTGGCATCAGGCAACTGAGATCGGAAAACAATTTAGCTGAACAACAAATATTGAAACGAGAACAGCGAAGATTCATAACAGTCTAATTTAAAATGTAGGCCTACACATCTACACAGTGCTCAATACAGGTGCCTAGCAAGGAAGATTCAACAAAGTCACAAAATACACAGCTTCAAAGCAGTAAATATAACAAAAGAAATGAAATAATATGACACTTTTAAAAATTAAGTATCAAAGCATAATGCAGAATAATCAATTTATCATTTGATAAGTATAGAGCAATAACTTCATAATTTTGGATTCTACAATTGATCCTGCTGTAGAATAAAGCATATGTGCATTCCATAGGTCTTGCACTGTAGCTGCCAATTCTTTGTGCAAACAATCAAGTCTTCCAATATGCTGTTGAAATTTAGCTTTTATTAATTAAACAATGGTGTGACAATCTAATCCTCAAGCTTTATAAGTTGGAGTGAATTTGGACAATGATGTCACAAGCACAGCAAAATAATATTTCATAAAAAACACCATTCTGAACTGGACAACAAAAAACCAGCAGAACTAATTAAAACTGTCACTGATTCCAAAATGAAGGTGACAGATTTATTTCATGAACACGAAAAGACATCTTAGTAGTCTATAGTGATTCTTGTATACTATAGTGATTCTTGTATACTACTATACCTTGTCCTGATAGAAAAAGCACTTCTAAACATTTGCAACAACAGCTGCAGACTAGCAAAGAATTTCTATAAAATTTCACCCACATAATTCTACATCTGTTTTCAATGGTTCACAGTTTTGCCAGAATCAATAAAGCCATTTTATGTGGGCAAACTATCAGTTTCCAAAATGACTTACATACTTACATTCATACTGTATTATTATTAAATATGCTGCTGCTGGCAAATCTAACATATGTTACATCATTTGAGCCCCCAATAAGTTCAAATTTTCAGTCATACTGAATTCCCACAAGAGTCCACAGTACCGATACCATTAAATGAATATTCCTGACTCAAAAGTACTGAAAGAGAAAAATGATATTCAAAAAATGCTCATTAAACTAGTCTGTATCTTCCCTGGATGTCTTTCTGTTTAATGTGTGACAATAGATCTGACTATTTTCTGGTCTTTCCCTGCAGAAATGATTCACACAAACAGGCAGTCGAACGTACTGCCAATTGCATTACGGCTGCAGAGGACTATATTCCTCTGGCGATCTTGTCGTTGCTGGTACTTCCTCTGCTATCTCAGCTGTTTCAATTTCAGCTTCCTCATTATCTTCTGTCTTGTTGGATGAAATTCGCTTCTAAAATAATCATTTTCACATTCATAGGCATTGCTACAACTACAGCCAACATTTCCATTACAGATTTCAATCATATCACAAAGTCTGCCAGTATTTTCATATAGATATTCGATAAGAACATCATTAACAATATCATTCCAAGTCTCTAACCAACAGCATCCATAGCATCAGATTCACATTAAAAACATTTGAATAACTGTAAGCTGTTAGCATTCATCATTATTACACCCCAAATAACAGCAAGAACCTTAATTTAGAATCTGCTATAAGTTATGTCTCTAGGGTTGCCAGGTGTCTGGTATTTAGGTAATTTGTCCAGAGAAAAATTGAGGCAATACTGGACATTCATGTGTCCGGTATTTTCTTGCAAACTACAAAACTGCAGCAAATAAGTCACTCACTCTCAGTCTAGTACAATCTGATTTCTGGTTTTGACTTTGCCCGGCTGACCATTAAACTTCGGATATAGCTATTTCAACTGCAGTCTGTACTTTGTAGAACTTGGAAACGTCCAAACAATAAATTCTGAATCCTCATTTCCTATAAGTCCTGCATTATCTCCTCAAGTCTTCAGGTCTAAACTTAAATCCTTCCTTTTTCTGAAATCATTTCCTCCATAGCTGTAACAACCTAGCCTCACTGCCCTTCGGATATTGACTATTGCCTGGCTGATCCCACACCTTTCCTATAGCTATTTTAAGAGAGGCTGAGCGCCTAAGAATAAGCAGCTACTGCTGTGCTGCTTTCCAAAGCTCTATATAAATATACGAGATTTTACTTTACTTACTTAGAATATATAATATAGAAATTCAAGATATTTTACTTACTTACTTACAATGGTTTAAGGAAGCAGTGAACCAGTGATGCAGACTAGACCTATTAAAATTTTGAATTATTGGATTAGGGTTAGGGTTATTTTTTGCCACCTACACTGGTGTCTGGTATTTTGGAGACAGGGACCTTGCAACCCTATATGTCTCCATTATTAACCACCTTTATTAATACATTTGTCAGATAGACCTTAACACAAACCTTAACACTGGTATAAGCACCGCCAACTTTTCCCTCCACCGATTTAAATGCACTCGAATTCCTAAATCAAGAGAATATCATATGAGCCACAAAAATTTAAATCAGCAAATTACTTGTTCATTATAATAATCTGTCTCTGGTTGTTATGCAAACTTTAGTGACTAAAATCATATTTTATATTTTGGCATTCATGGCAGTTAAATGCTGAAAACATTTGCAGCATAAAATGTGATGACAAATTAGTAGCTCTTGATACCAGCAATATTTGAATTTTTATAAATGAGTGATGGTTGGTAAATGTATTAAATGATTTGGGTTGGATTGATGACATATTCAGTTAAGATATGTTTTGGCTGTGTGCAGCAGAGATACGTGAGCACATAAATAATAAAAGACTGATTATTTACTAAATTAGTTGCAACAGAATGAGATGATAGAAAATCAACAAAAAGTTGTGCAGCTCCATAGAAACTATGCTCTGCACACTGGTTGAACCATGAGCCCTCTGTAAATAAAATTCCAATTGCCAGCACAAAAACTGATTGTCAAATTTGGGTAAGACACTGTCAATCACTGTCATGTCACTACCAGTGGAGGCGGCACCCAAGAACACACTTTTTACACTGCGGCCATGCTCAGAGGCAGAAGTGTGCCGTATTATAGCAGTCACCTATGAAGTCATGTGCTCTCGACCCTATCCCGACCTTTCTTCTGAAAGAGGTATTGATGAGCTACTGCCCTGTGTCACGGTGCCTTCAGTACAATTTGGTATCACGGGGTCGGCGCTCAGCTGGCTATCGTCATTTCATACTGACCATTCACAACAGATGGCTTACCGCGGCCTCCTATCGAAAACCATGCCCCTCCCCTATGGAGTACCACAGGGCTCAGTATGTGGACCTGTCCTGGATGGCAGAGAACCGCCTAAAGCTGAACGAAGATAAGACACAAATTATCTGGCTGGGAACACGATAACAGATTCAAAATATTTCAGTAAATGCCTTGCACCATCCCAACACCACCATTGAATGTGCTACAGTGGTCAATAGCCTCAGGGTGCTAATCAACAGCCAACTGACAATGGCAGACCATGTTGCCTCAGTCTGCAGGAAGTCATTCTTCTAGCTATGCCAGCTGCGGGCAGTGAGGAACTCGCTGACCCCAGATGCAACTAGGATGCTGGCTCAAGCATTCATCAGCAGCAGACTCAACTACTGCAACAGCAGCCTTTACGACATCAGTGACCATCTGTTGCAGAGACTTCAACTTGTTCAGAATGCAGTGCTTGGTGATCCAGAGAGGCAAGTTTGATCATATTATGCCAGTCCTACGGGAGCTCCACTGGCTCCCAGTCAGTCAATGCATGACTTTTAAACTCGGGACCATCGTGTTCAAGGTTCAACATGGTCTAACTACACCATATCTAGCTATATATGTTCTGCTTGATTGCTAAGCTATCTGGTCGGTCACATCTGTGCTCTGCCCTGACCAGCACACTTGCAGTACCTTGGACCCAGACAGGTTATGGTGATTGCAATCTGGTCGTTTGGAACAGTCTGCCAGCAACACTGTCTTCCTTTGATTCCAGCACAACACTACTCTCCTTCAGAAAGCAACTGAAAACATTGTTGTTTGATCCGGTTTGCAACTGACATTAGTGCATTTGCTGCCTTGTGTAAATTTGCACTCTAGAAATGTCCTTAATAAAAATTTTAAAAAATAAAAATAAAAATAATAATAATAATCACAGGAAACATGCAAAAGCAAAAGGAGGAGTTTTAAATTAAATAACCAAAAGATAATAATTTCCGTCGTTTCCATCAGGGCACGCTGTCTCTGTTAACATGCAAAAGCAAAAGGAGGAGTTTTAAATTCAAAAGATAAAGATAAAGATAAAGATAAAGATATCATCAGCTGGTCAAACAGCTAATTAAGTGCCACTAATCAAATGTAAACCAATTTAAATGTTGATCTTCACCTAAGATTTCCCAACTTCTTCGACGCAAATTCACCAAAATCTTTAAATACTGCACTAGTTTTTTGAACCCTGTACAAAAGAAAACAAATCTACAGTAGTCATTCAAAGGAATAATTACCGTACATAAATATTTTGAACTGCTAGTTTTAGCTTAAAATTAGTCTAGCAGTCAAAGCAGTCTGCTTTGATAACTGATATCAAATCATATTGTAACAAAATTCATGCACAAAAGGTCCTTTATATTTGATGAATGAAAAAGAGCAGAGTTCAACTACCTAAACCAAGATCTATATGAATGAGGATGTGGAAATTTGTATTAAAATACTACTGGTAGTTGAGTAGCAGTAACCTATAACTTCAGTTTCTCCCATCAGAATACAAACCTCTTTTATTACAGATCAACCTTCTTATAATGACACTGACCTCTATGTTTTCCATTATAATCTATGCAAAGATGTTTAAAACCACACCCGGATGTAGCAAAACCTGTATTTTTTCAATCTAATGACTGTTATATAGTGATGTTCTATTGTAATACTGCAAGTATCACATCAAATTATTTTGTCAGTTGTGCCTAAATATTCTAACTGACATTCAAATGTAGCAACATTAATTAAGGAATTAAATCATGCTTTCTATTTTGCATCCAAGGCAGTTAAACACCAATGACACTATGACAGTTTTATTGAAGACACCCTAGTAAAGACAGCAAGTTAATGAAGAATCAGAAAATAAATTTACGGATCGGATTCTTTGAAAGTCTGAAATCCCTGTTTTATATCTTCTTTAAATTCTACAAGAGGTGTAATTCCCAGCTTCTTCTTGATCCCTTCCGCTTCCTCAATCTTGGATGCCAAAACCGATCTTAGTGTACTCATTTCATTTTCAAGCTGTAAAAATGAAAATTCTAAAAACACTAGTAATAAATTAATTCTACAACATTCAATAATCAAACTAATATATGCAAATTATACAGGTCAAAACAGTAATATTATTTAAGCATATGAATATAATAATAATAATGTGATTTAAAGTGGCTTAGGAGGCTAAGTAAGTCTGTGTGAAAACCACTGTAACAACTCTCCACAATCAATAATGTAGTTTTCCGAGATAGCCTTTGAATCCATTTACTGTTTCAGTTGTCACTCCCACCTTGTCCAAACTGCTCCATTTGTCCACAACCCTTGCACCAACAAAATTTTTCTTTCTTGGACCCACCCTCTGCTTAAGCAATTTGAATTTGTAGCCCCTTGTGCTGCTAAAGTGTGCCAATGTAAAGAATCGATCGTATGGCACATCCACTTTCCAAGTCATTATTTTGTATGTTTCTATCAAATCCCCCCTCTCTCTTCTCCTTTCTAATGTTGTCAGTCCACATTATTGAAGTCTTTTTTCATAGCTTAAATTATGGCATCCATTGACCATCTTTGTTGCTCGTCTTTGCACTCTTTCTAAAAGTTCTATAACTTTTTTCAAGAATGGATTCCATGCCTGAACACAGTATTGCAGATGGGGCCTTACTAATAAAATAGATATGATGACACTTCATTATGCTGTATTTCTTGGGTACAGGATTCTGAATAATATATTTGATCAATGTTAAACCAATACAGCTGTAGTGCAACACAGGAAACATTAGGGAAAGAGCACAGATAGATACTCTATCAGAGGAAATATTGTCCAAGAAAACTACAGTATAGCAAAAATTTACTGTAGCAAGTCTAAAGCTGTTGCACCACAGACAGATTTTGCCTTCAGGGAAAATATTCTTTCCTTAAAATCATAACCAATAAAATACATATAGAAAATCTGCAGATTAATTGGCATGCATACTATGTCAGTATAAGCAGGTAATTATCAGAGGCGGATTTACCACGGTACCAGGCGGTTCATCGGTACCGGGCCTCCCTTCAAAATACAAATTTAGGGCCTCCCTTTTCTAATAATAATTTTTAAAGACTTTTTTTATTATTTGTTTCTTTAAAGTAATTTATTTTCGGAGATATACATGAATGCTTGTATCGCTTAGACTTTAGTAGTGTTTGGATATGGATTGCTGTATTGAAATGGCATTTAATTGTTTCATATTTTCAATGATGCTTGTTTTATTTTTACTTCTTTAAGTGACCACGATGGCCCGGGAGGGCCTCCATGGAAATATTTGTACTGGGCCTCCAAAATGTAAATCCGCCTCTGATAATTATATAAAAGTATAAGCCATATACAAATTTTTATGCTGACAATATTTGTCATGCAAAAAACGTCTGCAGACAAAGTCTGCAAACAAGCTTGTACATTCTCTCTGATATTGTCTGCAGATACTTTTTTTCTTCATCCAATCAACTATCAGTTCAGAAGGTCAGCACTACCAACCAATATCTAGGTTTTTGAATCAGCCATATTGTGGCAAATATACTATTAGCTTTGAGATATAGCTTAATTTTTTCACTCCAGACAAAATAAGCCAACTGAAAATGTCTGCAGATAGTCTCTGCTGATTTTCTCCACAGGTTTTCAGGAAAACGTGCAGATAAAAATCTGTAAGTGGCACATCAGCTTAAAGAGGAATTATATTCATGTTGTTATTATTGCCCAAACACTACATAAATGCATGCATACAGAAAGAAAATTCTGGAAGATGATGGATCAGAATGGGACACTATGAAAGCTATGGGCTAGTCACACAACATTTTCAATTTACCTCTTCAAAATCAGCTTATTTTTGCTTCCATTTTGAATGCTGTACTGGTAATGATGCTGCTATTGCCAATTTTAAAATCTTATTTGGAGATTCAATCAAGTCCTTACTAAAAATATCATGGGTTTCATGCATTCTCTACTCTTTCCTTAATCTCATAACCAATAAAATACAAGTAGAAAATTCAAGTGACATTTCCTGCCTCACAGTCTACTACAATTGCAAAATAAGTTAAAAAGCTAGGAATTTTATATTTTATCAATTTTTCACCAAGATTATTTAAAGCTATTTTTTGATGCAATATTATTTAACAATTACCACTGTCATTCAATGAATATTGTTCAAATATGAATTCTGGCAACTGAGTTATGCTATTATTTAAAAGACATTTTAGAAGTTCTAGCCAAAACAGTGTTCTAAATATGCTGAAACCAGAGCAAAATGATCATCATATCACAAATGTATCTAATTATCCTTCTGCACTGATCATAAATGAAAATTTTTAGCTATATATCACAGTATACCAAAATCTTGTTTTTCAGTCAGAACAGTCATTGATCAGCAATCAGCAAATTTAAAATGCAGTACAACTTTAATCACTTTTTGAATCCGGATCAGTTGGAGTTTGACTATTTGATACACAGTGCAGCTCTAGTTTGTTTGTTTGGAAAGGAAAGCTAAATGCAATTAACGAGAAATAGCTATGGCACAACATGAAATAATTTACCCGGAAGAGATCACTTCGCCATTCTTCTTCATGTCGAGCTCTCTCACTGTCAATCTCCTGTTCACTCACCAGTGAAGGCAAGGGTTTTGCTCCTTGTGCACCGCTATTGGCCACATTTCCCTTATCTAAAGTTAGCAGCAATTTAGCAATTCAAATGTCTTTTTTTACAAAAGTTCAACATTAGTATCTTCGACAAAATTTCAAAATGTGCATCTTGTAAGCAACATATTTTTTATTCATCAATCGACCATTAAGCATTCATCAATAGCAGGCAATCAATAAACTTCTTTAGCTAGTGCTAGAAACTGATTGATTTTAAAATATATCGCTTATTATTCTGTAGCAATTGTAGGACCCTAAATATAAGCCATATGCCAAAAATTATATCCATTGTTGTAGAAGCCACATAGAAAGAAAAATTAGCATCTATGCAATGCCTTAGAAGCAAATAATGCCATACAATACATCTTCTTAAATTTGTGGTACTGGCATACACACACACTCACACACATGCATACAGTTATACAGTATATGTGTGTATCTTTGTGTGTTAGTATCATTTCTGGTTCACAGTTCATAGAGTCAGTGGGGTAGCCAAGGGGAGGTTTGGGGGTTAAAACCCCCCTTTGGTGCCGACGAAAAAATATTTTTAATGTGTTTCCATGCATTTTAAATTTTTGGATGTGGTTTTGAAGGTCAAGCCCCCTTTGGGGCTGCTGACCCAAATTTTTAAAGCACCATAGGCGTAACCTTTTTTTGGCTTGTCAGCATCTGAAAGGAAAATTTTTAGAAGGAAAGACATAGGATAGATACATAGGATGACCTATCTTTTTGCTTGTCAAGATTTTTCGTTTTTCGAAAGTTGGTTGCGGTCAAAAGTCAAAACCAAACCCCCTTCCAGAAATCCTGGCTACGCCACTGCATAGAGTAAATTCAATAATAATAATAATAATAATAATAATAACAGGGTTAAAGACATTTATGATCTATCCTGTGTAATAAAACACTAAAATATTTAATAACACTGTTGTGTCTAAGCCACTTGTGTTTGTGATCTGATTTTCATATTAAACTCCAATGATTGATTATTAAGACAGAGCATTTCTTTCGGACGAAAATTTAAAAATCTCTGATTCTTGTCGATATTATCTCGGTACCAAATACCTGACAAATGACACATCAATCAATGCTGTCATTACTGAACTTATATACAGTGCCGGACTTACCATTGTGCTAAGATGTACTCTAGCACAGGGTCCCATAGCCAGGAGGCCCCATCTTTTTGGGGAAATAATTAAAATTTACGATTAATTATTTTTGTCATACAATTAACAGGGTTATACAAAGACAGGGCATTTTGATTATTAAACTATTTTGTGCAAACATTGAACTGCTTTATCAAACAACATTGCAAAATTGATGATTGATCAGGTAACTCGTCATATTTTAACAACTCCTAAATATCCTGTGTAATTATGCCTGACTGCCTACCGAGCCTACCTCCGGTAGGGGTAAAGACGAGCGGCGTAAGGTATCACTACGCGTATCAGTATGGGTTAGGGTTAGGTTTTCGGCAGTGGCGGCTCCAGGATTTGGCAAGTGGGGGGGGCCGTTGGGGTGTTAACTTCTAATCATGGGGAGGCCAACCATTTGTTGTTTAATGTATGTAGCATTAAGTATAGGGTCCCAACTGGGGGGCCAGGTTCTCAATAGGGGGGCACGGGCCTCCCTGGCCCCCGGTAGAGCCGCCACTGGGTTTCGGTAGGGTTTAGGGTTAGTGTTTAGGGTTAGGGTTAGATTTAGAGTTAAAGTTAATCCTAACCATAACCCTGACCCTAACCCTTTCAACGGAATTTCTATCATTGTTTACGGACTACTTTCAGTTACGCCGCTCGTCTTTACCCCTACCCTACCGCCTTCAGGGCCAACATAAGGGTCTTACCTTAGCATGATTTAAAGTGGCTTAGAAGGCATTAATGCCTGTGTGAAAGCCACTAGGGGCACTAACGGGGCTTGAACCCGTTCCGCCAGCCTGACGCTTCAGCACGTAACCCACTCTTCCATCTTCCGCCCCTTCCTCATAAGTTAGCTAACACGGGGCCTCATTTGTCCTAAATCTGGCACTGCTTCTATAGCACCATTTTAGTAAAGCAATTGGCATCGGTCGATGTAGTTTGACCGCACTCTTAGTGTCAGTCGCCCATGCAGTGTCACTCAAAATCGCACAAAGAGTGATAAAATTGCTAGCTAGAAGCGATTTTTACCGGCGCTCGAATTGATCAATTCTTCGTCTCTGTCACTCATTTTAGACTCTCAACTCTCAACTCTAAACACAACACGCAGACACTGACTACTCCGGGCACCTGCTCCAAAGCCTACAATGCTGATAAACATAGCCTCGTAGCAGTTTAGTCGTTTCTTACATCATGTGTGGCAATTTTTACTTATTAATGCCATTTATTATGACTTTTTAAAAGCTATAATATTTTCTGCGTGTTAAGGCCTTGCAAAGGATTGTAAATTCGAAAGCAAATAAGCTCTAAATTTGAGAAATATGATTCCAAATCCATAGGCTGAACCAATACACGCCTACCTTGCATAAGTGAGTATGTAATAATGTTAGTGGGGATCCATCTACACATAAAATCACTGGTGCGATGCATTGGGAAAAACAGAGACGTAACTAGGTGGGGGGCCTAGGGGCAAGCTGCCCCGGGCGCCGTCTTTTTTTGGGGGGGCGCCAAAGTCCATGTCATGATTTTATTCACGACGGGAGTTTTACAGTTAAGAAGTAAAAACGCCCGCCGAAGGCATTGTCATTTGTCAGTATGTACAGTATGACGAGCAAAAAATTAGGTCATCATAGCTAACACTTTATTTACTCCTCAAGGTGGTGAAAAGTCAGAAAAGCAAAAGAGACCATCGCCAGTTTTCCAGTTTTCAGACTATATTGGGGGCGAAAACGTAAAGGCCTACCTTGCTCCGGGCGCCAAATAGGGCATAGGCAGTGTTTAATCTAGACCGTTTCCGGGGGAAATTGCCCTTCTCCCCGGAAATTTCAAATTCCCCTCGGAAATTTTGGAATACTACATGGACTAACAGCGGCCCTTAGCAGAATTCTCCCGGCTTTGTTAGTCCCCCTCGGCTTTTTCAGTATCCCCTGGAGTCTAGATTAAACACTGGGCATAGGGGCCTACTCTCGCTACGGCTCTGGGATAAGATGCCTGGTATGATGGTTTGTCCATTGATTATATGAACTTTGCTCCCTTCCAGTTGTGGTTGTCTTGCTGTCACAGCAAGACAAAAATGCTGTCTGTTTTGAGCAGTTTGTTGGTTGCATACAGAACTGTAGGCCTACCTATATATGCCCTATGGCCTACTAGAACCAGCACTTAATTGGTAACTGGTAAGAGAGCTTTTTTATTTCTGGCCCCAAAAACATCGAACTCACTTCCTTCGCCTGTCAGATCTTCCATCTTTTAAAATTAGCATATCCTCCATATAGCTTTGCCTATTGCTGTTTTTCATTGACTGATTCCTGGAATGACCTGGTCTTTTCAGTGGCGTAGCGAGGGTAACCGGCGCCCGGAGGCAAAGTCTACCGTTGGCGCCCCAACACTGCTGACGAGCAAAAAAGGTCGTCACATTGTTCTCGGCGCCCCTCAAGTCTTAGAGTCTTACGGACGCCCCTCTCCATATAGTGGCTGACACGAGCAGAAAAAGGTCATCGCGAATATTTCTTCTTCTTTATTATGCATTTCACTTGCCCAAATACCCGATTTTGGCCCTCCAGTCCGGCGCCCGGGGCATGCAGCTGCCCTCACACGACCCCCTCGCTACGCCACTGGGTCTTTTTCCGATGAATTTGAAGTAGTATTACAAATGGTGCTATAAAAGTGCATTATTATTACTGGAATAAATGCGGAATATCGCTCAGAAGAACTGTCTATGAATCTTATATATATATATATATATATATATATATATATATATATATATATATATATATATATATATATATATATATATATATATATATATATATATATATATATATTGGGGTGTCCCCTTTAAAAACCAACTTTCAAAAAAATCAGGTTTGACCTTTGAAAATGGTTCAATTCTGATAAAAAAAAACATTTAGTAAAAAATTAGAAGAAAAAATTTCAATGTTTACAGGTAGCTCAAATGGGTCAAAGTTTGCATGAAACATTAAATTTGAGTCATTCCGTGCCAATTCAACCAATGGCTCCAGCTCGACCATCTCAAAAAAATTATGAAATTTGCCACAAATGCTCCCCAAACATCCATCTGAAAGATTGCAAAATTTTAACGTGCTCTTTTGAATAATTTTTGAGATATTCAACTTGTATTGTACCTGGGGTAGGCCGTTTTTTGGCGTTTCGCGGCAGCTACTTAAATTTCTCACAACTTCAGACCTCTCTAACTTCAGAAATAGCATAGCTAGGGGTTGAAACTTTCTGGACTTATTCACTACTAGTAGTATTTTATAAAACAAGAATAAGACTTTGTCTTTTGGAAAAAGTGTCCTCACTTCAGAGTCACAAAAATGGAAGAAAAAAATTACTCCTTTCCTGATATTCAATGTTTAGCTCTCAATAGGGAACCTTTCTCTTTATTTCAGAGTTGTAACTTTTATTCTGTAAACTGTCCAGTAGCTATATTTTCTCTCATTGCAAACCGATTTCCCATATTGATAATCCCTGAGTTTCTACAGGAGATAAAAATGGCAGTGCCAAAGATTCCTGCAGGAACTGGAGTTGCACAAGCAAATGCTGTCTTTGAAGCACTCAATTCGTGGCAAATTGCTGACAACGTGCAAGGATTGTGCCTTGATACGGCAAGCAGCAACACTGGTCTTGAATTAGGAACTTGTGCAATACTAGAACAGTTGCTTGGGTGTTATCTTCTGCACTTAGCAAGTCGACACCATATACTGGAACTGGACACTGATGCTGCTTTCATTGAGGCAATGGGTTCATCTTCAGCACCTGAAATCTTTCTCTTTAAGATATTTCAATCCAATTGGTCCCACATTATTCAAGATTGATTTGAAAATTCGTCGACAGACGAGGTAGCTGCATCTCATAGGCCCTATATCCAGCAGCAAAGACAAATTAGTGAGTTTCGTATTATCAGCTCTGACAGAGGCTCAACCACGTGATGATTACCGTGAGCTGATGGAAATAACTCATTTTTCTCTGTGTTTCACCACTTCATGAATGGCATTTCTGCACACCTGGTGCAATGCACAAGTCACGCTAGATGGCTAAAGTCATCTACGTCTTCAATGTATATGGATGTTTAGGTCACTGTTCGCTCACACTGGTCGAGAGAAGAAAGGTCTGCATGGCCTGTGTATATTTTATGCCGTGCTATACGTAAAAGCTTGGGTCATGGCACCGTTCACTGTTGCAGCCCCTCTTAATGACCTTACACTTATGAAGTCACTCTTGACATACCAATCAATCAATCCAGCAATTTCTCGAGCAATCTCACGGAAGCTCGCAGATCACTTGTGGTACCTCTCAGAGAAGTTGGTCGTCTTGGCCTTCTTTGACAGCAATGTACCAGAGATGTAGCAAGTACACAATGCTTCAAGTACAAGTACAAGTACCTGGTGAAGAGTACAAGTACAAGTACTTGCATTCCAAACTCTGAGTACAAGTACAAGTACAACTACCTGGCCTCCGAGTACAAGTACAAGTACAAGTACCTGGCCTCCGAGTACGAGTACAAGTACAAGTACCTGGCCTCCGAGTACAAGTACAAGTACAAGTACCTGGCCTCCAAGTACTAGTACAACATTTTTAACATTGACATTTTTTCCGCTGACATTTTGTCCCCAAGACATTTTCTACATGACATTTTGTCCGTGACATTTTGTCCTCGGACAGTTTGTCCGGTCACGAATAAAATTGACACTATTAGCATCTAAATATCATCACAGTTGCACTAAAAAAATAGAGATGATAGTCTTGCATCGGTCATATTAACCCTACTGCTACTTTCTCTCCCAAACAAACAATGTGATCTAGATCCCATACCTACTTCTTTACTCAAACAGTGTGCCAAACTTGCCTATCATAACTAGAATCATTAACCTCTCTCTTACCTCAGGCACTTTCCCTTCTTCATTCAAAAACTCTTTTGTCATTCCTCTAAAAAAACCTGGTCTTGACAGAGAAGATCTTAATAACTATCGCCCCATCTCAAATCTTTCACTTCTATCAAAACTTACTGAGAAAATTGTGCTTTCTAGACTGACTGAACACCTTTCAAATAACTCGCTATATAATGCTCATCAGTCTGCCTACACTAAACATCACTCAACTGAAACCGTTCTCGCCTACATTCATGACAGACTCTTAAGCAATTGGTCTCCGACAAGTTACTGGCCTTTGTCTCCTTGACCTCTCTGCTGCATTTGATACTATAGATCACAAAATTCTGCTCGAACGACTCTCTCTGGTTTGGAATATCTGAAATAGCTCATAACTGGTTTTCATCTTATCTTAAATCCCGGTCTTTTCAAGTGTCCTGTCTTAGCCAAATTTCTCTATCTCACACTGTAGATTTTGGAGTGCCTCAAGGATCTGTTCTTGGGCCTGTACTGTTCAGCCTTTACACTACACCACTCTCATCTTTAATCAATTCCCTTAATTTAAATCACCAACTCTATGCCGATGACACTCAGCTATTCCTTTCCTTCTCACCTCTTTCATTCAATGCTTCTATTATTGAGCTTGAATCTGCATTCTCATCAATCTCTGCTTGGATGTCATCTAATCTACTCGCTCTTAACCCTTCTAAGACAGAGTTTCTTTTAATTGACTACCCCAACAACTCAAAAAATTGACAATCCTAAACTAGTTTTGGCTTCTGACACCACAATAATCCCTGTTCCAACTGCTAGAAATCTAGGATTCAAATTTGATTCTTTTCTAAACTTGAATCACAAATTTCCCAATTATCAAAAGCCTGCTATGTTCATATTCGTGACCTTCGCCGCCTACGTCCTTGCCTAGATACTAAAACTGCCTCCACAATTGCCACCTCAATAGTCCACTCCAAATTAGATTATTGTAACTCCCTCTACTATAACCTTCCCAAAGCCTCTATCAACAAATTGCAATCAATACAAAATGCACTTGCTCGTGCTGTTACTAAGTCACCTAAATTCTCCCATATTTCACCCATACTAAAATCATTACATTGGCTTAAAATAACTGAACGTATTCAATATAAGATAATAACACTTACACATAGCTCACTTTCAGTCATCAAAACCTGTCTACCTTAGGTCACTATTAATCCCTCAGCCTCCTCGACCCACACGTTCGTCATCTCATCTCACTCTGTCACGCCCGCTAAATCAATCATCCCTGAAAATTTGCAACCGTGCCTTCTCATACGCTGCACCTGAACTCTGGAACTCGATCCCAGCTTCCCTTCGCACACTTGGACACTTTCAAACAATAAAATCTGATTCCTCATTTCCTATAATTCCTGCACTTTCTCCTCAAGTCTTCAGGTCTAAGCTTAAATCCTTCCTGTTTCTTAAATCATTTCCGCCATAGCTGTAACAACCTAGCCTCACTGCCCTTCGGATATTGACTATTGCCTGGCTGACCCCACACCTTTCCTATAGCTATTTTAAGAGAGGCTGAGCGCCTAAGAATAAGCAGCTACTGTTGTGCTGCTTTCCAAGGCGCTATAGAAATCCACGAGATTTTACTTTACTTTACTTTACTTTATGCGGTCTCGCGATCAAGCCAGCTTGGCTAAATACGCGTTTAATTGGTGCGCCAGAAGCAGGCACACTAAGGTCTCTAATTAATGGCTGCATTATACAGCCTGCTGAACTCCTTTCTATTAACCTCACTGTTCCAAAATACGATGGTATCAGTGGCTTCATCATAAATATCGTTGAGTTCCAGGTACTTGGCCATCTGTGAGGATGTGCTTGTCATTAGCCTAAAGGAACAGCATTACTGGTACCATTGAAGTACATATAGCCAGAGATGTAGCAAGTACACAATGCTTCAAGTACAAGTACAAGTACAAGTACCTGACCTCCGAGTACAAGTACAAGTACAAGTACTTGCATTCCTAAAACTCCGAGTACAAGTACAAGTACAAGTACCTGGCCTCCGAGTACAAGTACAAGTACAAGTACTAAAAATTTGTACTCGAGTACAACTCGAGTACAAGTACAAGTACCAAGTACTACATCTCTGCAATGTACCAAATGATGTCAAGCACAACATGGTTACAGCTATGTGTAGAGTTGATGGTGAAGATTCTCCACACAAACGTGTCAAACTCTTCGAAATGACACTGCCTGCATTGGAAAACAAGTCACCTGCTGACTTCGTGATGAAAAACACAAGGTCATTTTTCACTAAGTTCAAATTAACTCAGACCTTTCTGAGCCTACCAACTTCAGAGTGGGAAAGTAACGATGAATACAAGGCAGTTGTTTCAACCATTCGAAAAATTGCAGTCACAAATGACCACGCAGAGTGAAGTGTTGATTCAGCAGTTCTCTGGCAGTCTGACTAGAAATGAAGAACAGCTGCAGTATCTACAGTACTACAGGTCATAACTGAGAGTCAAAAACAATACCCACAGACCCTCAAATGTTTGTTAATGGGTCAAAATGAGGATTTGGCAATGCATTCAAACTGAACATCAACAGTGAGCAATGAACATCTAGTTAAGGACATTTTCTAGTGTTTGAGCAACCTCTAAATGTCTCATTACTTGAAAAAAATTTCAACACAGTGTTTTTTCCATGAACTGAACCATTTTATGGGGTCAGACCGCATTTATCACAAAAAATTTGTTATACCATTGACGTAAGGGACACCTAATATATATATATATATATATATATATATATATATATATGCATAATGCATATGTGTATATACCGAAAATCGCGAAAAGTGGAAGTCCATGGCCGCCGACGCAGCAATGCAATGCATGGCACCTGAGAAGAAGAATATGTGTGTGTATGTATGTATATATATATATATATATATATATATATATATATATATATATATATACTAGAAAGATGCTCGCTTCGCTCGCGCTCGCTTCGCTCGCAGTTCAGGATAATACTAATCCAATACCTATACCTAATAGCCAATCATTGAATTCATGCTGAACAACATTTCAATGATCGCCACCTAGCCAAGCTCTGCGCCACGTAATAATTAGGCCTATGTACGTTAAAATCACGCAACTGTGGCCATTTGTGACGCTGTACACGTATTGTTTGTGTACGTTAAAATGTACGTTAAGATCCTCAAGCTACGAACAATTGTTGCCAATAGCAACGTCGTCGCACGCCCACCCCTCTGACGCTGCACTGACTCGACTAAACCGTGTTAAACTACGATTCTACGAACAATTGTTACCAATAGCAACGTCGTCTTCGAACATCGTCCACCAACGCATCGCGACGTAAGGACTAAACGGTCTAAACCGTCTACCAATAGTCAACCAATCAGAACGCTTGAAGGTAACAGACAGAGAGACATACAGATAACGATTTTAATATGATATATATATATATATATATATATATATATATACACGTGCGTACGTGTGTGTTTGTGATCAAGCTCGAATATGGAGGCCTACCTAGCCAATGTGCCCCCGCAAATTAACGCCAATGTCACATCTAATTGTGCGAAGCCTGCAGTACATATTGACATTATATGCACACTTTTTCAAATAGGCTACTGGCCTCTTTTCAAATGTTATAATGTCGTAAAACAGACTCAAAGCACCAACGCGTCTTGGAATAAGTAATTATCGGCGTACAAGAAACTATGCTGCTGGTTGTAGAATGCTATTAAGCCTGAGCATCGCGACGTGGCTATACCTGCATAATCTTTCAATGGTTCCGCCATAGCAGTAGGCCGATCAATACAATTCTGATGCAATTTCTCCTATAAACTCAGGGCAACTTTAACATATATTAGAGCAAATCGTTAGCATGGAATTCTCCTGCAAAAGTCCGTTTTCGATCGCGGTTTGAAGCAATCGGTGGCTGCGAGAGAAGAACGGAGTAGCCAAACGAGTCGACAGATGTCCGTCGTTTGATCAGTAACGGTTGGTTAGACGCACCGGTTCGTGATGCGGTTGCTGGTGCTGTGGGGAGGTGTTCACGGTGCTAAGCGAGTAATCGTCGTCGGCCATCAGCTGCTCCTCCAGACTGATCCTCATTTTGACGAACTTCGACTCGTAATCTTCTCTCAGCTCGTTCAGCTCTCTCGAACACTGCGTCTTCAGCTTCTTCAGCGCCGCAGTTGCCCAGCGCTCAAATTCCGACGCCTATGGCACACGAGAATCAATTTATTTATCATTACCTGGAAATTGCTAACATTGGAGCAAACTTGAATGAAAAAGTGCGGGGGCAGGCCTCCTTGCCTTCCCCATTTTACTATGGTAGCCTCTCAAAAAGTGGGAGGTTCCAGCCGATAGAAGCCTAATAGAAGTATACGCCAATGAGTGTAAATTGTGATTGTTTAAAGGTAAATGTACCTATACTCGATGTTATGGGGGTTACGGGGTTAAATTACGACACTTCACCTGGTAATAGGTCTAACTACCTCTAAATAAATAGAAAATGTTTAGCCATCCTCATTGGTGGGTGATAGAAAACTTTGTATGGCCACTCCCAGACCAAATTTTTTTCTTATCTGCATGCATCAATCTACGTAGAAGGTACAAGAGAGAATGGGAAATGGAAAACGAAATGTGTCCCTAAAAACCCTGAATTCCTGGATAAGCCATCCTACAACATTAGTACTTCGTTCTTTAATAGGCCCTATTGCATTTCATTAAAGAAACCGAGAGCCAGAGACAAAACATATGAAGGCAGGTGGATAGAGGCAGGGGCGTAAATCCTATGTGTTTTTCTGGGTCCGGACATATGAAGGCAGAGCTGGGTCCGGCCAGGCAATGGACCCACCCACTTTTTGAGATGAATTGTTTATTAGAAGAGACAATTATGTAAAGCAGTGAGAACAGCTAGATTTATTAACAATTATGTAACTCAGAAAGACCTGCGATGTTTCCTATCCTCGCGTCTGACTGGCTATCTAGGTATTATTTAGCTCTATGGATAAACGTGACGTCACATTTTCGCATCCGTACGACTCCATTTTGTCACTTTTAGGTCTTTGGTTCGGTCAACGTGAAAACGTTTCTGCTAGCAATTGTTAATTATTATTTACTGTCTATCCTGCATTTATCATGTAAGTGCTTCTAGATAATTTATTTTGTTTGATGCAAAAATAGAATTGTTTTCACTTTTCAATAGTACGATTAATCTTTAAGTTCATTTTGATTAGTTGCTTTCACTTTATGACACTTACGTTTGAACATATATACTTACTGCTGGGCGATAAAACGTAAGAGCGAAATTTTCTTCGGTTTTTTAAAAAAAAAATTTGCAAGAACTAGTATTCGAGATTTGCTTATGCAAAATGACTGTAAAATAAAGTTTATCAAGATTTCTGTGCTATCTTAATCTAGTTATGGAAAGTTAGAATAATTGCGAAGCAATCGGCAAAAGTTTTTATCCAGTCAATAGCTAGGCAATTTTTGAAAGCTTTGTAATTTCCTTTTTCAAAATCAAACCTATGTTTAGTTGTGGTCAACAGGTCGACCCGGGACCCACCCACCTTTTTACACAGATCTACGCCTCTGGATAGAGGACAATTAAATTTAAGATAATTAATAGAGGACGAGAAAAACGAGCGCTGAAAAACACGCGTAGGCGAGAGATTGAAAGTGGAGGAACGCTCTCATCATCATCATCATCATCATCATCATCATCATCATCATCATCATCATCATCATCATCATCATCATCATCATCATCATCATCATCATCATCATCCACTGGGACACCAGCCTATATAGGCCTACGCAATGGCTGCGTAGGCCTACTCAAATGCACAGCTAACATCTGCCTTTCATCCGAATTATCTATTCTTCGCTTCCGCTCTGCAACTCAACTGTTCAGATCCCAAAGGCACGGATCTCATTCGCTTGCAACTGACGTCACGCATATTAGTGCACATGCCACCGCACGAAATTCCCTCTTCCTTCTCTTTTTTATTTTTTCATCATCATCATCATCATCATCACCATCATCACCATCATCGTCATATCATCATCACCATCATCATCACCATCATCATCACCGTCATCATCATCACCATCATCACCATCATCATCATCATCGTCGTCGTCGTCATCATCATCATCATCATCGTCATCATCAATCATCATCATCATCATCATCATCATCATCATCATCATTCTCTTCTTCTTCTTCTTCTTCTTCTTCTTCTTCTTCTTCTTCTTCTTCTTCTTCTTCTTCTTCTTGAAGTTCTATGACGAGGAGACTCAGGAGAGTGCAGAATAGATATGCATATGATATAGACTTTCCTAATTATCTGTTCTTTCGTGGAACTTCTTTAAAAAAAACAGCTGTTGTTGCAGTCGTATATTATTACAGCTAAGCAACAGGACTATTCGGTCTTGGCGTGTGTTTTTGTATTTAACGAGCTCCCAATAACGGCATATAGGCCCCTAATTGCGGTAAACTTAATTGTCACTGGAATCAGTGGAATGTTTTGCAGTTTCATCATCTGCCACGTCCTCCGCTCCTCGTCTCCTCCTCCTCCCCTCCTCCTCCTCCACCACCGCCACTTTGTTATTCCATTTCCGCTGTCGGGGCGTAGGCCTATCTGTTGGATGCTCAGAAGGGACAGCTGTGGCGGTGCTTCTATGCTTTGTTTACTTCGCGCAGAACATCTGATCCAGATGTACAATCGACCGGCGGTAATTTAGAAGGGATTCTAGTTTTTTCTAGAATGCCTCACATCCGGGTATCAATGTACTAAGTAGAACGATAGGCCTAGACATACAGTATACAGGAGTTAGAAGGTTCAGCAGTCAGCACAGCGTTCATCCGAAGTTCTCGATCAAGATTTTAAAAGCCGAAACCAGTAAACAAATTCCACTGAAACCGTCTTTTCAACTGCATTGCACTGGCGAAAGCATTGCTTAAACCGGATACGAATACAATATCATATATTTCAATAACTGACAGATTAAATCGCTTGAAGCACACTCACAGTATAATGCTTACCTGTTTATTGCGCTTCATTTCGGAATTGAATTCATTACGTTTAGATTTTTATAACTACAGTAGCTGACGACTACTTGGTGAAAGTGAATTTGATCAGCCTAAATCGACGCTATCAAAGATGCATGTAATGTAATGTAACAGAATATGTGTATAGCACCTCTTCTGAAGCCTATAGACCGAAGTGAGTCACTGGACCGATGTTTGGACTCGATTTTTCAACCAAGAATAAATTGCGGTTGGTCTGTAGGCCTAGGCCTACGTGTGCGTGACGTCTTTTAATGTTTTAATCCGAAATCTTACTGAAACTTCCATACATCCATACAGTTACAGTCCTCTTGTATGGAGCAGATACATGGTCTATATCTAAGGCCATGCAGAAAAGATTGGAGGCCACAGAAATGTGGTTTCTGCGAAGGATGCTGAAGATGGCATGGACGGAAAAGACAACCAACGAAGAGATCTTGAATGAAATTGGAATAGAAAGAAGTCTGATGGCAACCATCAAAAAGAACAGCTTTCCTTCTTTGGACATGTAATAAGGAAGGAAGGAAGGCCTGGAGCATTTGGCAATAACCGGAAAAGTGGAGGGGAAAAGATCAAGAGGAAGGCAGAGAAACACCTATGTAGACTGCCTAAGAGAAGAAATTAAGGCAGTAAAGAATAACATCAAATTAATAAGAAGATGTCAAGATCCATGGCGGCTAACGTAGAAATGCCCAGCACCTAAAGAAGAAGAAGAACAACAACAACAACAAGTAGAAGTAGAAGAAGAGGAGAAGAAGAAGCAGAAGAAGAAGTAGAAGAAGAAGAGGATGAGGAGGAAAAAAGAACAACAACGAGCAGAAGAAGTAGAAGAAGAATAGGAGAAGAAGATGCGGATGAAGAAGTAGAAAGAGAAGAAGAGGAGGAGAAGAAGAAGAAGAAGAAGAAGAAGAAGAAGAAGAGAAGAAGAAGAAGAAGACGTATTCCGTAGGCCTATTCCTGGCTGCGCCGCCGTCGATACTACCTTTGTCTGATCGGTCTGCATGAGCTGATCGTACTTTTCTCGATACTGCGATCGTCTGTCTTCGATCTTCAGCTGCAGCTTCCTCTGTCTTTCCGCCAGCAGCTGGTCGTAGACGACCTCCGTCTGTTGGAGAAGGGCGCCGTACGGCCGGTCGTCCGGCAGCTGAACGTAGATGGTCGTCGGCAATCCAGACGACAGCAACCAAGGCGACGACCGCCGCAGGGGAGAGCACGACGACGACGACGACGGAGACGGAGAAGGAGAAGGAGAAGGGGAGGGGAGCGCCGAACCACTCGAAAGATTCATGTCGATGATGCTCGGTGGTTTATGATGATCCTGGAAATATTACTCAGTAATAAGGATTTGCAAGTCAGTCTTGTTGGTGGTCAAAATGGGAAAGGCAGCGTGGTTTGTGGTAGGCCTAGGGCTGCCGAGAGAATTTGCAGGTCCCTGTGCAAAAAATAGTCACGGGCCCCTGACCTGACAAGTTTGTGAAAAGACTGATGACATGTTTTGCTTGTAAATGTGTTGATGACCTTTTTTTGCCTCTCGCTCCTTTTAAAAAGGAGATTACAGAACATGATCGGCCATTGTCCGCTGACATTCCCCGGGATCCCCTGACATTCCTCGGGATCCCCTGACATTCCCCGGCATGCCCCTGTGCTCGTGATCATGAGAAGATGACCTTTTTACCTTGTCATTCTTTTTCAGGGTTCAGACTATTGTTAATACAACATCATCACCGGGCCCGGGCCCCCTGCAGGCCACCTGGCCCCTGTGCAATTGCCACCTCTGCCCCCTCTCGGCGGCCCTACTGTAAAATAGTGAGCCTGATAAATCAATGACAATATGATATCAGTCGAGTGTAGTGCTAGCAAAAAGCAACCGCGAGTTAGAAACGATAATTATTATTCTTCTGATCACGCAATGCTGCGAAATTTTTTAGACGCAAGATTTTTTGTGGCTGCCTGGCATCCTCTGGCTTCCATTTCGCGACGCCTCTTCGGGCATGGCCTATAGGGTTTCCGAAACATTTTGGAACCGCGGTCCACTTTTGCGATTCTGTAACGTGCCGCGACCCTAATCATGTCATATTTTCTTTTAAAAAATCATTTGGCCATCTGGCGAACGTTAGTTGAAAAGAATATTCTGAGTGTTGAATAAAAAGCAAAATAAAAGCTCTGAATCAATTCAAAAGACAATAGGCCTATGGCAAATATATTAGACTAGATTACTTATATTTTTTAAAAACAAAACAAAATGAGATAAATGGATATTAAAATTTCTTTAAAATTATCTTTCTTTAAATGTTTCCAGGAACATACCTTTGTTACGCGTCTTAAAATTCCTATGAGTATGGCAAAATCGCTTAAACGCTAGGCTTTCCTGGTGAGATTCCTATTGTTAGTGGAGTTTCAGAGCAAAATGGTCGGAATACAAGTTCCATGAGTTGTTGCGAAATAAGAATAATTTTTAAAAGTACTATAGGACAGGGTTTTCTAGACTTTTTGGAACTGCTGCCACTTAAGCGGCTTTGTAGCATCCCGCGACCCAGCAAAGTTATTGTCAGCTAAAATTGGATAAAACACTACTCATTTAATATAAACTGTGCATGGAGGATTGCATGCATTATACATTTTCTTAAAACCTAAGCCTTCTTGCAGCTGTCAAGACTTGTGAAATTGCGGCATTGGTTAGAAAATGGCACGTTTGAATCTAATTTCGCGCTAGCCCGCGACTCATTAGACTGAATCTTGCGACCCACTTTTGGGTCGTGACCCACAGTTTGGGAAACACTGGTTTAAACAGACGACCATCCACCGTATTCTTTCTAGGTCAAATCAAATGACTTCTGCGATATGTCAGATCAACTTCTTAGTAATGCCGACAAAACTTACGTCCAATAATCTCTTTTGAGAAGCAGTGTCGGAGAAGATACGCTCTGTTAATCTTTTCTTTTCCAACTGGCAAAATCTATTTCGACCTTTTCTATGACGACGTCCGTTTCTCTCTTTGAACTCGATGGACGGTGATCTAACGTCGACCGCGAAATGCATGGAACAGCGAAAAATGCTCCACCTCTCCACCGCTGCGGTTTTATTTACAAAACAATGAATGACTCTCTCTCTCTCTCTCTCTCTCTCTCTCTCTCTGTCTCTATCTGTCTGTCTGTCTGTCTCT
Organism: Metaphire vulgaris; assembly: GCA_018105865.1. NCBI lineage: Eukaryota > Metazoa > Annelida > Clitellata > Crassiclitellata > Megascolecidae > Metaphire > Metaphire vulgaris. The sequence goes on from CM030832.1 coordinate 14,768,486, forward strand.
CTGTCTGTCTGTCTGTCTCTGTCTCTCTCTGTCTCTCTCTCTCTCTCTCTGCTTCTGTCTGTCCTAGTATCTCCTATGGATGCTACCGTCCCAGCCCAGTCCAGCCCATCGCCGCTGCAACTCATGCGCCAGAAGAAGAGGCCGGAATGCCCGTTTGTTCTCACCGAAGCCCTCTCGATCGAGGCACTCAGTCATAATTTGTTGGCGTTTCTATTCTGTGAAATTCGCACGAAGACGACGCGTGTTTTGACCGATCATCTATCTCGGTCTCGCCTTTTCAGTCTACGAGTCTGCTGTACGCAGTGGCGTAGCCAGGTTTTAGCGGGAGCGACGAGCATGTTAAAGATGCACCACCTTTTCAATCCACATCAAAAGGCGCTACCACTTCGAACCCCCTCCCAGACAGGTCAAAAAGTCTTGACGAGCAAAAGTAGGGCCCATTGCCGATAGTTTCTTGTTGCTTCTCTTTAATTTTAATTTTTAATTAACTGCATTTCCGAAAAACGAAAAAGGCGCCACTTTTCCGAAAATTCTCCCCGCGGAGAGACCGCTCCCCTGCACCCTCTAGCCAGGGCCGTCGGAACGAATTTTGGTCAGGGGGTGCAGATTTTTCCAAAGTTAAATTTTTCTCTTTCAAATCATTGACAAGGAAAAAAGGTCATCAACGCTCACTTTTACCTCAAAAAAGCTTGACAAGCAAAAAAGGTCCTCTGCAAACTCTGCACCCCTCTGCACCTGCACCCTCTGTATTTCAAAATACAGGGGCGCAGAAGAGGTGCAGACCTTCATCTTTCCAGGGGGTGCATTGCACTTCCTACATTTTTCCTGCACCCCCACTTCGGGCGGGCCTGCCTCTAGCTGTACTTGTTAAACTTCATGGAACTCAGTACCTGTATCAAGTTGTCGTATCATTATCATTATTATTAATCTGTGGATATAACTGGTGTTTTAATTAAAATTGTACATTTTCTGGACAGAATCTCGTTAACAACACAGCGTCCATTAATTTCAGCTGTAAAATGTTATACTCCGCTATTTCGGCCTCTATTTTCTAGTCGCTAGCTTAACTATTACACGTATAGCGCTTATTGTCAACGCCCGTGACATATATACTGTAGGGCGGTAGGCAGTGTCGATTTCGTAAAATTGCATGATGGAAGTTTTAATATAATTAATCGTAATTCGGATTTATTTTCTCATCTCTGCAAAAGTATTTGTCGCAGCAATTGGCCGACAAAGCTTGTGCTAGGAATCTAGAACGTGCTATTTAGTAGCTCTTGTTCATGTGTAACCAGTTAACATCTCACGAAATGTGCCGACTGCCGACTGATTCCTTTAGCATTTTAGACAACAGTTTCCTGGGGTCGATGCCCGAACTAAACCTGTTTACAATCAGCCGACCAAGGTCAGGAGATAGATACTGCCAGTACTTAGAAGAAGTTTGCTCAAAGGCCATCCGCAGTTATGGCTGACAGCTATCGACGTAAGCAAGAAAAAGGATGAAAATCTGTAGTTAGAGTAATGGTATTTCAGTAGACGATGTTTCCAGGTTTCGATAAACATGTTTTTTTCGCTTTCAGTCGTTAGTGTTAGTCGGTCGTGCATGTTCCCCCTCCCCCGCCCTCTTCTTGCCCAAGGCACCGTCCGCCAAATCGTTCGCAGCTGCTGTGTTTGAGCTGGGGCGGGGGAGGGAGTATGTCGTCAGCTCCTGCGTCAACCAATTTGATCGACGTGTGCAACAGAAAATAGATCTTGTTATTGTTTTTACAATTATTATTATGGCCTTGTTTTCGACTTGTATTTGAGCCATTGACGTAGCCAGGGGAGGGCACGGGAGGTTCGGCCCCCTATTCGGATCTGAACCGGTCGTGAGATTCGTCCAAAACCGGTGAATAGCTGGGGGTCGGGGTGGTGGTGATTAGAACTTTAGGTATTATAAGATCGAGGGAAACGCACCCAAGATAGCAGATTTTAAAGCATTTGAGATGACAACATTTTTTGGCCTGTCAAGACGTTTGGGCCGAACTATGTCGAAGTGCCCCCTATTCTGGAATCCTGGCTACGCCACTGCCATGCTCAGTCCTTCCGATGTTTCTGGTTTCGATAGATTTAGAAACGCATCTGGTGTGCAAGGGACACACAATATATGATATTTGCATTCAGACGTCAGACTTAGGTATCAAAGTTGAATTAAATAGATCAGATTAGAGTCGGCGAAGAAACGTTAATCAATCTCTATCCCATAGACTAAGACTAGAGATGTGCGGGTACAGCAAAATGCCTACCCTACCCGTACCCGTGCAAAAACCTCCTTACCCTACCCGTATCCGTAACAGGGGCGTAGCGACGGGGGTATATCGGTATATATACCCCCCAAAATCAGTCTACCTTGAAGTTTTTTATGTGATTTACATGTGGTTATATGTGGTTTATATGGTTTATGTGAGTTATAGTTCAAATTTATACCCACCCAAAATATGTATACCCTCCCAAATCAAATTCCTGGCTACGCCCCTAATCCGTAACCGCCGGTACAGGTACAAAGACCTGTACCCGTACCCGTATACCCGTATCCGTCCCTAGAGACTATAGAGAGGCAACAACATTAATGTATTAATGAAAGCTTCACGGTCTTGGACGGAGGGGGAGCGTAGAGGTGAGATCGTTTGCTGGAACGAAGCTGTTTGCAGGCAGTCTGTCATCACCGGTCTGCGCATCAACGTCGAAAGCTATTCCGGGCAGAAAGGGTCATTCAGGGCTCGGAAGGTCAGCGAGCAGCGTTTAAATACGATACGCTCCGGGATCTTGAGCCAATGGAGCCTATCCCTCAATAACGTGGTAACATGCATGGTCGTCCTTGTCTTCAACGAACTACAATTTAAGACCGGTCTTACAAGAATTTTAAAATCTCGTGAATGAAGAATCCAGGTTGTTGCTTGAGACACGATAAGAGTATTATTCTTATATGACGCCTCAAAAGAAAACATTTGCCTCCTTCTTTCTGTCATGATCATCGCCATAAAGATGGTATTCAATATATAAATCTGAAGAAGTAACCCAAGAGACAGTTTAGTGACATTTCGAATGGAGTGGAAAGCAGGGATATTCTTACACCCCCTAACACCCCCCTAATTTGAGGTCGACACTCCTCTAAATTTGGTAATGTGACAATAGTATGCGTACAAAATGTATACTAATTAGCTCCGGACACCCCTCCCCCAATTTGAGGTCGACACCCCCAAATTCACAATCCTAGAAATATCCCTGGTGGAAAGGCAATGAGCGAAACCAGGTGGGCCTACTCGAGGAAGACCGAAGTTTATCTGAGCTGAATTTGAGCGAATACCACAACAACAGTATGTGCACAGCTGTGCGCGATTTTTCGTCCTCGCTAAGATGAATTCAAAGAATTCAAACCCCCTCTAGAATAGGCCCTTGAACCCATAATAAAATCTTAGAATAAGGATTAACTTGCAGTCATCGTCGACCTAATGCAATCATCCTGGTCTTTCGTATACGTGAAGTGATCATGGATTATAATGAACGGTTTGAACGCAATATATGGGGGGCCTATACGGTTTTATGCGTGCGCGTGTCTTAAAAGAATCTGAACACGTTTCTTTTGTATCTTTTGGCCGTTTGGCTAGAGGGCTTATGGCCGAATATGGCGTACCGCCGGAGTTGCATACATTGACGCATCATTTTAGCACGAACTCTCAACGGCACGCTTGCCTGCCGTTCCAGTGCACGACGAGTGATGTTGACATTTCAATTTAAAGCTCTTGAGCGCTTCGATTCAGTCCATAAATTCCGACTGCATGGCTCTACTCGAGTTTCTTGCGTATCCTGCGTTTTACAATGACCAGAGTTGTAAGCACGGCTTAATTCACGGCTTTACAGATAAGACTAGAGATGAGCTCAGCGGGTAAAAACGTTAGTTACGAGCACAGAACACAAAATATAATCAAAGCAGTTTGCGCGTTCAGCCGCTATATACTGTATGTCCATTGTAGCCACCATAATCGGAGGTCGTTTAGCAGGGCCGGGACTAACCTGTGCTCTGCCCCCTCCCACGTAGAATAAATATTCAAGAACGGAGGATGTGGGAGATGTAGCTATAAATACAAAAAATGATCCTCTGAATTGGCTTCTGTGAACGCCGGGCCCCAGCATTTGCGAACTTTACGGGTGCCCTGCTGTTTAGTTATTTTAAAATTAGCCAACGGTACCATGTGATGCTAAATTCTAAAAAAATCATTGGATTTTAGAACCAGGTAGTAGAATTGGTATTCTTTTAAAGCCATTTCATGTTTTGTCGGCTGGAAAATCATGACGATAGGTAATCAGGGATCCATTATTATGGAGTGTATAAGCATAATATAATTATGCATAAGTATAATGGTATAATTAAGCATAAGTATAATGTGTATAAGCGACAGAAACACTGTCGCTTATACAGGCCAACTGAGTCTGATTCGACAAAAGGTCTGGGTGACGTCTTGAGTTCCTCAGCGAGCAGGCTCTGGGGCGGAACCCAAGCTACAGAACATTTAGTGTAATATTTTACCCAATCTTGAGCAATCTTTTGAGCAGTTTTACAGACTCTATGACAACTTATCGGCAATCACCCCAACCTTCGAAAAAAATGTCTCGTTGGTTTTGCACGAGTCTCACAATTAGTTTAGACCCGAATAGGTTTGAGCGGTCTCTACATCCATCTTGACTATACAAATGACTATATAAGGCTATGGTTATACAGCATGACTATGACTATAGCAGGAAAGGCGTTGGGCGGTTAAGCGCTTGGCTCAAAGTCGAATGCTCTGCTTAAAGCTTACTGGACAATAAACTAACCTTTTCTCTGTTACTTTGTACATTTCTTCGCGTGTCTTTCACTAAATCGAGTGTGCCCTTCTAAAGCTATTCTAGCTGGATTTTTCTATCACATTGGAACCGTTCGTTATCTTATATACAGACTAACTTAGTTGCAGATGCAACTGTGAACTGTGAGAAAAATATATCTGGTTGTCATTAATCCACTTTTTAGAATACTAAATTTCGGTTCAAAAATGGGAGACGTCCACAAAGCTTATAATATAGTCACATTGGTAGATATTAAATAAAACGTTCGTAATTCAAATTTTAACGCTATGCACATATGCCTATACACAGTGCAAACGTGCTGTAGACACTTGTTCTTATTTGGGATTGTAGTGACCTTTATATATCCTTTCCAAAGGCGTAGCGACAGGGGTATATATCGGTATATATATATATATATATATATATATATATATATATATATTATATACCCCAAAATCAGGCAACCTTAAAGTTTTTAACGTGTTTTTAAAGATTTTCAACGTTTTAAAGGTTTATACCCCCAAATCACATTATACCCCCAAATCAACAATTCCTGGCTACGCCCCTGATCCTTTCAATGTGCGATATGTCCTGCCATTTCCCATGTTCATCGCCAACATTATCCAAATCTGGCGAAAAAACTCACGTGAGAAAGTAAGCCTTGCATTTTCAGCGACATTCGGCAGCCGAATAATTGTTGGCACACCGCGTGTGCGACGAATGTTCTATATATAGAATGACACAACTTAACTTATACTCCAGATAAAGGTTCTCATGCTGTTCTTTCTCCTAGGTAGGCTATCCGCTGCCGGATCTCATCAAAGCAGCAGCGAACTCTTTCTTCCGTACCATCAGAAAGGATTTTCAAGACCGACACCCCCCCTCCCCCCGGTCCCCACCGACTCGTCAGTGCTGTCAACAACAGCGTCTCTGTGTTGTTGGCTGTCGCTAAACAACGGCGCTGTATAAGTTGACTTAAAAGACAAATGAAAGAAACGCTACTATTCTTCCTGCCAACGACAATATCGTAAGTTCGTATAGCTGCCATGGATCGAATCAAGAAGGTTACCGGTCTCTTCTGCCCAAGTTAGCTTCTACGTCAGACCCGCTGACTAATAATAATAATAGCCTGACGCGTTTGCCATCTAGTCCCTTCTAAAATTACCCGCACTCTCTTAGGAGTGTCACTGTTTCGCTGAATTCCTCTGTCACGAAACCATTTTGACACAGAGAATGTGGACAACGCCCCATTTCAAGCAGCAAATGGGAGATCGTCGGATCAAAACAGTGTTCCTTTTTCGCGCAAAGAGGCTACGCTGACGGTTAGCTTCCTGCTTCAATCCTTTTCTTCTTGGGCCGACAAAAACCACTCGATCGTCTCTAGTTGTGCCTATGACTGGGTTAGATTTATATGGCACGGTTCATGAAGGCATCGATAGAGGCCAAATATAAAGTAGTCAAAGAAAACCTAGCGCAAAAGAATAAGAGACAACGAGAAGGAGGAGGGAGGAAAGGAGGGAAAGAGGGAGAGACAGAGACAGATACATGTACAATGACAGGAACAGAGAATTCACCTATATGCTGGACTTAATAAAACTAGCCAGAATGGAAATGAAACGATCAACGCGCATTAACGAATTAATAGGAACAAACAAAATTATATAAACAAATATATATATATATATATATATATATATATATATATATATATATATATATATATGCAGTATCTGTTCGAGGAACGTTTCCGTTGCAAACTTCGAAGAACCAGACCAGAGTTGACACACACACATTAATTTTTGTCTCCGGACAATTTTTTTTCATAAGACCTTCGAGAATTAAGTACCAAGGGCATTATATATATATATATATATATATATATATATATATATATATATATAATCTGTTTGATCTGTTTGGTTCACTACAATTATTATGTACACCGTTTCAGATGGGTGACGTCATGCAGAGGTCTCAAAGTCCCTTTCCTTCGAATCAAGAAGCGAACTTTTCCACCAATAGGCCAACATATATTTCAAAAATATGCTCACATTTTCATCTCTAAATAATCTCCACGGACCATCCGACCATGGGCCATAACCAACGAGAGGGTGTCGCTATTCAGGCTGTGATCAGACGTGAGATTCGCCCAAAACCGTTGAGCAGTTGAAGGGTAGGGTTAGGATCTGCATCAGATGGAAGAGAAAGCACCAGGCTTCAAAACGCTTACTACGAACTTTCTTGCACGTCAAGAGGACTTTTGGTCCGGAAATGTCGATGTTCCCTCCTCCACCATTCTGAAATCGTGGCTACGCCACTGCTTGGATAAAACATCAAAAAATAAAGAGCTAAAAGGTCGAAGACTACGTTAAACATAAGAAAAAGACTATTTTAAACAAGAATTTCGATCTAAAAATTACGATCTTTCGATCTCATAGTCCTCATAGAGAGACATCCCTATTGATAAGTAAGTAAGGAGGTGCAATATCGTAAATTTGTATAGCCCTGTCAGAGCCAGGTACCGTAGTATCAGCTTATTTCTAAGAGCTTAATCCACAGTTGAAATAGCTATAGGTTAAGTTTAGGCCTAGTGGTCAGCCAGAGGCGGCGGAAGACAATAAAAAGTACCCCGGCCCGTTTACTATATAACGGCAGCGGTCGTTGAGGGTCGAGGTGCCTAACTAACTTACAGTAGATAGCTAAAATGCATTTTCAATTGTGATTTATAACAAAAGAAACGTTTTAAGAAGGTTTTTATCGATTAGGCCCCGTATGCCCACAACTCCCTGCACGCCACTGGGACTGTAAGATGTTTATTCACAAGGTGAACTGGCACGGTTTTAAACATTTGCATTCTGCAACACTTTTATTTCATCACATTTGTAAGAAGGCAGTAGTCCATGTGTACTGTAATTGTAAACAAAAATAAAATGTTTTTAATAACACAACGAAAGGGAATACAAAAATCGTGAATATTACAATGAATGGAAAAAAACATGGAAAGAGTCAGGCCATTCAGATGTGTTGAAGGTGTCATTGAAAGCACAGGCAGTCAGCAAGAAGATATAAAATCAAGAATAAGGCTCCATACAATAGGATTGGGAAGGATGAAAACTATGGCAAAAAACAACTCGGGGGAGTCCCATAAATCTTGGGGGTGACCATGTCTAGTGTTGAGATTTATACGATTATAGTTTTTCGTGGCATAGTCCTAGTCCTACACTCATCACTATGGAATAATTTGCGCAGATGTTGTATCTGAAGTACTTACAGTTTGTTCAGGGTCTTCGACATTCAGTTTACGACGTTTAACAACAAACTTGTCCATTGTGTCGATGGCGAAGCGCTATTGTCTGTTGAACGATTGAATCAATCCCTGAAGTCGTTAGATTGCTTTCCGCAATTTATGTAAACACGGTGAAGCTCTAACTGATCACTTTCGATCGGGACCCAAATCCCACTGCCATCTCTCGGTGAAACACTCTAACGCCCTCTACTGCTTCCCTGGTGCCCTCTGCTGCCCTTCGCCTTTTCGCCCACCGTCTCCCCACTTGGTTCGTCAAAGGGCCTTCCGCCGTCTTTTAATCTAATGTTAACTTATAGACGTACGTTACTGCTGCGTTTGACACCTCGGGTTAAAGGTGTATATGACCCCTGCCTGATCTTATCTGATCTTTCTACTATGAAGCCTTATTGGGCAGTGCATTCCTCCTCCCGCGACAGCAGCTGTGTAATCTAATAAGATTATGACTGCCGTGTTTGACGCCTTCTGGTTAAATGAGAATATGACATGCCTATCTGATCTTATCTGATCTTGCAACTATAAAGTCCTATTCGGCAGAGCATTCGCCCTCCAGCGACAGCGGCTTTTTTTGAAATTCGAAGTGAGAATTTAACCAAACAATTTAAAAAATCTCAATTCTTCAGTTCTTACTTCCTAAAAAGTACCCCGGCCTGGGCCGACGGGGCCGATAGGAGTGCGCCGCCTATGTGGTCAGCCTAGCAAGAGTAATTCCAGAGATCAGTTTGCGTGGGAGTGGAGAAAACAGCAAGGCAAACTTTGAACCAGAAACAGAAAGAGACGTGAATTAACTGTAGATTTTATAGTAGGCCTACTAAGAATTTCTTGCTAGACTCACGATTCCTGTTTCGACTGAAGTTGCTTGTCATTAATTCATAGACATATTTTGATGAAAACATATGCAAATGCTGACTAAGTTTGTATTCAGAGAACCTGTTGTGAGCCTATTAATTATTCGCCAAGTGTAACTGATGAATGGCTTTCTGTGGGTCACACGCACGCTGCTCGTCCGGCTCACGTCTCTTTTGTCGGCGTACTGAACCCAGTGTGATTTCCTCTTGAGCAGTCATTATAATTTCATTACCATCAGATCAGCTTGCCAGAATAGTCCAAGTATGTATCATACTACAGTAGTATGTGTAGTGGACGCACTAAGCCATATAAACTGTATTTACTGTACAGTGGACCGCGAAACAACAGGTAGGTTGACCTACAATCCACTCCAAAATCAGAGACATAGTCAGGTACCGTCAGGCGTGAATGGTCAGAAATAATATGAAAAAATTATAAACCTAATAATAAACCTAATAATAATAAACCTAATAAAAATTGCCAGAATAGTCCAAGTATTTATCATATTAGTATGTGTAGTGGGCCATTCACGCCTGACGGTACCCGACTATGTCTCTGATTTTGGAGTGGATTGTAGGTCAACCTACCTGTTGTTCCGCGGTCCACTGTATAGTAAATAAAGTTTATATAATTATGGCTTAGTGCGTCCACTAAACATACTAGTATGGCAACTAGTATGGCAATAATAATAATAATAATAATAATAATAATAATAATAATAATAATAATAATAATAATAATAATAATAATAATAATAATAATAATAATAATAATAAAACGAGCAAGACAAGGTCCTGGAATTGAATGGTAACTCAGGACATATATCCTATCTGTAGAAGGAGAACAAATGGAACAAGCCAAAGAATTTCCATATCTGGGATTTAGAATTGCAGAGAATGCTAACTATGAAACCGAAATCAGAAGAAGATTGGGCCTGGGAATGACAATACTGGGGAAGCTACAGAAAATCTGGAAAATAAAAACATCCATTTGACCGAAAACTAAGTCATTAACAACGCCGTTCCGAATATTACAGCGCCTATATACCATATAGTATATGGTACAGATTGCAGATAGTCCCAGTTTTCACAGTATGATATGATTGATATCGGCCCTATTACGAACGTTGCCGATTAATCGGTTGCGCTTGTCGATTAATTACATATGAGCCGATTATGCCGATTGAGCCGATGCTCCAAATATCGGTCCGGTTAGTTATTATGAATGTTGCCGCTTATTCGGTCAGGTTCTGTATCTTAGGTCTCATATTTCACACATGACACGATCAATATTGAGGTCAACTGTAAGACTTATGAGCCTTTGTTGTAGGCCTAGGCCTAAGTTATAATGCAAACCATATAGATGAATTTATTTTTAGACCGTTTCATCAGCTAGTCCGACAAACAACAGGTGTTTCAGTGGGCAGAATATACGTCGTTTGTATTTTTTATTTATATTTATTCTCGTGAGTGGTTCATAATCGAGCTGTGAACACTGTATATTTATAGAGAAAAATCGTAGAATACAGGCTAAAACAGTAGGCCTACAGGTGACGACATCGACGCAGGTGTATCGGTTTCTCACGGCTCAGGTGTTAATATCTCATTACCCAGGTGGTAGACCTTCTAACGCACGAAATAACGTTCAAATCTAAACTTAACCCTTTCAGAGGCACTGGCATCTATACTATCCACATATGCCGACGGTCAACACGGACGCTGGGAAGGCGTTATTCCCACATAGAAATAAATATTTGAATTCAGCGCAGAAAATGTTTTCGGCAAGTGCAGTTTTTGTTTGACGTTTTATTTGATGTCATTCTGGTTTTTCGTAAATTATAATAGAAATACTATGTAATATTTTGTCTTAACGGCCTCTAAAATGGTTAAAACACATATCCTCTGTTACCGCTTCTCGTTTACGCTGCATCGCTGTTTTTCACTCCGACATATATCTGGCATTGACCAGGGTTTTTGAGTACGAATTTGAAGTCGCATCGATTGATACCTTTTGGTATTAAAACCAGAGTTAAGACTGCACTTTATTATTATTATTATTATTATTATTATTATTATTATTATTATTATTATTATTATTATTATTATTATTATTATTATTATTATTACAGTTCTACAACCGGATCATTAAAAACAGTACCCCGTTCAAACTTTAAGGACCCGGTTCTTAATTCGGCAGCATATGTGATATCATGATATGAAGACTCAGTGAACTATTATCTCTAATCGCAGGACAATAATATTATTGTACTTGCACTCAGACTTAAGACACTCATTGCTGACACTTTAAGTCTTTATTTCAATGGAAAATCACGCCGTCTCGTCTAAGTATGTTGTAGAGGTTAATATTATTGATTAGATGCGCCATCCCCGACTGTTCGTGTTCTGTTCAGTTTAACGGAAATTGAGACAGAATAGACTATATAACGTAAAATAATACCATTCCAGTTCAGCCATAATAGCTATCTCCAGAAAAGTAAAGTCCAAAGTCTAAATTACATATAATGTCTTGTCATAGCGATGTTCTTTGGTCCTGTTTTCTAACCGTACCTGAGAGAGAGAGAGAGAGAGAGAGAGAGAGAGATACGCCGTGTGGATGACGTCATCACGCGCCCGAATCTTCGAGAAAGTTGAACGCTCGATCGATGGCATTCAACTCCGAATCGAGTTCGTCCTTAGGTGCTCCGAGTTCCAGAACTGCGCGACTGTCTCTGTCGGAATTCCGGAAGCGGTTCGCGGCCGACGCTCTGGCGTCGGTGTTCCCAGCGGCGGACGTCCTGGAAAGAGTTCTTTGCGACGGAAGGACGAGCAGCGGCAGAATCGAAGAACAGGTGGAGACCGCCGATGGCTTGCGGCGGATGAGGCCGAACGAGGTTCGGTCGTCGTCGTCGTCCGTCACGATCAGACTCTCCGCGGGTCTTCTGATCGTCGACGTCGGTCGGTCGATGACGACGCTGTCTGGGCGGACGTTCGATGCCCGAAGAGTAGAAGTGGATTCTCTTGACGGAGAAGCAGCAGCCATTGAGGACCTTCTGACCAGCGAAGACGAAGCTGTCTTCGAGCGTAGGACAACTCCGAAACGTGTTGCAGGAGTTGTTTCGGCGCTTTCATCTGACCGATTGTCGAACGCCGACTTCTCATAGCAGTTAGACGATGCTATTCTGGCCATGTGCGCCGTCCTGTTCGGTTCACCATATTGAAGAGGTTTAGCCTTGACCGCTTTCTCGTCTTGAGAACTCGTCTTACCTCGCGCATTGACCAGATCTTTTTCTCGTGCGTCTGAGATTCTACGTTGGTTCGTTCTGCACCAAGTCTCAGCCCAAGATTTCAACGGCGACGTGTTCGTTTCGCATTCGGCGCTGTCCGAAGAACTGCCGAGAAAATCGAAAGTATCGGACAGAAAGGATTCCGATTCAAAGGCTTCGGCGGACCAATCGGACGCATCCGCCGCCGCCGCCGTCGTTGTTTCGGTTGAGGATTCTGCGCAGACGCCTTCCGTTGTCCGCTGATCGGCGGGACTCAGGCTCGATCCCGGTCTCGTCGTCCCTAACGACATCAGCAGATCCGCCGATGACCTCTGGGGCAGCAGCGCGTGTCTGAAGTCGTCGCCGTCGTCGTCTCCGGAATTAGGGGAGTCGTCGCCGCCGCCCCGTCTCTCCTCCGTCTCTCTCGTCGACGACACGATACGACCGCGGTTGCGATGACGATTGCACGGGAAAAGCGTGTTCTTCTGGGCGACGCCGATCGAAACCAACTGCTGCCCATCGCCACGACGGACGCCGCCGCCGCCGCCGCCGGCGCTGGAGACCAAGGGAAGGGACTTGCAGCGGTCGCCGTCGCCGCCGTCGTCTCCGGACGAAGTGTCGTCCGGGAACAGAGTTGTCGGTCGCGACGACTTCTTCGCCTGATTCAGATTAGGCATCGTCTGACTCTCGCCCACGCGAGGGGACGACGACGACGACGACGTAACCCGACTCCCGTCCGGGGAGTCTCCTGCTGCGTCGTCGCCTTCGTCCGCCGTCCTCCGACCGACTTTTGGATTCTTCTTCGGAACTGGAGGCGGCTTCTTTTCCACACCTGGCGTCTTTACGTTGCTTAGCAGTGGAACGCTCTTGCCCGACGACATCGTTGCTGGGGCGATGGGCGGAAGAGGGTCGCTCGTCTTTTTGTCGTTCCTGATGTACCCGTCAACGTGGAAGACGTCAAGGTCTTTGGTAGGATTGGCTGCAGCCGAACTGTTGTTGGACAGACTTTCCACGCTTCTTGCCACTTTTTTGAGTTTCTGAGGACCACCGCCACCACCGCTTTCAGCCGCGAACGGGCATTCGGTCTTCGTGTGGAGACGGCAGTTGCTTTCATGCTCATCCGAGTCGCTTCCCGGTCGGTGTGTTTCTTCGTGTGTTGAAATCGCCTCCTTTGGGGTCTTAAGGCCGACGAGTCCATCTGTGCTGCGGCCGATGACAACGTCGACATCTTCTCCTCATCATTCGCGGCTTCCGTTGCGTTGTCTTCGGCGGTTTTCGTTCGCTGCGAGGAGCTGCAACCGCCTTCTGCCTTCGAGTCTTCTTCTCCTTCCGACGGCGTTCCGCTATTCTTTCCGTTCCCAGCGACGGGCGCCATTGAAGGATCGCTGCGCTGCTCCGACGACTTCGTCAGCGACGAAGAAGACGACAACGCCACGACCACGACGACGGACGTCGACTGACCCCCGCCCTTCTTTGGTTCCGTTGGGACTTGGTTGGAGACGTTTCTGTGTCCTCGAACGAATCCCGGTAGAATCGATTTCTGCGGCGGTCGTTCGAAGACGCCGGCTCCGGCGTCTATGCGCGTCTCAAACTGTCTCAGAAGATAGGCGACACCGCCTCCTCCTCTTCCTCCTCCTCCCTCGCCACCGCTCTTCATCGCAGCGGAGCCGCAGTTTGCCATTTGCGAATTCGAATTTCAGGAAACTTCGGATAATTTCTATCGATCGAATAATAACACAACGACGACAATAGAACTATGGATTAAAATTTCACACAAAAGATTGCATGGACGCAACACTTGGTCCTAATCCTACGCGTCGCTCCACAGCTAGCCTACAACCTTTATATGTTATATAATTATTTGCATCAATTAGGAATTTAGGATAGATAGAGAAAAATCTTACACAATCTGTAGGCAATTATATGTTAGTTTTATTTATACATAGTAATCATACTGCACGTGGTACAAAAATTACGAAGAACTGAAATTTAATACGCGTGCTGCTTTGGCCTTGAATACTACGAAATTGTTTTTTTTTTGTAAAATAAGAGATAGCAACTGTAGCGGACAAACAGAAGTTGAACTGAATGTGACTGTATAAGCGATCTTGGGAACAGAAGGCTTGTCCATGGGAATGGCATTTCCAAGGGATTCCCATAGGAATTTTTTTCATATATTTGTATCCATTCTTTATTTTGTGGTGGACACCAGATAAATAAATAAATACACATAGTCTTTTATTATGCAAGATTATATTTTGGTGCTTCACCAGCAATTAAAATTACAGAAGACATGTAATCCTATTTAGTGGACCATAAACCTTTAAAATCTTCAAAATCACGAATTTCATAATTGTATTTGAACTGTATTCCATATTACTATTATAATGGCAATCCCATGGGATGAGATGGGATAGAATGGAATGGGATGGGATGGGACAGAACAGGCATAAATTGTCATGGAAAGGGATGGGATGGGATGGGACAGAAAAGTATGTCCCATGGTCAAGCCTGGCCCGGAACAGAGCCACGACGCCAACGTATAAACGTCTCCATGTGGATATCTAGTAAATAATCTCCTAATGAAACTAATAATAACTGGGTTTTAATTATAGTTTAGTAGGACTTCTACTGTGTTGAAACCACTGTGACTCTTAATACAGCCCTCCCTGTCCACGGATTTACGGAGTGCACGGTAACGTCGGCATTTCTAGCCACGCAAAAACTTGTAATTAATCGTTATTTATCAAATTATTTATCACTGAATGTGATCGACTCGAGTTTCATGATTCAGCATAAACACCTAGTCCAATTGGCCCTCGTATGAAGCTCTTTTAACTTACAGTCAGTCGTTGCTTCGGTTAGATTTTTCTCTAACATTTGGTCGTCGATTTGGATGTCGTTGCTGATCGAACTTTCGCAGATTCGCTTACCTCCTCCTGTATAGGTCTACCTATTATACATGTATATATCGAGTCTTAAGCTTAATGCTGGACGCACGGAACTATGAAACTTCAGAGAGACCGAACGTGATCGCAAATGCACAAAGCAAGCGAGAAAGACCTGACTGAAAGGTTTTGCGTTACGCTCCACCGAACATCTCAGGTGATAAAAGCGCTAGTCAGAAACTCTGCCCACAGAATCACGTGACATGGGCGATATACGCAACGGAATACAATAAAACAAGCAATCTCTCTCTCTCCTCTCCCTATATCTGTATATATACAGATATATATATATATATATATATATATATATATATATACGTATATATATATATATATATTGGTCTACATATATTTATATACATGTCAGTAGGCCTATTAAATATAGGCCTATACACACGCACGCACACATATATATATGTGTGTATATACTGTATATATACAGATAATTTTAGATACTGAATGATATATACCTGTTTTTCTATATAACAGATACTCGTATTGTAGGTCTTTTAAACCCATCTTTTGACCGGGCTTATCCACCATAGACTGTCACCCGTTTGTCCGGCCGGATACCCTGGATTTGACCTGGATCTTTAGTGATTTGGATTTGGTGTGCCATCGGTTGATGCTTCTGTGCATTATGAAAGTGGCGCTATAGAAGTTTAAGATTAGATTAGATTAGATTAGGTCTATCTATGGCCTAAATGATAAATCTAGTGCGCATATCCACTGAAATTGTAGAAGCTACTTTAGGCTGACGTAGACCCAACTGGATGGCCTTAACTTTGAGATTTCACGCGTTTAGAGACTTCCTCGTTCTCCTGCATTTTGTTTGGCGAATGCGTCGAAACATAGATTTTCGCTAACTGGAACGCTATGCACATCACACGTTATAGATTCAGTGGCGTGCAGACCTGAGGAGAGGGGGTGCAGCCGGAACATTGTTCCGGGGCCCATGGGGCCCTATGAGGCCCGTGAATATTTTATGCACCGGGGTCTATAAATTTTCTCTGCGGCCCTGGTGGCGTGGGTTGGCGGCGCCAGGGACGAAACTGGTATATGCGCCCCTCAACTTCGCAACTTCAGAAAAAGTCTGACGAGAAAAAATGGTCATCAGCCAGTGTCTATTCTAGGCTCTTTTAGGGGAGAATTTCCTCTCCAAAGTTTGAAAATCCCCCAATTTCTATATGTTGCATTGGGGGATGGAAATTTCCCTCGCCCCCAAAGTGTGACAAGACGGGTTTTTATTTAGGAGAGGGGAAAAGCATAAGGATATGACCATATTCAGAAGTCAGAAGAGCATTAGAGCATGTGGAGAAGAAGGGGAAGAAAAATAAGGAAGGATGTGATGACCTTTTTTTGCTTGTCGCCACTTCCCGACGAGAAAAAATCTCAAATATCGGGATGACCTTTTTTTGCTCGTCAAGGTTTTTTTGGGCAGACAAACCTTCTCCCCCAAACATTTCAAACTCTCCCCCAATGTCAAGGTGGCTAGAATAAACACTGGTCATCAGCTATTTTGTGTAGTTACTTTTCTTGTGTAGGCCCTATTATGTTTTAAAATATAATATAATTGCCATGTTATTTATTTTTATTTTGCGCCCCTCTCTAATTTGGCGGCTTCACATGGGGCCCGTGCTCCCTATTGAATGCCCGGCCTATGAGTGGCCCCTGTTTGGAACCCTAAGCAGTGGTCCCATGCTTATAAGTTGCCACCACAACGGCCCTCAATTTGTCAAATCCTGAAGACGCCACTGCCGGGCGGCCGCCCTCTGCCCCCGCCAACGCTACGCCACTGTATAGATAACGCCAGTTTAAAATCAACAGCCGTAATATATTTTCGTTACGGGTCGTGTGAATGAATATTCATCGACTACCTAGGAAACTACAAGAATCTACGATCAAACCGATGCTCAGCATAACACCGATTCGTAGATGGTATCAAGTTCTCTAGAGTCTAGACTAGATAGTTCACTTTAAGTATACCGTTTAGCGCCTGGCGATACTCTGTGACCCATCTTCAGTCACTGTCCCTTGGACTGTTATACTGTGTAAGCATGTTTAAAAGGGAAAAAACAAGAGTCATTCTATTGGGGGGTCTGTATGTAGCCCATATGTGTGTGTTTGTGTGTATGTGTCCTCTGTGTGTAAAAATATACGCAAAATAAAAATAGCAGGGCGACGGGTACGACGTGCTAAAAATCAGCACTTCGCTTGTTGTTCGTTAATGGTAGAGCACCAAAAGTGTTCTTTAATTCGCGCGTTCACATTAAAGTACACATCGATCACTTAGCCAGAGACACGACTGAACTTATTTGTCTACACGCACTCTATGCCAGTTATAACAAGTGCAACGCTTGACTAGTGAAGCGTGACCTGCCAAGATCGAAGCTATATGGGGGGGACCCGAGGTCTTGAGCTCAAGTCTCGAAGTCTCGCCCCAAAGCGAAAGCGATCTTCAAAATGTGCAGAGATTTTCCTGCACCTTCCAGCGAGGGGTTACACCCCCGGTTTGTGACAGACGCCTCCTGCCCCTACACCCCTTCCCAGGGATGGTGTTGGCTATCACCAAAACAGACTGATGTCAAAACCATTCATTAAAAATTCTAAAGGGGAAATTCACCTCTGGAAATTGAAACTTGAGCCACTAAAACTGACCCCACAAAATTAGAATGGACCGTATGAAAATCGAGGAGATGACAGCGGAGATCATACTTTTTACTTGTATTTTCCTTTTTCCGGGGGCCAATCATCGAATCCCCGCCACCTCTTCTGCCCATTTCTATTCCCCTGGGTCCAAGGAGTCTCGATGCTACCTTGGACACTGACACCACCTGCAATTATGGAACACTCCCGAACGCAAATTCCTGGGAAATGGCCTGAAAATGTGTGTATGTGTATACGGTGTGCGCAAGAGTGAGTGAGCGAGCGAGTGAATGAGTGAGAGAGCGCGTGAATGAGGGAGGTGCCGATTACTTTCATATTGTTCTTGTCGGAACTGATCCAAGGCTTGGAGCGGATCTGCTTCGGACAGTTCTTCTAGGTAAACTATTGCTCTATCATCAAATAATGATGTGCCAATGTTATTGTTCTGGCCATGACGATGTAGGCCTATAAATTGTTTAATCATGTTGCAACGCAGATAATAATTTTTCAAAGGTTAAGATAAATCTCTCCCCCAGTTACCACCGAACATCAAGTTTCATTTTTACTCATGCTTGAAAAATTTCTCCCTCTGCTGACGGAGAATGCATTCTCCTGTCACAGTGACGGGGAAGATTGACTTCCCTGGCTGAGGTGTCAGTAGTCATTTCAGTGGAGCAGTAGTAGTAGTAGGGCAGTGGGGAGGAAAATTCCTATTCCCCTACAAATCACACCCTGCCTGTAATGAGGCGTATCTTTGATTTCGAATAAAAGCGCGGACCTTTATCGACGATTCTCAGAAAGAAACAGAAGAAGCAGATAAATTTCAACCTCGTATTTTGGAGTCAATTTGAGTTTTCTAAAAAATTTGGTTCAGTTAAGTGACGGTTTACACCCAGAATGTCCATGGGCGTCCGGGGGGGTACAAGGGGGTGCAATTGCACCTGTGGAAAAACTGTGATGTCATGAAAAAGTAAAATTACTTATTTCTTTCGTCACAAGACCCCGTTTTTGTACTCCTGTAAAATTATTTTCGCTTCTTTCTTCACCAGACCCTGTTTTGCACCCCCTGGAAATATTTCTGCGGACGCCCATGGGATTGTCTTAACTCAGGGTCGCCAAAGTTGTTCAGCCAGGGGCCACATTGCTGACTTCTGAAGTCTCGGCGGACCACAGGCACAAGAAATCAAATTTAGTAAAATACGCCGAATTGTAGGCTATTTATTCATTAATTCGCCTTTTTTTCAACAAGTCAACTGAATAAAAAGGCTATTAGGCTTAATTGCCGAATTATGACGCAGTGTAGGCTATAATGCAGACTGCAGAGTAATAGTTGCAATTGAAATGGCATTGAACTGCTGTGATATACATTAATTAATCTGATGCATTTCTAACAAAATTATATTAAGCATGATTTGTGCGCCTGTTAATCATTTTTTGATCCGGCCGGATTAGGCCTACAGACCTCCGCGACCGTATCCGACCCGCGGGCCGTAGGCTACTTTGCCTTTGGAGACTCCTGTCATGACCCAGAGCGACGCCAGTTCTTTCATCTGGTGAAGGCCGATGAGCACAAAAAACCAAGTAGCCTAACAACTTCACAGCTAACTTTGCAACCCTCCCAAAAATCGCATATCGGGTACATGCAGTTTCTGTTTCTGTCATTCATTGAATTTAGCCCTCAACCCCCCAACTCAATTTTCACAACTCCAACACTGGTCCTATGTTAGGCCTACATACAAGCTGCATCTCGCCTTTGGAATGACTTTCCGTCAATGTCTCGCACGGTCAAGAAATGCGTATTTCACCGTTAATCACCGTTAATCGTCACGTATGAATTATTTCGAAGGGAAGTAAAAACTCCTCAGACAATTCTACAAAGATAACCTTGGGTTCCGGGAAACTTTTCCTGCCTTCGCGACATTGTCAGCGGAACCTCCCACTCGTAATACGGATTGGAAAATGAGAGAAAAGACATGACTGTTTCGCAAAACAATAACGTGGTACATAACAGATACATAAAGTTATCTTAGGTGAAAACTGTTTTGATGCAAACGTATTAAATAACATACAGTAGTCACTAGTTCAAATTTTAAAACATACAATTTACACTTTAAAAATAATAATAAGTACCAACTATACTTATATCACCAGTTAGGCTTATTTACAGAATCAATGATCTCCGCAATTTCTATTGCCGCACTATCTTTAAAAAAGATATATTTTATCATTATTGGTTGAAGACTAATAATAATTTTTTTAGTTTTTGTATCCTTGTCGCGGAACCCTTCTATCCGTGTCACGGAACCCTGGGGTTCCGCGGAACACACTTAGGGAAACCCTGCTCTATACTCTATACTGTAGTGCGCTGTGTGCGCTGTACAGCTGAGCAGGGCAGGGGGGATTAGGGGGGTACATGATGAGCAGTGGTGGCATGGGAAATGCATAGTTTAATGCACATTACTTTGTTCTAACTTTTAATATTATTTGTATAAATTGTCACACACAATTTATTTAAACCATAAATGTAATAGCACAACTGCAAGTTGCAACAATTGAAAATCTGCAACTAAATTCAACCAACTATCATTTAACATTAGGCTAATGCAGAGCAGGCAGGAATTGACGCAGTTGTCTTGCCAGTATTTTTGCCACTTGGTGCATCTGAGGCAGCATGTCGCCCATCGCATTTTCCAACAGGATTGAACAGTGTTGGTGGTGGCCTATATTAGCCTTCGTGAAAACAAGAGAAGAAAGTGTATGAAGTCTGAGCTGATTTCTAACTAGTGTATCATTTATGTGTGGTGACCGACTTCGGGAGTCTGCCAGCCGTTAGGGCAGACCAGCTGTCGAGTGGCCGACCGCCACCACTTGAGGGCGCTAACGATAGCCGCTGAAGAGACATGACACTGATTTGCAGTCGTTCGATGCTTGAATTGTATCTTGATTAAAGTTACATTAAATTATTAAAATCGATACACACTTCGATTATTTGTTACCGCTACTCCAGCGTAACATTATGTTCATGCACGAGAAGCCCCGCTCACATTCAGCTGACGAGATAGGCAGAATTTGAATTCTACTGAGTAGCCTACTGAAACTAGCACATTGCCGATTACTTTCACGTTGTTCTTGTACTGTTGGAACTGATCAAAGGCTAGTGACGGATCTACTCTGCACTGCACAGTTCTGTTAGGTAAACTATTGCTCTATCACCAAATAATGATCTGTCAATTTTATTGTATGGCCATGACGAAGAATGATTTAGTCAGCAGCACAGGTAAATATTTTTCAAAGATTAAAATAAATCTGTTCCCAGTTACCACTTACCACCGACATCAAGTTTTATCTTTTACTTCATGCTCGGCGTGAAGCCCCGAAAAATTGTTCCGCCTGCTGACGGCGAAAACATTTGTCAAGAATCTAATAGTCAATTTGAAAACATTTGACGGCGAAAACATTTTCCTGTCACAGTGGGGGAGGGGAGATTGACTTCCCTGGCTGGGATGTCAGTAGCCACCTCAGTGGGGATGCTGGGCAGTGGAGGAGGGGGAATTCCCCACTTCTCCCCTACAAATCGCGCCATGCAGCCGAGACGCATTAAAAAAAAGAGACAGACATTCGTTTTGGCTTTGCTGTTTAGATCGCGAAGCAACTCTATGGATTAGCTATCCTTAGAGGCTTAGAGCATTAGAATTGAACTAAAATGTATTTCATCTCTTTAAATTCATAGACCTATATAGAATGATCCAACTCGGACTAACTGATTATACATTTGAGTTAGTGGCGTAGCCAGGATTTTCGAAGGTGGGTTACAACCAACCATTCCCGACTTCGAAAATCCTGACAAGCAAAAAAGGTCGTCGCCTATTATTTTGCTTGGTTATAGGCCTAAGTTAGTTTTAATATAGCTATATGGGTGCGCGGGCAACCCCTCCCTGTGCAACTATATTCATTTTTTGCTACCATAAACCCGATTGTGGCGCCCATCCACCCAACAGAATAATAATACGTAATAAAATCTTTGGGCATATCTTTGGGCATATTTGTCGTATGAAAGATGATAGAAAGATCAAGACTATTATGCTTGAAATAATGGACGGTTCCAACGAGAAAGGGAGGTCACACAGGGAATGATGTGATGATAATTGTGATTGGTGTGGAAAATGCAGGGCTTTTTGGGCCGGAACGAGGCGGAACGGCGTTCCGGAAAATCCGACCGCGTTCCGGAAAATCCGAAGACTTTTTTGCAAAATTAAATTATTAAATAGAAAATTTAGAACTATATCTATTGTCCGTATCATTTTTCAAATTTCTGATTACAAATGTGGCATGACTGATGATTTTGTTAGGGTTAGGGTTAGGGTTAGGGTTAGGGTTAACCCTAACCCGACTGTTGCGTTCCGGAAAATATTTTTTTACAAAAAACCCTTGGGAAAATGTCTGCAAGAACTATGCCATATAGCTACGAACAGAAAAGAATGGGACAAAACTGTAATAATTGCATCAAACACCAAACCCCCTTGACACCAACGGGCGCTGAGCCCATGGTTATTGATGAAGATGAAAATTTTTTTGGTCGGACAGCCAGGGAGATTAACTCTCAAACCCCCTTGAGTATACATAGTTAGTAGGCTGCGGTTTCTACGAAATCTGGCACGTTTTGTGGCATTTTTAAGGTCAAGAAAAAGCGGATAAGCTCAATATTATTAGTAAGGCTTACTGTACAAAGTCTTTCTTTATTTAACGCAAATACTGTATAATAGACAAACTGTTCAAGGTAGGCTAATAATTTTTGTTCGTGACATCAGTTCAATTATCGACTTTTTCTTTAAAACCGTGAACTGCGCACCGCTGCAGGAGGGACAGCAAAACAGTTATTTCCTTCCTAAAATGTAAAAAACGTCTTAGACAACATGTCGAAGTCACGATCGTGCGATAACAAGCGGCTTAGTGTGTCTCAAAACTTATTATATAACCTATTACATGACTTATTACATGACGCCTCTGAGTAGAAATAGAAGAGGCGCTATACAAATGTCACATTACATTACATTAAAGAAGTTCATGACTCATGTATCTTTCAGCCTCCGTCTCTCTGTCTCTGTCTGTATGCCTGTTCTTCTCTTTGGTATTACTGCCTTACATCTAGAGAGAAAGTTTTGCAAATCTGACATAAGCTCCTAGTAAACGGAAAATTCGGCAACGTGCTGTTTTACCGAGAAATTTTAACCCGACCAAGGCGTGTTTGAGTTTTGTGATATGCTTCCGAAAAGAATCTAATAGGCACTCAGAGTTTGCGTACGCTGTTAAACTCTCTGTAAGTCAAAATCAAAAAGACAAACATAGAATTAATACAGTTAATATCACATATAAGACAGCATAGTGCCGCTCTTGTGTTGTTTTCGTCAATCAACGTTTTCTTGGATACACAGAAATTTATCCACGGATTGTCCGGATTAGGGAACACAGGACACATTGTCAGACTGCCTGGCCCAGGATGAAGAGAGCGACACGGTATAAATACCTGTACGTATCAGGTGATGCGCTACGTTTGTTACCTTTCTCAGGTTCGCACAAGAGAAGTTCGACGCTACAGAAGAAGAGGTTGCTAATTCTCTATATTCTCTTCATAGTTTCATATAGATTCATTAGCAACTGTGCAATTCTGTGAAATTTTAAACGCTAAGTAAAGTATCGATTCTCTTAGTAGACATCGGTCTGTTTTGAGATCGACTAGCTATTAAAGCAATGAAGATGGACACACAAGAAAATGCGATTTGTGTCGGAGAATTTCTTCAAAACGCTGAGATTTGTACATTAGGGTGGAGTGAAAAAAACTTTTTTTGGAATTTTTAATTCCAATAGTGATTAAAAGTTGCCTATGATAGCGCACAAGTACTGCAAGAAATTTGGCAGTCACATGTTGACGTCTTCTGCCCTCTACCGGACGATTTAAAGACGCCATATTGATTTTTTGAAATTTTAAGCCATTTTCGGTTGAAAAATTTCATATTGACATTACATAAGTCTATTTTTACTACTGTACATTAGCCAAGATTTTGCAAATATACGTCGCGCACGACTACAGTGGCCTAGTTGAAGACGATGCCCTGATAATTATTGTTTTATCAGTAAATGCGGAATTATTATGGCTGAAAGTAGTCGGAGAAAAGCGCCGGAATGTCCAATATTTGCAGTTTCAAGCTGCAGAAAGATATGGAATATCTGATAGAGCTGCAGTAGACATTGCATCAAGCATACTTACAGACTTTGGAATGGTAACATCTGGCGATAAATCTGAAGTTATTGACCGATCAAAACTTCGAAGAGGAAGAAAACAGCTGCGTGAAGAACTGATCGCGTAGTCTGCAAGCAGAACCACGAATCTTCGTGGTTTGTACTTTGATGGCAGAAAAGACAAGACCCTAATGCAGAAAGAGGTTGGAGGTAAGCTGCATCGCAGGACTGTTTTTGAAGAGCACACAGTGCTGATTGAAGAACCCAACTCAATCTATCTGGGACATATTGCTCCAGTACGTGGCAATGATGCGTGTATACAGGAGGGCATGCCAGATTTCTTAGAAGAAAGAAAGATAAGCATCCAATCGTTGACAGCCATAGGTTGCGATGGAACGGCAGTTAACACGGGACATAAGGGTGGTATCATCCGACTGTTAGAAGTACATCTGAAGCGTCCACTACACTGGTTCATATGCCTATTGCATGGCAATGAGCTGCCACTACGTCACCTGTTCGAGTATCTTGACGGCAGTACTACAGGACCACGCAGTTTTTCAGGCCCACTTGGACAACAACTTCAACGATGTGAGAATATGCCAATGGTTCAGTTCAATGAATTTGAGTGCGATTTACAAGTGCTACCTGACTGTTTTGCAGGATCTCAGCACAGATCAGAGATACTTGTACGACATGTGTCGAGCTCTCAAAAGTGGTTCGTGCGATGAAGCACTGTTGAATCAAAGTCCGGGAAAACTCGTAATGTCTCGTTGGTTGACTCTAGCTAACAGAGTACTACGCCTGTACATAGCCACCAAGGAACCAAGCAAGTCTCTCTCGACAATCACAGAGTACGTATTGAAGGTCTACGCCCTGTATGGTTTGCAGTAAAGTGCAAGCCGTCCTGCAAAGATGGTGCAAAGCATCTGTGGATGCTCGTTAACAAATCGCGATATTTGCCTGATGATTTGAAGTCTATAGTCGATCCGGTCATTGAGAGAAACGCCTTCTATGCTCATCCTGAAAATTTACTTCTCTCAATGATCATGGATGAGCGAAAAGCAATTCGAGAATTGGGACTGAGACGGATAATGAAGTCTCGATCGTGCAAGAAGCCAGAGAGAGGAGTTCGCATATTTCAACCTCCTAGTCTGCGATTTAATGCATCCGATTATACGGAATTAATTGATTGACAGTCATGTGAAATAACTAAGCCGCCTCTAACGAAGATCATAAGTGATGACGAACTGGAACAGTTGTTGTTCAACAATTCCGACAAATCAGCAATTGAATTCCCTCGCTTTCTTTGCCATACTCAAGCAGTCGAGAGGTCTGTTAAGGCCGTTACAGAGTCAGCATTGACGGTTGTTGGACAACATGCAAGAGACGGATTAGTCCGAGCAAAATTTGAAGCTAGGAAGACAATGTCCGCATTCACAACAAAGCGTGATTTCGTTACTAAACAATTTCATTTCCAATGCAAATTAATGTGAATATTCTGAATATAAATTTGGTCCAGCGCTATCTGTGATTACAGTGAATAGACCACACCAATTTACAAAGCTGAAGTATTACAATAAGTATTAATGTTGTTCAGTGTTCACGTTCACTTTTGGTAGATATATAAAAAAAATTTACTTTCGCATATTAATAATGTAACTGACTCGGTAGTGGGTAGAAGATGTATACATATCAAGCTCATATTTGTCACTTTTTATCTATATGTTGTTATGCAACTTTTATTAGGTATTGGATTCCTTAATTACAATTTTTATATTTTTCTCAATACTTTCACTACATCCGTCTTCAAATCGTCCGGTAGAGGGCAGAAGACGTCAACATGAGACTGCCAAATTTCCTGCAGTACTTGTGCGCTATCATAGGCAACTTTTGATCACTATTGGAATTAAAAATTCCAAAAAAAGTTTTTTTCACTCCACCCTATTGTACATAGCTATACGCCTATTATTTAGCAGGCCTTCCACTGACCTCTCTGACAGCGAATTAATTATAAAACTTGTTTTTGATGTCTCTAAAACATGTTGTACAGTGAACCAGATATCTTAATACGCGGCTCTTCCCTCGATCGTCAGGGACGTCATTTGGGGGGGGGGGCAGGGGGGCATTTGCCTCCCTGATTTTGAGGGAAAAATTTTTTTGCCAATGTTTGTGTTATTTAGATTTTACACGCCCTAAAGGAGTGCTTGATGATGTCGAATAATTTGAAGTAACTAAGTAACTAAGTAACTAACCGTGAAAATTGGTGAAAATTGGCTGACAAGCAAAAAAAGGTCGTCAGCTTTTTCGCAAACTTGTAACTTGTCAGGTCGAAAATGTTTTGCCCCCTCTGAAAAACAGTGAAATGACGTCTCTGTCGATCGTCCTACTAGTCTTTCCACAAGATATTCGGCAGGTCGTTCATTTAGTTGAGGTCCCTCGTTCCTTGTAGATGAAATTAACGATTGTTTTCATGCACGATTTAAGTAATGTATATTTTCTTCATGTTTAGAAGATCGCGACCAATGTTGAGTTCTGTTGTATCGGTTCTGCTGTGGTTGGCAGTATGGCTGCCACACGGTACGTGCTTACGCGGTCAATCTAATACATTCTTATGGTAATTCAGTTGGTCGGTTTAGGGTACATTATAAACTTTATTCGTTTCAAATTTACTACTGGGCTTTTGGTCGATTATTCGTTTCAAATTTACTACTGGGCTTTTGGTCGATTTATCTAATCTAATCGTCAACTTCTATAGCGCCTCTTCGTAATGCACATAATCATAGGCCGATGACACACCAAAGCATAATAATTATCGTGCAAGATCCCAAGTCAAATAGAAAAGCGATGTAACACGAACTCCTATATAATCTCAATATCATTTCATGTTATGATTTCGTCGTGGTTGTTAGATACTCCACTGCATATTATACCCTCCTATTCAGTCGGTCCAGGTGCTTTGCTGTGTGATTAAATAGCATTGTGAATATTTTTATTTGATATTTTTAGGGGCGGAAGCACAGACTGCCTATAGGTTGGCTGGGTCGTATGTCTCGGGGGAAGGTCGTCTTGAGGTGTTTTATGGCGGTACGTGGGGCACTGTCTGTGACGACTACTTCAACAATATTGCAGCGAACATTGCCTGCAAGTCACTCGGATATGTGTAAGTCAAGATATGGCTGCGTGTTGATTGTATAGGGGTGTGAATGCTGTTGTCAAGTGCTGATAATATAATTAGAGTTTTCTTCACACATTATTACACTGTACATTTGCCGATGGATATTATTCATTCAGGAGAGGTTTAACCTGCGTTTTCCTCATAGCGCTGTGCAAATCCTATGCATTGGGAGGCTATTATTATTATTATTATTATTATTATTATTATTATTATTATTATTATTATTATTATTATTATTATTATTATTATTATTATTATTATTATTATTATTATTATTATTATTATTATTATTATTATTATTATTATTATTATTATTATTATTATTATTATTATTATTATTATTATTATTATTATTATTATTATTATTATTATTATTATTATTATTATTATTATTATTATTATTATTATTATTATTATGCAGACTTTATTTGTAGCAAAGCGATATCTTAATGGCTGCGATCTTTCATCCCTTCAGGGCCGGAGGTGAGTTCACCTTCAACCAGTGGGGACCTGGATATGGACAGATCTGGTTGGACGATGTCAATTGCAACGGCGACGAACAGAGCGTCGCCGACTGCCTCCATCTGCCGTGGGGACAGCACAACTGCGTTCACCAGGAAGACGTCTCCATACGCTGCTGTAAGCAAATACGAATAATATTGCCAAGTGGAAATAAAATTTCAAACTCCTTTTCTTTCCATGTATTACGTAATATTCTTAAATATAGAAGCATCACATCAGTGGCGTAGCCAGGTTTTGGCACCAGGAGAGCGGCAAGCATATTAAGGGAACGACGTCGACATTTTTCATAGACAGATCAAAAGTCTTTAGCAAAAACGATCGTGGTCGTTACGTAAATACAACGAAGCCGTTATTAGGAATGATAGCTCACAGTTTCTTGTTTCTTTTAATTTTTGATTATTAAATTTCCGAAAGTGGCTCCATTTTTCTTAAATCTTTCTAAGGTAGCGGCCGTTGCCATGCACCCCCATTCGTTTCATACTCTGAGCGTGCCATTTTCACCCTAGCGAATAATTGCGAAATATAACTTAATTTTGTTTTTAGACAGCAACACTTCAGAATCTAACCAGACTGAAACAGTTGGACCGCTGTACGATAATTCACAAGGTTAGTCGTTAGTTTTATCCAGCTCCTTTATAATCCTAGCACCTGAGCTAGGAAATGCGCCATCGCCATCTCATTAATAATAAAAGGTAAAGGTTCGCCCACACTCGATTTCGAGCGTAGAGCCCGGCGCTGATCTCCGGTGTCAGGCAAGCAGCGACGCAGGTGAGTAAAGCCATTAATCTAGAGTAGTTTGGCCATTGCTTTCTCTAGACCCACGTTTTACCTTCGCAGCCACAGCTGCTACTCAGTCACCACCGCCCTCTAGCGAATGAAGGCTGAGTCGACCTTAGGGCTCCTGCGGGAATCGAACCCGCGACCTTCTGCTCCATCGTCCAACGCTGTTACCATTCTGCTAACTTCCCGCCCCATTAATAATAACCTACGCTAAAAATGTTACTACTGCTACTATACATGACTTCTAAACACGTTTTTAGAGAAAACATGGATTTATATTTGACAGTGCTACTAAAAAATATCACATTTTCAATTTTGTATGATTTGAATTAAGATGATTAAGTGTATATAAATGTTCGCCCGATGCTTCCGAGATTTAGATATTTTTATGCAATGAAATCACTAAGGTTCCATTGCATAATAATAATAATAATAATAATAATAATAATAATATTATTATTATTATTATTATTATTATTATTATTATTATTATTATTATTATTATTATTTCGCATTTGTTGGTGTTCCAAACAACCGTCATCAGACGCCAATTTTCAATATGTGTTGAAAGTTCCGCGGAAGGCGACAGCGTTAAGTCTCTGGAGTGTCACTGATATTCGCTGTAGCAGAAAGGATGTTTCTCTTTCATCTCCGGATTGTCGCATAAGAAGACCGCCGATTTCCTTTAAGAAGCGGAGACCTTCTTCGTTGATTGGCCCCATCGTCTCGAGAGCCAGAGGGATGAAACGGTACGACCCAGACAGTTGAAGGTATTTGGCCGTTTTCCTTTCGGCTGCACGTTCGGCTGCAGCACCCGCAGTTGATGCTGTCTGATGACAGTAGGAAGCAGCGAAAGTGTCTGCCACCGTAACGTCCCAAATAACGCATTTTGCTGTCATTCATGGGATGAGAGTGCAGCCATCCGGTCGTTTTCCGTCGGATCTTGAAAGACCTGAAGGTTCCTTTGACGACGGGAAACCGGCCTTTATCAGCGAACGACATAAGATATCGTTCAGGGCGGCGTGGCGGGCGATTCGACCAGGTTCTAGCCGACAGGAGAGACCATGATGCCCATCTTGTCCGACTAGAGTACCGCAGGGACAGCTGTGCGGCATGCACAGTGTCGTTTCGAGTCGTAGACCAGCTGCTACACGCACTGATTCGTTGTTGAGTCTGAGGCCACAGTTGCTGATAGGCAGTGCAAAGAGCCAGTCACCTGATGCCACTGCGTTCAATCTAGCTCCTTCGATGTGACTTGGCTGGCTTGAGAACAAGCTGGAGAGTTCTTTCTCGATCAGTGGATTGTCCCATTGTGATTGCTGATGTTGCTTCTCTATGTTCGGCGTTTGCAGGCTGGTGATACTGCACCATTCTGCGGTTGCCGATGACAGACGTTCGTCTTCCGACAGTGGAGTA
This sequence comes from Metaphire vulgaris, assembly GCA_018105865.1. Taxonomy (NCBI): domain Eukaryota; kingdom Metazoa; phylum Annelida; class Clitellata; order Crassiclitellata; family Megascolecidae; genus Metaphire; species Metaphire vulgaris. The sequence goes on from CM030832.1 coordinate 14,798,488, forward strand.
CCTTGAAGGATGGCGGACTGTAGTGACGCTGTGCCGGCGGCGGAAGCCAGAAAGTGCCAGCGGTGACACGCGTCGAATTCCGAATCCTCCATGTCTGATTGGAAGAGAAGCCTGAATCCACTGAGAATCCGATAATGAAATGTTCAACACGGATGACAGGCATTCACGAAGCATGTTGTCGAACTTTTCAAGCAACGGATGTTGCATACACGGTGCCGCCGTTGTTCGCTTGGTTTTCAGCATTCGCTGAAAACCAAGCGAACAACGGAGGATGATAAGCGCCTCCTGGCTGACCAATAACGGCATACGTGAAAATCCTACTGAAAGTTTTGAGATGATTGACAAAGCATTTGTCAGGGCAGCACCTGTTACTAATGGTGCTCCTAACAAACATGCGTCATCCGGATTAGTAAGAGTGAATAGATTCAAGGAATGTCTAGTTGTCGATTTCGAAATAATTTCGCATTTGCTGGTGCTCAGACTTAGGCCGATTGTATTTGCCTCATCCTTTAGAATTTCTACATCTTTTGCCTCCACAGTGCTTGCTCCTCCAAGGCTACGTCATCTAGATATCCGATCACTAATGCAGATTTCAGACGCACTAGCAGTTGCTGCAATGACAAACAGAATAAAGGGGGGCCAGTGGGTCACCTTGCTGCGCACCTCTTTGGAAAGTGATTGGAAATTCCCCAAATTTTTGAATTGACGGCTTGCTATAGGCCAGGCGGCAATAAGGGTAAATGTCCAGAATGTGTGAGCATACGGCTGAGAGCATAGCTGCACGGCTTAACACGTTGACTGCGATACGATGGATTCCTAGGACGCGGCTGGTGTCGAATGCGTTCATGCGTGACTAACGTGAATGCCGCTAGATTATTTTAAAGGCACAATCACGTTAGAAGCCTGTAGGGGAAAATATTTTGAAGCAGATGCGTTTAGAAGCCATCTGTTACTAGTATCATGTTCACTTTACTCAAGGTATGCGCCAATTCATTGGAAAAAATGCCGGTGCCCTGTAAGGTGACGGAACAATAGTTAGCTCAACAATAGCGATTGGAGAAATTACTGCCATAAAATGGAAACAATTTCAATTTAAATTCCAACCTTTATTATCTGGTCCAAATGACTCCCTCACACCCCGAGCCAAAAATTGTCCGCTTCACTGGATGGAAGACTTGACAATGCAAGCCACGTAATTACATCGTAGCAGGAATTCTCCGGGTGTATGCTTATACGACGCGTCAGGGAGGATTATAATTACGAGGCTGTGGTTGAGTATATTGTGTTTTTTTGAACAAATATTTATAGGACAAATATTCATACATATTCCATAGAATATGCCTTTTTGATTGGTCACTCATTCTAGTAGCTAAAGGAAGCAGAAGAATGATTCCAAGATCCGTATAAGCTAAAATAGTTTGCATTGAACTAAGGACGTCATATGACGTCCCTAGCGCCCTGAGAAACCAAAATAAGGACGTCACCTGCCTGTTGAAAGCGTTGCTAAAATCCAGTTTTACTAGCACTTCGTCATCGTGCATCTGTTCGATGAACCGTCTCGCTGAGTGCACAGCAGCTTCGCATCCTCCTGGAATGCCAACGCCGAGTTGCTTTGGCGCGAAGAAGTTGCAGAGTTGGCAAATGGCGTATGTGTTGGCACATTTCGAAGAAAGCCGTCGCCAATAATACCCGATGGCTATTGGCCGGAGACCTTCTGTCTTTTTCTGGAGTGCCATGAGTGTTCCTCCAAATAGCACAGGAGACACCGGTTCTGGGCAGGTGCCTCTTAAAAGGAGATTGATGAAAGAAGTCAAGGATGAAAGCAACATATTGCCAGTTTCTTTGCATTTTATAAGCGACAGAATGTGTTTCGGACGAATACCGTCAGGCCCTCCGGCTGATCCTGGCGGAAAAGAGCGGATGGCCTTCAGCACATCATTCGGTGATGCCTGGAAGACAGTCGGAGGCAGTTGCTGTGAAGGCATTGAATCATTGGCCTCTGGCTCGGGATGTTTTGTTATCAGCTCTCTCAGTCTATTTCTGTCTGGCAGAACTGGTTCATCATTTGAACAAAGAATTCTCACAGAAGCACGAATATTGCCCTCTTCCAGCTTTGCAGACTCGGCAGATGCATTTTTTCATCCATTGAAAAGATTCTTCGAGAAGTGTCAAAGTTACCTGAAGATTTTACCGTGGTGAGCATGAAATCATTGGAAAACGAAGTTATTATTATTATTATTATTATTATTATTATTATTATTATTATTATTATTATTAAAATATGAAGTGGATCCTCATTGGCGTAAAATCTGTCTGTCTTTGGCAAACTTTTGGTAGAAAGCAGGTGTTCGGAGAGAAACTTTTTGAGACGCAAAAAGTTAACACGTTTGACTTTCTCCAAGTTACGCGTTTTACTGACATTTTGCATGTAAGAATCCAGGCTTGATAACAGACTTGCAGATTCACCAAAATGATTTTTACACCCATTCCTCTAGATATCGTGATTCGTGAATATTGTTTTGCAAAAGTAGTAATTCAATATCATCACTGCAGTCTGCCTTATAGGCCTACCGTATGCAGGACAGAGATGGGCACAATTAGACAAAAATCTAATCAATTAGAATTATAATTAGTTGCTTCTAGCACCTAATTGATTAGCATTAGAATTAGTTCTACACTTTATTCAATTAATTAGAATTAGCATTAGCTGCTGTCTAATCAATTAGAATTACAATTAGATTGTCGATGTTCGCGATACAGTTGACACACCACGCAAAACACAGTTTTAAAATACTAATTTAATATCTGCAGTAATTGCATGCAGCTGCAAATGGTTGGAAATGGCTGGCATTTCCAGTTGTCAACAGCAATCACCCAAAACACTTAATCTATCAGCTGTAAGTTTTTCCTTGCTAAAGCTACCATGATCATCTCAGCGTTATACCATGAGCATGCGTTTCAACATTATTCTCAGGCTGCCTCGGATGGCTAATTGTCATGTAATTAAAAAATAATTAGAATTAGCAGGTAAATTCTAATTGATTAGAATTACGATTAGCTGATAAAATTTGCCAATTGATTACAATTAGAATTAGCTGGTCATCTAATCGATTAGCTAATCAATTACTTCCTAATTGATTAATTACCCATCTTTGATGCAGGATGGCCCTTTTAGCAGAGAATATGCGCGCAAGATCTGCTATACTGTATGTACATGTGAGGTTAAATGATTTTATTTCTATTTCTTGTTTAGGTGCAAACAATAATTGGCTGCGACTTGCTGGTTCGAGCAATCCGGGAGAAGGTCGACTGGAGGTCAACCACAATGGGGTTTGGGGCACAGTATGCGACGACTTTTTCAGCAACACTGCAGCATGGATAGCCTGTTTCAACCTTGGATTTTCGTAATATATCAAACTATTTTGATTTCTTTTGATAATTTAAGTAGTAAAAACCTTGGGAAATCTAATCTCTTTCTCATCACGTCTACGTTCAGCGCTTAAGGCACAGTTATACAGCAACAGTGGTACTGTTAGATTGGTACTGGTACTATTAGATTGTCGATGTTCGCGATATAGTTGACACACCACGCAAAACACAGTTTTAAAATACTAATTTAATATCTGCAGTAATTGCATGCAGCTGCAAATGGTTGGAAATGGCTGGCATTTCCAGTTGTCAACAGCAATCACACAAAACACTAAATCTATCAGCTGTAATCTATAATTTGTAATGTGTCCACGCAGTCTCTACGTTGTATAATAATAATAATAATAATAATAATAATAATAATAATAATAATAATAATAATAATAATAATAATAATAATAATAATAATAGGGTCATTTTAGATTCAATAAAAAATCAGCAAGACTTGAATCTTCATTGTGTATTTCTAATCTTTGTCGAGAGGACAATGAATTTTTTCAGTTCCATTAGATGCCGATTTCTAATTAAAATTCAACTAATTATTTTCTAGGAACGGTGGAGAGTTCGTCAACAACAGATGTGGACCTGGAGACGGACCGATTTGGTTGGACGATGTAAACTGCGATGGGCGAGAGGCGAGTCTGTTCGATTGTCCGCATCTACCTTGGGGTTCACACAATTGCGCTCATGGCGAAGATGTCTCAATCAGATGCTGTAGGTCAAAGTATAATCAAATCTTTAACATTTGTGGTAGGACAAGAAGATCAGAAATATTCATCATCAAGCCAGAATCAAGAAATATATTGCAATAAATGAAGTCGATCACAATTGTTGCACTTTTCGGCGTCAATGCGTTCACTCGTTTGTTGTATTTGCTTCTTTAGACACATTTCAAAGTAACTCCTCAGCGCAGAACAACACATCAAATTTCAATCCTGGTTAGTTAAATCAATCCAACCGCTATCGTATATATAGAACAGAATACGGCCATTACCCTCAGCCACGTGTAGTTAGTGGGAAAATTGTACTTGAATTTATATCGCAATCAGCTTTTAAGATATGTCAGAATTAGCTACAGTATTTCAATAAAATAGGGGCGGCTGTTGAACCCACCTTTTGAGAGGTCCATCTAGAGGCCTAATGATAGAGGTATATGATTCGGGGCAATGAATCTAGTCAACTGGATCTAAATCAAATACGTATGTGAAATCGATTTAACGATGATGATATCAGTCAGGCCCGCCGCAAGTGGGGGTGCAGGGGGTGCAGCTGCACCCCCTGGAAAAATGTAGGTGGTGCAATGCACCCCTGGAAAGAAGATGGGCTGCACCCATCTGCACCCCTTTCAGTTAAAATTCGTCAAAAATTGCCAAAATTTGCTAAAACTGGTCCAAAAATTGCCAACATTTGCTAAAATTGGTCTAAGATTGCCAACATTTGCAAAAAATGTGCAAAAAATCGCCAAAAATTTGCTAAAATTAGCCAAAAATTGCTAAAATTGGCCATAAAATGCCAAAAATTGCCGAAAATTTGCAAACAATTATCTTGCCCCAAAGAAAAGTGTGAAATGATGCTACAGTTGCTACTGCTTTTATCTGGAGAAAATCTGCACCCCCTGATGAAAATTCGTTCCGGCGGGCCTGATATCAGTTGAGAATATCGCGATTGAATTTCACTTCAACGACGTCACCGATTAACACAACTGCACAAGGCGAGTAGCCTACAATAATACATTCCTCAATCATTAGAAGATTTGCCCTTTTAAGATGAAAGGCTTTGAAGACTAAAATTCCAACCAGAATTATCGAAAAATGACTTTATAGTTTATAAAACAGCAATAAACTCGACATTTCCAAGTTTCTGCTCTAACGATCTAACCGAAATCCTTAGCCATTCACACTGCCAGGGAGTCTGTAAGACTCCCTGACACTGCTTAGGATATAATCGGTTCAAAGAGGGATTTAAATTCGTGAAATTGAAAATATTAGAGATGGATTTTACTTGTAGTAAACGCATCAACGACTTCGCCGATAAACACTTCTACTCAGGGCGAGTATAGTAGGAATCATTATTATGAAAATCTTACCGTTTTTTAGTTTGACTGAAATCTTTGCAGAAAACACCGTGCACAAGGCTATGAGGGGCGCAACAGGGTGTTCCAGGTGGGTCATGGCCCACCCAATATTTTGATCCCTCCCCTTGTCAACAACTGTCAACTTTCAGTGACCCCCCCTATAATTGTCAAAAACTTCCCTATCACTTCCTGGACCGTCACTTCCTGGCCCGTTCCTAATGTTCTATATTTCAAGTGTATGTAAACAAGTGTATACACTATGATATACATATCTGCTGAAGGAGAATGCGTTTTCCTGTCACAGTGGTGGGGAAGATGGACTTCCCTGGTTGGGATGTCAATAGCCACTTCAGAGGGGGGGAAATGTAGTTGGGCAGTGGGAAAGGAATCCCCACTTCCCCCTACAAATCGCGCCCTTGTAATAATAATAATAATAATAATAATAATAATAATAATAATAATAATAATAATAATAATAGCAAATATAATTCTAAGGGGCTATCCATTAATTACGTCAACAATTTGGGGTTTGAAATTTGTTAGCGGTACTGACAGGGGAGGGGACAAGAGAAGCTGACGTCAACAATTTCATTTTTTAATGATAAAAATTAGGAAATTTCATGGAATTATTATTATTATCCAGGACAATTTATATAGCGCTGTACGCATGGTTTAAAATCCAAAATCAAAAGCGCTTTGACAACGCTGACATGTCAATGAAGGTCAGAAGGTGGCGATGTTAAAATTCACTGTGATTATGGAAAGAACTTTGCTGCCGTGAAGAAGTCCGGTGCAGAGTCCTTTAGGAGCGGTCCTTCAGAGAAACTGTAGCCCCATTGACATGCCAACGAGGAACAGAAGATGATGTAAGAGTCCGCGAGTTAGAAGTAGGAGTTATCCACGCAGATGTAACCATCGGTGAGTTCTATATGGACGGCCCCTAAAGAAACGGTCTTCCACAAGAAGATAGTTCTGTCGTCTAAATCGGCAAGTCCGACGAAGATGGAAAATCCGACGACGCCTAGAACGGTCAACCGCGAATCCGCCGAATTTTTACGCGGCAGCCACTAAATAGTGACTGACTTTGGCGCACACTCGACGGGAAGCGACCGACTTGAACTTCCAGACCGACGTGGAAGGTAGAGAACGGCACGAGACACGTCGGAAACTGAAGAGCGGAACACAGTCCTAACGTAGATGGAGACTCTAGCGACGTCCGGAACACAGTCGATCACCGTCTCCTTGCGCTACAACAATAGCCAACATGGCGGCGTCCAGCCGCAGCGGAGAAACCGACTGGATACTTCCAGAACGACGCGAAACAGAAGAGGACGGCTAAAACTCCTCAGCAAACCGACGAACGAGAAGCAGACCTCATGTCCGACTCCAAATTCACCGACAGAGCGTCAGCAAATGCCGAGAAACGACGGCGAAACGACGGCACACACAACGTGTGCTGGCTGCCATAGATAGGCGCCACCATTGGAATGCTATTTATTACAATGGAAAAAAGCCTGACAAGCAAAAAACAAGGTCATCGTCACCACATTATGACACCTGATGAACAACATAAAGGGTCATCGCCGCAAAAATAATGACCTTATAAACTTTTTAAAGAGACCCGTTACTGATCTTACTTGGGGGTCACAAGTTTTTGACATAATTATAGGAGGGTCACTGAAAGTTGACAGTTGGTGACAAGGGGAGGGGTCAAAAATTGCCCAAAAATTGTTGACATAACGGACAGCCCCCAACTTACCTCCCTACCTGTTTACTTCCATTTACAATGACGGATCAGGAAGTGACGGTCCAGGAAGTGACGGTCCAGGAAGAGACGGTCCAGGAAGTGACGGTCCAGGAAGTGACAGGGAACCCGTGCTATCATAGAATGGCATAGATCATTAGATTACAGAAGTAGAGGATATAACTCAAAGTCGCCCATACTCAATGTCAAATATAACTAATGAGATAACGCGTTTAGCGTCAAATAGAGTCGCAAAAATATAAGTTCAGACTTCTTTTACTAACGAAAGTTTTGGTTCAAACCGGCTACAGTAGGCCTACACAATTGATGTATATCCGTTGACTTTTGGTTGAAGGAGGGGGTAATAATAATAGTAATAATAATAATAATAATAATAATAATAATAATAATGATTGATTTAAAGTGGTTTAGGAGGCTAAGTAAACCTGTGTGAAAACCACTGTGGTAGAAGAGGGGTGGGTCGGCCGCGGCCCCAGCCGATGTTCAGTTGTAAGGTGCATTCTCGCATATGGCATCGACTGCCGACACAGATATCCTGTGTACATGTATATAACTATATCATAGAATGGCATAGATCAAACAACACAATCGACAACACAACACAAGATCGAACAAACAGTGCTTATCGGATCCGTTGCCAACATGGCTTCTGAAAGACGCTATCGACACCCTCGCCCCCTTCCTGACGAAGCTTCTGGCTGCCTCGTTTGGAAGCGGGGAGTTCCCGCAACCGTGGAAACACGCGCTCATTCGACCGCACCTGCGACCCGGCCTGGACCCGACGGAAGCGTCTGGCTATCGACCAGTCGCCAACCTTCCGTTTGAATGGGATGGAAAGCTGCTCGAAAGGGTGGCTAAACAAGCAACTCGTCGACTATTTGGTCGAAACGGTCTACTGCCGAAGCATCAATCGGCGTATCGCGCCGGACACTCTACGGAGACTGCTCTCCTACGGATTTTTAACGAACTCGTGGAAGTGATTTCGAGCGGTCGTCTTGCCCTACTCTGTCTCCTGGACCTCTCCGCGGCATTCGACACCGTGGACCACCAAATACTTATCCGTCGCCTTGAACTCTCCTGCGGGATAATTGGGGAGAGCCTTAAACTGGCTGAGCGAAGACCTCACCGGGGAGGTCACAGGCAGTCAGCTGGAACGGATCTATCTCTGCGCCGCGGAGGGCCCTTCGGGGTCCCACAGGGTTCTGCCCTGGTCCTTTACTTTTCATCCTCTATGTCGGAGACTTGGGACGGCTTGTAGGCCAGAGAGGGCTAACCTTCCATGCCTATGCAGATGACGGGCAGATAAGCTCCTCCTGCTTACCAACGGAGGTGGAGGCTATGCGGATACGGGTCCAGGACTGTATAAAGGAGATTATGAAATGGACTGCCATGAACCGACTTGCACTCAATCCGGGCAAGACTGAGATCCTATGGGTTAGCTCTCCGAGGAGGAATCATCTCATTGATCGGAAGATGTTTCGTGATAGGGGACATTGAAATTGTCCCTTCCAAGGAAGGTGCGTCTGCTCGAGTCCTCCTGGACGAATCACTTTCATTCGTCGGCCACCTGAGTATTTTTGACTCGGGCGTGCTACTCGGAACTACGGAAAATCCGAGAAATTCGATGCTACATCCCAATGCAAATGCGATTCTCCTCGCACATGCACTCATTGTCACCAGACTGGACTATTGTAATGGTCTCCTGTTGGGTCTACCGGACAGCCAACTCAAACGGATGCAGGCCGTCCTCAACACTACAATGGGACGATCTTCGGGTGTAAATGGCATGATCACGTGACGCCATATCTCCGGGACAAACTCCACTGGCTCAGGGTGCCGGAACGCATCGTTTTTAAGCGATGTTGCGTGACAAAAACCGGGCTCTCCATGATCCCACATGTCCCGAATATATTTCCGCTCTACTACGGACCCCGCAGATGACGAATGAGCGCCGACAACTTCGCTCCAGTACTCGATTACTGTTGTATGTCCCTCCTCCGCTCAAGACTGCAAAGCTAGGCGAAAGATCCATCAGTCGATGGAACCCGCATCTCTGGAACTCCCTCCCTGAATATGTCACCTTGCCACGGTATTACGAAGTCTTCTCTAAGAACCTCAAGACGCACTTATTTAGTTTTCGTATGCATGTTGATGTAAAGCGCTCTTGTTTTTGACTGTTAGCCATGCTACTGCGCTGCATAAATTGTCCGGGATAGAATAGAATAGAATAACTGCCAGCCTGCGAGATCACAAATATCATCGTACACTTCAAGCGTAAATGCCAAAATTGGCAAATTGCCAGCATATGCCCACTCGTTTTCACACTACCCGACCACTGGCGACCAGTACGAATGTGCGGAGCGGTTTCCGGTCTTTCCCTATCACTGTCTAATTCTTCATTCAAGATGTGCTAAAACATACCTGCGAGCACCTGTAATTCCAAACATGTCCCGAGGGTTATACACCCAGAACTCCGCTAATATGAAAAGGGGAGGAGGGAATGGGATGGAAGTGTGTTTCGGACTGCCATTTCGAAAGGGAATATACTGCTCGAAACTGCTAAACAATCATTTTTACTGTTTTATCATTGGCATCAGAGACACAGTTACACTGATCAGAGAACCCGCAGACCACCAGTTTTGCCTCTCCCGATCTCTTTGCATCCAGTTAACAACCCCACTTTGCATAAGTTGGCTACGCGGCCCGTCACCGGGTCCACCCAATTTCAATTGGCACATTACAATGTTTTGTGGTATTAAATCGCATATCCACATATATTGGCATAATATTGCAATATATAATTGGAATGTCACAGATGTGGAAGACCACTCAAAATTATTATATTTATATAACCATGTAACTGTGTTTTTCAAATTTCCACAGAACGCTATAGCACATTCGGGGAAATGGACATTGGAAGGGAAGGACGTTTAACTGTAAGGACGGGAAAGAGAGGGGGAGGGAATGGGTTCAGGGCTGAGGGCTCCAGGCCCCATGGTAGGTACGGGAATCGAATTGACCAAATTCATGTTGCTAACTGGCAATTTGCCATGTTGGCTCACACAATATCTGGCTGGTAGCGCCCCACATGCGTGACAAGGCAATGAGAACCGCCTTTAACATTGAAAATGCTTTTAAAGTATGCTTCGCATCTGAAGTAAAATGCAACGCTTGATGCAAATCCAAAGCAAGATGTTTGGATAATTTTTATGTAATTTAAATATTATTGTGAAATATTCATCTGTCGGCCTCGTGAAATCTCACGTTATTAGTATTAATCCAGCCATCAGTATTTTTAAAATATCCCTTATGTTATTAATCACGTAATATATTCAGACCTTCTCTTTAACGACCCAATGCAAATGCTTGTCTGCATAGGCTACAATCCAGTGTATGCTGAGGGCGTGAGACTGGTAAATCCCAATTCGTCTTCATATTATCCAACTGCGGGCCGTCTTGAAGTCCTGTACAATGGCACATGGGGCACAGTCTGTGACGACGGATTCTCTGATGCTGGCGCACGGGTCGTCTGCGCCAGACTTGGACATGGGCAAGCTGCGCCTTTTATGTATTGTTACACAACAGACACGTTTAACATATGACAAAAACGGGCAAAGGTCTATAGATGGTTTATTACTCTAGAGATTTGTATTTCAAGAAATAATGAAGAAAATTGTAAATGGAATACCTATCACTGGCTTATATCCAGTGGCGTCGAGAAGGGGTGCGGGGAGGGGGTGTGCGGACCGCTCCGGGTGACACCATCTAGGGGGTGACAACAAACAAGGATGACCTTTTTTTGCTTGTCACGGACAAGGATGACCTTTTTTGCTTGTCACGGTATTTGAGAAGGAAAAATAAGAAAAATTTAGAAAAGGTCCCAAGTCTAAATGGGCGACACCACGATTTTACCGCACTAGGTGACTCCAAACCTAGCGACGCCACTGCTTATATCTGAATTCCAGGCGCACTGGATCATTTATCTCTAATACGTATGGAGCTGGAACGGGACCAATATGGCTGGATAACGTTTTCTGCAACGGAAACGAGACAGACGTTGCCAGCTGCATCCACAATTCATGGGGAGTTCATGACTGCTCACATAACGAAGATGTCTCGATTAGCTGCAGTGAGATATTCAATTTCGTTTTTAAAGAAAATAAACATTTTTCTTCTGATCACACCACATCCCCTTATAAGAAACAATTAGAACAGAGCTATACGAAGCCGTCAGAATGCCTAATAGATATGTTTTAAATAATAAATTGCTACAACAGCGTTCATGTTGAAACCGCTCAAGAGATGCTCTTTCATTACAAAGGTCGAGATATTAATCACGGCATATTAATATGAACGCGGTATTTTCTCTTTCCAGCCTCGACGTCGAATCAAACTACCGGTATGAGAACGTATTCTGGGATTTCTACAGCAGATCAATCGTATTGAAAGCAATTTCGCTCGGGGCTGGGGCAATTTACGAGAATTTTTAAATTGATTATTTTTTCGTAGAAATGGTTTTGAGACATGCATTAATCCCATTTTGGAGGATCCATATAACGTTAAAAGATCTTATGGCAGTGTTATAGTTCCTTGCATTGATTTGAGTTGGCTGCACACGAAATTAACATCCTCTCAAAATTGTTGCAAAGAGGGGATTAAAATTTGTGGCGATGGATTTTACTTGTAGTCAACACTTCAACGACTTCGCCGATAAACACTTCTACCAGGGGCGAGTATAGTAGGAATCATTATTATGAAACTCTTACCGGTTTTTTAAAGCTGGAAATCCTTGCAGAAAACACCGTGTACAAGGCAATGAGAAACTCCTTTAAAAGTGAAAATGCTTTTAAATTGGCTTAGCATCTGAAGTGAAATGCAACGCTTGATGCAAATCCAAAGCAAGATGTTTGGATAATTTTTATGTAATTTAAATATTATTGTGAAATATTCATCTGTCGGCCTCGTGAAATCTCACGTTATTAGTATTAATCCAGCCATCAGTATTTTTAAAATATCCCTTATGTTATTAATCACGTAATATATTCAGACCTTCTCTTTAACGACCCAATGCAAATGCTTGTCTGCATAGGCTACAATCCAGTGTATGCTGAGGGCGTGAGACTGGTAACTCCCAATTCGTCTTCATATTATCCAACTGCGGGCCGTCTTGAAGTCCTGTACAATGGCACATGGGGCACAGTCTGTGACGACGGATTCTCTGATGCTGGCGCATCTGCGCCAGACTGTCTGCGCCAGACTTGGACATGGGCAAGCTGCGCCTTTTATGTATTGTTACACAACAGACACGTTTAACATATGACAAGAACGGGCAAAGGTCTATAGGTGCCTTATTACAATAGAGATTTGTATTCGAAGGAATAAGGAAGAAAATTTTAAAATGGAATAACTATCACTGGTTTATATCTGAATTCCAGGCGCACTGGATCATTTATCTCTAATACGTATGGAGCTGGAACGGGACCAATATGGCTGGACGACGTTTTCTGCAACGGATACGAGACAGACATTGCCAGCTGCAACCACAATTCATGGGGAGTTCATGACTGCTCACATAACGAAGATGTCTCGATTAGCTGCAGTGAGATATTCAATTTCGTTTTTAAAGAAAATAAACATTTTTCTTCTGATCACACCACATCCTCTTATAAGAAACAATTAGAACAGAGCTATACGAAGCCGTCAGAATGCCTAATAGATATGTTTTAAATAATAAATTGCTACAACAGCGTTCCTGTTGAAACCGCTCAAGAGATGCTCTTTCCAGAGACGTCATTCCACTGTTTTTCGGGGGGAGGAGCAAAACACTTTCGACCTGACAAGTTACAAGTTTGCGAAAAAGCTGTTTTTTTGCTTGTCAGCCAATTTCCACGGTTAGTTAAAGAAGTAGTTACTTCAAATTACTCGACATCATCAAGCACTCCTTTAGGGCGTGTAAAATCTAAATAACACAAACATTGGCAAAAAATGTTTTCCCCTCAAAATCAGGGGCAAATGCCCCTCCTGACCCCCCAAATGACGTCCCTGGCTCTTTCATTACAAAGGTCGAGATATTGATCACGGCATATTAATATGGACGCGGTATTTTCTCTTTCCAGCCTCGACGTCGAATCAAACTACCGGTATGAGAACGTATTCTGGGATTTCTACAGCAGATCAATCGTATTGAAAGCAATTTCTCTCGGGGCTGGGGCAATTTACGAGAATTTTTAAATTGATTATTTTCTCGTAGAAATGGTTTTGAGACTTGCATTAAGCCCATTTTGGAGGATCCTTATAACGTTAAAAGATCTTATGGCAGTGTTATAGTTCCTTGCATTGATTTGATTTGGCTGCACACGAAATTAATATCCTCTCAAAATTGTTGCAAAGAGGGGATTAAAATTTGTGACGATGGATTTTACTTGTAGTCAACACTTCAACGACTTCGCCGATAAGCACTTCTACCAGGGGCGAGTATAGTAGGAATCATTATTATGAAACTCTTACCGGTTTTTTTAGTTTGACTGAAATCCTTGCAGAAAACACCGTGTACAAGGCAATGAGAAATTCCTTTAAAAGTGAAAATGCTTTTAAATTAGGCTTAGCATCTGAAGTGAAATGCAACGCTTGATGCAAATCCAAAGCAAGATGTTTGGATAATTTTTATGTAATTTAAATATTATTGTGAAATATTCTGCTGTCAGCCTCGTGAAATCTCACGTTATTAGCATTAATCCAGCCATCAGTATTTTAAAATATCCCTTATGTTACTAATCACGTAATATAATCAGACCTTCTCTTTAACGACCCAATGCAAATGCTTGTCTGCATAGGCTACAATCCAGTGTATGCTGAGGGCGTGAGACTGGTAAATCCCAATTCGTCTTCATATTATCCAACTGCGGGCCGTCTTGAAGTCCTGTACAATGACACATGGGGCACAGTCTGTGACGACGGATTCTCTGATGCTGGCGCACGGGTCGTCTGCGCCAGACTTGGACATGGGCAAGCTGCGCCTTTTATGTATTATTACACAACAGACACGTTTAACATATGACAAGAACGGGCAAAGGTCTATAGGTGCCTTATTACAATAGAGATTTGTATTAGAAGGAATAATGAAGATAATTGTGAAATGGAATACCTATCACTGGCTTATATCCGAATTCCAGGCGCACTGGATCATTTATCTCTAATACGTATGGAGCTGGAACGGGACCAATTTGGCTGGATAACGTTTTCTGCAACGGAAACGAGACAGACATTGCCAGCTGCATCCACAATTCGTGGGGAGTTCATGACTGCACACATAACGAAGATGTCTCGATCAGCTGCAGTGAGATATTCAATTTCGTTTTTAAAGAAAATAAACATTTTTCTTCTGATCACACCACATCCCCTTATAAGAAACAATTAGAACAGAGCTATACGAAGCCGTCAGAATGCCTAATAGATATGTTTTAAATAATAAATTGCTACAGCAGCGTTCATGTTGAAACCGCTCAAGAGATGCTTTTTCATTACAAAGGTCGAGATATTAATCACGGCATGTGATGTTATGTTATGTTAAAACGTCAATTTATATAGCGCAATAAACATAACTGAATGCCAAAGTCAAGAGCACTTTACATTCTGCACTTATACGATATATCAAACAAGTGCGTCTTAAGTTTCTTAGCAAACAATTCGAGGTTAGTTTCCATGGACACGTTGTTAGGTAGGGCGTTCCAGAGGATAGGGTTCCCATGCGTAACAGACCTCTCACCAAGTTGCACGGTCTTGGCGGGAGGGGGAACAAGCAGCTTAACACTGTGACCAGATCGGAGCTTATGACGACGGTCAGTAGGCGAAGGTCTATGAATTAGCCATGGACTACTAGAATTGTCTGGACGGCCAACTGAAAAAGGAGCCATACTTCAGGGGGCTGAATAAATGCAGCCTCCTGTGCATTTGCATGTAATTTTGGACTTTTTCAACTTGCAATTGCTCGGATTCTGTGAAAGCTAAAACGATGAGGTATACACCATTGTTTTGCATTTTTATCCCTCTTTCAAACCATCCGTGCAAAATTTAATAACAATTGGGATAAGGGTCCACAATCTGGCCTGAAACAGAACCACCCTCCAAAAAAAATTTTTTTAATGTTCCAAGCTGTGTTGCTAAAATTTGTGAGTGGCAACCTAACTTTTGTGAACATCAAAGTTGTAGGGGAATGTAATTGGAACAAAATAAATCAAACATTTTGAAAAGTGGACAATATTTGGTCGAGATATAGCAAATTATAAAAGAAATACAAGTGATTGTTCTAAACTGATCGAAACGACAATTTATCGGAAGGAGAGTGCTCGGGATAGGAAGAATATATCTCGACCAAATATTGTCCAATTTTCAAAATGTTTGATTTATTTTGTTCCAATTACATTCTCCTAGAACTTTGCTTTTCACAAAAGTTAGGTTGCCACTCAAAAATTTTAGCAACACAGCTTGGAACATAAAAAAAATTTTTGGAGGGTGGTTCTGTTTCAGGCCAGATTGTGGACCCTTATCCCAATTGTTATTACAATTTGCACGGATGGTTTGAAAGAGGGATAAAAATGCAAAACAATGGTGTATACCTCATCGTTTTGGCTTTCACAGAATCCGAGCAATTGCAAGTTGAAAAAGTCCAAAATTACATGCAAATGCACAGGAGGCTGCATTTATTCAGCCCCCTGAAGTATGGCTCCTTTTTCAGTTGGCCGTCCAGGCAATTCTAGTAGTCCTTGAATTAGCTCAGCGAGGTAGCCGGGGAAAGTAGGATCATACAAAGCTCGAAATGTTAGCCAACATCGCTTATAGGTTATACGCTCTGGAATGCGTAGCCATTGAAGCCTGTCTTTCAGCAGAGGGGTGAGATGATCAGTCCATCTAGCTTCGAATATCAATCGGGCAGAGGCATTGAGTACCATCTGTAGACGGTCCAGCTGGCTAGTAGGAAGGCCGAGAAGAATGCTATTGCCGTAGTCGACCCTTGAAAAGACGAATGCACGGACCAAAACGATCACTGATGAGGTGATTAAAATTTGTGACGATGGATTTTACTTGTAGTCAACACTTCAACGACTTCGCCGATTAGAACTTCTACCAGGGGCGAGTATAGTAGGAATCATTATTATGAAACTCTTACCGGTTTTTTTAGTTTGACTGAAATCCTTGCAGAAAACACCGTGTACAAGGCAATGAGAAATTCCTTTAAAAGTGAAAATGCTTTTAAATTAGGCATATTAATATGAACGCGGTATTTTCTCTTTGCAGCCTCGACGTCGAATCAAACTACCGGTATGAGAACGTATTCTGGGATTTCTACAGCAGATCAATCGTATTGAAAGCAATTTCGCTCGGGGCTGGGGCAATTTACGAGAATTTTTAAATTGATTATTTTTTCGTAGAAATGGTTTTGAGACTTGCATTAAGCCCATTTTGGAGGATCCATATAACGTTAAAAGATCTTATGGCAGTGTTATAGTTCCTTGCATTGATTTGAGCTGGTTGCACACGAAATTAATATCCTCTCAAAATTGTTGCAAAGAGGGGATTAAAATTTGTGACGATGGATTTTACTTGTAGTCAACACTTCAACGACTTCGCCGATTAGCACTTCTACCAGGGGCGAGTATAGTAGGAATCATTATTATGAAACTCTTACCGGTTTTTTTAGTTTGACTGAAATCCTTGCAGAAAACACCGTGTACAAGGCAATGAGAAATTCCTTTAAAAGTGAAAATGCTTTTAAATTAGGCTTAGCATCTGAAGTGAAATGCAACGCTTGATGCAAATCCAAAGCAAGATGTTTGGATAATTTTTATGTAATTTAAATATTATTGTGAAATATTCTGCTAAATATTATTGTGAAATATTCTGCTGTCAGCCTCGTGAAATCTCACGTTATTAGCATTAATCCAGCCATCAGTATTTTAAAATATCCCTTATGTTATTAATCACGTAATATATTCAGACCTTCTCTTTAACGACCCAATGCAAATGCTTGTCTGCATAGGCTACAATCCAGTGTATGCTGAGGGCGTGAGACTGGTAAATCCCAATTCGTCTTCATATTATCCAACTGCGGGCCGTCTTGAAGTCCTGTACAATGGCACATGGGGCACAGTCTGTGACGACGGATTCTCTGATGCTGGCGCACGGGTCGTCTGCGCCAGACTTGGACATGGGCAAGCTGCGCCTTTTATGTATTATTACACAACAGACACGTTTAACATATGACAAGAACGGGCAAAGGTCTATAGGTGCCTTATTACAATAGAGATTTGTATTCGAAGGAATAAGGAAGAAAATTTTAAAATGGAATAACTATCACTGGTTTATATCTGAATTCCAGGCGCACTGGATCATTTATCTCTAATACGTATGGAGCTGGAACGGGACCAATATGGCTGGATAACGTTTTCTGCAACGGAAACGAGACAGACATTGCCAGCTGCATCCACAATCCATGGGGAGTTCATGACTGCTCACATAACGAAGATGTCTCGATCAGCTGCAGTGAGATATTCAATTTCGTTTTTAAAGAAAATAAACATTTTTCTTCTGATCACACCACATCCCCTTATAAGAAACAATTAGAACAGAGCTATACGAAGCCGTCAGAATGCCTACTAGATATGTTTTAAATAATAAATTGCTACAGCAGCGTTCATGTTGAAACCGCTCAAGAGATGCTTTTTCATTACAAAGGTCGAGACATTAATCACGGCATATTAATATGAACGCGGTATTTTTTCTTTGCAGCCTCGACGTCGAATCAAACTACCGGTATGAGAACGTATTCTGGGATTTCTACATCAGATCAATCGTATTGAAAGCAATTTCGCTCGGGGCTGGGGCAATTTACGAGAATTTTTAAATTGATTATTTTTTCGTAGAAATGGTTTTGAGACTTGCATTAATCCCATTTTGGAGGATCCATATAACGTTAAAAGATCTTATGGCAGTGTTATAGTTCCTTGCATTGATTTGAGCTGGTTGCACACGAAATTAATATCCTCTCAAAATTGTTGCAAAGAGGGGATTAAAATTTGTGACGATGGATTTTACTTGTAGTCAACACTTCAACGACTTCGCCGATTAGCACTTCTACCAGGGGCGAGTATAGTAGGAATCATTATTATGAAACTCTTACCGGTTTTTTTAGTTTGACTGAAATCCTTGCAGAAAACACCGTGTACAAGGCAGTGAGAAATTCCTTTAAAAGTGAAAATGCTTTTAAATTAGGCTTAGCATCTGAAGTGAAATGCAACGCTTGATGCAAATCCAAAGCAAGATGTTTGGATAATTTTTATGTAATTTAAATATTATTGTGAAATATTCTGCTGTCAGCCTCGTGAAATCTCACGTTATTAGCATTAATCCAGCCATCAGTATTTTAAAATATCCCTTATGTTACTAATCACGTAATATATTCAGACCTTCTCTTTAACGACCCAATGCAAATGCTTATCTGCATAGGCTACAATCCAGTGTATGCTGAGGGCGTGAGACTGGTAAATCCCAATTCGTCTTCATTTTATCCAACTGCGGGCCGTCTTGAAGTCCTGTACAATGGCACATGGGGCACAGTCTGTGACGACGGATTCTCTGATGCTGGCGCACGGGTCGTCTGCGCCAGACTTGGATATGGGCAAGCTGCGCCTTTTATGTATTATTACACAACAGACACGTTTAACATATGACAAGAACGGGCAAAGGTCTATAGATGCCTTATTACAATAGAGATTTGTATTCGAAGGAATAATGAAGATAATTTTAAAATGGAATACCTATCACTGGTTTATATCTGAATTCCAGGCGCACTGGATCATTTATCTCTAATACGTATGGAGCTGGAACGGGACCAATATGGCTGGATAACGTTTTCTGCAACGGAAACGAGACATACATTGCCAGCTGCATCCACAATTCGTGGGGAGTTCATGACTGCACACATAACGAAGATGTCTCGATCAGCTGCAGTGAGTTGCTATGTTTGTGGGAACTGTGACGAAGTCGTCTTATCTTGATGTGTAGTTTAATAGTGGAAGTTTGTATGCGCATTTGCTCTGACCACTTAAGTAGCCACAGGAGACTGCAAAGTCGCAGGACCCAGGTCATGACATTCGTCAAAACCGGTGAGGAGCTGGTGGTCTGTGTTGTAAAGTATTTAATTACTTTTTTTAAATGCTTTAATACACATTTAAATACTTTGTCCAGTACCTAAAGAAAGTATTTAAATACTCATCCAAAATTAAGTATTTAAGTAGTATTTAAATACTATAGAGTATTTAGATGTATTTAAAAAAATTTAAATACTTTGGATTTATTGCAATTTTCACGTGCTAGACTTTCTACTATTCCGTCAGGCGTCGCAAAATACAGCTCATGAATAATTAATTACTTTACGCAGCTCGACTCCAGCTTCCACCCCATCTAAGCCGGCAATGCTCTTTCCGGTTAACTAAGTAAACAGTGAAAATGGCTGAAAGTAAAGAAAGTAGTGATTAGTATACAAAAGGAGTCTTAGTTTGTTTGAATTTTCTGAAGATGATAAATTGAGTACTACCTTTACTAGCAAAGTGAAAGGTATACCTGACGTCTGTGCAAAACTCTCCCTATACACATTAGCGGGAGTATAAACGTATCGTCAAACTTTCTTATTAAACATGCACGGGTAAGCAAACGGCGAAGCCGCCTGTCTGACACTTTGTTTGAAAAGTTACTGCTTTTGAAGGTTAACAAACATTTTTGATGAACGTTGTTCAGATACAACTGACGCATAATTATAACGTTTCTTATAGACTTTTCATTTTTACATTTTCTTTACTGATGGCTTTAGACAGTTGAACAATTAAGCAGGTCTACATTGACATTGTTAGAAATAATTTTAACTAACATTTCTTTACATAAAAATACGGTTGTGGTGAATCGTGTCAAATACATTATCAAGTGGGGGCGGGGGGCGGAAGATGGCAGAGTGGGTTACGTGCTGGAGCGTCAGGCTGACGGAGCGGGTTCAAGCCCCGTTAGTGCCCCTAGTGGCTTTCACACAGGCAGTAATGCCTTCTAAGCCACTTTAAATCATGCTAAGTAAGTTTAAGTATTTAAAAAGTATTTAAACCTTATTTTCCAGTATTTAAATACTTACACTGATATTTGGGCATTTAAATACTATTTAAATACTACCAGAGAACCAAGTATTTATGAAAGTATTTAAATACTTTCAGTGAAGTATTTATTACAACACTGCTGGCGGTAATGGTCGTATTATAAAAGCCCCTGGGAGACTGGCTCGTCGATCACGACGTTTTGGCGGGAAAATGGTAATGGTAATGGTAATGGTACTAGACAACTTCTGTAGGGTCGTAGCATGGCGCTATTGAAATTTCGAAGTGTCCCCTATTTTGGAATACTACCTAGTACCTACGCCCCTGGTTTTGATTGACGTTGCTGCGCTTGCGCCAAAGTTTGGAACTGATCTCACAAGCATATATGCCAAGTAGAAATCAGAAAAAAGTGATGTGTGCCGTATGATCTCAGCATGATACATGTCATCCTAATACACTGTACTGTATTATCAAAGACGTTAACATATTGTTTCGTTGAAAGAAATTATTATAATTCAGCTGTGCGGTCGCTTCATAACGCGTTGCCTAAGCCTTATACGATGACGAAATTTGTTTGCAATTTTTGTTTTGTTTTTCGGCCACAGCCGGAAATCAAGCTGGAGGTAGGCCTGTAAAAATGCAAGCTGAGGATTCTAAGCTAACTACCGAGTATATTAAGATTCTCCCTGACACCTGTTTATGAAATGAGATTCAGTGCATGAAATCAGAGTACGAGTCTAAATTAGCAACGAATGCAAAGAAGAGGGCACAGATAATCTGTTTAATAAAATTATCATCATCATCAGGGGTCTATTTAATTATATCGCTGATAATTTGAAGATATATTCTTCTTACGATCAGTCTATCTTTCTGTCAATTAAATAATAATAATAATAATAATAATAATAATAATAAAGTGATTTTAAGTGGTTTAGTAGGCTAAGCAAGCCTGTGTGAAAACCACTGATGTAACCATCCGCATTCAATAACCTAGTTCAATAACTTAGTTCCATTCAACCCTTGAATCCTTTTACTGTTTCAACTGTCACTCCCACCTCGTCCAAACTGTTCCATTTGTCCACAACCCTTACACTAAAAAATGTTTTCTTTCTTGGACCAACCCTCTGCTTAAACAATTTGCATTTGTGGCCTCTTGTGCTGCTATAGTGCGCCAAAAAAGATTAAACCAGTTTAGGATTGAATTATACTGTAGCGTTGATCTTTCTCGTGTCTAAATTTCCATTCATATGTGAATTAGGTTTGGCCATTAGGCCTATGTTAACTCTGATCGGGTCAGACGGCCATTTTTTCGTAAATACCTATAGCTTAATTTTTCACGTTCATTAAATAATAGAATGAATATTGTCTAAATCGAGCAATTGGCGAGTCCCGAAATTCGGTTTCTTCGGCGGAGGGTGAGGGTGCGGGTGGATGAACTTCGTTTTCAGTTCACCATTCTGACTCGCCCCTATCTAGATAGATTGATGCATGTTGCTAGAATCATTATTGAAAGTGAAGGAAAAGATGACATGCTCTTAATTATGCTTTTATAAAATTCCAACTTGTTGCCATGATGAGATAGCAAACAACCTTTTCTGAAGTATGTCCCTGTGCTGGCCTTGGTCAGTCTATGATTAGAATTCATGGTAGCGATAAGAAATTTCCGAATTATGTTTTGTTTCTCTCTCTCTCTCTCTCTCTCTCTCTCTCTCTCTCTCTCTCTCTCTCTCTCTCTCTCTCTCTCTTGCAGTTCTCTGCCTGAGTGTCTCTAATTTTAGAAATTGAAAGAAGAACTGAAACAGGCTTAAGTTATTGCTGCTATTTCGAATATACTAATGATCTTCAGGCATGTTTAACCAGTGCTCGAATTGTGAGAAAATGAAAGGGGGGTCATGGCGAGCGTGGTGTTTTAAGAATTTACACTTTTGTCATTTTTGCATTTCTCTAGGGAGGGTCTGCCATTTTAAAGGGGGGCTGAACCCCTCAACCCCCCAGCAATTCGAGCTCTGTGTTTAACATCATTGACAATATAATTCTATACTAATGAAAATTTTGAGTTAAATGTTTTGGCAGCAAATATAACGACGACCACTCGCAGTAACATGACAATAGTTCGAGGTTAGCATGAGTAAAAGTATCGTGCCATCGAAGATATTGCACTATTTCTTTTAAACCCATAGATTTATTTACTGTACAAAGAACCTATTAGTTCTTTGTATAATTATATCGATGTCATTTAGACTGCATAAGATATCTGATATGTAGGGAAATGTGGTAATGCTAATCCGTATCAAATGTTGTATTTAAATTTTTTTACAGTAGGCCTAAATAAAACGACAACCACTCGCAGTAATGTGACAAGTTAGTTTCTTAATTTAATAACGTAGAAAATATTCTTCCGATTAAGCCGATCTCGCAGATTAAACAGGTTTTGCACCTAAAATAATTCTTTTGCCGCCAATACGACAAGCAACGCAGTGGTTAATGCCGCGGCGGCGGCTGCGGTAGGCTGGTTTTCCGAAGTTTTGTGTCATCTGAATTATAAATACACATTTCATCATAAATGTTTGAATCAGCGCAGACAGAAAAGAATAGGCATAGACCTCCTTATCTAGTTGCAAAATTTCGACCAGAACTACATCTGCTTATGTCCAATGTTTGTCAATGTGCGTGCCTCTGGTTGCATACACTTTTTGTTTCACGCCTCTATATTTCTTACGGTTCTTTAGCTATAAGATCCACGGACGACGATTAAGCTTACTGCTAACTTTCTTCAGCCTGAGTGTATCTATTATTCAAGAAACTGAAAGAAGAACTGAAACAAGATGAAGTTATTGCTGCTATTTCGAATATATTAAGTTAGTGATCTTCAGGCATTGATTATGCTGTTACAGTGTACTGCTAAAACTTTTGAGTGATATATTTTTGCAGCAAATGCAACGACAACCACTCGCAGTAACATGACAACAGTTCGAGGTTAGCATGACTAAAGCATCGTGCCATTGAATCAGTGGCGCAGCCAGGGATTTTAGAATAGGGTGGAAGGGCACTTCGACATTTTTCGGTCCAAAAGTCTTTTAAAACGCTTCAACGTCTGGTATTTAGAGCGTTTTCCTCGATCTTATACTACCCCCTCCCTATGCCCCCATCTATTAACCGGTTTTAAACGAATCTCACGATCAGTCCCGATCCAATTAGGGGGAGACAGGGCTCACGTCCTCCTGGCCGCACTGGATGACACCAATTGCGACGTCACAAAAGGGTGACTTATACTGATGTTTCAATTATATAGAATTTGTCTATATAGGGCCTATAATTCAAAGGGTTAATCAGATTTTGAACAATATTTTTACAGTAAATGGAACTACTCTTTTCCTTAGATATTTGGCAACGACAAGAGGTAAGTTAAATTAAATGTAATTTTTATTTAAAATGACCTTTTATTAGAAACTCACGATTTAAGTTGTATTTTGAAGAATTGTTTTGTCAAATTCATTTAGAAGTTGTAGATTATCTTTGCGATGATGATGATTCGTCTCTTTGATTTATTTACAATATAAGCTTAAATTTCAATGAAAATTCTTTTGCAGTGACTGCAGCAAGTCCATTGGCCAATGCGGTAACCGCTCGGAGTAAGATTATGCACACTTACCAATAATTATATTCAACATAGAAATTGAATTTCCTCATCTATAACTTGATCCAAAATCACTGGCGTAGCCACGGGGGGCACGGGGGCTCGGTCCCCTATTCGGATCTGAACCGGTCGTGAGATTCGTTCCAAACCCCAAACCGTTAAATAGTTGGGGGAGGGGTAGTATTATATCAATGAAAACGCACCAGACAGTGGAGTTTAAAGTATTTGAGACGACGTCACGACGACCTTTTTTGCTTGTCAAGACTTTTTACCCGAAAATGTCGAAGTGCCCCTATTCCCCTATTTTGGAATCTTCACTACGCCACTGTTCGAAATAATTCTTATATTTTGCTGTCCGTGAGTCACTAACTCGACTAAAGACTATCATTTACGTGTCTATTCAAATTTCATCATAAAAAATCTTTGAATCAGCGCAGACAGAAAAGAATAGGCATAGACCTCCTTATCTAGTTGCAAAATTTCGACCAGAACTACATCTGCTTAATTCCAATGTTTGTCAATGTGCGTGCCTCTGGTTCAGAGTTGTCCATGGGTCGGTTTTGTCAACCCAAACCCAACCCAACCCACCAAATTTCCAATCCAACCCAAACAAAATCCGTGTTTTCTGACCCAAAACCAACCCAACCCATCCATACAAAAACGTGAAAGTACAATCGCAATTTTAAAAGCATACATACATTCAAGCACATAAATAGTTATTTGCTTATTTCGAGTTATTGCAACAAACCGGAAATTCATCATTCTCATAATTGAGAAACAATGATTGTATTAATGCCAGCGTCGCCGTGATGTGATGCATTTAATTTAATGTATGCATGTAGGCCTATGTATTCGAAACAACTTCCATAGTGCCGTAACATAGACTGATCAAAGAAGCACGTTGCGTCGGTAGCCATGGGGGGGGGGGTTGACCCCCAAACCGCGTCAGAAAGTTAAAAATAGATGAAAGCACATTAACAAAATTTTTCGTCGGTAGCCAGGGGTAACCCCTCCCTCTTGGCTACGCTGCTCGACATCGATTCGCTTGATCAGTTTTTACAGACAAGTAGTAGTAGTAGTAGTAGTAGTAGTAGTAGTAGTAGTAGTAGTAGTAGTAGTAGACTTCTTTAGCGCCATTGTAGTAGTAGCCTACATCTGCACCAGTCGATGGTCGCTTCAGTGAATAATCGTAGTCGTGAATCATTGTCCGTGGTGAATCGAGGTTGTAATCCAAAGGTCAGTCCGTACTTCCAGATTCCAGGTTAAGGCGGATATGCAGTCAGGAATAGATGTGTTTTAAGAGTCAGGAATAGATGTGTTTTAAGAATAAGAAGAATAGTTCACTGTTATAAGACTGGATGGAACACAATTACAGTTATTGAGAACACACACACACAGACACACAGACAGACACACACACAGCTCTAAAAGGAAGAAAGCAAGGACAAATATCATGAAGAAAATCTATAATTATATAGTAGAGATAAGGCCTCCAACCTGTCTTTTGCATAGTTGTTCTGATGGAATTTCGATCAGAACAAAGCGACTGATTAATACATTTATTAAACTAGATCGCAAAATATTTGACTGAGAAACGTAACAGGTAAAACCGTTGTGCCTTTTCCCTCATGGAGCCCTAAAGCACGTGCTTAGTATGCTTAATGGTTAATCCAGCCCTGCTATTGTCAACTGACCGTGGTCGGTTTATAAAAGGAATGCGTTAAAACAAGTCAACAGCCGTTCTATTCTATTCTATTCTACTTGATAATTTATGTAGCGCTATAGCATAGCCAAGGCCAAAGGCAAGAGCGTTTTACAAAAGACAGTCATACGATAAACGAAATAAATGAGTTTTAAGGTTCGATAAGAACGACTCGAAGTTGGTTGTCGTGGTCACAGAAGCTGGAAGTGCGTTCCAAAGGAGAGGATTGCCCCGGAGTCACAGATCTTTTCCAAGCTTCACGGTCTTAGACGGAGGGGGAACGTAGAGGTGAGATCGTTTGCTAGAACGAAGCTGTTTGCGACAGTCTGTCATCACCGGCCTGCGTATCAACGCCGAAAGATATTCGGGGCAGAAAGGGTCATGCAAGGCTCGGAAGGTCAGCGAGCATCGTTTAAAAACGATACGCTCCGGGATCTTGAGCCAATGGAGCTTATCCCTTAATAACGGGGTAACGTTCACATGATTTGATCTATCTGAATAGCTATTGTCCACTGTTTACAGCCTTCTGAATGCACTGCCTACGATGGAATGTAGGCTAACGTATATGGCGCCATTTTTAATGACATAATACAAGAATCTAATACTTTGTCAACGCAGAAAACAGAAAACCTATATTTAACGTGGTTAACAGAATAACTGGTGCAGATTTACGAAACCTAACCCAACCCATCATTTTTTTAAAATCTCGACCCAAACCCAACTCAACCCAACCCAACCATGGGTTAACCCAACCCATGGGATAACCCAACCCATGGACAACTCTGCTCTGGTTGCATACTCTTTAGCTACAAGATCCACGGACGACGATTAAGCTTACTGCTAACTTTCTTCAGCCTGAGTGTACCTATTATTCTAGAAACTGAGAGAAGAACTGAAACAAGATGAAGTTATTGCTGCTATTTCGAATATGTTAAGTTAGTGATCTTCAGGCATTGATTATGCTGTTACAGTGTACTGCTAAAACTTTTGAGTGATATATTTTTGCAGCAAATGCAACGACAACCACTCGCAGTAACATGACAACAGTTCGAGGTTAGCATGACTAAAGCATCGTGCCATTGAATCAGTGGCGCAGCCAGGGATTTTAGAATAGGGTGGAAGGGCACTTCGACATTTTTCGGTCCAAAAGTCTTTTAAAACGCTTCAACGTCTGGTATTTAGAGCGTTTTCCTCGATCTTATACTACCCCCTCCCTATGCCCCCATCTATTAACCGGTTTTAAACGAATCTCACGATCAGTCCCGATCCAATTAGGGGGGGACAGGGCTCACGTCCTCCTGGCCGCACTGGATGACACCAATTGCGACGTCACAAAAGGGTGACTTATACTGATGTTTCAATTATATAGAATTTGTCTGTATAGGGCCTATAATTCAAAGGGTTAATCAGATTTTGAACAATATTTTTACAGTAAATGGAACTACTCTTTTCCTTAGATATTTGGCAACGACAAGAGGTAAGTTAAATTAAATGTAATTTTTATTTAAAATGACCTTTTATTAGAAACTCACGATTTAAGTTGTATTTTGAAGAATTGTTTTGTCAAATTCATTTAGAAGTTGTAGATTATCTTTGCGATGATGATGATTCGTCTCTTTGATTTATTTACAATATAAGCTTAAATTTCAATGAAAATTCCTTTGCAGTGACTGCAGCAAGTCCATTGGCCAATGCGGTAACCGCTCGGAGTAAGATTATGCACACTTACCAATAATTATATTCAACATAGAAATTGAATTTCCTCATCTATAACTTGATCCAAAATCACTGGCGTAGCCACGGGGGGGCACGGGGGCTCGGTCCCCTATTCGGATCTGAACCGGTCGTGAGATTCGTTCCAAACCCCAAACCGTTAAATAGTTGGGGGAGGGGTAGTATTATATCAATGAAAACGCACCAGACAGTGGAGTTTAAAGTATTTGAGACGACGTCACGACGACCTTTTTTGCTTGTCAAGACTTTTTACCCGAAAATGTCGAAGTGCCCCCTATTCCCCTATTTTGGAATCTTCACTACGCCATTGTTCGAAATAATTCTTATATTTTGCTGTCCGTGAGTCACTAACTCGACTAAAGACTATCATTTACGTGTCTATTTTATTACAATAATATTGCCGAATATGTTACCAATCTACAACTCCATGCCGTCAAATACAGTATATACATTTATGAGTTTATTTCGCGAACATGAGCACGGCTTAATAGGCCTTTGCCGCCCTCTTGTTTTCCTTACAATATTCTCAGGAGGTCTCTCCAAGCTTATATAAACTTGTAACTTATTCATTATTCAGGTAGAAGAGAATTTGACAAATAAACGATTCTTTAAGAATGCTTGCTGATGTTGAGGTAAAATATTTCTTTGACAGCAAACACAACGATACATCAACGATACTTCAACGATACTTCAACATCAGCTCGAAGTGAGTTTCTTATAGATTGATGACATTGAAAATGAAGCCCTTTTCATTTCAGAAGGTCAAGTTAGACCAGTACTTGAATGAGCGCAGGGTCCGGCACTGATCTCCGTGTATTAGGCAAGCAGCGACTCAACTGACTTACGCTATTAATCTAGAGTAATAATAATGTGATTTTAAGTGGTTTAGGAGGCTAAGTAAGCCTGTGTGAAGTAGCTTGCCATTGCCTTCTCTAAACCCGCGTTTTACCTTCGCAGCTTAACGTTGCTGGTAATATTTATAGACGCCTAAGCGGCGAACGGCCTGGTTGACAGCCGGCACCACGACCCGATCCCTGGACGGTCACCCATCCAAGAACTAAACGCGCTCGACGTTGCTTAACGTCGGTGTTCTGATGGGAACCGGTAGCACAATGCCGTGTTGGTCGATCCTTTTTCAAAGCCACGCGCTTAACTAAGAATGAGTTCTATGTTTAATACGGCACCGGTTGTCTTGTCTTAAACCGTCTTCGCTCCGAAGATTGGCTGCATTGTGGAGACTGCCTTCCTCCAAGTGTTACGGTCTTCTGCTGCTCTTGTCGCCTGCTCCAAGAGCAGCAGAAGACCGTAACACTTGGAGGAAGGCAGTCTCCACAATGCAGTCAATCTTCGGAGCGATTAGAGGCAGATCAATTTGTTCCACGAAGTTTTGACGTGAGTGAAAACCTCAAAAACTACGTAAAATGGAATTGAAACCACGCTAGGTTCATCAAAGACCATTCCAAGTACATCAGTAAATCCTTCGTCCGCATCTAGTTTCATGAGTTAATCAGATTTTCGACAATATATTATTCTTACAGTAAATGCAGCAACTGTTACTGTAGTGGAAGTAACATGACTGAAACTTGTGCAATGCCCATGTGCACCTTATATGGCGTCCACAGCTACCCAAAGGGTACACAAAGGCGTTGCTCTTAGCTGCTGCCAATATCGCAAATGTCCATGCAGTTATTTCTTCTTATATGTGGGGAGGGATTACGATTCAAATCAAGGAACGACCATCAACATATGTCAAGAACATTACTAAAATGACGCTATAGAAGTTCAATGATATAAGCTTGTATATTTGGATGTTCAGTTAATCTTTGCATATTAGTTTGGAAGATTGCAACAGATGAATTTTATTGGATTTTTCTTGCAATCATAAAAATGAGGAATTTTTCTTTTGATAGATTGAAATGGAAGCCACGTGGAAAAGCATCAATCGGATTTGACCGCAGACAAAGGCCACATATAATCGCTTACATAGATCTTCTTTTGCTTGGGACTACAGAGAGAAACCCCTTAACCCGCTAGATGCTTCAGTAGATTAATAATATTAGCAATTTAGAGTCAGTTAATGATGAATATACGATTAAATCATTGTCTAATTGATTGCCGCGAATGAAACTTTGCTTCTTAAATCGATTAAAACAGAATCACTTTAACCGCATATTTCAGTGTTTATTCTAGCCACCTAGACATTGCGGGGGGGGGGACAAAGTTTGTCGTAGTTGACAAGCAAAAAAACATCCTTATATATCCCTCTCGAAATATCTGACAAACAAAAAAGAGAAAAGGTTATCATTGTATTTTCCCCTTTCGAAATGCCTGAAAAACAAAACAGGTAATCCTTATATTTTCCCTCTCCAAGTGCAAAAAAACCCCGTCGTCAAATTTT
Source organism: Metaphire vulgaris (assembly GCA_018105865.1). Taxonomy (NCBI): domain Eukaryota; kingdom Metazoa; phylum Annelida; class Clitellata; order Crassiclitellata; family Megascolecidae; genus Metaphire; species Metaphire vulgaris. Next base: position 14,828,360 of record CM030832.1, read on the forward strand.
CTTAGGGAAAATTACACCCCAAGCCAAAATATCAGAATTGGGGGGAATTTCTAACTTGAAGGAAATTTCCCCAGAGAAGGCCTAGAATAAACACTGCGCATATTTTGCGCACTTAGTATAGCAACTTCGAACACTTATTTTCATATCGACTATTAAATGCTTTTCAAATGCTGATTACCGTGCTGCTGTCCATTTGATAATTTCTCTCTACACGTACCTATTTTCTGACACGACAAACTTAAGAGTTACTTAAGACTTAAAATCACCCACCATGTGGTCCATGTCATCTCCTCACCTAACTTCCAGCTTCACAGCACCCTGATCCAGATCAAAGCGGCTTCCAAAACTAGAACCTGACAAAGACGAAGTCTACGTTCAAATTGTAAAGATGCTTGAGAGTTTAGGATACAGTAGATGCCTATACTCACTGATGATAGACTTATAGTAGTGCGAAAACAGATACGGAGCAAGGATTATAATTAGTAGATCTACACCTTGGAGGATTCACTTAAACGGGGGTGTCAGAAAAATCCATAAATTACGGTGTGAGGTTACGGACGAGCCAGTCGTCGTCTCTTGAGTCTCTGTCTAAATACGACGTCTCAGTCAGACGCCGTATTTAGATGTTAGCATGTCAAGGAGATAGGCAGATAAAGCCGATAAACCGTTATGTTACCGTATCAAGTATGAGGTCAATGATAAGGCCTATGTATTTCACCGGAAACTATCAGTGACTTATCGTAGACAAAAAAATTCACATGGATGTGAAAATACTCTGCTCTGAAATCTCTACGAAAAGGAGAAAGTCGTGTATCCAAACAACGAGCATAGGCCTAATATTATAAAATTGCTATAGGCCTAACTAAGCAACTAAACAGCAATCCATTTGGTATGTAAACTTTGTGTATATAACCATGTACTTAAATTATATACATATATGTGTGTGCGTGTGTAAAATTGGTATATATATATATATATATATATATATATATATATATATATATAATGGACAAGCCAAAAATAACTTCTTTGTCAACTTCAGCGAACCGGTTGTTAATCAATTGGCTAATTCACACCCCTGGACTGCCGCAGAGCCTCGATCTGTCCAATGACCCATTCGATACTATCATACTAGTAGATCGAATTGTCTTCGTCGGAATCTGATGCGTTCCTACAGAAGAGAAAAACGTCCCTAATCTCCTTATGAAGGACCATAAGCTAATACACTGGTCGATGCCAGTCACCAGCTCTAATCCAGAGTACGACTATATCGCGAAGGAACTGGAGGAATTTCGATCATGATCAGTTCATCATGAAACTTAAGGGATCTTCGCTCTGTTCACCGGCTGACGCTGCCATGTCAGCTACAGAGCTTGCAGATCGCTACCACTCGGTCATCACCTGCATCTTGGATGATCTCGCACCGGTCAAATCAAGCAAATTGAGGACCCGGCTCTGTCGACCGTTTTATGACGCTGATTGCAGACAGGCCCGTCGAGTCGCACGTCGCCTGGAGCGAGTCTATTTGAAGAATAGGGGGACTGACCGAGAATCCGACGCATTTAACTCTTGGCGAACCGCGCTTAAAGCGAGTAGGCGCTTAGTTAGATGCAAAGGACGCAAATATTGGAATCGAACTCTGCAGGATGGCAAACAAGACACTAAGCGGATGTGGAGTAACCTTGACAAGCTGCTGGGTAAAGAGGATTCTAGCTCAAAGGCATGTCTTGAATTCTCAGCTGATGACTTTCATCGACATATCGATGATAAGATTGATAACATTCGAAACAAGACGTCTTCAGCTGTGCCTGTGACGTTCACTCATTACTCTGGACCTGACCTTTTGGAATTCATAGACCCAACGACTGAGGAAGTCATAGAGCTTGTCAGATCATCGTCTAATAAGTATTGCCTCCTGGATCCACTTCCTACATGGCTCCTAAAAGATTCGATTGATGTGCTTGCACCATTCTTGAGGACACTTATGACTGCTTCTTTGAACAGTGGGAAGTTCCCGCTGTCATGGAAACGAGCCATCGTTATACCACATCTCAAACGGCCAGGACTCGAACAAAACGATGTGGTTAACTACAGACCTGTCTCCAACCTACCCTTTCTCTCCAAGCTACTGGAGAAATTCGTCAACAAGCAGCTGGTCGCTCATCTTGTGAAGAATGATCTTATGCCAAAGAACCAGTCAGCATACCGAAAGGGGCACTCCACCGAGACAGCCATACTAAGAATCTACAACGACATCGTAGACGCCATTGCCAATGGTCGTGTAGCTGTTCTTTGCCTCCTCGACCTTTCTGCGGCCTTTGATACTGTCGATCATGCTACCCTCATTCGACGTCTTGAAATATCTTATGGCCTCAAGGGGCAGGTCTTATCCTGGCTCCGTGACTATGTAACGGGCAGAATGCAGTCGGTCCGCTGTAACGGCCAAACGTCATCATACAGCAATGTCCTGAGTGGTGTTCCCCAGGGGTCTGTGTTGGGCCCTCTTTTGTTCATACTGTATGTTGCTGATGTTGGCCGAATCATCAAAGCCTTTGGACTGGACTCGCACAGTTATGCTGATGATAGCCAAATATATTCCTTCTGTCTACCGGCAGACTCGGACAGATTGCGGTCAAGGATCATTGAATGCATAGCTGAGGTCAAATCATGGATGTCATCTAATCGCCTGTCGCTTAACTCAGGGAAGACTGAGTTCCTTTGGCTAAGCTCCCCGAGAAGGAGATCCCAAATAAACAGGACACCGTTTGAAATAGAGGACACTGTCATTGCTCCCTCTACCACCGTACGACTGCTCGGTGTTATTTTTGATGAGACACTGTCGTTCACGGATCATATAAGTAATGTGACACGTGTCTGTTATTATCACTTGCGGAGAATCAGAAGCATCAGGCGATATATACCAATGGATGCTGCGATACAACTGATTCGGGCGCTTGTTCTATCCAGGGTTGACCAATGCAATGGAGTCCTCCTCGGCCTTCCAGAGAGCCAGCTAAGCCGCCTCCAGTCGGTGCTCAATGCATCCTCTCGCTTGATCTTTGGAGCCCGCTGGAATGATCACGTGACACCGTTGCTTAGAGACAAGCTTCACTGGCTTGGGGTTCGAGAACGCATCACCTACAAGCGATGCCTGATTACATATCGGGCCCTGAACGACACCACCTGTCCTGACTACATATCAACACTCGTATGCAGGGCAACGACGAACGACAGACGCGCGGAACTTCGTTCCAGTAGTTGGACATTGTTGATCGTCCCTCCGCCTTCAAAGACTGCCGTGTTCGGTGACAGATCAGTCACGCGGGGAAACCCAGCCCTGTGGAACTCGTTGCCAAGCGATGTTATTAATGCGAAGTCCGTCGGCTGTTTTGAGAAGCTCCTAAAGACACACTTATTTAACATCTCTTATAAGTGACTCCTTTGTAAAGCGCTCTTGACTTTAGCTCCAGTTATGCTACTGCGCTATATAAATTGTCGTAGATAATAATAATAATAATAATACTAGATGCAAGATGACAATTAATGTAGGCTACCAAAATAGGATACATAGCCTACTGACGAATTTAGCTCGAAATTTCTTGCACCAAAAGCACGCTAAACAGTGACAACAGCAACAATTAAAATGTAATGTAGCGAGGTATTTATATAGCTACTCTTATGGACAATCATTCAGAAGCACTATAATTTGCATGCGAATGTGTAATATGTGTATCTTGCATCGCGATTAAGGAATTACGCGCATGAAAATATCCATGCGCAAGAGAATGGCATTATATAGGCCTATTATTTTTGTGTCACCTATATTATCGACGCAGTCTATGGATAGGCAACTATTTAGAATGGTGAAACAGAGGAAGCCATCCAAATATTTTGGCGCTGACAATTTTAACCATTTTAAAAATCTTTCGGAATATTTCGGGACCTCGGCCACGAATTTCTAAAGGATCTACAAATTTAGCCGGATCTCTTTTGATTCGTGAATTGAATATTGAATTGTGGAATTATTTGCCATCAAGTTTTGCTCATAATAATGTCACTGTTGCTGCATTAATCTGCGCCATAAAAATTACTTTAATAACCAGATTAAATATAATATTTATATAATATTATTATTTAATGTTAACCCTTAAACGGCCGTCCCGAGTGACACTCGTCCATTTTACATTGAGTTAAAAATAATTGGCCGGTTAAGGGGTAGCCTATAGACTAGAGCAGGGGTTCCCAACCTGGGGTGCCTGCACCCCTTGGGGGTGCGAGATAGCATTCCAGGGGGTGCGAGAGTGCATGATAACATTTCACTTTTATTGTGCCCATTTTTAATTATTTATTTCTACAAACTTGCATTTTTAATCTATTCTATGAAATTTCTAATCTATGGTTTGTTTCCTGTTCATATTTTATACCACATCACTTGAAGCAATGGTTGGTGACAATGAATCTGTAATTCCAAGTGTGTGTGAAGAAATTGTAGATCATTTGGAAAAACTATCAAAGTCATTTGATGGGTATTTTGGAGGAGGGGAACTGGAACCTTCGGAAAAATGGTTTATAAATCCATACTCCTTCAATTTGGATAATATGTTGGATGATGAAGAGGTTAAGGAAGATCTCTGTGAACTGCGCACAAATCGTGTCCTTGAAATGCAGTTTGATACTACAAGTTTAGAACAATATTGGTGTTCAGCAATGAACATGTTTCCAAAACTTGGTGAAAAGGCACTAACTGTGCTAACCCCATTTGCAACAACATACTTATGCGAGTCCGGATTTAGCATTCTTCTGTCAATCAAAACAAAATCCAGAAATCGCTTGGATGCACGGGATGACATGCGGATTGCAATCAGCAACAAAGTGCCACGTTTTGAAAAACTCATAAGCAACAAACAAGAACAAATGAGTCATTAAATTGAAAGTGGCTTATGAACTTTGAACATTAATTTCTTTTTAAAGACATTTCGCGCATGGAAGGAAAATCATTTTCTGTAGGCCCAGGATTTATGCAACTTGTAATTGGCTGTAACAATTTATTTCATAAGCTTCATTTTGGTAGCTATATTCAAGTATATTAGTATAATATAGTATATTGATAAAAATGTATTATACACATTTGTTTTGGTCATATTGACTGTAATTCATATTTCAGTTTAATTTTATTAAGAAGGTTTACGAAAGCCCTAACCCTAAGCCTCCTAAGGCTTAAGGCTTATACCTGAGACTCTAAAATCTAAATTTCTAAAAGTCTAAATCTAAGCACTAGCCCTAAGCCTAAGCCCCGGCCTAAGGGGTGCGAGACATTATGAAAAAAATTTAGGGGTGCAGGGCTTAAAAAAGGTTGGGAACCCCTGGACTAGAGTTTGCCTGATCGGTAAAAAGTTTTCGCATAGAATATATCTCATCCAGGCCTCCAAGCAGAAGTGTTAGGCAAAACTTCGTGGCGTCCATAGCTTCCTGGAGGAAGTGTATTTCTGCAAAATAGAGAAAACATTTCAGAATATAACTTCCACGTTTGGTAACACAACGAAACCGATCAGCCTCCCTGCTTTCAGTTTTACGCATGACGATAACCATATAAACCGATAGTATGAAATAATTCACATATAGGTAGGGATGTAACTTTTCCGGAAAAGTAGAATGGCCGGAAATATTCCGGAAATTTCCGGAAATTCCGGAATACTTCCGGAAAAGTTATAAAAGCCTTCAAAACTTCTCTTTTTTAGAGGTAAACAGACAGCAGTGGACAAAATTAATTACCGCAGGTCCCACAGCTAAGAAAACGAAGTTTTATTATATATTTTTGGCACATAGGGGGGAAAATTGGTTGAAAACGGGTTCTCCGATATTTTAACGAGATCCCGCCAATTTAAGTATTCTACTTGCTGCTCAGGGAACCAGCTTCACCTTATGAATATTCACGAATGTGTCGCATCGAGTGCTGGCGAGAGTGTGAGACTATGGGTAAATACCGTAAAATAAACAAGTGTTTAGTTTTGTTTTGTGACAATTCGTTAATTTTTCGCCGAACATCGAGATTTATTATAGTTTTAACAAATCAGACAGCAAAACGGCGTCGCGTACTCTGGTAACTGGTTCTCTGCGACTTCCGACTCAGACATTATATAGCGCTACCATACTGACAGTTGTTAACTTGTTAACAAATGCCCAACAAATGAATAGTTATAAATAGTAATAATGATAAAAAATAATAATAGATATCAGTAATAGTAATCAATAGTAATAAATACTAATAATAAACAGTAATAATAATTATAATAAATAACATTAATAATCAACTTTTCCTTTCCGGAAAAGTACCTCAGAAATTTCCGGAAATTTCCGGAATTTTCCTCTGGAAATTTCCGGAATTTTCCTAACTCACATCCCTACATATAGGCCTAGTTCAATCTAAATATAATATTTCTAATAATTATTTTCTGTTTCACTGTCACAGTTATTACGATCATGCCAATCTAGATAGCGCTACAGCGGCTACATGTCGGAAGACAATTATGGCAAGAACAACGTAGCTAGGCCTACAGTACAAGCGATCACTGGACACTGCACTGACTGCAGCTATGGCCATGCGCTTGGATGTTCTCTTAGGTACCGAGTCTTTGACGGTACTTCTGCGGTAACCGTATATCTGTATTGGCTGATTAGTAAGAGATCCAAAGATGGTCTAAACGAATATTAGGGTCATTACAATTAGAAAGATTAACTAAAATAATTATTGTTCCACTGACCTGATTTGCTTACTCATGTTGTCTTGCGCTTGTAGATTTGATTGTAGGCACTATACCAACACCTTCCCAGTGACGTCAGTTGTAGGCCTAAGTAGTTGCCTCTAACGATGATCGATGCGTCTCGCAGGTTGACAACAATATTACCAATTGAAGCTAAATTCTGGGCGCGCACATTCTTTTATATGCATCTGAAATTTAACCATGAGCGCTTTTACACGTAGGCTTTGTAGATACAGATGGGAATTTTGAGTTGTTGTTTCAAACAGCACAAACCCACGCAGCTATACTAAACATGAGCATAATAAATGTATGTTTATAGACAGATATACGCCCATTAGGGTATTTCCAGGGGCGTATAGCCAGGAATTTGATTTGGGGGTATAAATATTGGGGGTATAAATGCTAACTAGTCTATAAATCACATAAACCAGATAAATCACATACAACCACATATAAACTACATAGAAAACTTTAGGGTAGACTGATTTTGGGGTATATACCGATATGCCCCCCGTCGCTATGCTGGGTATTTCATGCATTTTACTGCGCTTGGTCAGCCTATGTTACAATAATAATGACGTTAGATCAGACTTGCTCTGATGTTCCTAATTTGCTTCTGTACCAAGTTTCCAGCGGCTACATTTTACTATTAGTGATTGGTAACTCACATGCTAAGATGAATTACTAATTTTTTATTATAGTTCAACAGTGTCTTACTTCCCGACACGATTTTTAGCATCACAGGGCTGTCCATTAATTACGTCAACAATTTAGGGGGTTTGAAAAAGTTTGACAGTTATTGACAGGGGGAGGGGAAGGGGTCAAGAGAAGTTGACGTCAACTATTTAACTTTTTACAAATAATCAAACAATTGGAAATTTCATGGAATGCTACTTATTACAATGGAAAAAAGCATGGCAAAAACGGTCATCACCACCACATTTTGACACTCGATGAGAAAAAAAGGGGAAAATGGTCATCACCACCAAAAATAATAGCCTTGTTATTGGGACCTGCCATTGATCTTTGGGGGGGGGGTCAAAAGTTTTTGACGTAATTATGGGGTGGGTCATAGTGCATAGAGTATTATAAGGATTATGGGGTGGGTTAAGTGAAAGTTGACAGTTTTTGGCAAGGGGAAGGGGTCAAAAATGCCCAAAAATTGTTGACATAATTAATGTCAACAATTTATACCCCCAACAACAGTAAACGGATTCAAGGGCTATCTCGATAAACTAGGTTATTGAATGCAGTTAGTTACATCAGTGGTTTTCACACTTATTTGGCCTCCTAAACCACTTAAAATCACATTATCAATGGACAGCCCCAAAGTATGTAAGTACTCATCCAAAATTAGGTATTTAAATAGTATTTAAATACCATAGAGTATTTAGATGCATTTAAGAAATTTAAATACTTTGGATTTGTTGCAATTTTCACATAATTATAACGTTTCTTATAGACTGTTCATTTTTAAATTTTCTTTACTGATGGTTTTAGACAGTTGAACAGTTAAGTTACTTAAGTACGTAGGTCTACATTGACATTGTTAGAAATAATTTTAACTAACATTTCTTTACACACAAAAATACAGTTGTGGTGAATCGTGTCAAATACATTAACAAGTATTTTAAAAGGTATTTAAACCTTATTTGCCAGTATTTAAATACTTACTCTGGTATTTGGGTATTTAAATACTATTTAAATATTACCTGAGAACCAAGTATTTATGAAAGTATTTAAATACTTTCAGTGAAGTATTTATTACAACACTGTATATTTTACACTTGAATCTGCGATATATAGATTTACACGATTTTACTTACTTACTTATACAAATGTAATGTATTAATATATGCGCTACATGATACCCGTTAGCTTTTAATAAAATTACACGCAAAATGGCGGAAGGAGCATTTTCATTCTTTTCTCAAGTGAATGCTTAATATTGATTTTGCTGTCGTTGTCTTTTAAGTGAACTGCGCAATCGACACCGACTTGTGGTTGCTTTCGCTTGCGAATTAAATGAACTTTGCTTTAGATTAGAAAACGTGTAAGGTAGGTGAGTGCTCTGTGCTCCCAATAGATCATTCGGTTCTGTATTATCAGTTGTTAGACGTCCGTGACCGGACGCCACTGTCTAATGGTTAGACGGGTTTACATTAGTATGCGCACCAGTAGTTTGCGCACCTGGGAGTTTACGCACTGGTTGTTTGCGCACCCGTTGTTTGCGCACCAGTAGATGAGTTAGGTTTTTGAGAAAAATCTACTGGCATTTGGGCACATCTATATTTGAAATAACAAAAATTTAATATTTTTCAGTTGCTGATCTAGCTGCTAAAAATTGTGATCAGTATATATTGATGCTTGAAGTAAATAATATACAATATTTTGCTTGCAGTTTTCAGAAAATGAGGCAATTTTACATGATTACATTTGCTGCTTAATGAGCTATAAAGCATTTCTCTAAAGCTTTGGCTGGCTGGATTTTTAGCCAAGGAAGAAATTTTATGGTCGTGCATAGAGTCACGGTAACTGTGACTTTATCCATGGAGCCAAAGTCCCGTGAGTTTTATGATTGGCCTGGTTTGCATCACTTGGGCCATGTGACAGTGCCGGGACTCTATATATAGTCTCGGGAGCTGGGACTGACTATAGTTATATAGCTAAAAGTCCCGGGAGCTGTCACTCTAGCTATATGGATAGCGTCCCGGCTCTTAGGAGCCGAGTTATCGGGTTAGAGTGTGTATTATAATTAGGGTTTCCATGGTGATCCTCCTTCTGAGTGACCAATTTCAACGGACAGTCAGGAGCAGGTAGTTCCAGGGTTTAGGATCTATAACAGAAAATGCAATGAACTGCAAATTCATGTTCCTAGTAACTGTTTAAGAAATAGTTGTTTGATGAATGACTATACTGGGGAATGGGCTTGTCATCAAAATGTCTTGATATCCAATTTTGTTTGTGTCTCTTGTCTCTGAAGTTGTCTAATTTTTGAGTTAGAAAATAGTGATTACAAGCTGTGGATGTTATATCATGCAGACAATTTAGATAATTTGTTCACTACGTTATAGCCTCCATAGTCCATAGGGCATTCCTTGTCAATTCAACCAATGGCCCCTGGTTGACCATGTCAGAAAATTATGAAGTTTAGAAGAAATTCCCCCAAAACTCCATATGAAGGTTGTCAACTATCAATGGATAAATTTCGTTAAATGGTATAATCAGACTTGAAAATATTTACTTCATAGTGAGCAGCTGAACATTTTCATTCAAACCCACATTCTACAAATATGGAAAATTTTGACTGCGGCACAATTTCTTTGCCAGGTGCGGCCACTATACGACCTCCCTGGCTTCCAGTGCATCGAACAGAGGACGTCATATGACGCCCCCAGCGCCCTGCAGTACCAAAATAAGGACGTCAATTGACATCCCCAGCGCTCAACGTGTTAAGTGGCATTTAGGTATTCAACTTTTATAATACCTAGGGAAGGGCCCGTTTTCGACATTTTGTGACAGCTGCTTAAATTTCTGACAACTTGAGGCCACTATAATTTCAGTAATATCATAGGCAGGGGGTTGAAACTTTCTGAACTTATTCATTACTGGTAGTAGTGGTAGTAGCTTGTGGGACAGGTGGTAGTGCCCGATGAATGGTATCGCTAAATCGGCACATTGCTGCTCGGGCTAAAATCCTGCAGAGTCTCAAGTTTTTTTCCATTTATTCCTGAATTCTCCAAGAGTGTAAATAGGGTTTCGTGCTCCACACTATCAAATCCATTTTTCATAGTCATTAAAACATAAATACAAATGCTTTTTCAGCTCAATGCATCTTTCTCCAAACATTCTCAGTACACAAATTACATTTTGGCATCCACAGTCTTTTATGAAACCATTTTGTTTTGATGTTGTGTTTCTGGTTCTGCTCCTTGCTCTTTTGAGTAGTACTCTTAGAACTAGATAGTGCACATTTTGTAGATTTAATTTTATATCATCATCATTAACCACGGGCTCAACACCCGTTGGTGTATAGTGCCATTGCCACAGTTTTCTGCCATTCTTTCTTGTTCATTGCTCTGTAACTAAGATCCTGTAAACAGCTTTGACACCATTCTTCAATAGCATCACATCATTCTAAGGTTGTTAACGGTTAACTGGTCCTAAGAGCAAGGACCGGTCCTTTTAACCTTGACCGGTTAACCATAATTTCAATTTGAAAACATCAAAATGCTTTGATGTACACCGCAGGACGCCGGCATAGGCACCGGCAACATCAAAGCACTTTGATGTAGCCACACAGGACGCTGGCATAGGCGCCAGCAACATCAAAGTGCTTTGACGTAGCCACAGAGGATGCCGGCAACATCAAAGCGTTTTGATGTAGGCACGACACCAGGCTGCCACTAATGACCGGTTAACCGGTCTTTTGTTGAACAGTTAACCGGTCCTTTAAAACCAGTGGTTTTAACAACCTTACACAATTCCTTGTGTGGTCTTCCTTTCTTATTGGCACTCTTCATTATTCTAAACATTAGAGCTTTGATATTTCTTTCCTCTTTCATGAATTCTGCATATGTGTTGAAAATTTGGAGTTTCCTCTGTTTTACTCTTTGCAGCATGGTTTGTTTTGGCTGAATTCTCCTGTATAGTTCTTCATTTGTGATTTTTCGACCCATCCAATTCTTAGTATTTTTCTATAGCATTTCATTTCAAAGGTTGGTATTTTCTTTCCAAGTCTTTGGTGATGGTCCATGTTTCACATCCATATGAAAAACTGCTGAAGGTAGAGGTTTAAAGTATTTTTTATTTCAGTGCTTATTGCTTTGCTTTTCCAGATATTGTCCATTGCCGTCAGTTGATCTAGAGCATTTGCTGCTCTTCTTGTGACCTCTTGACTGCAGTCTAGGTCATGCATCATGTTGCTTCCGAGGTAAGTGAAGTTTTCTACATTCTCTACTTTTGTTCCATTTACTTTAATTTTTCTTCTGATCTCTTTGTGGCCATACACCATTGTCTTTGTCTTCTCAGTGTTTATCAACAGTCCATAGCGCTTTGCTTCATTGCTCAGTGCGTGTACCATGTCTTCCAGATCATCTTCATTACTCTCTAGGATGATTTTATATAATACTGTCGTATAACGGGCTAGCTGCATTTGCGACTGATCTTAATTTGGTCTGGCTGTTCAATTATTTACAGTTCAGCTGATGTTTCCACTAAGCCAGTTGATATACTGAACCCAGCGACTCCTGATCACTAGTGGTTTTGACTGCTTTGACCCATGACACGCAGACACTAATCTCCCAGCTTACAGTAACTATAGTGTCAGCACTAACCCTTAGCACAACTGGGGTACTATCAACACCTCACATCACAATTGGCGACTGCAGGTTCCCGGTGGCCACTGCCAAAGTTTGGACTAGTCTACCTCAGAGATGGGCACGCTTTTTCTTTAAAGGGCCACATAAAGCCTAATACTACACTAGGCGGGCTGCACATAAAAAAGCTGCAATGTTTATAATTTCAAGTGGGGAAAAAAGAATTTCAAGTAGTTTTTCGGAATCGAAATCCATTATTGCAATACAATAATCTGACACAATAACTGTGATGACCTTTCTTTGCTTATCAAGACATTTGGGGGTGGGGGAAGTTCGAGGTGCAATCCTTCTTTTGCCCTGGGCTCTGCCAACCCCTTTATCAAATTTTCTCGTATGCATATTATCACATGATCCGGTGGCAGGCCTCGTGCAGCCCGCGGGCCGTAATTTGCCCACCTCTGGTCTACTTTCATCAGTAACTATGGCAAAGATATCTGAAAACTGAGAACCAAAAACTGCACCATTTGTTTGCAACTATCCAAAACAGTGATTTATATGCTAAATACATATACCGTATTTGTATTAGCCTCTTCTATATTGACTACATTATCAACGCATTCTCAGTTCTGTATCTTGCGAACAGTCACATTCTGTGTGAATGGGGAGCTCCATCTTACCTATCTTAGTTACTCCATCCACTCTGTTCTATCACCATTTGATGATGTCTCCATTCAATTGCCACTCACAACCTGCTGCATGTTCCATGGGCACAATTTTCAGTATTTAAGCTAGTGCACTTTGCCTCAGTTATTACTCATTATTACCTTATTATTACTCAGTTATTACTCATTATTACCTTATTGCCTGAGTTATTTAAGCTTTTACGCTTTACCTCAGTTGTTCTGACTGTCTGTAATTTGCTTCGTTTAAGCATATACACAAGATTATTGCCACCAACTCCATGGCACTCTTTCTGAAATGCTTGAAAACCTGCCCATTTCCTATTCAGAGTAATTGTAGTGGGAGAAATCTGATTTCCCAGACAGGTCTATATAAATGATTATACATTACATTACCTCTGAAAGTATCATTGAAAATAGTAATCTTTTTGCAGATTTCATTTGCAGTAACTTAAAATGCAATGATTTCTAAAATGTGCAATTATATATTTAATGATTTAGGTAATTTTCAAATCATGAAGGCAGATCAAGAAAGAGTTAGCAAACTCCTTACAGATACAGTGACACTTTTATGTAAGAACGGGCTCATCTATAAAGATGAAATAAAGATACAAGGTCTTTTGGGAATCACTCTTGATAGAAATGATGTATTCATTGTTCATATCAATGAGACAATTGGCAGTGGAAGTGCCAAAGACAGCACTTCAGATGTCACAGGGAAGAAAGGACCACAACCTGGAGTTCCAATTGTTGACTTAACAAGAGTTGCAGATACTCCTGCAATGCCATCATCTGTGCGTGCGATGGGCCCATTAGTTCCTGGAATGTCTCAGCAAATTGCGGGGGGAAGTGGAGGTGGGAACGGTGGGATAAATGCAAGAAAGCAGAGGCCACCAATACCACAGATGATGCCTCGTGGTCAGTACATGCCAATGCAGAGATTTCGAATGGGGATGTCTCCTTCTAGTATGCATGCCATGGCGTCAACATTGAACAATCACATGATGTATTCTCGTCAGCCGGGAGGTCTTGCGGCGATGTCCCAGATGCGACAGCGATTACCCGTCGCACCTCATCTTGTGGCTCCGTCCAGACGCCAGCAGATGCAGCCCCCGACAACGGTGGCCATAGATGATGATGAAGATGTGGTTATTATTGGAACGGGTCATGAAGAGCCAAGTCCAAATTGGAACTCTCCAGTAAGGAGGAATCATCAAGGTCGATCAGCCAGTCAGCAACTACAGCATCCGAACAGCACAAGTCAAGCAAAATCAGCAACCAGTATTTCTCTTTCTAGCGCAACATCCATTTCTTCCGTTGACAATACTGATGTTAATCAGTTGCAGGTGACAGTGGCATTAGATGTAAATGCATCGGCCGAACCAAACATTACAGAAATCTCATTAAGTGAGTTGTCGACTGATGGCAACCAGCCAAGTCTTGTTTCATTTATTAATGAAGGCATTGTTGAAGATCAGTCGGTATCTATGGAAATTGCTCCTGTTACTTCTGCAATGCTCATTGAGCCAAACGATCAAGACTCGGACATTGATAGTGCTAATCCTGGAGGAGAGTCAAAAGTGAGAAAAAAATCTGCTAGTGAGAAGACTTTGTGCAAAGCTGCTGCAGTTGAAGGAAGTATTTCAAATGAAATCACTTCCTCGGATATTGAAATTACAAACTCCAAAGTTGATGCAGACCCGCCAAATGAAGCGGCGCTCCTGTTGCCAGAAAATACAGACAATACAGGCAAAGATGATGTAGATGTCTTCACACAAGACTGTTCAAAGACTCTTTTGGCAGATAGAGAACAACCATCCCGCACAAATCAACATTCATTGTTGTCTGTTGTCTACACTGACATTGCAGATGGTCCAGAATCACTTCAGGTATGTATGTTTCTTGACATACACAGTGGAGGTAATAATTAGAATCCTAACAGATATAGTATATGTGAAGGACATAGAAATTTGTTCTGATGAGTTGTTTTTCACACTTTTTCAGGTCGCAACATAGTTTGACTCAGCACATTGAGTTTTGTTTTATTTATGTTTTAACAAGTTAAAATGATGGCATTGCAGCTTTTAGTTCGAAAGGGTGTTCTTAGTATGTTATGCATGAGATGTTTTTCAATATGTGATGCCCAATCGGAGAGGGTGGAAACAAATTATCAATTTTTAAAATTTTTAAACCTTTCATTTAGAAATTAATGGGTACAAGACAATGGATTAAGACTGAACAGAGGAACAATTTATTACATTCTTAATCTGGAAAGTGATCATTGCAAGATTTGACTGATAGTCAAATGGTCTGCTTTTACCTTGTTGCAATTGATGGCCAAAGGGCTGTTTCCAGATTTTCATCAGCAGTAATTATAATTTGTGGAAATTAAGCTCCTTGAACATGGATATTAAGATTTTTACATCACACCTGGTGCCATCTTATGTCACAGGTGTGCCATGGCATACTTTTGGGATCCACTGCTCTATTTAGTTGTAATCAAGACACTAAGCAAATGAATATTTGTGTGGATAAAGCTTCAGATTTGGATGGTCATAGAAGGTAGAAGTAGGATGAGTAGAAATCATGGAATGTTCAGTGACCTAAGTTTTTAATGGATGGAATAACGAAAGGATGGCGTCATGTGGGTTCAAGAAAGTGTTTATAGTGTTGTGGTTCTGACTATCTTCTGTAAACATTTATAAAAATTCTAATTGCAAAACTAATTATTGTGAAACAGATCATTGTGTCATAAAATTGAAATGTGTCAAATTATTTAAAATTGCAAAATACTGGTAGTCTATTATTGTATTTTTAACTTGTGAAATTGTATTTTTTTGCAAAATATTATTGATGTCTACAGTATGATGCTAATCTACAGATGATGACTATATGTATAATGAGACAGAGATCACTGAATTTACTAAAGTATTTTGTTCATGTGTCAGAGTATAAATGCTTTTATTGTCACCCATGCTCTTACATTTACAGTGGTTTTCACACAGGCTTACTTAGCCTCCTAAACCACTTTAAGTCGCATTATTATATATTATGATCAGTTCTGCTTATTTTATCTGAATTGGTTATTGCTAGAAAATATTAACCTTGTGTTTGAGATAGACTCAAGTTGTCTTAGAATGTGTAGTCTAGTGTGGTGTTTTGCATTTATTCACAGTAAGGGTGCTTCTGTTTTTAGTTTGAAGGAGTACAAGTTACTGACATGGATATACAAACCCTGGGTTTCGACATACTTACTGAAGATGATCACGAAGTTGGCCAGTCTTCTTCACAGTTAGCATCATGGAACTGCAAGCTGTCGGGTTGCAATGCATCATTTGGAGAGGCTAGCAGTTTAGCTTCTCATTATACGTTACATCACACTGATCTGTTAGACTTGTTGAATCCTTGTGCTACATCTCTAGCCACTGACAGCAGTGCGAGCGAGGGCAGTGAACGGGGCTCAACAGATGGTACTGGGCGTAGAAAACTTTTAAAAGTGATGCATTGTCCATTTGCTGGTTGTCCAAACAAATTTTCTTCATGGCCTGGACTTTACTTACATCACAAAAAGGTGCATAGGGCACCAATTTCAAAAATAGAACGAGAGCAGATTCTTGCGCTGTGTGGCAAGCCATTTAAGTGTACATTTACTCCAGTCTGCCAGAAAAGTTATTTGACAAAGAGAGAACTTTCTAAGCATGTCATGAAAGCACATGACTCTCCTGATGGCACAGACAACATAAACATTCCGGGTGGGAGTGTAACTAATACTGTGAGCACATTTGTTACTTCTGAGTTGAGAGCTCCAGTTCAGATAGAATCTATCCCATCTGTAACAAAAAACTTTCTATGTTTAGTCAGTGATTGTGAAGTCATTTGTAGTAGTCGTGAGGCACTTATTGAACACATGAAGATGTGTCATGAAAACATCTGTGCCCCAGATAAATCGTCAGTAGAAGTCAAGGAGGAGACAATAGAGGACCAGTGATGTGTAACTGCACATGCAGTCGGATAATTATTTGAGACCTTTGCGGCATGCACATACTGTGTAATTATGAGACCCTAAGTTAATCTTTTCTTTTCCATATTAAGGCTTAATTCAGATGACAATGCAAAATGAAAGATTGGCTTGAAATTATTACACCATGCAATGATTATGGTATATAGATGTGTTACTGTTGTACTTAGTAATGTTTTCTTTTAGTAATGTTTTCTTTTGACTGTCTATTGTTTCTGATCTAAATAAAAGTGTTGTGATGACAAGACAAGTCCAATAAGTTCACACGTTGATCTACACTGTATTTTTGTCTTTTCTATATACATTTTTTATTTATACTGTGGAATGTTTAAGTTAAGTTTCTGTTATTGAATTTGGAATGAGTACATATATATATATATATATATATATATATATATATATATATATATATATATATATATATATATATATATATATATAGGGTGTCTCAGAAAAAAAGTCCAGCAGTGAAAATAGGATTTCTTAAAAATTCCTATATATATATATATATATATATATATATATTTATATACTATACAGGGTGTCTCAGAAAAAACCCAGCAGTCCAGCAGTGAAAATAGGATTTCTTAAAATTTCCTAAATATATTTCTATCAAATTTGCAATACATGTGCAGTAGGGTGGTTCACAGATGCATGGGGAAAAACAAAGTTAAAGCTAAAGATCTGGGTACCCTCTACTTTTGTTCCATTAGGTAATTGTAGTATTCTGAAGCAATTTCAGCTGTTCATTCCAACTGGAAGGCAGTGCTCAATGACCACAAAGATTCAAAAAATGTTCCGTTTTGAGTCATTCTGTGACAATTCAACAGATTGACCATCTCAAAAAATTATGAAATTTAACACCAATGTTCCTCAAACATACATATGAAAATCTGCAAAATTTTAGCCTACTATCTTGAGTAGTTTTTAAGATATTCACGTTCATAGTACCTAGGGTCGGCCGTTTTTTGGCGATTCACGACAGCCACTTAAATTTCTAACAACTTCAGAGCTCTATAACTTCAGAAATATCATAGCTAGGAGGCTGAATCTTTCTGAACCTATTCACTCCTAGTAGTATTGTATAAAACAAGAGCAGAACTTTGTCTATTGACAAAACTGTACTTCCTGCAGTGTTACAAAAATTGAAGAAACACTTTGCACCTTTCCTGATATTCAATGTTTAGCTCTCCAAAGGAACCTTTCTCTTTATTTCAGGGTTGTAACTTTTATTCTGAAAACTGCCCAGTAGCTATATTTTCTTTCCGTGCAAACAGATTTCCCATATTATTATTCCCTCAATTTTTACTGGGTCTAAAAATGTGTCCAATGGCCTATGATGACTTGACTTTGAGTGTGAAAATGGTCATGTGGAACAGGTGGTGTCTGCAAATGAATGGCATCACAAAATAGAGTGCATTCATTGTTATACAGCTGGAAAATGGAAGACGCATTGCACTAATCACATTTTATTTGCAACTCTGATAAATGCTGCTTCCACAGCTGTTAAGTCCTCTGCTGATATCTGGTATGATGTCTGAGTTGTAGTCCAGTCTCCAGGACAACAACTCTTTCATTCAGAATGGCTGGATCACTTCAAACTTTCCGCTCTCGGGCTCTTTGCTCATATCGTATACCAGCTTTTCCTTGCCATCAACTGCAACTTATTCAGAGAGGAAGGCAAAACAGATGCCATTTGAGAACAGACTTTGCAGCCTTATCAATCTGTGGATCAATTAGTTCAAATTTTCCAAGATCAACCCAAAGCTGCAGATCTGATCCTGGGCCTCAGCTGGAGCTGAAATCCATGACTTTGGTATAGTAAAGGACACCAAAGAGAACAAATCTTTCAGGCCAATTTTTCTGCCTTGGTGAGCTTAAATATGTCTCTGGTCTCAGAAGAGAATGATTTTTGTAGCATACAATAGATCTGCTATGCACCTTGCACCTGTGGTGTTTGTACTGAACAGCACTGCTGATGATTAACACTGACTTCACGTTTTCTTTCTCTTTTGGCTGGAGTCGATGTGAAATCGTCTGAAATGCCAGTGTCAGAAGTTTCAGCAATGTCAGTGTCAGTCATGCAGCAACCAGTGCCAGCAGTTGATGCATGAAAGCTTCAGGTTTTCCCTCCGTGCTTCTAATTTCAGTTTTCTCCTTTCTCTTTGCTCATGCATTTGGGTAAATTTCTTGTCTTCAGTATAAATGAATATCTTTCGATCAGCCCATTGATCAATGAGGAATTTATGGTCTTCCTCAAGTCGGATTTCTGTCAGTGCATCAGCGTGCGCAATATCAAAGAGTGAGTCTGTTTGTCTTGTGAATTCCAGTTCTTGTTTTTGCTGTACATCAAAAGAGTGGCATACCATATTCTTTTTCAACAGTTGCCAACTTGCCACACAGTGTTGTATTGTTCTAGTTTTCCACAGCATGCTTCTTGAATGTAACTGGAACAGTGGCTTTGGACTAAACTGCTAAAAGCTCATCAACTGTAAAGTGACTAGCATTAAGTGCACACAGACTTGACTTCTTTTAGACGGTAATAGAACACTACAGCACTTGTCTCAGGGTTGGAAGCTGATGTACCGTAGTTTCACTAGTGGATCCAAGTTCCTTGTACCAATAAGAAATATCATTTCACAACAGTGGGTTGAAGCCATTGATTGTAGGCACGTTATGTAATATTAGATACTGTTTCTGTAAAACTGCAACAATTTTATTATTATAGCACGTCGATATAACGATTGCACTTTGTAAATTTATTGCTGACAACAGTCAAACATGTTTCCTGAACATGGAATGTTACACACCTTTGTCCATTTACTGCATAATGTGTAAATCAGTAAGCAGGCAATTGTAACAGAATATTTATGAAATCTGTACAATGGTCAAACTTGTGGGTCATTGAGCACTCCCTTCCAGATAAAATAAGATCCTGAAATTTTTACTTAGTACTACAGTTGGTAAAAGGTACAAAATGAAATGGTACCCTGGTCTCTATCTCATACTTTGTCTTTTTGGGCCACCCTAATGTGCAGCACATATTCCCCACCTTTCTTTACATTAGGATTTGGGTTTTCCCAAACATATGATAATATTTCTAGGAAATTGTAGACAAAATGTAGCATTGTACTAGACTGGGAGTGACTTGCTTGCTGTAGTTTACAAGAAAATACCAGACATGCTTGTCCAATATTACCTCAAAACTTCAACAAAAGGTATACAGTGTATAAGCAATGCATTGCAATAAACTTCATTAAAAGTGGCAAATGTGTGCCAATAAAATACACTAGAGGTGCTACTGGTGATATAGAAGTGCCCAAGTTTAAAATATATGTGACATGTATATTTATGCCTTAATGGCGAGTGCAAGAGAAACCACTAATTTGTATTGAATATTCAAAGTTCCAATGCAGCCTTGATTACTTAATAGTGCTTATGTAATTGATTGAACACTCGCTAGCACCTGTATTGAAAAATGAAAGACTTAGTAGTTGCTATTGTTAAAACACTTAACAGGCATAACAAAGTCATTAACCTTTTTGCTTTTTAATCTTTTTCAAAACGTGCATCACAGTTTTAGAACAGCTGTCTTCATAAAAAGGCGCCTTGAATCCAATAAAAATTAATACTACTGCTTGTCCCTGAATTTTGACAGTTGATTTTGTAATTGTTCATATTTGACCATTTAATTGATCTGGGAACAGTGGCGGTTCCACCATGTTGATGACTGGGGATGCATTTCCCCCCGCCAGGGTTCCGGATGACCTTTTATAGGCTTGTCAACCTATTTTTCGGCGAGTTTTTGAAAAACTTAGTGAAAAATACTGTGAATTACCTTTTTTGCTTGTTGGGCTTATTTGGCAAGGTTTATTAATGTTTAGTGGGCAAAAACACTAACATTGACCTTTTTTCTCTTCTTTTTCTTCTTGACTTTGCATCCCCCCATCAACTTCCTATAATTTTTTTAACCCCCCCCCCCACCAAGAATTTCTGGAACCGCCACTGTCTGGCAAAGTTGAACAACCGAAATGCATGGTCGCTAAGGCAAGACTGTGCCACTCCTAAAAGTCCAACTCACTGAGCTTTTGATAAGGTTTATTTAGCAACAACATAGCAAAGAAACTTGCCAATTTAAAATGTCAAACATCAAAAAGTCTGCCATGAACTAAACTTTGGATAATCAGAGTTTAGTGAAACCTAAAACCTTAATTAAATAACATCTCACATAGCCTCCATTTGACTGAATTGACAACTAAAACAAATGTATTCTTGTAATCAATTGACAAAGTGAAAAAAATCCCATATTACTCTATAAAATCCCATATTACAACTAAGACTGAATATGAAGCATGTTTATGGAAAGGCTAGATGAACAGTAATGGCTAAATGTGAGCAAACTGATACTGCAATTAATTTACTATCAAGTCTTTAGAATATTTGCCATGTGCAAAATTCAGGTTGTAAGGGAAAAATGATCCTCGTATATATTAATATAGTGGTCATGTTTGCAAGTATCTACAAATGGCTAATAAAATCATTGCTACCATCTGCCTTATATCGTATTGTATTGTATCTTTGGCAAGTTTGCAGCTTTAAATTCTGCAATTAAACATATCAGAAAAAATAATATACATTTATACTTCATGTTTATGTGACTTGTCATGTTGCCATAACCATAATTTTCCTAATTCAATGCTTGCATACAAGTACTTGGTACTATTATGCGCTACTGAATTTCAGATCAAAATAGTGCCTGAATTTGTAACTAAACAGATCACACATCTACACACACATCCGAGCGCTTTGGGCAGCGCTATAGAAATTTCGTGTTTTTACTTTACATACACATACAAACTCTTAATTAAATGTTTTCATAAACAACATGAAACATCAGATCAAATCTCCTTTCTCTTAAGAATTTCACAGATTGAGAAGGAAGGCGATGATGAAGCGCTTGTTGAGCTTGTACTAAAATACTATTAAAACAAAAAAGCATACATGCATCAGGAAAAATTGTAATGATAACCAGATCAAGCATTGCTATAACTTGGTTACGCTCACAAGTAAATCACAATTTATCACACTGGAGTTAAAAGTCAGATGTGACTTGGACAGCTGCTTAAAAAAGAGATCTCGAGAGTCTCACTTTGGTTGAATTATCAAACAACGTGGATTCAATATAATTTTAAACTTAATAAACTGGAATAATAAGGTGGATGTAACTTTGCAAAAAACACACTTGAAACTTTGGCAAAATATGGATGTAGAACTTTATTCTAAACAGATCTAAACCCTGCCTGGATTGAACTTAAAATTCATAAGAACCCACTCAAAAATACTGTATATAGACAAGTGAACACTCAAAAAAAGCTGTTAATGCATAAGGTTGGCATTTTAAAGCTAGTCAATAATGTAGTTCTAAATAGTTAAAATAAAATTAGCTAACACTTGATTCAATCCAACTCTCAACAACATTTTTGTCATCCGAAAAGATACTGAAAGAAAAAACAATATATGTTAACAACAATTTCTAGAAAGTTGCCTTTGGTTTAATTATTTGATGCATTGATTAAGATACATCATGACATCATCATATTGCTTCAACTGAAAATAACTATAACATTTTTAATTAATTAAGCCCTACCGCTGATTACATTTCAATGTTCCACTCAACTTGAAGTGCAAATTAATGAAGGTGAATAACATTTAATTTTGCTATTAAACTAACCAAAGATAATTATAATTTTCTGAATTTGAAATCAATAAGGAAAAACCTATGCATAAATAATAAAGAAAACACAAAAAGGAGTGTCTAGAAAACTGCCAATGTCTAGCTATAGGGCCTACCCTCTTGCAGCAACAAGGCTAAATCCTAATCAGTGGCGGCTCTAGGATTTGGCAAGTGGGGGGTCCGTTGGGGTGGCAACTTCTAATCATGGGGGGCCAACCATTTGTTCTTTAATGTATGTAGCATTAAGTATAGGGTCCCAACTGGGGGGCCAGACACTCAATAGGGGGCACTGGCCCCTCTGGCTCCCCCCGGTGGAGCCGCCACTGATCCTAATGCTAGTCATCATCATCATCATAGTTGCTTTCTGCCAGCTCATTAGCGGCAATAGCTAGACACAAAACTTTTTCATTTAGGCCTATCTTTTTCCGTTGTTAATCTCTGTCAAGTACTGTATCACAACTAGCTATGTTGGACCTGTAGCCAACAGTTGCTATCTGCTGCACAGTTTCATTATCAATACTATGTCTAGGTAAGTTGTTCTCAACCTTTATAGTGCCACGACCCTTTTAATTCAATTCCCCATGATGTGGCAACCCCCAACCCTAAAATTATTTTCGCTCATAATGTAAACTGTTAAAAATAATAACGCTATGATAATTAAAATGTTTGACATCATTCTGATTCAATTGTCTGCAATGTCTATCCTCGAATGACAATTATAGTATTAAAAAGCTAGTAACTATCAATGAGGAAATTTTGTATAATAACATGTCTTTGCATCAGAAAAGAGACAACCCCATACTCGCATAGGACCTATTTCCGATGGTGTCGGGCGACCCCTAGCAAATCATCATTCGACCCCCATGGGGGTCGCGACCCACAGGTTGAGAACCGCTGGTCTAGGTGTTTATCAGACTAGTTATAATCTAAGAAGTATTTAAATATTAAAAGTTCACTGAACTAGACCAAACCTAAAAACTTAAAACTGAATTATTTCAATCTTGCATTCAATTCAATCCAATATAGCATTCAAAAGACAGATAAAAGATAATTAAATTTTTCTAAGGCATTGTGATCAGCTCAACATTCAGCAAATTTCAATTAAACCAAAGATTTAGATACCAGTAAATACTGTATTTTAGAAATCAAACAAGACACCTGAAAGCAGGCTCTGTTGTCTTGGAAGACTTCATTTCTTTATGTGGAATGTTTGAAACAGCAAACACATTTTCTTTGAATCCATTACCAGCAACTTGTGAATATGTTTTTAAAGAAGCAGTAATCGATCTCGTAATTCGCCTCGTGTCTTCGGCAACAGTTCCTCTGGCTTTTGAAGGCATTTTCTTCACAGTATTTCTATTCAAACGGCTGCTGAATGCAGAATGGCTGTCGATTTCCATTGTGTCGTCATGAAAATCAAATACTTCAATACCAGGAGATGCCATCTTGGTTGCAACACTCTCTTTAAAAGGTGTTTCTGTCTTTGTCACGTGTTTCTTCCGGTTGTACTGACTAGATGAAAACGGGTTGAGTTTCACTGCTGCATCTTTGTTGCATCTATCTGCTTTTCTTATTTCTGCTAAAGAAGGCTTCTTCGCTCTCTTCGTTCTGTTCAAAGTGGCTTTCTTATTTAACTGTTGCTGTGCTGATTTCCTCTGTGTGCGAAAGAATGCTTTATTACCAGAAAGTGGGCTTTTGGCTTCAGGTCCAATAGGCAAGGTTGTTTTCATCGACTGTGGTATCTCTACAAAGTCACATAAAATATTTGACTCTACCTGCCTGACTTTTTCTGCTGATTTAAGCAACTGCATGCTCTTTGTTGCAAACGATGGAGCTGGCATTTTAATCAGTGTAGCCGCCTCAGTTTGAGAGTTAGGATTCTTAAGTTCCAGCTTCTTGCACTGTTTCTGCATAATTTTTGC
Source organism: Metaphire vulgaris (assembly GCA_018105865.1). Lineage (NCBI taxonomy): Eukaryota > Metazoa > Annelida > Clitellata > Crassiclitellata > Megascolecidae > Metaphire > Metaphire vulgaris. Next base: position 14,852,793 of record CM030832.1, read on the forward strand.
TGTTCCATGACTCCAAGGCAAAACCAGGGAAGATGATTTGTTTGTCTTCAAGTTCAAGTTCTCCGGCTGATCCAAAAATCTTTTCTTAGCCGAAGGCATCGGAGAAACAACTTCTGATTTCAGCATTTCAATGCATTCAGTCTGCTGTGCATCTTCCCTACAAGCATTCTGTTGTTTGCCTAATACAGTGTTAGCATTTTGCTCTGTGCTAACATTACAATCACAGAGCAGTGTTTGTTTGACAGCATCATCACTGTTGTGTGGTGTTGGCAAATTTGCATGATCAACAGAACAATCATTGATCAAAGATATCTTCTCACTGCAGCTTCTCACTTCATCCTGTTCCACATCTTTTGTCAAATCTATTACATAAAGAGTGTCTTTATTTTGTGTACTTGAAGGATAATGTGCTTCTGAAATTGTGAAACTCATCTCTTTGGCAGCTGCAGTAATTTCTTTAGTTTTATCTTTACTCACAAAAGTATCTAACCTAGAAGTCAAGCAAATCATATCAACATTTCCAACTTATTTCTGTGATGGATTATGACATGAACAATTGCACATCAATACAATAAGCAATTCCAAAGTAAATATGCCTGACTATAGTGAAACCTAACTATATACAGTAGAACTTTGTTATAACATACCTAGCAGGTCTGTTAAATGTGGTACGTTATATCCGAGGGACTTTATATCCAATATGGCAGCGCATCACACGGAATCATACATTGTAGTATGTTATAATCAAGTATGTTAAAATGAAGTTCTACTGTACCATCCCTCCTATTATAAGAATAATTCTAATTCCCAGACACAACTGATGCTATATAAATCAGTTCCTGATAGCATCAACTCTACTTCATATCACACAATTTGAAGTGTCCTTGAAATATGACATCAATGACCATACATGATAAATATACTTCTATAATAATAATAATAATAATAATAATAATAATAATAATAATAATAATAATAATAATAATAATAATACCACAACAGCAACTGGATTTTAAGTGGTGTAGTAGAATCTCTCCTGCATCAGAAACCACTGTCACTCATGAATTGATTATTCTATTTCATGCTAATGTTTTAGTCTTATATCACTCAATATGACTGAATAAAGTATTACTCAAAATGAATAAATATTCAGAAATTGAAACAAGCAATCCTACCAATATGCATGAATTCATTAACAAAAATTTAATACTTATGACATGTCCAATCACTGAAGATATCTATAGCAAAACGTTACTTCCATAACAAATAGCAAACCTGGGAAGTATACAATCAGGATTGTTAAGATTTCTTCCCATGCAACAATTAGGATCCTCATGTGAAGAAGCATATTTCTCTGTAATTCTCTGAAGCTGTATTTTATGTTCTTTGCCACAATGTTCCTTTAAAAAAATAACATCATCCTATGATAAAAAATATTCTATGATATCCTACCTTGATATACTACCTTCCGGTCTAGACTACTACCTTCAGGTCTAGACTTAAAACACATCTATTCCTGACTGCATATCCGCCTTAACCTGGAATCCGGAAGTACGGACTGACCTTTGGATTACAACCTCGATTCACCACGGACAATGATTCACGACTACGATTATTCACTGAAGCGACCATCGACTGGTGCAGATGTACTACTACAATGGCGCTAAAGAAGTCTACTACTACTACTACATATCCATTTGATAAATATCACAACAAGTATGTTAAGCTGATACAACGATCCAGAGCACCTGGTTCAATGATGAGGATGAGGATGATATGATGATGATAAAGACAACAACAACAATGATGATAATAATTGGGGTTAGAGTAGTTCAGTAAGATCTGGTCTGTGTGACAACCACTGTGCTCCATTCAGCCTTTCATTTAGATTATGGCTTTGTTCATATATTTTCGTTATTAGTCTTCTTATCATCGAGTCTACAAAAAAAACAACAAACTTGTCAACAGAAAATCTTCAAAAACACAAATTCATATCTTAAATTATTCCAATTGATTTTGGATGCATCAGGCTTCCTATGTTCAAAAATCATCAAGCAAATACTTCAGCATACATAAGTGATCATTGCACATATAGACTCTCTGCAAAAGATGCAGGAAATATCTGTGGAAAATAAATGGAAGATAGACGAAATCTGATGAAAGAAATTGCCAAGAGAAAATATCTGTCCATCAGACACATTGCATGAGTAATAATTTGGACAGAACATAAATGACCATCGTGGAAGAAACGTCAGACAAGAATATAGCAAAGCAACTGACAGGAAGCCTTTATTAAATGGAAGGAAATCGAAAACTATAAAGAAATAAAGAAACTAACTTATGACTATGATAAATGGAGACAAAGCTTTACTGCCAACCTTCAAAATAAAGATGACACACATGATGACAATGAAATGCAACACATATTTGCATATAGGCGCAAAGATCATATTTGATCTAAGAATGCATACCCTCACTTACTATCAACAGCTAAAGAGACAAAGTCATTTACTCAATATCACTGAAAAAGTCAAATGACATTTCAGCATTGCATGTTGCAATAATATCTATAATCTATTCATATTCATTGGCCATTTATCAGAAAGTTCATTACTAGTGTATACATTTTTTCACTATCAAAATTTGTGCTTAATTCAAGATTCAACAGCTGATTAGGAAAAAAACTACAGCAAGATTTAAAGTGGCTTAGGAGGCATTACTGCCTGTGTGAAAACCACTGGGGCACTAATGGGTCTTGAACCTCGTTCTGTCAGCCTACCACCCCAGCATATAACCCACTCTGCCATCTTTCACCCTCAACAAACACATGTCATTAGTAAAGGTAAAGGTAGTCCCATACTCGAATGAGCGTAGGGTCTGGTGCTGATCTCCGGTTACTAGTCAACCAGCAACACAGGTGGCTTATGCCATTAATCTAGAGTAGGCCGCCATTACTTTCTTAAGTAATGGCAATTATATGCTATTACTATATGTCAATGATATAAATCTCGAAATCAATAAATTTTTCATGATTCAAGCGATTTATGATTAATAATAATGTGATTTAAAGTGGCTTAGGAGGCCAAGTAAACCTGTGTAAAAACCACTGTAGTAACTCTCCACATTCAGTAACCTAGTTTTCCAAGATAACCTTTGAATCCGTTTACTGTTTCAACACCCGGCCTACTTGGCGCTGTGTGATTGGTTCCCGTCAAAACACCGAAGTTAAGCAACGTCGAACGCGGTTAGTACTTGGATGGATGGGATCTAGCCGTGGTGCCGGTGGCCAACCAAGCCGTTCATCGCATAGGCATCGATAAATCGGTAGCAGCATTAAGCTGTGAAGGGTAAAACGTGGGTCTAGAGAAAGTAATGGCAACCTACTCTAGATTAATGGCGCAAGCCACCTGCGTTGCTGCTTGCCTAGTAACTGGAGATCAGCACCGGCCCCTACGCTTGAAATCGAGTATGGACCACCTTTTACCTTTACCGTTTACCTTTACTGTTTCAACTGTCATTCCCACCTAGTCCAAACTATTTCATTTGTCCACCAACCCTTTCAGCACTAAAAAAGTTTCTTTCTAGGACCCACCCTCTGCTTAAACAGTTACTACACGAACAAGTCTTTACCTTGGATATTAGACCAGCAAATGAGTCGTGGAACAATTCACACACACTGGTTCTCAACAACTTATATTGATGCTCAAACAATTCAGTCAGACGAATTTCTTCCTCCTCAAATATCACTTTCATCTGAAAGAATGAAAAATCCTGAAGTAACACATCACCAGACAAATTGTAATTTTACACAAGGATATTATGAAAGTGTTGTTGGTTTGGATTCTTTGGTGTTCATCTCTCAAAGACAATGGTTAGATGCTCTTGCTTGGATAAATATACCATACAATCACAAAGGTACACAAAAAGGAATTACTAATATATAATGATGATAAAAATGTCAAAAACTGTTAATAATAATAATAATAATAATAATAATAATAATAATAATAATAATAATAAAATGGAGATGAAAAACAATAATAAAATTATAATTCAGTTCTAAAGCTGATCAAAGATGGGCAAAACATATATGTATATCTATAAGCCTACAAAGGCAATGTCTTATAGGAAGCATAATAATGATAATGATAATGATAATAATAATAATAATAATAATAATAATAAATAATAAATAATAAATAATAAATAATAATAATAATAATAATAATAATAATAATGATGATGATAATAATAATAATAATAATAATAATAATAATAATAATAATAATAATAATAATAATAATAATAATAATAATAATAATAATAATAATAATAATAATAATAATAATGAAACAGACATGAAATAAAATTACAAGACAATTGAAAAATTATATTTATAATCAATTCATATCTAGGCAGTCAAAGCATCTTTCAGCAAATGATTCATACTAATGATAGAAACACGATTGCCGATGCACAGTACCAAAAGCAGCAACAGTGATCTTAGTCAACAAAATCATTTCCTATCATAGTCTTTCTTACCTGTCTACAGCACCGTTCTTCAAGGCTCTGATTTTGGCTTTCACTGGAAGAGTGCAGCAACTTCTGAATTTCAGTCACACAGCTGTCTTTCTCTAACTTGAGCTTTTCATGTAACATTTCATATGATGATCTGTAACTAGAATCAAAAACCCATTAAGAAATCAGTTTATGACAAAATAGGAAGATCCATCCAGAACAAAGTGTAATCGCCCAAATCTAACCTGGAAGTCTGATGAACCAAAGTCCAAGGAACATTTATCATAATTAGAAAACAATAATTCATAAAAACTTCAATGATGCCATCCATTCACACAAGCATCAACTGCCTTTCAACTTCACTGCAAACATGGCAAATATGATGTCAAGACTCGAGGGGGCCATGGCTCAGACCAAGATCAATACTTGGGGTCAAAGAATTAGATAAAAACAAGACTTTAAAGTCCAAGACCAAATTAAGCCTATGACGTGGACATGCAGTGGTATAATAATGGTAATTTCATTTTTTAAATTGTTAAAATAACCTCTGAGGCATGAAAACATCCAGCCACAAATGGTAAATTGCTTCATAGCCTCAGATAAAATTCCACTAAGCTAAAATTTCTTGCATCTCAAAACAATCATATCATAGAGCCAGTAACTGTACAGCTTATGAAAAATACTTACTGAATTCTATCATGTAAGGACAGTAAGGTGCTGGTGCATTGACTTGCTTAACCATGCTGTTACTTTAAAACTACCGACTAAGAGTCTCTAACTGACATATGTTAAATTAACATGGTGAAATAGTACAATAACACTGCTAAATTCACTATCTTCATACTATAATACCTCAATGGCTCCGTCAACAAAGCAACAGCTCTGCATCCGAAGAAAATGTTGACCCAGGTTCAATCCCAGAGAAACAAGATTATGCATCTAAGGCATTCACATATCTACCAGCAGGGAGAACATCAACATGGTCCACACAACACTCAAGACTGATACAATATGCAGTGATTTAATGCCAAAGTGCTACTACATGAATTGAAGATGCCAGTGATGAGCTGCATCATAGAATGAATCGCATCTCAATCTGAGGCTCATGAGCTGTTTACGCCCAGAATGGGGTGCAATGCCCTGCTGCTGGCATCAGGCCATAGCTCACAATACCCTTTAATGCTGCCACAACTCTATACACTTGTGTTGCACTTGCTGCAATGTTCTACATCATTGGGCAAAACTTACTCTTGCAAAACTTTAAGTGGCTGCACTAGTCTCAGCTATTTCAGTGTGGCATAAATTACATTTCACGTATTATTCATCAGAGCTGTTCATTGTTTGAGATGAAAGAGGTGTTTTCATATATTAGGGAATCTGCCATGTAATATATGTGAAATGTTAAAGCAATTGATCTTTTCACAAAGAAAAGACATTGTCTGAAACAGTAACCTTCCTGACTTGTAACTTACCTCTCCACAGAATGCCTGATGCATTCCTGCTGACCTTGAAAACCCTGTAGCACCGAGTTTTTCAAAGTTACTGAAGCGTCAAGGAGACGTTGCTCTTGAGCTGAATAAAGTTCAACTACGAGATCTCTATTCTGCAGTAGAAGAGCTTCCAAACTCTCCTTCATTTTGTGCCAAAGTTCATCACACATACTAGAATGACTCAAAGTCAGACAATCTTGTTTCTCCTTTTCTAGCTTCTGAACAAGTTTTTCCAATTCCTCAATTTTTGAATCTTTCTGGAAGAATAAATTACATCATCAGCTAACCTTATAAAAAATACTTCAGGACAGCATTGTTTTATGTATGATCCAACAAATGCAAATTGGTCATGGCCAAGGAAAATTTGTTACTGACCTAAGGCGCCATGATAGGCGCAGTATAGAAGTTAAAGATTTGTAAGCTGCAGTTATATAGCAAAAAGACTTTTAAAATTCAATTAATGACTTCCTGAAAAACTCTCTTAATGAAGAATTCAGTTGAATAGACTGCTTATCAACGTTCCCTCTAAGCTGCGCGCGTGCGCGCGCGCGCAGCAAGTTTAATCCTGCCGCGCACTGAAAATATTTTGCGCGCAGTGAAATAATTTCGGCAAAAGTAACATTATTTGCATGTATTAAAATTTTGAATTTAATCAGTAAGCTGCTGACATTTCATCAGTTGACATTTTACGATAAGGTCATTAAGACGGAGTTCCCATTTGGCAACGGTTGGGTGCTTTTATATTTTATGATGTCCGCCCTTTATCACACAGTAAGGGATATCCTCATTCATTATTTTGTTTGCTGCTTTTGTCTTTTTCTTTTTGTCCTTTTCTTTTGTCTGCTGTATTGACGGCTACCTCGGAACATGAGCCCCCTTGTTTTACTTCGGCTCCGTCTGGGTGTTCCTTAGGCGGTTTTCGCACTCTCTCTGTGGAAGAAGTAACCGCAGAGCTAGGCGCCTTGCCTGACAAGTGCTGCGCCAGTGATCCTTTTCCGACTCGCCTCCTTCGTGAGTGTTCCGATATCCTGGCGCCGTTTGTTACCGAGCTCATGAATCGTTCACTACAACTGGGTGAGGTCCCGAAGTCGTTTAAGGCCGCTTTCGTGACACCGCGGATCAAGAAACCTGGTCTCGATGACTCTGATGTTGGCTCTTACAGACCGATCTCCAATTTGTCTGTTCTATCGAAGCTGCTCGAGCGCCGTCTCTAGGCAGCTCATGGACCATCTCGCGGTTTCTGGTCTCCTTCCCGAGCTACAGTCTGCCTATCGTGTTTTTCACTCTACTGAAACGGCTGTTCTTAAGATCACTTCTGATATACTTCGTGAACTTGATCAGGAAAGTCTGCCCTCCTCGTCCTTCTCGACCTCACGGCCGCATTTGATACCAGAGACCACTCCATCCTACTGCGTCGTCTTAACATCTCCTATGGTATTAGTCATGTGGCTTTGAGATGGTTTCCTCCTATCTTGACCACCGTGACGCAATTCGTCCGCTGTCCTCACTCCAGGACCCTTCCATCTCGGGTGACTTGCGGCGCACCGCAGGGCTCGGTCCTTGGTCCCATCTTATTTACCTTGTACGTGGCCGACCTTATACGTATCATTCTTAAACATGGGCTTTATGGACATCTTTACGCGGATGACACTCAGATCTATGGTGGCTGCTGGCCGTCTGAAACGCATCTGCTTCTTGAGCGTCTCACCCGGTGCTTGGATGAGTTGTCAGTCTGGCTTAAGTCTAATAGGCTCCAGCTTAACGTCTCTAAGTCGGAAGTGCTCTGGCTAGCCACCGAGAGGCAACAGCACCTGTTGCCGCATGACTGTGTCAAGATCCACGATCTCGAGCTCCACCCGGCTGCCTCAGTGCGTAACTTGGGAATCTACCTTGATAGTGCAGCGACCCTTAAGCTGCATGTATCCAAGACTGTCGCCAGCTGTTTCTCTTCACTTCGTTTGATTAGGAGTCTGCGTCGGTCTGTTTCTCGCCGCCCTTAAGACGTTGGTTGTTGCTCTGGTACTGACTAGGCTCGACTATGGCAATGCAGTTCTTGCGGGTCACCTGCCTATTCTTTTGACCGGTTGCAGTCTGTTTTGAACTGTGCTGCTCGTCTTATCTATCGTTCGGCCCGATGTGATCATGTCACCCGCTTCTTGTTGATCTTCATTGGCTGTCAGTGCCTGAGCGCATCATGTTCAAGTTATCAACTCTTGTATATCGCTGCCTTCACGGGATGGGTCCGAATTATCTTGCATCCGAGTTTCAGAGTGTTTCTGACCTCGCGGGCGCAGAGCGACTTAGATCGTCCGCGACTTCGGTCCTATGGTTCCAAGAACGCGTCTTGTCACCGTCGGAGATCGTGCCTTCCGGTGGCTGCTGCGCGATTTGGAACTCGCTTCCTGCTGACATACGGAGTCATCGTCGCTAGATATTTTCAGGAATCGACTGAAGTCTTGGCTTTTTAAGACTAGCTACTTAGTTTAATTTTGTTTAAAGTGTTCGCGCAGTCTTTTAGACAAGTTACCACTATAATCTTGACGTTCTCTTACTTACTTACTTACTTACTTACTTTGGGATGGCTCACGTATGGAAGCATTAGTGCGAGCCGGTCAGTGGGTGCATCCCATTCCCATTATACAGAGTTCAAACGCCACGGACCCGATGTTAATGACAAAATACATACTCGGGTCTAATTAGGGCATAGGGCCTCATGCCATTAAGCCGTGTCAGAGCGTAGCCTGCGTAGGGCTTTCGAGTTTTTGAACCTGGTATTCATAATTTCAGTTTCATTTCTAATGCAGTTTCCAAAGAGTTTAGGGTAGGCCTAGACTACAAGGCGTATCGATTGTTACAGAATTTTTTTATATTAAATTAAAAATTAAATTAAATCATGTCAAAGCGAAAAAATCCGGTTGCTATAACACCTCGAAAAAAGGCTGCACTTAGGCCTACATTTAAATCGTTTGGGTTAAAGGAACTTATCGAAACAGAAACTGTTGACTCAAAAAAGCATATTCCTGTGGAATTAGGAAGCATTTTTACTTATTCTGATAGAGAAGGAGTTATTTGTAAGATCTGCTCTGATGCTAAGTCTAACTGCGATTTTGCTCGGGGCAAGTTCTGGGATCAATAGAAGATGGATTACATGAAAAGGCACACAATGCACAAGGCACATTTGGGTTCAATTGCGGAATTGAGCAGGCTGAGGTGTCGAAGCAGTATAAATAATTTGTTAACATTATCAACCATCGATCGAGAGATGAGGTCAGAAAATAGCGATCGTCAGCGTAGTACAGGTGAGCAAGTGAAAATTCTAATTGACAATGTTTTGTTAGCAAGTTCAATGAATGCATCAATGCTAGTAGTTCAGGATATTCATGAACATTTATCCAAATATGTCACAATTCCTGAGAGTTGGCACAGCAAAAATTATGCATTTGAATTTGTTGCATGCATAAATGCAGTTGTTCAGGAAGCGATAATGAGCGAAATTCGTTAATCTGAATTTCACACGCTAATAGCCGATGAAATTTGCGCGCAGGACATTTTTAGACCTACTCAGTGCATGCTGTGCTGCGCGCACCTGCCTTGCCACCTTAGAGGGAACGTTGCTGCTTATCCATTAAAAATACAGCAATACTATCTATAATGTGCACTTACTCAATATAATCTGACTTGTTAATGATTTCATTACAGTAAGAAGAAAAGCCACTTATCATACAGCTTTAGTTTTATCTTGTCCAGACACAGCATCAAATATCGATTTCTGGTGTTTCTCTAAATCTGAACGAACTGAAACAAAGCATTTTAGATCTGCAAGTATAAAAATTAAGAACAACTCTCACAGAACTAACACTTATTCACGTACTTTCGTACATAGGCTACAGCATTATAACAAACATTTCTAGATCCAGAATTTGAAGAAATTTTTGCACCAGCTCTAAAGTTTATTGCACAGCAACTAATAGTGTGGCAAGAGTCCCAGGATATTGGAATAGAAGGCCACCATCACCTCTACAGATGAACTCCAAACGCTCTGACAGCAAGGTCTGAAGAGTCATTATAGCATTTTGAGTAGCATTAGAGCTAACCCTGAGCAGTGGAGCAATTTTTCAAAATCATTGAACAACTTAATGACAATCACCATTGCCCCAATAAAAGATTTTCATTGGGCCTGTGCAACTCTCAACCAGTCTAGTCCCCAATAAGACTAGCCCTGGTGCCCATCACGGTTAATGACCCATAACGGCTAATGACCCATCAAGGCTAATGACCCATCAAGGCTCTATAAATGATAACAACCAAAATAAGTCTTTACATTGATTTTTAGAATTATTACAGACAGTTCTATGCAAGATGTACACAATTCATCAAAATTTTCATTTGAAGTTTTTTAACACAAGATGGATCAAAGTGCACCATGAAACCGATACAAATAAATCTCCTAAATCAGATTTAAAACTCAAATAAACTTCACATTTCATGTTTCTTTATAGACTTAACTCTACTTAAAATTTATTTTTAAAAAACAAATGTCTAAGAATAAATGCTAATCATAAAGGTAACAGAGAGTAGAACTAACTGTTTTCTACGAATGTTGAGAGCTTGCACTCGGTTGCACCTAAGCTCATCTGTGTGTTCTCTTTCAAGCAAGCAACCGCAACCCTTACTTCAGCAGAACATTCCTTTATACTCGAGATCAGGCAGTTCCACAAATCTCTACTATATACAATATTAAGAACAAAGATTAAAAGATGAAAACTTGATTCTATTAAGACATTTACAATCATCATTATTACAATACATACTTTCTAGATCACAATTTTCAAAATAAAATCTATGTCATAAAGTAACAAAAAAATTCAAAATAATTCCTACTTATAATAATAATAATAATAATAATAATAATAATAATAATAATAATAATAATAATAAGAAGAAGAAGAAGAAGAAGAAGAAGAAGAGTTAGCCTGGATATTTAAAGTGGTTTAGGAGGCTAAGTTAGCCTGTTTGGAAACCACTCTAGTAACTCTCTACATTCAATAAAAAAATGAAGAAATTGTATACAATATACATATCTAATCGAGGTGCTAGATTTTTCTATTACCATTTACCAGCACGTTACATAATATAATATAATGTAACAAGGTTTAAAGTGGTTCAGTAGGGACTGCCCTGTGTGAGAACCACTGCAAATACTTTTACCATATTTTCGCGCTAATGGCCCACAGACTACTGGTACACGATTTTTTACAAACAAAAACGTCAGGTTCTGGCAAAGCAGATGAGCAGGTATTTTTAGGATTAGATTAGATTAGATGTATTTACCTTTCATCTGATTCTTGAGACTTTGTTCTGCATAACTGAATCTGTTGTTGACTTGGCCGTCTCGATAAGCCTACACCCGATGCTGCAAATGGCTTTCCAAATGGCGGTTGACAGCCCTCGCGTGAAACTGCAGATGCTCTTGACATATATCGGTTAAAAAATCGTGTTGTCGGTGACTGTAAGAAATATTGTTAACACAAAAGCTGTAAGAACCAGATAATTATCGCAGATAGTTAAAATAACCATATTTATTCTAACCAACAATTACAATGGAATAATTTTTCAAAGCTGCTGAAGTAGGTAATTATTATGAACTGTTTCATGTTCTACTCAAAATAGTAACAAATTAACAAATTAGTAACTGTTGTTTTAGTTCATTAAATGTACAGACTTAAAACAAACCAAAGCAGAAAAGTATTAAAAAACAGCATGCTTACATCATTTGCTGTAGGAAAATTCTGTGACATCTGCTGACCATCCTGAGAATCAAAGAGTTGATCAGTTTGTGAATAATTGTATTGTGAATTTCCTTGACTTGCACTGTCCACAGCAGAGTCACTTGCATATCTGACTCCAAGTACATCTCTAAAAGTCAAACATCCAATTACAACATAGAGAAAAAATGTGATGACCTTCCTAATTAAGGATGACAATATCTGTGATTGCTTTACTTGTATGTATGACAGCTATACATTCATATGCCATCAATTGAGACAAAAATCTCAGTAGAAATTTCAATAAATGGAAAAATGTTAATAATGAAACTCACTTAATGAATTCAAAATTTGTAAGCTATAACAGTTGATCAATTCTATTTACATAATTCATAAAACAAATACACTTTGCTTTCAAAAAACTATTTTAAATCCTTACTCTGGATTTGAAGTGAACAAATCCTTGAAGTTAAACTGATTAAACCTTCTGGACATCTATGTAAAACAAGACATTACCAGATAATATTGTTTAAATTCACACTTCATGCCAATAAGTGAGCATTATCAGGTTTATGCATTGATAAAACAAGAATTCAGAACTTATGTAGCTATCTATTAATTTATTTACACCATAGCTAATAGTTCCATCAAAGAAATGCTTTTAAAATGCCTATATCAACACAAGTGTTGCAAAGCATAGGTCCACATGCTGAAGTTGCTAACCTGACCACCCAATTAATCTTAAACTTAAGTAGTAAAAAATATTCTACCTCATCAATTAATCTTAAAGTTAAGTAGTAAAAAAATATTCTAACTCATTCACTGAATTTAACACTGCATTCTGTAAGTCACTCAGTCACTCAATCACTCACTCAGTTGCTTTGTATGAAATTTGCCCTTTATATTACAGTAATTGACAAAATTCTTCTAGTCCACCTATTGCCCTGATTTGGTATCACTGGAGTCCTCTTACTGAGTTGCTCTTATCCTTAACCAAGTGACCTGATCACAGCACAATATCATCAGGTACCTTGGGCCCTCATTCCCACCCAACGAATGAGCCACCCATATGTGGAGTACTTCAGGGCTCTGGAGCTCATGTCACTTATATAAATAAATGAATATATATATATATATATATATATATATATATATATATATAAATGTTATAATCTGCTGATATTGCATACGTTTTTGCCCTTGCAATTTTAAAGTGCACACACAGTTATGCTGAAAATACTCATGACCAAATCACACTGTTGCCTAATAAGCGATCTCCAGGAAGAAATGCTAATGACCATGAGATTTAGGCAATGAGATTTAGACAATGAGATTTAGGCGATTTTGCGTAGGCCTACGGAAGCCGGGAAGCTACGGGGGGAGGGGGTCATGTCTCATCATAACTGTTGTCCTTGGAAAGACTTCAGTAATAATAAGCACAAAATGACTAAGGTGGCATATTGCACAAAGTACTCCTAGGACACCCAACAAAACAAGAAGAGTGATTAATTCAGCAAAGATCTCCCAAACAGCCAAGACACCTACAGCTACATGTCTATGATATATATGATCAATGACAGTTCACCATGATCTACCTCTGATTATTAAGCATAGTTACCGGTAATAGCATTATGGCTATTCAACAGAATTCTCAGAACCATATTGTATATTTTATGGTTAATGTCCCTAAAAAATGGCACCTCAATTGTTCAATTGGGTATGAATCCAAAGGACTGCCATGTCCACCAGTGCAGAATGGAAATTAATATGGCCTGTAGCCCTGTATAGCACTTTAGACTGTTGGCTAGTACAGTATATCAAATCACTATGGAAACTGAAGATTTACATTTTAAAAGTAGTTGCCAAGCCTGAAACCATGTTGTGATGCAGGTTTGATGTAGCCTTAGTGTAACAAGAGTGGCACTTGAGAGTCAGACCGGTGACAAAAAAAACTTTCTTTCATTATGCAAAATAAATTAGTTAAATAAGTTAAGACAGCTGATAATTAGAGGCGAGCGCCGATCGCAAGCAAGTGCCATGCGTGGATGAATGAGGTGGGAGGTCGAAACGCAGGTTTACCATTGCCCCACTGTAGTCTGCAAAATTGCTTCCAACTTCCAGATCAAAATTTTAATCAAATGTCATGCCTACCCTTAATTTTTATAGATAGATCATGCGTGGGCTGCTCCCAGCGCTTCCACAAGTGACAAATCCCCTAGTAAACTCAGACCAAGTTCATTCTACATGCTACAGTAGTGGTTCTCAGACCCCTTTACCTCACAGACTACTTTTTGAAGATCAAAAATTTCTCGCAGACCACCTGAAAATTGAGAAAAATCATGGCAAGCCAAAAAAAGTTATCGCATGTGATCTTCATCCCTCGCCAATGCCCCGACAAGGAAATAAGGTCACCCTCGCATGTGATCTTCATCCCTCGCCAGAGCCCCGACAAGCAAAAAAGGTCGTCACCTTACTTAATTGTACTGCTTGCTCTAAAAAATGTTGGGTCCAGGTACCCAAGTAAGTAATAGGTAAAATCTCATTAATTTCTATAGCGCTTTCAAAAGCAGCACCAAAGTATTCAAAGATCTAGATTATACTAGTACTACTAACCTTTATAATAAATTTAAAATTTTAAAACTTGAGAATATACATAAACTACAAACAGCTGTTTTTATTTTCAGATATCTACTTAATTTGTTGCCTCCTATTTTCTATGCAAATAAATTTTTCAAAATTAAAAATAAGAAATCTAATCGCAATCTTAGAAACATGGAAAATATCTATCTCCAATATGCTTCAACTAATATTAGAATATTTACTGTTAAATTTGCTGGACCCAGAACCTGGAACAGTCTTCCTTTAGAAATAAAAAATTTGAATCAATTAACTACCTTTAAGAAATATTTAAAAAACTATCTCATAACACTCCAAACTTAAGTCTCCCACCTTTGAATATTTAATAATAAATTCTACAGATTCCTACTTCCATTGTAATAACTTACCTAAATTATTACTAACCTTATTTTTTTACTAAACATATATTTATAAGTATCAAGACTTCTGCAGTTACCTCACATGATTTTTTAATACATCATTACCTGCTATAATGTACTACCCTATGTCTATTAAATACCTTAGTAACCTTAGGCTGGCCAACTTACGGGATTTATTCCCTTAGGCCAACCCTTTTCTCATTTATAATTCTTTATATACTATACTATGCATTATCTATATTTTATTACCGTAATTTAGATTAAGACAATTTGAACTGTTTATTTGAACTGTTTATAATTTTTTTGCTTATATCATTATATTGATATACATATTGGTTCTGTTATTAATAAAAATAATTTTTAGTTATTAGTTAAGTTCATATTATTATCTTATTATCTTGATCATGTCTTGATGTCATTGATGTTATTGAACTTATCTTGATGTCTTGATGTCATTGAACTTGAACTTACTTTGATGTTGTTGTTGAGAAATAAAGTCTTCTTCTTCTCCAAGTAGCAACTTATTCCTAAGGGGTTTAACCCCAAACTCCCCTTGGCTACGCCACTGACATGGAAAATATAAGTGTCTACTTCTTTATTAACGTTTTTCAGAATATGCCACCAGAGCCGGCGCGTGACTTTTGGGGGTTCCCTGCAACTTTTTACGAGTAAGCCTAGCGTGATTTCTGACGAGCAATAAAAAGGCCCTCACCTTCATAAAGTGGTGACAAGCAAAAAAGGTCTGCGACCTCTTCGGGGGCCCCCTTAAATATCCCAGGCCGCCGGGGCACCCTGCGGCCGCAGGCCTTGCAGGCCCCACGCGCCGGATCTGTATGCCACGGACCACTAGAGAACCAGCGTTATATTACCACCACATTGACCACAATCCTGGATCTCTGGCTATGCCATTAAGGCAAAATAAGTTTCCATATAAAATAAAATATTTTAAAAATACAAGAGCGCTTCGTACTCCGCTGTGGAAATCAGCTTTTCCAACTCACGCTGATAAACGCATATACACAACTAGCACGTAGGCCTACAGCTAGTATTTGCTAAAATTTATATAATCAAATAAATTTTAGTTTTACCTTTTTCAATAATCGAATCTCTGGATCTCTGGCTATGCCATTAAGGCAAAATAAGTTTCCATATAATAATAAAATATTTTTAAGTACATCAAGTACTCGGTACCGCTTAAAACTATTTAATTACTCGAATGTTTTTAGTTTAGGAACTTTAGGCAGACAATTTCCGGCAAGCATTCCCGCTCTTCATATTTTATAGCGACAATCGACCAATGTTTGAATATATTGGACCATTGCACTTGCAAGTTACAATACAATACAAGATCGCTTTATTAAATTAACCCAGGCAAAACGCATGGTCAAAACATATTACATAATAAAAATACATGTACATAATAATAATACACAACCTTGTTTTGCTCGTCAGACATTTTTTATCGACTTGACCCCGGGCGCCCACCATTCTCTGCCCGCCACTCGCGGTCACTGGCTGGGAGCGGAGTGCGATTTGTGGCCCGGGGGCCGGAGCAGCGAGGGAAAATTAGGGGGAACATGGCGACCAGTGGGGAGGAACACGACGAGCAGTATATGTCAGGATATCTGATCCATTTTCAAGCGTCGTTTTTTCATCTGACTCCCTTAATACTTTTCAGGACAAAATAAATGCCGTCTCTTTTAAAAGCTTCTGCTAAAATGGCAAGATATGGATCAGGGCCGGAGCGACCCACTCCGCGAGCTCCGCGAGGCAGAGGGGCGCACGCTTTTGAGGGGCGCCAAATTTCCGAAGTGATCAATTATTGTGATGACGCTCTGTTAAGTCTTTAGCACAAATGATCAGCTACTTCAACCTACTATACTGTTCTTTACATAGAATTGAACTATATATATATATATATATATATATATATATATATATATATATATATATATATATATAATTTAAATAAGACGAGCAGAAGGCTTACGAATTTTTTATTAACCATCGCCTAGTTAGGCTATTTGTCTCACGTGACCTGACTGCCTTTATGAATATTCATTTCTACGCGCGGTAGCACGGGTATCTCTTTGTTAAAGAAGTTAGAATATTGTGTTCAAATTTACGTAATCCTTGATTACTTGGTATATTAAATTGAGACGAACACTTGGCATTTGTGCTCCTTTAGTTTCGACAGTTTTGTCATCCGGAAACCGCCGTCACGCCGTACCCTGGACGTTTAGGTTAACTTAAACAAAGACGATGGCTAGATTTTGACCGTTCACTCGAATGCAAGATATGATTGGGAGAGATATTATCTCAGTAGTAATTACTAATTGCGTGAATTTACTGTGATTAAGTAAACGAATTCAACTACATTAATACATTATGTAGTAAGGTTACATAATTTTTTTCTAGACATAAAGAAATATTCAGAGTAGGGGAGGACGGGGTATCTTCGGCCAGCAGGGAATTTCGGCCATGTCCATTCTTCGCCATCAGTCGACAAGAGTGCAAAAAATAAATTACTGATACCTCCTTTTAGGCCTATTAGAGTAATCATTTCTAAATTGCGATTATTAATATGGATTCCAAAAAGAAACTCCGATGCAGCAAATAGAAAGCGAAAGGCAGCTACTGTTGAAATTGCCTGGATCTGGAGGTCCTTAATTTTAACAGATAATTAAAAAGATGTAACGGCCTAACAGGATTAGAATTATTTTCGGAAATCTCATCATTTAGAGTTTTGTTTAAATCGGAGTCTAACCAGTTTCTTAATCCACGCGAAACTCTAAAGTTTAGTCATTTAGACCATGTCACGTTTCCCCAACATGACCATTGCCTTACGGATCTTGCTTACACTTCCTGTCAGTGTGGTCAGTGGAAAACGATCATTTTCCAGATTAAAATTAATAAGAATCTATTGAGATCAACCATCGCTCACGAAAGACTTTTGGGCCAGGCCCTAGTTGCATTAGAAAATGATGTATGTTCTAATTTGGACATACTGTAACTGAACTAAGAGATTTGCTAACATGAAAGCCAGTAAATCACAGTTGTTGTAGTAGCTACATTTTTTCTCTGTAAGATAAAGGTATTGTATTATTATTATTATTATTATTATTATTATTATTATTACTACTACTACTACTAGTACTACATTATTATTATTATTATATTGTATTATAACGAAGAAGTCTGTTATGTGCGCAGATCGTTTAGAAGATTGTTTATATTGAACTCATATTGCCAATAGATTTATGAAGTTAAGGTATGTCCGCGAGGAAACAGCCTGTCACTGCCGAGGGCGCCAAATACGAAGTTGCAGGGGGCGCCCGATTGGCTAGCTCCGGCCCTGATATGGATTATGACAAATATTATCAGTGGTGGATCTACCACGGTACAAAAGGTACATTTGTTGTACCAGGTCCACCAGCAAGATAAAAATTTAGGGGCCCACCTTTCCTATTAACAATATTTCATAATGATTTTTTAATGATTTATTTGTCCATGCAACTTTATTTTCCGAAATGCAACCATTCGTCACGCAACTAGGGTTGCCAGATATCCAAAGTCGAAATATGGGAGATTGTTTCCACGATCAATTTGCCCACTCCACAGTCCAGTTCATTGTGAATTTTTATGGCTAGAGCACTACTATACTACAGTACTATAGAGTATAGACTAGGAAAAAGCAATAAACAACACTGTTCAATGCACTGCATCATCTGCATGTAGGGAATCAATATTACAAACAAGTTATGAGGAGGCAGGGACGGGGATGAAATTCGGGAGCTCCCATAAAATACGGGAGATCTGGCAACCCTACACGCAACGTGTCCTGGAAAAAGGTTATTGTCGCTATTACACATAGGGGCCATCCACAAATGACGTAAAACACTTGGGGGGGGGTTCAAACATTCGTGACGATGTTTGATGACGGGGGGCTTTTCCAGAAATGTGACGTCACATAATACTGAATTTTTAGGGGCCGTCCATATAGTACGTACGCACCGACGAGGGAGGCTGAGATTTAGGCGATTTTGCGTAGGCCTACGGAAGCCGCGAAGCGTACGGGGGAAGGGGTCATGTCTCAATGTGTACGGTTACAGGTGGTAGCTGCCCCAGCTATGACCGCACCAGTTATGACCGCCCCGGTTATGACCGCACCAGTTATGACCGCCCCGGTTATGACTGCCCCAGTTACTCTATGGGTTTTGACGAAAAGCAGCTAGTGTACCCTAACCCGTACGGGGCCATATAATCATTACCCACACCATAAACTAGACACGAAGCACTAACCCTAAACGATACTGACCGTCACTGACGGCAGCCATAGCTGGGGCGGTCATAACCGGGGCGATCATAGCTGGAGCGGTCATAACCGGGGCGGTAATAACCGGGGCGGTCATAACTTTGGCGGTCATAACCGGGGCGGTTATAATGTGATACCATTTGTACGTATGCACAAATTTCAAATTTATAAATAGGCATATTCACATAAACATTTGATTTTAACACAATAACTTTCTCACGGTCAAACAAAGGGTCCTGAGTATTGTTTGAATATGTTCCCACGATTATTTAGATATAATATTCAAAAACTTTAATTTAATAGTAAACAAATGCTTTTTGACTATGGCCAAGCATTAATTTTCAGCGTGGGGGATTGGTTGCTAATTTATACGTACGCATAAAGGGATGATAAAAAATGTACGGTGTGCAACAGGGAAGAGGGGGTAAAATATGCCTTTTGCATATGTACTACAGTATATGGATGGCCCCTTAGGTGGCGACCTTCTTTTTGCTTGTCAGCACATTTGGAAAGGAAAAAAGAAAAAAGTACAAGGAGAAAGAGGAGGATGTCCTTTTTTGCTTGTCAAGATTATTTTTCGAAGTTGGTTATGATCAAAACCAAAAACACCCTTCCGGAAATTCTGGCTAGCCATTGATTTTGAAATTCCAAAGACGAGAAGAGGGGGCGGGTTAACGCGTTGTGACATCATATTTGAGGGGTCTGACTTTTTGTGATGATGTGTGACGAAGGGGGGTCAAAAACCTGCCAAAATCGCGTTACGTCATTTATGGATGGCCCCATACACCTGATCTGTAATTCCTCCACTCTTCCAAAAGTTTTCTTAGAAAAGCTAAAAAACCTGATAAGCAAAAAAGGTCATCTCGATCACCACTTTTCACACTTGATCTGTAACTTTTTAGAAGAAAGTGTACCGGGGCCTAAAAATGCAAATCCGCCACTGAATATTACTATAGGCCTACTTACAAACAAATCTCTGGATAAAATTAAATACTAATGAGTGTCATTAATACTACTGTATATTGATGCAATCTCTCTCTGCAGCCAACAATAGACAAAGTTTTGCATCACACTTAAACTAAAATGATGAGCACAAGCAGTGTTGGAGTTGAGAAATTTGAGCTAGGGGTGGGGAGGGGGGTTGAGGACTGAAATTCAATGAATCACAGAAACTGCATGTACCTGATATGCAATTTTTGGGAGGGTTGCAAAGTTAATTGAGGAGGTTCAACCCCCCCCCGGCAACTCCAACACTGAGCGCAAGCATTAAAATTCATATGCCACAAGTTTCCATCCCAGGGTATAAACAATATTCCTCTAACACATATTTCTGCAAAATTAAATATAACAAACACATTGAAATACTAAAGAATAAAACAAACAGAGGGTCAAAGTACTGACACAAGCCAAAGTGTCAGAGATTTAATTCAAAAACAAACAGAAAAATGAAGCAACAAGAGCATGCATCAAATCACGCAAAAGTCATTATCCTGTTCGATACTTTAAACAATAGCTTTAAACTAATTAAATTATTGAAGTTAATACTGGGCATACACGTAACACTTTAAACCATACAACTTATCAGATTCAATAAATTCGAAATGCTAATGACTCAGAAATCCCACTCATTGATTGACACACGTTGAAATTCAAGCACAAGCACGTCAAGCAGCAAAGCACAAACAACAGTGGCATTCTCTTTATAACTTCTTAAATAAATTTCAGTTAAAATAGCACAAAAATAAGATCATATCTCAAAACATCATATTACACATTTATTCTGTTTAGGGAGTTGTGATCAAACAAGCTTTCTAACAATAAGAACACCATTAAACAACCAAGATTACCACTGCTATTGACAACTGCAACAAATACATCAAAAATTTAACTGTCTGAAATCTCTTGTCATTTGCTAAAAGGCTAACAAAAACAATAAATGATAAAAGGACTAATATACGACACATCCATGGGCATAGCGACGGGGGTATATCGGTATATATACCTCCCCACAAAATTAGTCTACCTTAAAGTTTTAAATGTGTTTTTAAAGATTTTAAAAGTTTTTAAAGATTTATACCCCCCAAATCACATTATACCTCCCCAAATAAAATTCCTGGCTACGCCCCTGGGCACATCACACCTCGATTATCATTAAAATATGCTATATATATCCAAAGACTTGAATAACAAATATAAAAAATAGACAAAAGCAAATAACTCAAATAACTAAGCCCATAAATTAGGGCTGCGAGTTTAATGCGATTATGCCATCGCATATGCAATAGCATGTTTAATGAATTTTTTAAATGTGTCACATTTTCTCCTGTTCTTTCCAGATATGCAATTTCAGCATAAATAAGCGGCAATTTTATCTGCATTTTTGCTATTTTTGTCACATACCCGGTATATAGAATTTTTGCTATTTTCCTAATATAGTAATAGATTTACAGGGGATCAGCGCCTGTCTGGATGACTTTTTGCTTGACAGCCCTTTTTCACCAAAAAGCACCGCAATTTCTGCAAATAGGTTATCCTAAAAATTCCTTAGAGTCATATCCAAAACTCCAGGATTCAAACATACATGTATAACTCCAGCTAGACAGTCCCTACATTGTCTTCCTATCAAATACCGAATTAATTATAAAATCTGTCTTTTAGTATTCAAAACAATGTTATGCAATGAACCCAATTACCTCAAGATGCAACTTATCCCTCGACCTACTAATCATTCCACTAGGTATTCGGCAGGACCTTCATTTGTTGTTCCTTATTCTTGCACAGTCATTGGCACTAGTTGTTTCTCAGTGTGCGCCCCTAAACTCTGGAATTCACTACCAACATCACTTCGCATAACTAATAACTTATCATCTTTCAGATCTGGCCTTAAAACACATCTGGGCTTATCCCCTTAGATTGCTCTCCTGCTGTTTCGGACTGATCTTCTGGCTTGACCTGGCTCTAATGCTATTTGAATTTGGTGCGCCATCGGCTGATGCCCTGGGCATTATGATAGTGGCGCTATAGAAGTTGATTGATTGATTGAAATAGGTGGCGGATAAATGGGAAATTTAGGTGCATAAATGGGAAATATCCACACTCCCCCCCACATATTTGGGACTTCTGAGTCCCACATATTTCCCCAAAAAATCACCGCATTAAACTCACAGCCCTAATAAATCAATAATTATATTGAACTGTTACATAACATAAACTAAATGTTGAATTATGATGGAAATTCTGCATATAATAAACTGCTATGATGCTAAAATCACAATTGTGTTTCAAACCAACATACCTACTTGCTCCCTATTCAAGATCATCATTATCAGCAATAACAAGCACAATCACCTTACAAACAAATAAAATAAAACTGGAAACAAAAACAATAATGAATGGCACACAATACATCCAAACAGTTTAAAGTAATATCAACAGCAGGATCAGGCATGGTATGCAAACCTGGATCTAAGGACAGTGTAAGATCCTACAAATCTAATTAATTCACAATCGTAATCGATAATAATTTGTCAGAAAATTTCCATTCACTTAAAAAAATTACATGGTGTGGTAAATATAACAAACGGATAAAACATCTAACTAAAAAGTTTTATTTGTACTAAAAATATGCTGGTGGGCATATAAGTGAAAGCCAAGTACAGGCAACATAATCTTTAATTACACGAATTTTATTTTAATGTGCTACTATTCTGTTCCATCCCAATGCATACAATCCAAAAACCACGGATACAATCCAAAAACCACGGATACAATCCAAAAACCACTGCTGCTAGAGCAGAGCCTCACCAAAGATGCCCAATAAAGTTGCTGAACCAAGTCTAATTAGAACAACATTTTAAAACAAATTTCAATATTGACCAAGAAATTAACCAGATTAAAAGCTCAATGTCGACATACAAGTTACATAAAGCAGAAACATTCCATAACACTAAAGCTAGATATACAAAGTTCAAATTCAGGCATGAATATACTTTAAAACTGCTTAGCAACAAATTCTGTCAGAATAGTGCAGGCTCAACATCATCATCCACAGCATTATCTTTAATATAATTCAAAATGTCTGCCACTCCAAGCGCAGATGTGAGAGGCTTTTCTTTGCTATCTGCTGCTAATACAGCATCACCCTTGCTTAAAGGGGAAACTACTGGCTTTGGCAGAAGCACTGGTTTATGACCAACTGAGGGTTTGGGAGGCAAATGCGGTTTACTGGAATTAATTGATGGTGCAGTGCTGATTCGAGATGACGGGATGTCCTTCTTTTGACCTTGCAGCAAAACTTCACTGTGCCTCGTCTTTTGTTTGACCTTTACAGCCTCTTCAAGTTTCAACAATTTGGATATTTCATCTCCAACTCTACATCAAACATTCCATATGGTGAACATCTAAACAGATTAGTCTACTAAAATCAATATAAAAGAAGCTTATACATCAATTAAAAGTTGCACAAGAATACAATATCAAGTCATATTTAATATTAATCAGAATGCACAAAAAACATAAAATGAATGCAATGTCTGCTTTGCATTGACTGCAATCTCTCTCCACCACCTTTTTAACTTTTCCAAAACACTTTCAGAAGAGCCAGCCAGCCAACAGAAAATGGCATGTCCAGTAGAAGATTACAAGACACGCACGTACAACAATTTACTAGCATTAGAAACCAACAAAAATGTCTGTAATCCACTCTGGATTGTACCCAGGTCAATAGGCCAACAAAGACCGTCTCTACAGTTTTCTGTCTTGAGTAAAAAATCTCTTTGATCCAACTATCTTTATATGGTCAATTCTTACTTCATCCAGGTAACATATGGCTTTCCTTTTGACTGTTCTTCCTATGCCCAAGGGCTTGAATCCTCTGACTAGTAGTTAACCTTTTTCCACTTGAAATGTCCAAAAGCAACTTTCTTCTTACTTCATCTATCAATAGGTTCTATTTTAAGCTCTCCCATGAGTCACGATGGTTATTTCTTTCTCTTTCAAACTTCAGTCACAATGCATCAGATTACAGGTCATTTGGTTAAGAGATTTAAGCATAAAAATCAACCCACAATCTTTAAGAGATAAAGCTGATTGAATGTAGGTCATGAAAAACAATTTTCTTAATTTGCAAGCAAATACTGGGTAGCAAATGCTCCCATATAGTTTTCCTTTGCCTCATAGATTTGCTACAGAATTCACTATTCAAAGACAGTATAATGCAGTCTACAATCAATAATATGAACCAAAAATATTTAATACCAAACACATACTCAAGAATTTTTGAAACATCCTCATTATCAGCAATATAAGATGCCTGAGCAACTTCATCTTCAGGAAGTCCAAATGTCTTCAGGTCATCTTTACTTACAACATCATCCAAGTTACTAAATTGATCTTCGAATAATTTAACAGCACCTACAGCAAAATTTTTAGATACAAATTGGTAAAATACATGTGTGCTTAATTCCCAAGTCTACTTTAAAAACAGTAAAGAGTGTATGGGTAAAGACATGCAATTTAATTAGGAATGGTGTCCTTGCATTCACCAGTAAATCTATATACATAAGAGTCTTAGACATTAGCTTAAGGTCGACTTAAATTCAACAAAAAACTTCAAGGTGTGTCTGACAGATCAAGTTCCCTTTTTAATCATAAATATTGAACTTTTGCGTCAAACTTACAGAAAATTAAAACAAGAATTAGAGCATAGAGAATTAACTTCCAGCTCTAATTGATAAGTTTCAAAAAACTTGTTAGGAATCAAAGCTTTTGAAAAGACAAACACCTCGAAACTTCACAAATATATATATAAATTAGGGACGGAAGGATGCACCCCCAGCAACCGTGAGGGGCCGTAAGCCTTAAAGGGGCGCAGACTCCCGTCAGGAACCAAGCCCCCATGGGAGCCCATAGGCCTCACTGGGGCACAGCCCCCGTGAGAGACCAAGTCCAGCCACCTGTGGAGACCAAGCCCCTTTTGGGCCGTAAGCCCAATAGGAGCCGTATGCCCAAAAGAGTCCGTAGGCCCCACTGGGGGCGCAGCCCCACGTGAGACCAGATCCCCATTGGCAAGCGAGTGAGGGTAGATTGTATGGATGGAAACACATTTGTCTCATTTCAGGCTTGGAGAAGGCAACAAATGGGGGTGACATAAAGAGAGAAATAACATGGGAGGAAAACTGTTTTGGGCTTTTTACTAGTCAAAGGCGAGTTTGGCGAGAAAACAAGGGGCATGATAACAGGGTGGACTGTATATATCTTTTTAGCAGCTCTTCCTACTGTCTGCCAAAAGTGACAAAGTGACATGTACGTTGTTGTCAGAGGTCAAAAGTGATATCTAGTTTTCTACTAAAACTCTACTCAGGGCATCATTAGTCAATAAAATAATAATACAGCTCCATACAAATGTCCTGATGAGAAATTGAATGAAACACCTTCAATGATATATTATTACATTAAGAAAGTTTTTAAGTTTCTTACCAGTTCTATCAGAAGACTGAATTTTCAAACCAAACATCTCGTCACCAACATCATCTTCTTTGTCCAACTCAGAGCCAAATAAATCAGATGGCCTTTGAAAAGAGTTTCAACATAAAATAGGTTAAAATGACTCTCTCTTTAAAGTTAATTTGTAGAAGTTCACAATTCACCAAATTACTATGGTAGTGTTCTTTTTTTAGATGCCAATTCTTAACCATTAGATGACAAAATATTCATAAATAATAAAACTGTTATATATAATTAATAAATGTTGTGATTGCTGTGCAGGAATCAAAGAAATCCAGAAATAATGCATAGATTTCAAAATAACTACATGTATTACAGCTTACTCTTCTTGGACATCTTTAAAAAGTTGAAAATCAGGAGATTGACTAGTAGATGATTTCTTTGACGAATCTCCACTCTGGGTGCTGCTTACTTTTGGACTTATGGTATACTTGCCAGCAGTGAGAGGATTGACACCTAAGTTCAACAAAACCCAATGCAAAAACACAAGCAACACTGTGCCAAAGCTTATAAAGAAAAGTTCAGTAAAAGCCCCATCATGTACCAGTAATGTAACATTTGTAAAGCACCTCTTACTTGTATAGCTCCTCTTAAGTATAATTCTACTCAGATTTTGGAGCCACAAGATAAAAAAAAGTGAGACTTTAGCTTTTGCAATGAACAGAGCAAGGGAGAGTAATAATTGAGGCTCGAATGGATGGGGTCAACACATTAAAGAGAGAGGACCCAGTCACTGTAAATGTTCAGTAAAGGCAGTACATGATCTGGGGATGTAAACATCCTTACAATCAGTGGAGCAGAGCAAGTGATGTGCAGTGGAAGAGGGTGGATTGCAGCAACAAATACCTCTCAGCAGATATGCTTGCCTCTGGCAATTAACATTTTCATTTTTATAACTCCAATTTACGGTAATTAATGAGTTAGCAACATTTAATCAATAAATTTTTTACGAGTCTCTATTAACCCTTTCGCTGCGATGGTGTTTTCTACCCGTACACGGCCTAATACGTGTACCATGATGTAGGCCTACCGTAATGAGGCGCTTCTGTACACATATAAGGCCTGCTGTACGCATATGCAGCGCTGCTATTTATATACAGAAGGCAAAGAAATTTTCTTGGAACAAATGAGTCTTTGGGATAGGATAGAATAGATTTATATAGTGCCGGGATAGGCCAAGATCAGAAGAAGTGGCCTATTATTCAGAGCTAGTTGGAGAAATAGGGCGCTTTTAGCTACATATAATGCAATACATGAAACTTTATGGTTGCTTCAATTACTGTGTTTTTTGAATAAACTGCTGTATACTGCTTTAATATATTCTATATATTGGAAGCTAAACCAAAAAGTTCACTAGATATGTAAGCCTGCTTCTTCCACTGTATAACAGGAACATGTCATCCTTGAGGTTCCCTTCTCTAAATATCACATAACTAATCGCCTGTGATGCCATTTGGCGAAAAACTGTTACTTTCAATTCCCATATGCGGCACAGTTTAATTGCGGTACGCGGAAACCGAGAACATATGTATAAATGACAAGTCTTACTCATCATGCGCACTGCCGGGGCGGTTTCCATGACGAGTCTGACTCCTCACTTGCAGCGAAAGGGTTAAATAATGCTTATTGCTTACTCTGTTCTGAATATATTAAGTAATTCCTATTTTATGATATTCATTATTAAATTATTCTGCAATTAGAACATTTATTTGTTATCACCAAACTGAAAGATTTGAATAAAATGAACCAGTGGAGAATTCACCACAGTACAAATGGTACATTGGTACCGGGGCCCACCTACAAAATGAAATTTTAGGGCACCAGCTCTTCCATTAACATAATATTTAGTTAGTGATTTTTTAAAATATTTTATATTTTATTTTCGGAATATAATCTTTCTTTTGGGTGTATGTAGAATTATTTGTCACGCACTCAATGCGCCACACTCTGAAAATGCTGACAAGCAGAAAAAGGTCATCACTACTTTCTGACACTGGATCTGTAACTTTTCCGACGACAGTCTCCGGGACTTTGAAAAAATGAAAAATGATTCACAGAGAATTTTTTCCAGTACTTGGGCCTAAAGATGTAAATCTGCCACTGAATTGAACTGAAAAATTAAAAATGCTATTATTACGGGATCATTTTTTTATGTCAATTAAACAATCTTGTCTACACAATAATTCTGCAGATTCTGTATGCCAAAGCTACATGATTAAATGCATTGCACTAAAGACACCCTATGGTTATCATTAAAACACCATTAATGCAAATAAGATGCAAGTCATAAATTATCTGCACAAATATAACATTAGAAATTAGCCATTTTTTAATGACCAGTGCTCTGTGTAATTAATTATCAAATGCAAATTAACCTAAAAATTCTAGTGTTATGTGAGAAGTTGCCAATTTTGGTGTAACTGATATGAATTTCAGAAAATTGTCCAGTTCAGCTGTTCGTTCTGAAGAGTTTGATTCCAGTAATGATGACAAAATTGATGATGACAAAACAGGCAACACAGTTCCCGGATACTGATGAATTAAACCTTTCCGAAGATTCTCAAAATCTTCAAAACGCTTTGGTATCTAAATTCAAATGAGCAACCATAAAATAAATCTTTTCAATACTTTCAATAATATTCCTCATCAATTCTACGTGCATTTTGCATAATAGCTTAATACAATTAATGTGACTAATCCAGTTTTATTTTTACTCTACTTGAATGCCTGAAAATAGAGCTCATACTAGAAACATGACAACTGACATCTAATATAAGAAATTTTTTACAGTGTAACCAGTATCAAAAATTAAACAGTGTTTAATCATCTATAAACAATTACAAGACTAAAATAGAACATAAGTCCAAATGGCAATAAATCAACAATATGACATATAATACAATTAGAATGATTAAAGAAAGTATATTCTAATCAACATTATCATTTACAAATTACAAAATCACAACACAAAATCAAATGCAAAATGCAGTATTAGAGCGCACTTACAACAAATTGTACGACATCACTCTCTTTATGCTGAGGCAATTTGAAAAACTGCAAATTTGAAACAACAAGAACGTGATACTCGATGGTGTCCACCAAAATTCCAGGTATCTCTTTCACAGTCGGAATGCACAAATCTAAACCACTTAATTGGTTTTTCAGCTGTCTGAAAACAGATAAATATTTGCCTTATGAACACAAAATCTGCAGAAACAGCAGAGGGAGTCACTAACAGTTCAAACACTAAGCAAGCACCATTTCACAACTTCATTTTGAATACTTAGTATTGTGTGACCATCTTACCAATAATGTAAAAAATAGTACCACAAAATTAGATTTAACTATTGAACATTTCATGAATGTGCAATCAACTGAGATGGCTATAAAAGTGAATTTTGCTGTGGACCATGTTCAACATATTCCTCTTGAAAAGACCAACTTTATAAATAGAAATATAAATGGACAGCGAATGCACAACACATTCCAATATAACACCATAGAAGAGCTAAAATATGTTATTTATTATTCTTGCAACATTTCACTTGACAAAATTTATCATAAAAAATAATTTTTTAAATTAAAGTTTTAATATGTCAACTTCTGCTGTCAATAAAAAACTTAAAATTTAAACTACTATACTGTAGAAATTTGAAGTCTGTTATTAGCGCCATGTGCGAATACCATAATATAATCTATAGTAGATTAAAGGTCTATATACCCGGTAGTCTATTTATCATATTTTACTTCTGCTATTTCAGATGTGGAGTTTAAAAGAACACTCTGATAAAAACACTTAAGAATTTCTAAGCTATTCACAGCAAGGTCAAATATTGTTGACGAGATCATTTACGGGTAATGTGAGTGCTGAGCTACCCTTCGCACATGTGAGGCAAATTGGTCTCCAAATAGTGAAAACAGGCTTAGAAGTAGTGTTTGATTTGAGGAGAGCTAGGAAACCTAACTCCTTCTGCTCCTCAGTGACTGAGGACAAGTTACACTAGGGTTAAAATTTTGATCATAGACAGTAGCACAATACTGGGAGTTAAAAATTTTAAACTTTGCACTCTGTACAGTATGACTAAATTGTGCAATGTGCATACTGCATACTAAAATTGGTCAAAGTCCAATAACTGAGGGCCCATAAAGGTCAAGCATCAACCCACCAACTTCTGAATTCTTGAGTTTATCCCTGAACATTTGTAAATGCTTGAGTTTGCTTAAGAAACTGCTCCATTTTGGCATTCAACTGAGTCTAGGGCTGCGCCGAGTAACTCGAGTAACGCGAGTATTCGACTCCAAATTGGTCGAGTAGTTTTTTTGGAGTCGAGTACTCGCATAGAATAACTAAACAAAGAATAGAATAGATAAATAAAGAATAACCAAAGAATTTCATTACAATTTGGCCTACCGTTATTTGTTACAAATAATTATTAATCAGTCTTATTTAGGTTATTCTTATTTGTTATGCCCCAGTTAGTCCACAGTAGGCCAACTCTAGTGAAGACCTCATATTTTTGCCAGTACCGGTAAAATAGTTTCTGTTCTGTAACTTCTGTTATACTAAATTTGAAAAC
Organism: Metaphire vulgaris; assembly: GCA_018105865.1. Lineage (NCBI taxonomy): Eukaryota > Metazoa > Annelida > Clitellata > Crassiclitellata > Megascolecidae > Metaphire > Metaphire vulgaris. The sequence continues at coordinate 14,882,958 of CM030832.1, forward strand.
GCTTGAATATCCGAAAAATTGATATGTAACTGTATCTAATGTTCTGCTTTGGTTAAATGAGGGCCATGAGGCAAATAATACGCATTATGTGACGTATAACGTTTGCAAATCATGTATTTCCGGTTTTACGTGAGTACTCGAGTACTCGCTAAGCTACTCGACTCCTACTCGACTCCTAAACTACTCGGTTAGCGCAGCCCTAACTGAGTCAATGAACATAAAGCAGGGAAGCGCACAAAAGTTGTGCAGCCTCAAGTGATTTCTTCACCAACAGATCAGCTTTTGGATCTCTAGCATTACGGCGATACCTTGGCATTATTTGATAAATTTCTTAAATCAAAGTATCCTCTGTCATCCCTTTTTTACTGCAATAAGTTAGAAGTTTGAGCATTTCAGTAAAAATCATTCAGTTTTAGGTTTTTGCTGACTTAAGGTCCTTGAGTAACGACACAAACAATTGACCTGTGGCAAATCGATTTGCAAATTTTGAGAAAATTGTTTAAAAGATTTAAAAGAGTTGGTAGTCAACCTGTTTGGTAGTGTTGCTTTTGTCAACTAACCTGTTAAATTTATAAAGCTCTAAAAACTGCCAGAGATAAAATATGCCAAATGTACTTGGTAACTACTAAAGTTCTAGAATTTGAAAAGCAGCAACTGGAATAGAACAAAAACATTGATAAAGATTCCAATAAGCTTAATCTCTTTATCTGAGCCCTCATAAATTAACAGGTTTTGAGTAATGACATACATCAGGGGTACTCAAACCGCAGCCCACAATCCGGACCGCGACGCGTTTCTTGTGGACCACCACAGCTTTCTGCATCGTGAGATATTTTGAGCCCAACAAGATATTTTGAGCCCAACAATTTCAGCGCTACAGGCCTACAGCATCATCGTTTGCGCTCATTCCTTTAAAACATGTCGGCAGATTTGGAGATTTAGGCCCATACTGCTTCACAATGATGTCAGATGCATTTTAAAATTTAATCTTGCTTTATGTTGCCTTGGTTCAATTACAACAGTCTATTAAGACGACCCGCAGTTACACATAGTTGCCTAACAATACCATAGCTGTCACAGGAATAATTGGACTTCCCTTGTAACTACTGGACCCACACGAATGATGGAAAACTGGATGTGGACCACCATCAAAAAAGTTTGAGTACCTCTGACATACATGTTCAATTCTTAATGATTAAAGCTCATAAGTCCATGCACAATTGCAAAAATTCAGCTGGTTTTATCCAAAACCCATTCTCAGATAGGGCCTATGCACTTAATTTTTGACAATAACAACAACAATGACAACAACAACAACAATAATAATAACTGGATTTTTAGTGGCGTAGTACATCCCTGCATTGAAAACCACCATCACTCATACAGCTTCTTATTCCATCTTCTGTATGTCAAAACTGCTGCAACTATTATTTTTGGGTCTATAAAAGAACAATTAACAGTCGATGTCACTGTCGTTGCCGCCGCCACTGTTGTCATCATCATCATCATCATCATCAGCCATAGGCTCAGCATCCGTGGGTGTCTGATGCCATCCTCACAGTCCTTTCTATTTAGAGCTCTGTGACTCGGTTCCTGCAGGTTGCTTCCACACCATGCCATAATGTGATTACACCATATTCTGTGTTTTCATCCTTTCTTGTTAGAAATATCCATTATTCCCATCATTAGGGCTTTGATCTTCTTATCATTTTTCATTTAGCAGACATGTCCACAGTTACAGTTTTCTCTGTATTACGATTTGCATCAAGATCATTTTTAGTTAGACTCTTTTGCAGATCTACTTGAAGACCAACTTCCCAGCCTTTCAACACCTAGAACTAAGCTTATGTGTATCAGCACACCTGAGAAATAGTTCGCCAAGTACAGATAAAAAGATAAGTTTCTACATTGACTATTGCAATAGTATTCTCTGGGGCCTGCCTAGCTACCAACATTGTCGACTTCAGATGATTCTCAATGCCTCTGCCCAAGTTATTTTTGGAGTAAGAAGGGGAGTACACATCTCCCCTTTCCTGAAAGACAAATTACACTGGTTGCGCATTCCAGAGCGTATTGCCTTTAAGAGGTGCATGTTAATGCTCTAGGCCTTGCACAATCTGTATTTCCCGGACTACTTGGTAGCCCTGGTTCACCGACTTCCATCTACCAACAGGCGTCTTCAGCTCAGATCCGAGCGAGACGTCAAGTTGGACGTTCCTCCTCCTTCACGGACGGTGAAATTTGGAGAAAGACGGTTCACGCAAAGAAATACTATTCTTTGGAATGCGTTACCAAGTGACGTAGCAAGAGAGTCGAACCCGGAATTATTCGCAAAGAAACTCAAAACTCACCTTTATCAGACGTCGTATTAATTTAACTTGTAAAGCACTCCTGACTTTGGCCTTCTTCCATGTATTTTGTGCTATAGAAATTGACTTGATAACTAACTAACTAACTAACTACATATATCTACATAAATAAAAATGTAAAAGTTTGTCCTAACCTCTAACCTCCGAAAGTTCTTAACCGATTGCTCTGAAATGTTTACACAACATTGCATTCGAATAGGCATGTGTTTTTATATACTTAGATATGTCACTGACAGGTTAAAACATGCTTTTTTGAAAAACAGCTTTTTTGTAAAAAAAAACATGCCATCTGTCGATTAATTTCTTTCGTAGTTAACACCAAGCTGTGTCGAATGATATGCGTTTTACAGAAAACAGCACCATCTGTCGATTGATATGCCTTTGAACTCAAATATTTTATTTTGATTGGTGGTGGATTGAGCAGTGTCGATTAACATGCGTTTTAATTGAAAACAGAACCATCGGCTCGCAGTTGCAGTAGTGATGTGAGCGTGAAATATTTCAAATGTTTTTTTCGAAAGAAACATGTTTTTTATGAAATATTACACATGCTGAAAAAAACACGTGCAAGTTTCAAATCAATTGATAAATCTGTAATTACATTGAATTTTAATATAATTTCATAAATACAGTTATATTTGATAATTTTCTAACAAATATAAATAAATATTTTGTAATGACTAAGTAAATATATGATAGGCCTAAGTACCTAACTTTTGCAATAGTCCTGACTATTGACTAATTAGTAATGACAGCTATAACAGATTTCAGTCATTGATTTACCTAGATGCTAGCCTCTTACTTATTTAAATTTACCATCTGGCAACTCTAACTACCTAAGTAAATACTATAGAAATCTAACTGAGGTTCGATTTCTATGGTAAATACTTGCAAACAGGCGATCTATTTTATTTTATCAAGTCAGCGAACAGGCACAAGTCATACAGATATAGAGGTTAGTTTTGTTGGTTGAATAATGATAAATATTTTAATTTATGTACAGTCTATTGCAGTAGCATTTCATTCCAACATAAAACCGTTTGGCAAATACTGGCTGTTTTGTTTGGCTTTGCATGTCTTAATCCCCTATTATCACTCAGTTATATATGTTTCATTATGCTAATTAGTTGTTTATTCTTCTTTCCTGCTGGTTTACAAGTTACCTCAAACTGAATCTGGAACTGTAACAGTCTTTGCCGACTTTTTTTCAATCAGCTACCATTGCCTATCAAGCTAACCAATTCATAAATTTTGGGAGTCTTGAGAAACTGATTCTGTTATTTATCACTCACCAGTGAGTACTGTGACTGTAAACTGTGCATTTTTAATTATTTTAAGCAATGTTGAACCAGAACTCCAGAATATGGTTATAGAACTGCATCTTCATATGCTTTACTCCATCTGCTTCACCTATTTCTGCTTAATCTGTTATGTACCGAGCATCATAACATTTAAGAGCCGCACAGCTGTTCAATATTTTAAGCTGCTAGATGAATCTGAGAATGAGACCAGCTTTGATAAAGAGGATGATGAAGCTGAACTCAGTTCTGAACTAAGATTTGAAGACATTTAATAGTAGTGAACAATAAATAAAAACGTGCTGACAGTTCCATGACAGTTGCATAGCAATACACACACAAGTGTGACAGTTAATAGTCATAGATGGCTAAAGCAAAATTTTTTTCTATTTGTTATGACCATTTTGCGATGTTGTGGACATTGCATTTCGATAGAATGTAAGCGAATTGTAGATAAGTGAAACTGAAAACAAACAGTATTAGTATTAATTATTACTATCTGTCTATTTTACTGGAACTAATAACTTTACAAAGTATTGTAAGCACTGCCTAATTTTCATTACATTACTAATTCTCTTTACATAAATATTTCATTTGTGTTTGTAACATTGTATACAGTGTTCTGGTTAAATGATTTGGTTGGTTACGGTTCAAGTTTAAATACATTTGACACTGATGGTGAATGTATTGTTATAAAAATTAGTAATGTCTACAATAACTGACTTTTTAGGACAGACTAGTAAAGTATGTGCCATACACAGTAGTGTGAAACTAAAAAAACGAATCTTTCATAAAAAACTTGAAAAAAACACGAATAAAACATGAAATATTTCACGAAAATAAAAAACACGTTTTTTTACATCACTAAGTTGCAGTAGGACTATGCAGTTGCTTATGCAGAGGGAGAGGGACAGAGAGAGGGAGAGAAGAAGAGGGATGGGTAGAGAGAGGAGAGGAAGAGGAGAGGGAGGGATATGTGGAGAGGGAGCAGGGGGGGATGAGCAAAGGAGAGGGAGTGAGAGGAAAGGGTGAGGAAGAGAAGAGGGAGAGGCCGCCATTCGCAGTTGCTGACACAGTAGCTTACGAGTCTGAAACTCAGCCTCGGAGATGGACTCTTCTGAGAGAGTCCAAATCAACCACAATGCATGGTTGGGAACAGCTAGTGATAAATAAAAAAGCAGCGGTTATGCGAAAGAAATATAACGTTATGCACTTTTAAAGTAAAAAACACAATGCTAACGCGGTTTAGTATGCCCAGCATCTATTGCCACAGCCTTAGTCTATCAGTGCACCCAGCACTGCTTGGTCCAGCCTTATGTGCATCATATCACCTAGCCTGAAACGTATGGAATGTGAATTTTATAAATCAAAGAACAAAGAGAGAAATTTTGGAAATTGTTTCTGATTCCAAATTTGTCAAAAGTAGCAAAACTGGATACTATTTTCACCCTTGGGGAACTTCAGCTGTAGATTGGATGGGAACTAGTTTTCAGGCTCACCTAGTTCTACACGTAAACCGGATGGGAAGTCGGTCTTTAAGTAAACCGTATTCTCCTTTCCCAGTCTTTTGTAATGGTCCATGTCTCATACATATAGAGAAAACTTCTAAAAAATACATGTCTTGAGTACTTTCTTCTTCATTCAAAGACTTATTGCTTTGATCTTCCCTACTTTGTCCATTGCGGCCAGATTCCCTAAAGCTTTTGCTCCTCTTATATTGATCTCTGTCTTGCAGTTCAAGTCATAGGTCATGCTGCTCTCAAGACAGGTAAAGCTTTCCACATTTTACACAGCGCCAATTGTGTAATATGTTGTCTAAACTTTGAAAATGATGAGTGAGTTTCTGAAAAGTGAAAGGCAGTTTTAGTCAGTTGTAGAAATTGAATTGACAAACTCACTTCCAAAATATCATCAGGACCTGAATAGCCTATGGGCAATAGAAGCGAGTCAAGCGACCCTTAACCCCGGCTTAAAAGGTTGTGCACCCGGCCATAGAGGGGGGCGTTAACAGCTATAACAGTTGGGAAACATCTTACCTGACCGTGACAGTTGCAACGGGCATTTTGTAGAAGAATATCTCAAAAATCTGGAGAAAATAATATCTCAGACTGTAAAAATTAAAAGCTTAACATCAAAACGGAACAGAAAAAACTGAAAATGTCTCGGATTTTGCAAGACACAGCCATTTCAAAACGCTGGTCACGTGAAACAACCGATATTATAGCGCTCTTTTAATATAGTAATATCGCTAAATGCGGTTATGGAGATACACAGAATCGTAAATAGTTTCTTGTTTTAAATAGTTCACCGTGTTCATAGACAAACTGCTTCGTTTCTTACTATCTTCACTAGCTGGAATTGCGAGCAAATCTATGAATATTGATTATTGAACTTATGCGAAATAATTTCAATTTAAATGGGCCGTCCATAAAGGGGCTGTCCATTAATTATGTCAACAATTTTTGGGCAATTTTTGACCCCCTCCCCCTTGTCAACAACTGTCAACTTTCAGTTACCCCTCCCCATAATTACGTCAAAAACTTTTGAACCCCCCCCCTTCCCGATCAATGACAGGTCCCAATAACAAGGTTAATATTTTTGCGATGATGCCCATTTTTCCCATTTTTGCTCGTCGAGTGTCAAAATGTGATGGTTATGACCTTTTTTGCCATGCTTTTTTCCATTATAATAAGTATAGTAGGCCTATATTCCATGAAATGTCCTAGCTAGTTTTTGATTATTTGTAAAAGTGAAATTGTTGACATTAACTTTTCTTGACCCCCCCCCCCTACTCCCTTTCAACAACTGTCAAACTTTTTCAAACCCCCTATACCCCCTAATTTGTTGACGTAATTAATGGGCAGCCCCAAAGTACGTATTGCTATTGTTTTTCACGGATGTTAACAATTAGGATTCAGCCCTCAAAGACAGGACCAGGACAAAGGGTGCAAGTAAGAAGTAAGAGCTCGTCCACAAATGACGAAACGCGCCTATAGGGGAGAGTTGGACACTTGTTACGAAGTATGACGAGGGGAGGGGATTCCGTAAATGTGACGCAACGCAACACAACATTTTAAAGTGACGATCTTTTTTGCTTGTCATGCTTGTCAGGGTATTTGGAGAGAGAAAAATACAAATTAAGGATGGCCTTTTTTGCTTGTCAGTAAGTTTGGAGAAGAGAAAAAATAGAAGGATGGATAAGAATGGATAACCTTTTTTGATTGTCAAGACTTTTCAGAAGACGAAAAGGGGGTCGGCCCGTTGTTACGTCATATTTTAGGGAGTCTGACTTTTTGTTACGTCGCGTTACGTAGGGAGGAGGGGGTCAAAAAGTGTCAAAATCGCGTACGTTACGTCATTTATGGACGTCGATCCCTAAGGCAATATCATCATCATCATCATCATCATCATCATCATCATCAAATTCATCATCATCATCATCATCATCATCATCATCATCAGTCACGCTTAGCCCGGAGTGACCGTTGCGATTGCTCTCCATAAAGTTCTGTCCTGAGCACACTGCAGTGCTTCGGTGGCTGTTATAATGCCCACAGTCATCAAAGACAAGGTTTAATCTAGGCCGTTTCCGGGGGAAATTGCCCTCTCTCCGGAAATTTCAAATTCCCTCCCGGAAATTTTGGCATAGCCAAATTAACAGCATCAATTAACAGCAGGACCTAGCAGAATTCTCCCTGCTTTGTCAGTTCCCCTCCCCCCGGCTTTTTCAGTTTCCCCTCCGGAGTCCAGGAGAACAGATTAAACACTGATCAAAGATTTGATGAAGCCAGGTGGTTGGTGGTCGGAGGCAGGTAGGCTACTTCGATTGGGAGTCGTGCTACATGTCCGAGTAGACCAAGACGCCGACGACGGATTGTGAATGCATATAGTCACCTGGCCAGATAGTGATTAAATCGATCTCGACGTCATTGCGTGCAAAATCGAACCATATCTAACATTCAGACTCCGACGCTGGGCCTTTGTGTGGTTCATGCCTCAATTTTCTGCCAGTCTCGATTGGTCACAGCCCAGGTCTCGCTGCCATATATAGAGAAGAGCCGGGACAACCAGAGAGGTGTGCATCCGGAATAGGTTAAGTTCTGTTGCCTCCAGATTCTGCTGAATTTTTAGAACTCCAATTTGGCGCCCCTGATCATCTGGCGCCCTGGGGCATATGCCCCCAAGCTACACCTCTGGGCGAATAGACTCCTCTCGTGAGTTAGCCATATTGTGCATGTTTGAGCCAATTAAGATTGCAGAATGATCAACCTGCTCCACGGTTTCTGAGCCAATGGAGACAAGTGTCTTAATGTTGTGACCCAAGCCGAGGTTCTGGGTCTTCGTTTTAGCCCACGAGACGTGAAGGCGAATTTGAAGGCCTCAGTTTCCATCCGCAGTGGGATATTTCGAAGCTTCTCGTGACTTTCATCGAAAAGAGCAGCATATCGTCGGCGTAATTGAGATCTGTAAACTTGTAATCACCCAGCTGAACGCCCATGCCTCCGGTGACGGCCCAGTTCGTTCATGATATAGTCTATAGCACAGTAAAATAAAGAGGGGGCCAAGATACATCCCTGCCTGACTACATAGGTTGTGTGAAATTTTACAGAAAGATGTTTGCCAAGGCGGGCCTGGCCTGTGGTAGCGGTGTGAAACTCTTTAATGAGATCTAGCAGGCAGGACCGGCCTTAGGCACAGGCAAAGCAGGCAGTTGCCTAGGGCGTCAAGATCCAAGAGGCGCCAATCCTTGCCATTTTAACCAAGAGATTTAATTACAACGCCTATTTTTATTTAAACTCAAAACGTTCGCTTATGGAACAGATTAAATAATAATTATTGTTTGTTTCCATTCAAGTTTTTCCGATTCAATTTATATTTCGAACCTTGATAAATCAGAAGTTGAATATTAGTAACGGTATAACACTATGACTCTGTTTTAGCGCACTTTTTTGACTGATTCATCATTGAAGGGAGTAACCGTGATGCCACAGGGGGTCCGAGTGGGGAGGAGCAGAGGGCTCCAAAGTATGCTTTGCCTTGGGCGCCATTTTGGCTAGGGCCGGCCCTGCTAGCAGGATAGATGCATTAATAGATGAATATACTTGTAGATTAAAATGCTGCAGGCTGGTCAACTTTGCTATATGAATTGATATCAGTTCATCCGAAACTTACTCCAAAAGACTTGTTCATACACCAGGCCTACTGTCACCCAGCCAGGGACGTCATTTGGGGGGGCAGGGGGCATTTGCCCCCCCTGAGTTTTAGGGATAAATTTTTTTCGCCAATGTTTGTGTTATCTAGTTTTTACATGCCAATTGGCTGGATAAATAGGTAAAAATACACTGAAAAGCAATAGAAAGGTTAACAGCCCCTAAAGAAGGAGTGCTTGATGTTGAGTAATCTGAAGTAGCCAATCGTAAAAAATGACTGACAAGCAAAAAAGGTCGTCAACGTTTTCGCAAATTTTTCAGGTCGAAAGTGTCTTTCCCCCCCCCTGAAAAACAGTGAAATGAAGTCTCTGCACCCAGCTCAATGGTTCTCACCCCTTCTTGCCTCGCGGACCACTTTTGAAGTTAAAAAATTTCAGGTGAACCACCTGATCAGTTGAGCAATCATCTGCTCCTAAAAAGCCGTGGTGACCTTTGTTCTTTTTAATTTGCTTGTCAGACGTTTTCACGTTGAAAATGCACAAAATACACACACAATTAAATATGCCAATAACCTTTTTGTGCTTAGGCCTACATGGGCGTATTTAGAAAGGCGTAAATGGGTACGCTGAAATTTAAGAAGTTCGAAAAATAGCTTTAATTAGGCCTATATTTTATGTCCTGCAATAACATATAGGCCTACAGTTTAAGTTTATTAATAATACCGCCTGTTAAGTACTGGCCGTAAATTTACTACAACTGAGTTAAATTTACTAATTCCACAAATTAAGTTGTGATCGAAGCAAATATCCTCTGAAACAAATTTTAAAATGTTTTGAGGTGCAACCGAAGGGAAAGACCAAAGGCCAAAGACCAAATTTAGGCTCCTCCACAAATGACGTAACGCGCCTAGGAGAAGGGGTCCGGACATTTGTTATGAAGTGTGACGAGGGGAGGGGGTTCCGTAAATGTGACGTAACACAACAAAAACTTTTTAAGTGACGACCTTTTTTGCTTGTCAGGGTATTTGGAGAGGGAAAAATACAAGGATGACCTTTTTTGCTTGTCAGTAGGCCTATGTTTGGAGAGGGAAAAAAATAGAAGGATGAATGACCTTTTTAGCTTGTCAAGACATTTCGGAAGACGAAAAGTGGGGAGGAATCAGCCCGTTGTAACGTCATACTTTAGGGGGTCTGACTTTTTTGTTACGTCGCGTTACGTAGGGGGAGGACCCGGAGGGGTCAAAAAGTGCCATCATCACGTTACGTCATTTATGGACGACTCAAAAGGGGTACGCTATGGATCAGGAGCATACCCCTAAATACGCCACTGTGTGCTTATGACCTTGTTATGCTCGTCTCACTTTTGAGATGTTTCACATGGAAAATATATATGTCTAATTTTATTTCGGCCCTATACGTTTTTTCAGACTTCGCCGCGGACCATTAGAGCCTAATTTCTGGCGGACCACGGGTTGAGAACCACTGACCCAGCTAATTATTATTATTTGAAAATTTATTATTCTTAGGGATACCAGCAGGGGCGTAGCAACGGGGGCTATATCGGTATATGTACCACCAAAAATTAGACTACACTGTGCCTTAAAATGTTAAATGTGTTTTAAAAGATTTTCCAAGTTTTTAAAGATTTATATACCCACAAATCACACCATAACCTCCCAAATCAAATTCCTGGTTACGCCCCTGGTTAGGCCTACCAGACGTCCTTAAATGTTAAGGGCAATTCTTACATTCTTTGCCCGTCCTTAAAGGTGTTTGTCCTTAATAAGGACACAAATATGTCCTTTAATTTCATTTATAATAGCTATTACTGATTTAAAACATTACTCTAGATTAAAAGGACCACATAATTGATTGATATTTATTGCTAAAAGGTCATCAATAGTTCTTTGTGCTTTTTCTATCTTTAATGTCCTATAAAGTCCGACAAGGAAGGAAGGTCATCACTAGTTTTTTGCTCTTCTGGCTAGTTTGCAGTCTGAAAAAGTCCGACAAGCAAATAAAGATAATCACTGTATTGTGTTTCTTTAACAGCCTGAAAAGTCTGATAAGCCAATGTGTTTTGAGTGTCATTAAATTCTTTCCCATTCCAACTGATCTGACATCCCCTATTATTATTGTTATTATTATTATTAGGCCTATTATTATTATTATTATTATTATTATTATTATTATTATTATTATTATTATTATTATTATTATTATTATTATTATTATTACTACTACTACTACTACTACTACTACTACTACTACTACTACTACTACTACTACTACTACTACTACTACTACTACTACTACTACTACTACTACTACTACTACTACTACTACTACTACTACTATTATTATTATTATTATTATTATTATTATTATTATTATTATTATTTAATTTTTAAAATTTTTAAAGTTTTACAAAATTTATAGAGGAGGACTCTCCCTCTTTTGGAGTATCTGCTGTAGCTTCCCACCGATTTCAATCTTATCTCAGACCTCAATCTTTTCAAGTTTCCAGCCTTAACCAAACTTCATCATCTTATAGACTAGAGTCACTAGACTATAAAGTAGGCCTACGGGGTCGTCCATAAATTACGTAACGCAGTTAGGGGATGGGGGATCCGGTCATTTGTTACGAAGTGTGACGACGGGGGGTCCGTAAATGTGACGTAACGCAATAAAAAAATTCAAGTGATGATTTTGACCTTTTTTGCTTATCAGGGTTTTTGGAGAGGAAACAAATGCAAGAATGACCTTTTTTGCTTGTCAGGGTTTTTCGAGAGGAAAGAATGCAAGGAATCCAAGGATGACCTTTTTTGCTTGTCAAGACTTTTGGAAGACGAAAATAGGGGGTCGGCCCGTTCCCGTTGTTACGTCATATTTTAGAGGGGTCTGGCGTTTTGTTACGTCGCGTTACATAGGGGGTAAAAGTGCCAAAATCGCGTTACGTTATTTATGGACGACCCCTACTGCAACGGTCCACAAGGATCGGTTCTTGGCATAGGGGCCCATATGCCTACATTGCGATAAGGGGGCACTTGCAAATCTATTTAATTTATAACTAACCTTATTTTGACTTAATTTTGAACAATATTTTCACACTAAAACACTACCTGATTAAAGTTTAATAATAATAATTATAATGATGAAAATAATAATAATAATAATAATAATAATAATAATAATAATAATAATAATAATAATAATAATCTTCTCTCTCTCTCTCGTTAAACGGCGGAGGCTTTTAGGAAGAAAATATGATTGCGCAGCTTGCGCTACAGTTTTGGCGTTTCGACCGGAACGGCCTCGTTGTGGAACATTCAATTATTGAGAGTCGTCTGTTTTGGCAGTTGATGAACGGTTGTGCTTTTTTTAAATTGTGATTTTAGAGAGAGTTTTTATTTACGATTTGTTGTGATTTCTGGCGAATAGTTGGGCGCTCTCAGTATCTTGTGTGAAGTTATTGAGCCTCGTAGCCTAATTTGTTCTCCCGGCTTCTCCGTCGTTTGACGAATCGAATTGACCGGATTTGTGTCCTTTTTCCGGACGTTTCCGAGCCCGTCGGTTTCGTTCTGTCCCGAAGTCAGCCAAGAAGATAAGAATGGGCTGTCGGACTTCAAGGCTTGACAACGGTTCTCCGGAAGTCGACAGATATGATGTCGAGGTACCGGTTGTTCAGATAACAGACCATAAGAATTGTCTTGCATTACATTAAGCGCTTAAAGCATGCAGCACGGGAAATGGTACAGTTTGGAGTTTGGACGAAAAACCAGTATGAGTTGAGTCAATAATTGGATTCAAAAGTTAATCTAGAATTTGGTTAACTGTTGAGAGTAGCCTAATTGTAGCAGGTTTCGCACAGACTAACTAACCTCCTAAACCAGTGGTTCTTAAAGTGGTTGTTCAACCGTTGTTGCATGAACCGATTACTGATTTATAGGCTTACCAGTCACCGAAAGAACCCCGAGATAAATTTAAATAAAATAATTATTTTCAGTAAAATTGTCAAATTAATTAAAATTTTCAATTTTTTTAATTGAATCCATAACTGGCAGCAATCAGTTTTATGTATATATTTGTTAATGTATTGTAGTTAGCAATAACTTAGTAGGTGATGGGTAAGCATTGCTATATGTAGGTTTCTAATTTTAACTCTGCAATGTGTAAAGTAGATTAGGCCTAATAGGTCCCAATGTAATTGCATTATTTACATTAGTGGTTTGCTACTTTTTTGGATCAATCCCACATAAACATCTGTAAAACTAAAACCGTAATTTGCTCCAATGCCAGACACCTTCAAGAAGAGACTCAAAACTTGGCTATTTCGCACATGCTACTATAATCTATAATCTATAATTTCTAAGGTTTCCACGCAGTCACTGTATTAGTTGCCACAAAAATCTCTACGTTGTATAATAATAATAATAATAATAATAATAATAATAATAATAATAATAATAATAATAATAATAATAGATGCACAATATTGGTAATGTATCATTATCTAAAATTAAAACTTTACCATTATGGGCCTATGTCAGGGGCATTAAGGTTTTAGTGTTACAGATGTTTATGTGGGATTGACCCAAAGAAGTTGCAAACCACTAATGTAAATAATGTAATTACATTGGGGCCTACTGAGGTGAAAATACGTGTTATGTACATTCTTGCTGCCAGTGAATTATAAAGTTTACAGGCATGAAAACACTTATTTAAAGGACGTGATTCTATGTCCAAAATGCACGATAGCTGACGGGCTTCTATAAACATTTTTCTTGGACACGGACCTTGATAAAAATAAAAGAGGGTTAATGGTCCACCCCACGGGAGGTCCGGACCGTGGACACCCCAAGTTTTGTGGCAGATCACCACCTATGTGAGACAATCATTACCTTATCCTGTTACTGGTCATGAATGCCTCTCCACTTGGATTAAAACTTTGGTACTTAGCCGTCTGACCCCTCCTACTGGACTTTGGAGTGCAAGCTTTTGGACCCCACTGCAATTTGGATGGTGGGATGATTTTCTGACCTTTTCTAATTTCCTGAGTGGTGACATTCTGTGCATGTGATTGCGAGTAAGAGAATTAGAATCATACTGATAAACACATAGACAGCCAGATTAGGTTGGCATTGAAAGATTGTGTAACCTTTTCTAGAATATTTACATGATTGGCAGTGGAAAGTTTATTATGATCAAATATTTTATACTAGAAGCTGATTAATATTTTTAAATGACTGATTAGTAGCAACTCAGCGCATATAATTTCTAATGATTAATGATATTTAGGTATTTATCCTCAGTGTGTCATTTTTATAGTGCCTTCCATGGGCACCCACACATTATGGCAGGAGAGGGCATTTGCCCCTGGAAAATGCAACTGCCAATATTTCACATTGAAATTTGAAAACCTAGCTAAAATATTAAACGTGGCCAATGTGTTAAAATGTGTTTTCCCCTCCTGGAAAAATTTCTATGGGCTCCCAATATGCCATCAATATTTGGAATTTGATAGTCAAATTTAGAAAGACATCCTTTGTAATAATAAGCAGGGCCCGGGCAAACCTGTGCTGGGCTCTCACAGAATAAACATTCAGGCCTACAAGGCTAGAAGATGTGTGGGAAGTAGCTGTATATAAAATAAAGTTTTTCCTTAGGATAGACCTCTGTCACCTGTGGACCCTCTAACCCCCTCCACATGCATGGACTTTATGGGTGCATGGCACCAGCAATAAGGCAGTTTAACTAAGTTTTATCTTGATTCCTGTTACTCAAAAACAGTTTTATGTTATACAAAATCAGGTCTTATGCTGAAATTTATCAGTTTGAGTAATGGACCTAATGGTTAGGAAAGCTCATCAGATTAATTTGATTCTACTTTGAGAATCTTTCCCATACCCTGATTTTGCATGTGTACTCCATATTTCAAGCCACCACATTTGTTTCTGTTATTATATGAGATTGTATTTATCTGATGCAGCAGTTATAGATAATTAACTTTATATTCAGTTATTTTTCTGCCACCAGGGCATGCTTATTTACTGCTGCTTATTGTTTTATCAAATGATGAAGCCCTTAGGTATATATATTTATTCATGTTATGACCAATTTAAGAGACATCAGATATTATGTTCTTCATTGACAACTTTTGAGGCATGATAGCAAATTTGAATTATTTACCGTTACACATATTAGGTAGCTAGATATTTGGACTATTCTGCAGTTTACTGGTCCAAGTGAAGTGCCTTACACAGCATCATGGAAAACAAAGGATAATCACATAAGTTAAAAGAATCATTACCAAACAGCAGATACTTGTCAGAAAGTGTGCTCAACAAATGACAGAACATGTCATCATTTTGGAACTTGTTCCAATAGACCAGCGGTTCTCAACCTTTATAGTGCCGCGGCCCGCGATCCTTTTAATTCAATTCCCCATGATGTGGCGACCCCCCAACGGTAACATCATTTTTGTTCACAATGTAAACTGCTTGAAATTATATTGCTACGACAATCAAAATGTTCGAAATCGTTATTATTTGTCTCCATGTCTATCCTCGAATGACAATTATAGTAAAAAACTGGTACGTCGTAACTACCACTGAGGAAATTTGGTACAATAACAAGAAAATAGACAACCCCATATTTCTGATGGTCTAGGGCGACCCCTAGCAAATCGTCATTCGACCCCCGTGGGGGTCGCGACCCACAGGTTGAGAACCGCTGCAATAGACGAATTCATGTATGTTCGAGGGAAACAATTCCCTTGAAGTTCCATACTGCTGACATATCTTTCACTTAGCCCATATTCAATGATTTTCAATAGTCTGGTTGTGGACATGTGAATCATCTGGGTCAATGAAATTCTGTTCATGAATCATCATTGAGTGCATATAGATTCCATTTCTTATTCTTGGAATGTTCGTTTACAATGCCCATCCATCGGATATTATGTGAGATCCTTGCAAGACATTCTGTGAAATCTGAGGCTCAAGTGTGACAGCTTGACGGTCTGGAACTTCTGGTAAGAAGTACTTTCCACCTTCAACTCCACCAAACACCCAATGGCCCTCTCTCCGATGGTACTTCCTATGAAAAATGAAGACTTGTTATGCCATTTCTTGAGCACACTTTCTGGCAATTATTTGCCATGAAAATTGCGACTGACTGTTCTACAGAATACGTTAAACGTTAGTAGTAATTATTATTTGTTTTCTATGATGCTATATAACAGGGATGGCCAAACCCATAGAAGGTGCCGGCCACAAATGACAATTTTAAAAGCTTGGGAGTTGCTTTGCCACAATTACAAACGAAAACGAGTTAGCATGATCCAATTTTTTTTGCAAAATTTCATCAGATCTCTGCTGCTATGTTTTATGGGACCTATGATAGATTGGCAACAGGCAAAATTATTACTGTTTTATAGCAACTGTATGCTTAATGGCAATTCGACCACCTCTGCTATATAAGGCACTTACTTTATACCACTAAACCTCAAAATTACTCATATTTGTCCTATTAGAATGCTATGAAACTTCCTTAACTGAATAACAAGGATTCAGGTCAATTCAGAATTCTATAGCATTTGATTTTGTCTGTTCTATGTTATCTTATACAGTGTGCTGATAATAATTCAATGAGCATATGTTTTCAGCTTGGGTGTATAGATATTGACTTCGGAGTCATCCCCAATTATCTAATGCCAGTGCCAGCTACACTGGTAATTGACAATGAGATTGAAAACATGTCGATGCCAAGACATCTGGTTGAAGATTCACCAATGCCTTCAGCATCACAGTCGGATGGCCAACAGAAGGCCGGCAAAAGCTCCTTTATCTCACTGACAATTGATATTGATGAGAGTAGTGAGTCAGCATCTTCTGACTCTTTGGCAGTCAACAGATGTGATGTTGATGAAAATGAATATTCAGTGATACCTCCTACCTTGGCGCGGGATGAACTGAGAATGTCTATGTCTGTGGACGAAAAACTACCGAGCGGCAAAGCATTGTCTTTGGTCAATGCCGGCAAAAGCTCCTTTATCTCACTGACAATTGATATTGATGAGAGTAGTGATTCAGCATCTTCTGACTCTTTGGCAGTCAACAGATGTGATGTTGATGAAAATGAATATTCAGTGATACCTTCTACCTTGGCACGGGATGAACTGGGAATGTCTATGTCTGTGGACGAAAAACTACCGAGCGGCAAAGCATTGTCTTTGGTCAATGCCGGCAAAAGCTCCTTTATCTCACTGACAATTGATATTGATGAGAGTAGTGATTCAGCGTCTTCTGACTCTTTGGCAGTCAACAGATGTGATGTTGATGAAAATGAATATTCAGTGATACCTTCTACCTTGGCGCGGGATGAACTGGGAATGTCTATGTCTGTGGACGAAAAACTACCAAGCGGCAAAGCATTGTCTTTGGTCAATGCCGGCGAAAGCTCCTTTATCTCACGTCTTCTTCTTCTAGCGAATGATATTGATGATAGTAGTGATTCAGAATCTTCTGACTCTTTGGCAGTCAACAGATGTGATGTTGATGAAAATGAATATTCAGTGATACCTTCTACCTTGGCGCGGGATGAACTGGGAATGTCTATGTCTGTGGACGAAAAACTACCAAGCGGCAAAGCATTGTCTTTGGTCAATGCCGCGAAAGCTCCTTTATCTCACGTCTTCTTCTTCTAGCGAATGATATTGATGATAGTAGTGATTCAGAATCTTCTGACTCTTTGGCAGTCAACAGATGTGATGTTGATGAAAATGAATATTCAGTGATACCTTCTACCTTGGCGCGGGATGAACTGGGAATGTCTATGTCTGTGGACGAAAAACTACCAAGCGGCAAAGCATTGTCTTTGGTCAATGCCGGCGAAAGCTCCTTTATCTCACGTCTTCTTCTTCTAGCGAATGATATTGATGATAGTAGTGATTCAGAATCTTCTGACTCTTTGGCAGTCAACAGATGTGATGTTGATGAAAATGAATATTCAGTGATACCTTCTACCTTGGCGCGGGATGAACTGGGAATGTCTATGTCTGTGGACGAAAAACTACCAAGCGGCAAAGCATTGTCTTTGGTCAATGCCGCGAAAGCTCCTTTATCTCACGTCTTCTTCTTCTAGCGAATGATATTGATGATAGTAGTGATTCAGAATCTTCTGACTCTTTGGCAGTCAACAGATGTGATGTTGATGAAAATGAATATTCAGTGATACCTTCTACCTTGGCGCGGGATGAACTGGGAATGTCTATGTCTGTGGACGAAAAACTACCGAGCGGCAAAGCATTGTCTTTGGTCAATGCCGGCAAAAGCCCCTTTATCTCACTGACAGTTGATATTGATGAGAGTAGTGATTCAGCATCTTCTGACTCTTTGGCAGTCAACAGATGTGATGTTGATGAAAATGAATATTCAGTGATACCTCCTACCTTGGCGCGGGATGAACTGAGAATGTCTATGTCTGTGGACGAAAAACTACCGAGCGGCAAAGCATTGTCTTTGGTCAATGTTGATGTGAAGAAGCTGTCATCAAAGTCAGTGAAATTGGCATCAAGATCTGAATGTGTGACATTGCTTAAGGAGGATACTACATCAACATCAATCCCAGTTGTCAGGGTATGCAGACACAAGAATTATGCTTTGAAATTAATTTCAGATCCCTGTGTATGTTCGAATGTAGGGATGATGGTATCAGTCCCCATTTCTCGGCTCCAGAGATGTAATTATGTGCTTAATTTTCAATACCAGTGCCATTAGTTCCAGAACAGAAGTGAGATGTTCATGGATAAAGTACGATTAATGTCAGGTCAGGTCAGGTCTTTGTCCTCCAGCTGTGTCCAACTATCGACTTCTCCATGAGATCTCTCCAAAGTTCTTTTTCCTTTGCTATTTCTCCAAGGTCATTCAGCAGTGTCTTCTGTCATTTTTTCCTTTGAGATTCAGCCCTGCCATGTTCAGATCCTCTTCGAATCCGTCCACCCATCATCTTTTTGGTCTTCCTTTAGATCTCCTTCCCTATAGTTGTTTGTTTGCAAGTTCATGTTAGGTTTCTTAGTTCTATCATTCTGAGTATGTGTGATTACCATATTTTCGCGCGTACTGCCCGCACCTGTGGATAGTCCACACCCGCGGATAGTCCACAAAAATTACATATCCTGTAAAATGTGAATTAGAAAGTCCGCACCCTCACATTGCCCACACCCTCCCATTGCCCGCACATTCTCATTTCGCGGTGACAGGCAGCATTTGGAGTAAAAGCATTGGGGCAGGGTGGGATCGGCCTCACTGGGCGGGAGAGGGTTGATCCGGGCAGGGTGGGAGAGTCTTGTCCCCATTCGGACCTCTACTACCAATCATGGTAGCCTTAAGTGTCTTAGTCATTTCTGTACCTGGTACTTTCTTTGTATAGTGAAATGCCATCAGTGTACCTCTAGATGGTGGTCAGCTGCCCAGAGTTGGTCAGCTGCCTGCAATTGGTCACTATTAATGGCAAACAGGTCATCTGTCACAACCCACCTGCCTTTGCCCTGGGCTTTGTTGGGCTTCAGGGATATTTCTAGGATTGTGAATTTAAGGGGGGTGTCGACCTCAAATTGGGGGGGGGGGTATCCGGAGCTAATTAGTATGCATTTTGAATGCATACCATTGTCACATTACCAAATTTTGGTGTCGACCTCAAATTGGGGGGTTGTTGGGGGGTTTTAGGGGGATGTAAAAGTATCCCTGTTGGACTTTGTTGGGACTTGCTTCCACCAAAGAGAATCAGCCATGCATGAAATTGCTGTATTGGGAGATACAACAATGTCCTATTGAGTTCATTTACCCGTTAAGCACCATGGGTAGGGGTAATTAGTGAAGAAGTATGGGAATTGAAATGGGTGGGAACAGGGGTGGCGCTGGGTTTTGTTGGCTGGGTGGGTCTGATACAATCTACACAACCAGGACCCGGCTCAGACTACCCCTCCCCCTCCAAAAAAATCAAAATTTCTTTGCGGATTTGCACGATTTGTTCGGGTGTCCCTGCTCGAGGCTGGGTGGGTTCGAGGCTGGGTGGGCCCGGACCCACGGATCCACCCCCCTAGCGCCGTCCCTGGGTGGGAAGGGTATGAGGTGATGAATTGGA